>JAOTRH010000024.1:19319119-19329577 GCA_034768845.1 Heliamphora exappendiculata | reverse complement strand
AGAAAAGATAGGACACGAGGACTCTCTCTCCATTTGGATGCTAGGTAACGTTTCATGATTTTTCATCTCACCCCACTAATCAGTAATCCCATTATTGAAGCCTGCTGCTAAAAAAGTTTATCGTAAATAAGTGAACTACGTCTTTGATTTTACTTATTCTTAGCTTATTCTGCCAAAAATCAATGTTTTTGTTTAATATCACTGGGTTGTTGGTGTGTATGGTAAATATGTGTAATAGGAGAAATATTGAAATTTATAATTTTGATTTCCCAAACTTCATTTATCTTATTTCTTAATTTTTTCTTTCTCTTTTCTAACAGTTGCAATCCAATGGTTCTTTTGTTTACGTGTTATAACTTCAAAGTCACAGCTCCCTCTCTGTCTCTCTCTCAGTCTTGATCTTCTCTTATATTTTCCTATAATATTCATGGGCAATTTCAATCATAGACGGGTTTATATTTCTTTTACTCTGCATGAACATTGGGAGGCTTGGCTGTGATTTGGGTCAAGTCTTGGGGTTGTGGATTATTCGTTAAAACCCTTGCGTAGAGAGGCAATAACAGTCTTAGGACAGCGAAATCATGCCGCTCTGATCACATGCCAGTTCTTTCTATTTGTTTGTTATATATGTATATATATAGATAGATACTATATCTATATCGTATTGTTTGTTCATTTTTGGATAAATACAGTCCAATATTTATCACAATTTCTACTCTTCCATTATTGCTTTTTGACCTCTGAATTAAAAGATTCATTTTTCTGTTTTCAACTAGTTTGTATACAAATGCCTAAGAAGAAGTAGTTGAATTAATGACTCTTTTGGTTATCCCCTAAAATTGGTCACCCTCCTAAATGATTTACAGAAAACAAACTGGGTTCATTACCACCATTGATGCTATGGAAATATTGAAATCATTACTGCTTTTTTAATTTTCTAAATTACCATTTGTTCACTTTCTTCACCAATAACAGACATCATGTGTTTGGGCACACTACCAGTGTACATGAAGTACTATCCAACAAAGGGAGACTCTCAAGAACCAAATTCTGTTTGTATGACCGGCTAGCTTTGATTTGTTTCACTGGTGCAATCAACGATCAATTGGACTTTAATTTGAACCTCCTTAACCTGTCAAGTCATACAGCGTTATAAGAGAAACGCACACATATAAGGAGCATAAATCTGTTCTTGGTTTGCTATTCCAAACTTGTTCTTAACATTTGGCAAATAGATTCTCAGCCTCCCAAGGTAATTCTGATTCTATCTTCTGCTAATTTAGTCGCGGCCTTCTGAATTGGTAGGTGGGGAATCACATTTATTAAGATATATTGGTCATTATTCTAATTAGTTGTCTGTATTTTTGTTCTCATTCTCTTTGCTTGATTGATTGTATGCCTTTGTACCAAGCAGGCTTCAGTTTGCATTTTGGGACCACAATTGAGTTTTTCTAATAAAGTTTGTTGATAGAACTAATACTTCAAATAATATGTTTTCTCTTGCAGTCTGGGGTGCATGCAACCATGCGTTTCATCTTCATTGCATCTTGAAATGGGTGAATTCACAGACACCTCAAGCACATTGCCCGATGTGCCGTCGGGAATGGCAGTTTAAAGAATGAGACCAGATCATTTATGTTTCTTTTTTCTCAATTTTCTTTACATATGCGTCATATTTAATTGATGTTCTCTTTCTTTGGATCATGTTTTGAAGCGTATTGTTTTCACCCCAAAGTTTCAATTCCTTGTCGCTTCTCCACGTTTTCCAACGGCAACAATAGTTGATTCTTCAGAAAGCTTGGAGAGGGTAATTAGTGTTCATGATGGTTAAGTTCGTGCTTTTTGCACTGGATTTCGATAAAGAAATATTGATACGTGGGACCATATTGTGGAGGTAAAAAGAAATACTCAAGTTCAGGAATAAATGTAGCAATTTGGAAATCTTGAATCCTACCAAAAAATAACTTTTATGTTTTATAGCTATTTCAGTGTCATTCCACTGTTCTATGCTGGAATTTGTTGTTTTAATGTCACAGTTAGAGGGAGCAGATTTGGCAAATGCGGCTACCCAGAATGGTTAAAGCAGTATCAGGTATGTATAACTACACCGATATGCATTTCTTTTTAATTAAGAGAAAACACCAGTTGGTGTGAGCGCGTGTGGGTATGTGTTGGTGCATGCACATTCAAGCATGGTTTTAAGATATTTGCTCCTATAAAGGAGCATTTATTCAATCCTCTGTATGCCTAACTTCACAACTATTGGAGTGCTAAGTAGGGTTAGTAACCTTTTTATTTGTGTTTTGCCCAACATGTAAAAATGTGTCATTTAGTAGTTAGAGTGAAGTATCGATCCAAAAGCATTGGATAATTGTTCCCTAAAAAGGAAATTTTTTTTGAATCAGCAGCTTATTTTAGATGGTCATATAGACAAAGGTTACTCTGTTGGTGCTTTCTGCTTGATCCACACCATCGATGGCCCTTCTATAATAGCAATTCCTCAAAATCGGTGCCTAACTTTTAATACTTTTGTGGTAGGCAATGTTCTCCTCGAATGACTATTTAGGTTAGTTGTCTCCAATTTTGCTCTTTCTATATGGTTGTTTTTCGTTAAGGTTCCTTTCAGTTGACATGAAAGGAAGGGGGGGAAATTTTATTTTATTTTTTTTGGGGTGCGTGTTCAATTGTTACAGAAAAAGTAACCTAATAGTTTTTGTATGAGAAACATTTTTTTACAAAACAAGTCATGTAAAAATTATAGAATTATACATTGCAAAAAAGCTATAAGTATGGGTGCTTCAAAAATATTATCATATACGTTTTGATACGGCAAACTATGTACTGTGTACGCCAAAAAAGTACTGGGTACTTTTCTTATTGTTAGTTATAGCATCAATATGTTTTTGGTACGATATTGATACACGAATAAATACGTTGGGACTTATACATACTTTTTGAAAACTAAGAGAGTATCAAAATAAATAATATGTTTTTTCTTTTGATATAAATATAAATTTGATAATGATAAATCATAATTTAGATTTTTTAATTTATTAAAAATGGTAAAAACTTAAATTTTCACAATGACATACATACCTAAATCTGTGTTTTGTAATACATCTTTCGATATTTTTTCTTAGGGTTTATAACTGTAAAAAAACTTTTAACCAATATGATTTTTGTAGCAATCAGTGCTCAACTCAGTAAGTATTGCCATTTGTAGTTTAAACAAGCAATCACTGAAAGCACAATGTGGAGATGACAATCCTAATGGATTTTTATAATCTAACATTTATTTATTTTTCTTTTAAAAGCTAAAAGTAGTTTTGTATTTAGCATACATAAATAAGTTTATCGTTGTGCTATAGCTGAACTCGTACCATACATTTTAAAATTTTATTGTACCAGTATACCTGTATTGTATTGTTTTCGTACTGTCTCTACACAAATGCTTCATGGCAAAAAAGTTTGTAAAAAAATTAATTTTTTTGCAAACTAGAACCAATAATGAAGATTAATTTTTTTTATATATTTTTTCTTTTTCTCTGACAGCTAAACACGCCTGTAAAAAATAAAATATATATTTTTTCTTTTCTTTCTCGTCAACTGAACATGAATGATTTTCGTGAGAATTCAACATATACTTGACTAAAAGGATAATGGTTTGTGGCTTTTTTGGGAGCCAGACTGTGTGTTTTGTGAATTGTGAGTCATCTTCAACCTTTATCTAATTTATAAGTTGGTGTGTCCCTTTCTACAAGTTTGGGACCCATTTTCATTTTCTGGATGAGGATGTGGAAATTTCTACTGATAGTACTCTACTTCTTTTGTCATTATTCTTAAATAATACGCAAGCGAAGGGTGGTATGGTAACAATTTTTAAGCCTAGTTTGTATTATTATTATTATTATTATTATTTGGATTTCGATGACATTTTTAGTTCAATTCCCCCCCTACAAGTGAAAAACCTCCCACCCTTTGAATTTCATTCTTGTGTAATGTTATGTAATGGCAACAAATATTAGTGATAAGGATGGACACATAATTTTAATCAAATGGGTTACTATATATGCAGAGAAGAAAAGTTATATCATTTATCTGAAAAAATAATATTGCTATAAAGTAATAAGATTTTCGAAATTTGAGGGTGGGATTGCCTGGTCTGACGGTATGGATTTGGAATTTTGGATCCGTTTTATGAGATTATGGTGCTTTAGGGCATGTTTGATTGGTACGAGGATTGAATTATCAAGGACAAAAAGGCTGATAAGATTTTTTATGAGAAAGTGTCACATAATTTTAAATTCATTACATATTTGACATAAGTCTATTAAAAAAACACATCAAATGCAATTAGATACTTGAACAATTAGACATACAAAAGATAAAAATCAATCATTATAAGTCACGTATCTGACTTTTTTTTACTACCAAATAGAATTGTATCCTAATTTTTTACTTAACTACTGTAAAAGAATTTATTGAATGTAATAGTGGTTATATGGTCTGAACTTTAATATTATCGGTCTTGATCTGCATGCGTTAATAACGATTAAATTTGAAAGAACTAGTTGGAAAGAATGGGGTGGGAAAGAAAAATAATAAAAGAGAAAAATGCACTATGAAAGTAAAATAAAAGATAATATTAAAATATTGGAAAAGAGAGAAATAAATTTGAGAAGAAAGAGACTTGGAGAGGGATTGTCGCCACATCTTTCTCTCCCAAATTGAGAAATCAGTGACTTTTATGGAACAAAAGATAGCGAAGAAGGTGAATAAGATATGCCATGTAGTTAAGGAATGGAATAATTGATTAGATATAATAGATTTATAGATAAAATTATAAAAAAAAAATAACTTATATAAAATTATAGATAGGATAAATCATATTATAGAACTACTTTTACTACTTTTGATTATCATGTTATAAACTTTGAATAAAGACGAATCATTATCTTTAAAAGTTGAGTTTAAGTAAGAAAATCAAAAAATTCTATATCTAAAAACGCTATTCAAGTGATCTTTAATTTAATGGTATAAGTGTAACTCTCCCAAATAGAAGGTATGGATTTTAAATCTTATTAAATGCAAAGTTGAAAGTGTGTGTGAGTGTGTTTGTCAAAAAATAAAAAGATAATATTATCATCTTCTTAGTATTATCTTTCCACTTAATTGTACCAATTCTATATAATTCATCTAAATAATTTAAACACGATACTATTATCTAGCAAACAAACAAATGTAAAGTCAAAAAAACAGGAGGTGCCTACCTTTTTAATTCCTTAATCTAAGAGTCATCAAGCCGAACCGGTCTGCGTAAGTAGTGCCTAGGCTCGCCCATGAGTTATGCCCAATAGGCTATTTTTTGTGGCGTGCTGGACTTGATCTTAAATAGTTAAGTTCAGACCCTACTGATGGGCTTAGCCAAACCGAGCTGGTGAGCGGGCCAATAGGTGGGATAGTGAGCGGGCCAGTAGACTTAAAAATTTAAATACTAATTTTTTCTTTCTTTTTTGTAAAAAAAATAATTAAAACTTTTTTGACTTCATGAACTAATCAAGAATCAAACAATTTTATTAATTACTGGGCTATTGGGCGGGTGGGCTTTAATCTATATACTCAAGTTTGACCCGAATACTATTCCGGCAGGCTTGACTTGCCCGAGCATCGAACTTGGGCCGAGTTTTAGGCCAATAAGCCAAGCGAACTTGGGTCGAATAACATAACAAGTGACCAAATAATGACACTTATCTCAATCTATTGTGACAAACTAACAACATAGCCTTATATACAATTTGTGTTCTTTTTCGTGTCTTTTGTCCAATGCCCATCTGGCTGTAGGACCGCACCAGTCATAATCTGCCCCCATTAAAATAAACCATGGCAGGGTTTCTCTCTAGATTTCAATTTGATGTAATTTCTTTAAGAAGAATAGAAAGGTTATTAACAAAGTAATTTAAGTTGTTACGGACACAAAAGAGTGTTTCATGTAATTGAAATTACAAATTTATAAATGGTAGTTGGAGAAATATTATTATGATTTTAAGGCTCTGATTTGCAATTAGTTTAAAAGTTAAATTTTTTTTTTTGTATTTTTAGTCAAAAAGTTAAATTAAGTTCAAAATAGATTATTAGGCATTTTTTTTTAAATTAGCTTTTTTAAAGTTGATTGTTTAGATAAAAATGTTATTTTTTTATTTTTTGTTCAAAGTGGACAATTTTATCATTTTATATATTTAATATTAATAATTATATGTAGTTGGTAGTGGTAATACACATGTTATGAATAAATAGTATTATTGTATTTTAAAAATTGTGGGCGTTTAAATAGAATATTTTAAAATTTTGTATTTTGACTTGATTTTTTAGTTTTTTAAAAAAAAAATTATTTTTTTATTTTTTTGTCAAATGAGTAACTTTGACTTTTTAAATTTTTAATCAAAAAATTAAAATTACCAATCAAGACCTAAATAAAATTAAAAAATTATTTAGCGTTATAATTCTAGCCAACAAAATATGTTCCTTGGTGTAATAAAACTTGTAGCTTATAAATATAAAATTTATTTTTTTCCCTCATTTTTATTTAAAATAAATACAAATGTTTTTATGAGAATGATATAGGGGCATTTTGGTCATTTCACTTACTCTTAAAAAATCCACCCAAAAAAAAATAGGATCTTCAAGCTAGGAGCTAAAGACCACAACCAAAGACGCCAATCATTTTCCAACTAGAAGAGCTACAACTAGAAGCTCCTGCCAACCACCCTAAAAAATAATTTGTTTTTCACCCTTTTTCCTATAGAATTGGGGATCCACATGAGGGTTTTTGGCGAAAGTAATACTAGTGGTTTTTAGTTTTTTTATATTAGTTTTAATTATAAATTATAATTTTTTTAAAAATATTTATAATTTTTATTATAAATTATAACTCTTTTAAAAAAAAAATTAATAAAAAATTTAATTTATAAATTGTTTATTATTTTTCATCCAGCATAATATTTTTTAACACGTAAAATTCATCGTCATAAAAAATTTTCAGCGATAGGTCCTGTGTTCCGGTGTATAAGTTTTTAGAGACAAAAATACCCTCATTGAAATAGATAAATTTATCTGTTTCAATATACGTGTTTTTAATAAGACAAATAAATTTATCTATTTTAATAAAACACAACACTTGATAAGCGTTTTCAATGGAACATGTAAATTTATCTGTTTAGTATTGGTCAATGTTAAAATAAAACAGATAAATTTATTTATTTAGTAAAATGTACTTGTTTGATGAAAGTTTTCAATAAGACAGATAAATTTATCTGTTTTATTATATATGTTAAAATAAAACAAATCAATTTATCTGTTCAAAAAATATACTTGCAACACAAAATAGATAAATTTATCTGTTTCAATATACATGTTTTCAATAAAATTAATAAATTTATCTGTTTCATTATACGTGTTAAAATAAAATAAATAAATTTATATGTTTAACAAAATATGTTTACTACATTAAATAGATAAATAAATAAATTTATCTATTTTCATAGCAAATGAATAAACATAACAGATAAATTTAGAGTTGGAATCCATCTCCGTCAACAATATTTTTTGTCGTGTGCGGCGTTAGAATTTGTAGAATTATTTGTGGGGTTTGATGCATCGCGAGTTCGCTATTTATTTGAGAAGGCAAAATCGATGGCACCGTGTTTCGTGTTTATAGACAGGATTAGCGCAATGGGAAGGTAGAGAGGTGGAAATGATGAGAGAGAACAGAGTTGTTGACGAAGATTAATTCACAGTTATAACTTTCATTTTCAAATAAATTTAACTCTAATATCACTTATTATTACGCCCAGATAAGAAAATGGTTGTTGCGTAGGGATGTTTTGCCGAGAAAGTTTACTTTTTAAATAGTTTGGACCTTGTGTGTTATTTTTTTATATTTATGGACCTCTTGTTGTATAAACTTGTGTTGATGGATTTCTGGTTGAATTTTTATTTTTTTTAATTATAAATTATATTTTTTAATTAAATATTTAAAATTTTTATTATATATTATAATCTATATATAAGTTACTAGTTTCAGTAATGTTAAACACTACCAAACTGTTGTTGGTGTGGGATTTTCTATCGGTCTGTGCTAGTATTTTAAATACTATAGTTTAAAAATAAAAATAAAAAAATACTAAAAATCTTAACAAAAAGTAAAAAAATAAAAAAATACTTCCAATTAAAATTTGAGATTGAATTTTAATTAATTTTTAAATTTAGAAAATAACTATTAATATAATTAATTAAAATTCCAATTAATATATTCGCTGTGACCTGTGTTACCTAAAACACAAATCGTTTTGGTTGAAAAACACAAGCAAATGTGGTATGTCACATGATCTAAGACCTCATTAGGCAACCCTGCTTCTGCTTGAAACCAACTTTTAAGTCAAAAGGTTAAAAGGTAAAAAAAAAAAATTGAAAAGATAAAAAGTTTCAAGTTAAAAAGAAATTACTATAATTTTTAAAAATTTATTTTTACATAATTTTATATTTAATATATATATTTTATTTGATAGTTTTCAACAAATAAAATTTTAAAATATAATTTTTATAAAAAATAAATGTATATAATAAAAATTATAATATTTTTAAAAAATATATAAAAGTATTTTATGTAAAAAATAAAAAGCAAAAAAACTAATAAGCAAAAAGAAAAAAAAACAAGACTTACTTTTTTTTAATGAAGAAAAAATCACCTCAAGACGGGACCTTTTGGGTCCACCCTCAAGGCGTAAAACCTCTGAATACCTGTAATCACCCGCCAATTACAAGTATCGATTAATCCAGAGCGCTTCCAGCATGAGTTAAACACAAAACTTCCAACTTTACAGCTAGTCCCAGTGACAACCTTAAATCGTCGGACTACTCTAACGAATTTTAAATCACTTTTTAACTTTGAACAAAAAGATAAAAAGCTTAGACTTAAAGTTAATTTTTTCTAAATTGAGAGCAAATATTCAATGCATTTGGAGCCAATTTAGTTAATGCTCTAATTTCACAATTATTAATGTATTTAATAGAATTTATTACTTTTTTCTTATTATCTTATCAAACATGTGAAGATGTATTCTTCAATGTTTTGAATACAACATTACTATGAGAGTATAGAAGCAGTGAAAATTGTGTAGACTATAGGGAGTTTTGCACAGAGAATTTTCCAAGAAACTGATATTGCAATCACAGAAATATGACAACTGCTAGTTTAATCCATAAGACACACGATAATATTACAAACACCTTTTTATGATTTTTTTTTTTTTAATACAACACTATAAACCTAACATTGACATATAAACAGCAGTACTGCAACCCAACTCTTCATCAAAATAAAAATAACATATAACGAAAATTAAACAGAATTAAAATGATTTTAATTAAAGACACCAAATCAGCAATGTCCATCAAGCAGGTAGGCGGTAGGTAACCCATCTCCTCCATTGGCACAAACCAAACGGTCAATGAAATGTGACCCTCGCATCTCCACCTGCCCCAGAAACCAAAAGAACAAAAAAAAGGAAAATGATACCCATTTGTCAAAAAGTGTTACTTTACTGTTCACACTACTTTTCTGTAGTGCAACAATATTGTGTGTGGTGTGTGTGTGTGTGTGTGTGTGTGTGGGTGGAAGGGGGGCTTTGTTTGTTTAACTATATTATTGTTAAAAAAATTTAATTATTTGTTATTAATTTTAATTATAAGTTTTTTTTTTTTTAAAATACTCATAATTTTTGTTATAATTTATAACTTTTTTTTTTTTTAGTTACAAATTATAATTTTTACTAAATACTGACAACTTCTGCTATAAACTATAATTTATAAGCTAATAGCAATAACTTTGCTAAACACCATTAGTATAAAAATTATTAGGTGTACAAATTCGAATATAAAATCAAGCACACTCCTGACACATAGAGTAGATTCCATAATTGTGTATGACTTACTTTGTGTAAGAAAAGTGTGTCCAAATTTATATTCGATTGTACTTATTTAGCTAAACTCATATTGTATTCACCAAATTAAATGACACTTTAATTGAATCGATAGTAAAGAATTGAAATGATTTGGTAAGGAATCACATTTTAAAATTGAGAATCTTAATTTTATTTGTTCTTAATTTTATGACATTACTTGCACAATATTATTAATGATTTTTATTAGTGTTAATTTTGCTCCGTGTATATATGTATATATATATATATATATATATATATATGTGACAGAACATTCAGAATTACATATATTTAAAAGCTCCCTAACATCATGGATGACGAGTGCTCTTCATAACAAATGTGACCCACTTGTGACAACTGACAACCATTGAAGATAATATGATGAAAAGAAATATTTAGTGGAGTTTCAAGACGTAGAGAGAGAAGAAATGGTGAGTGGTTTGGGTAATGGGAATGTTTC
>JAOTRH010000024.1:19301790-19319019 GCA_034768845.1 Heliamphora exappendiculata | reverse complement strand
AAACTAGGTTTTATTTTATGTTATTACATTTAATATGTCTCTAAATTTCATTTGAACATAAAATAACCAAGAAATTCTTACTTTTTTTTAATCGAGAAAATTTTCAGTTTCAATAGAAATAAAAAATGAGAAATTGAGAAAATTTTCATGTGACAATTGAAACATCATTTTTCAAAAAAAGAATTCATAATTAAAAAAATTCTTAGTTTGAAAAAAAAATATTATATTGAAAATTTTTTCAATTAAATGTGTAGTGAAAAAAAAATTTCAATCGTTACCTCTTACCAAACCCTAGATCACCTACACCATTGGAATCAATCTTGTAACGACTCAAGTGAATCACTGACCCAATAATTTAAATAAACAGCATAACAACGTGGTTCAAAAATTAAAACTCAAGTTATTAATAATAACTCACTTGTTTTATTATATACTGATATATTTTTTATTTTTTACCGATGTGGGATAAAATATCACAAATTCCTATGAAACCTTGACGTTCCCAAACCTCACCCCATTGTCGTCTTCGAACAACACTATCCTCTACTACCACTACCATGGCCTCCGTTGAAAGAATCTTCAAATTTTGACAATGATGGTTGGTGGTAGAACACGGCAAAATTTCAGAGGCAAAGTATTTGGCAAGTCACGGCACGTCAATGGCTTCTAATTAGAAAGATGGTCAATTATGTGGTGGTGATGGTGATTTTGAATAGAGATTAATTGTGATGGAGGCGACTAGGACGAGAAAATAGGCAAAAGTTTAAGAGTTTGGTAGCAGAGATCTCGTCGAAGATTTTTATATGCAAGGAAGTAGAAAATGAAAAGGAGAGGGGAGAAATTGAAGTGCCGAGGAGAAAATTTATGAAAGATCATAAATGGAGAAAAGCAATCCTGAGAAATTTGAAAGAGGATAAGGAGAAATTAGAAAAATAATCAAATGTAGATGAAGCAGCAGCATAGGAATTGATAGTTTTAGATGAGAAAGATGTGTTCGAACTAGAACCGGCGAGGATCATTTGAAGAACTGAAGATATATTTGGCATATTTTAAACTAATATTTAAAAATCAGGACTAGAATTTTAAAAACTTAATAGTATGACTAAATTTTTTAAAAGTCTTTTAAATATGACTAATAATTAATTAATCATATATTTTATTATATTTTAACAAAGTATAATATAAATAATATTATAATATATATAATTCTATTCACTATTCTATTGTATTAAAAAAATACATGAAACTTATGTATTATATTTTATTCTATTAAATTTTATTTAAAAAATCAAATATAAAATAATACTATAATAACCACTTCTAATAATTATATTTAAATATTATATAATTTAATATTTAAATATCATCATTAAAATATCATTATCAAATATTATTGTCAAAGATGACCTAAAGAGTGTTGGAAAATGATAATTGTCCAAAATTGGAATACCAATTGTCTTATTCAGAACATTTGAATAAAAGTTGTGTATATGTAATAAATATATAATAATATTATATTATTATATATAATAAGAACGTGAGCGCCCCTGCTTTTTTCCTCTTTCCGGTTTTTCTCCGCGCGTGGTGGGCACGGAGTCCTCAACCGCCTCTTCGTTTTGGACCGTCAATGCTTGCAGTGCCACCCCCTCTTTGTTTTGGACTATCCATGTTGCAGTGATAATGCGCCGTTTGGTGATTTTGTTTATTTATTTATTAATTTATTAATTAAAATAAAAGTTATATCATTTAAATAATTAAATAAATAAAAAATAAAAAATAAGTAAATAAATTTATTTGAGTAATCAAATAAATAAATAAGTTGACTTATAAGTTAAATAAACAAGTTTATAAACAAATAAATAAATAAATCAAGTACCACCTAAATAAATTAGCTTAAATAAAATTTAACTTATTTATTAATAAACATATAAATTAATAAATAAATAAGTAAAATTCATCTAAACGAAACAATATCTTAATCGTAGCCAACCACTCTCTTTTGAGCTTTAAGTAATTTAACAATTATGATAAGAATAGTTTATTTTATATGATAGATTGTTTATATAAAATAATAATATAATTAAATATTAATAAACATACAAATAAATAATAATTTATTTTATAAAATGAATGGTTTTAGTTTAAGATCAGTCATCTAAATTCAAACCATCCATTTTATAAAATAAATTATAATTTATTTCGACATCTATCAATATTCTATTTTAAAATTATTTGTAGAAATAATCTATTATGTAGGATTTATAAGGTAAACGATTCATATTATCATTGAATCATCTTAGAACTAATAAATTTTCAAGTTTTGAGATGAAATTTAATACATAGCCCTAACTTCAGCCACACAAAAGAAGAAAATTCATAGAACTGATGGACTTGGAGTCCACTGTAATGATTATAAAATGATAATTGGACTCATTAATATAGTAGGTATTACAGAAGAGATCATTTATACAAAAAAATAAATATGATTGAATATTGATAAATTTATTAACAAATGATATTTATTTTTCATAAATTGAACTATCTTAATTTAAAATAGATTACTTAAGTTTAAACTATTCATTTTATAAAATAATATATCAATGTTCTATATACTTATCAAATATTCAATCAAAATATTTTTTTTTCTCAAAAAATATCTATTTTATAGGTCTACAAGATAAACTGTTTGAAGTATGTGCAATTAGTAGTCTTTAGTGTTGTACTGCTCAATTATAACTTTATGTTATCATTACTCACTTAGCTTGTTGGCATTTTCAACTCGTCTTTTTGGAAATTTTTTATATTTTTTAGTTTCTCAAAGATTAACAAGTATATATTTGTTTGGGAGAAGGTTGAAAAAAATCATTAATGACAAAATTCCCATTAAAAAAAGCTTGAAAAACTGTTAAGTTTGCTTTCCTTATCTTCATTGTATCTTTTTTATTTTTTGGTTAGAATTACTTATAATATCTTCTCATACAATATTTTATATACATTTTTTCTTTTAATGTACTAACAGTCTTTAAAAAATCAAAAAATCAAAAAATCAAAAAATCAACACCTTATGAATAAAAATGTGCAAAAAACCAAAATCACTTCTATGTTAAATTATGTACTATCATAAATAATATCTTAATATTTGGTAATATGATATGAAATTATTGATTAAAATGTTATTTATGTCACTATAGAAGAATTAATGTACGTTATAATAAAATAATATTTATCTAAAAATCAAACTTATTGCAAAAAAAACATACAAATTTATTGCACAAAAACATCCATTAAGAGTATATTAGCAGAAGATCAATATTGATATATGTCTTGAATTAGTTGTCAAACGAAAATATTTCAAAATCTTGACAACAAATTCGCATGTGCTATGCGCTACAAAACTGATGTTACAACACAACCATGATATATAAATATTATTATATTATTAATTTTTTATTATAATTTTATTTATAATACAAAAAAATAATATTCAATATAAGTGTTTTATGGGAATGCAATTGAAGAGAAAATAAGAATTGCACTTGCAATATTCTTTGAAAAAAATTAAAAAAATGTACTTTCTATGTGATCTATAATTCTTGATACATATTTAGAATAGAAATCAATGAGGTAATTTTTTTTTTATAGATAACATATAAGCAAAAAATTGGAAGAAAAAAAAAACAAAAAATTGATATTTTAATTTCAATTTATTATATTTTCATGAGCAAATTAATTTACAAGAAAATAGGATGAATGAGCTCACTCATATATGGTACATTTTTTTGTGAAGTTGGCTAAGAAAAAAAAATATTTTTTAGCTTAAAATTATAATGGTTGAAGAACTCTCTTGAATAAAAAGTTCATATATGATTATGGGATGTTATATTTTATTTTGTAAATATTATTATATATGTGATACGCTTTGGATAGGCAAAGGTCTCTTATTGATTAAAAATAATATTTAAATTTTTATATAAAATTTATATTTATTTATATGTTTGATGATAAATTGTTACATAAATTAATAATTAATTTATTAATTATTAATATTTATCAGGTGCATCGCGTGCCAAACCTAGTATATATATAAAGGTCGGCCTACATTGACATTAGTACAAAAATGCGTACAAATGCTTCAAAGTTCAACTCTGGTTAAGTCCACTTTAACTCTGGTTAAGTCCACTTTTAGCTCTGGTTAATAGCCATATGCCCCACGGTTGAGTATAGATATAGCAGAGAATCATATCTCCGTTCTTCCTCCTCCGGTCACCTGCAAACCGCAAGCCTGTCGACGCATTCTACGATTATCTAACTTCTCTCTCTCTCTATACACACACACACACACACACACACATCTATATATACATATACATAAATATCAGAAATTTGAGCTTCCCCCCTTTTCTTGGAGTTCAAAAACGACTGGTTGGGAAGACCGCAGTTTCGCGGGAGGTATGTAATTACATATGGATTAGCGATTATCGATGGGTTGGAGGAATTATTATTGCCTAGAAGCTTGAGAAATGAGATTGGAGGACTCAGATTTTCAAAAAAATCTTGTGGATTTTGAGGGGATTTCAGTGGGTAGTGTGAGCTGATCTTGGAGGTTCTTGGGTTGGGCTTGAAACTTGATTTGGTTTGGTTTGAAGAGGTGTGGGTTTGTTTTGTTTAGTTTTAACTTCTCTTTGAATTGATTGGTGTAAGATTATGCCAAAGAAGTTTAACTGAGAAAAAAATGGGGATCTTTGATATTATTGGATGATTAAGGAAATCTAATCTGGTTTTAATTGGGTTCCTCTTCTAATGATTGAATTTGCAATAAAAGAATATATATTTGAATCCAAAAGACCTCAAACTAGATAATTTTCTTTAATGCCTTAGGGTGCCATTAAAGAATTGGTTCCAAGTGTCAATTATTATTTTTATTGCTTGTACTGATTTTTTATTGCTACTGATTAGGACATTAGTGAAAGATTTTTTTTCCTATTAAAGGGATGTGTGTGGGTGTGGGTGTGTGTGCATATCCTTAAACTCAGGTGAAATTGTCTTTTAGCAGTTTTTTTTTAAAATTTTTTTTGATGTCATGAAATTTTGTTTTAGATGTTTCTCAAAGTCAGTTT
Organism: Heliamphora exappendiculata; assembly: GCA_034768845.1. Taxonomy (NCBI): domain Eukaryota; kingdom Viridiplantae; phylum Streptophyta; class Magnoliopsida; order Ericales; family Sarraceniaceae; genus Heliamphora; species Heliamphora exappendiculata. The sequence goes on along the minus strand of JAOTRH010000024.1, from coordinate 19,313,902 downwards.
GCGATTTGCTGATGTTGCACTGCTTTGGCAGTTTTGGGTTCTTCAGAACTTAATTTGACAAGAATAGAAGTAGGACTTGGAGGATACCGATAACAGCCAAGTGCTCAAATAGAGGATTTTATCTGAGTAACACTGGTTTCAGCTCTTCATCATGCCTCTATCAGAGTTTTATAGCATGGCTAGAGGGAAGCTTGAATCTCCCCAACAGAAAACAGCTACTTGTTCAACTGATCTATCTCATGCGTAAGTTTGATTTCACTTTATTCTAGAAAATTTTAGGTCTTGATAGCTATAGGTTCTCTAATTGGCACCCATTACTGCTTGTTTTCCCTTGTTCTATCTAGATTTATTTTTTTGTGTTTATTGTTTTTTCCTAAAAAAATTTTGTTGGTGGGTTTGATGCAGATTTGATAATGAGTTTGTTGAACTAGTGTGGGAAAATGGTCAGATTATGATGCAAGGCCAATCCAGTAGAGCTAGGAGAAGCCCTACTCCAAACAATTTTCAATCTCAAACTCCTAAACTTCGAGATAGAGATCTAGGGAATGTTACCAATTCAAGGACCGGAAAGTTTGGGGCGATGGACTCTGTTTTGAATGATTTTGCAACAGCTATGCCATCTGAGGAAATGGGGCTTGGCCAAGATGATGACGCGGTGCCTTGGTGGACCTATCCCATTGATGATCCTCTACAACATGACTACTGCTCTGAATTGTTGAATGAATTTTCTGGTGTTACTGAAAATGAGCTACCAGCCCAGAATAGTTTTTCATCGATTGATAATAGAAATAGTTGCAACCAGACAATTAGGTGTGCTAATAGTGTTTCTGTACATAATGGTTTAAGTTCAGAACAAGCAAATGCATCCAAGGTTTCTTCTTCAGAAGTTTGTGAGTCTTCAAGATCGAGGAGTGGTCAGATCTGTCCATGGTCATTCCAGGAAAGTCAAACGTCGATTCCAGCTTTTAGATGTGGAGTTTTGGGTAGTATTAGCAACAATACGAGCAATACAAAGCATGCTGTTTGTGGGGATTCAGTTCAGGATCAAGCTTCGGCGGGTGGTTTTCCTAGCATAAAGACTCAGAAGCAAAGTTCGGAACTGCCTAACACTAACTCTGGTTTTATGAACTTCTTCCATTTCTCCAGACCCGCAGCTCTTGTTCGAGCTAATCTTCAAAATGTTGGTGCTATGGCCACTCGAGGTACATTGGGTGTAGAAGGGATGGCTGGCGATAATAAGGGGACTACTTCAAACAGTGGCAATCTTTCTGAACCCACACTTATTGGTTCGAGTACTGGTTTAAGAAATGAAATGGGTTCCTCTAGCCAACCTAATTTGGTTTCACCCAAGGTAGACCTTAAATCAGTGGTGGCTAAGCCACTTGAGGAGTCGCATACCGCTGAACAATCTGTAGCTGTTTGTCAGGAAGATGCTGTTAAGAATGACAAGTTGCCAAATCAAGTTCTTGGTGCAAGTGCATCCAAAGGAATGCCTGATGGTGAAAAGACTATAGAGCCAATAATTGATTCTTCATCTGTGTGTTCTGGAAATAGTGCAGAGAGAGCTTCTAATGATCCAATGTATAATTTGAAGAGAAAATATCATGAGACTGATGACTCTGAATGCCGAAGTGAAGTATGTTGAAATATCTGATTCTATGATTCCCTTTTGTAATCTTCCCATTGCTTCTTTTCACTAGAGCAAAACTTATGTGCAGGATCTTGAAGAAGAATCAGTAGGTGTAAGAAAAGTAGCTGCTTCTCGAGGAGGTATGGGTTCGAAAAGAAGCCGAGCGGCAGAAGTGCATAATTTATCTGAAAGGGTGAGCAAATTCACCCCCCAAAACTAATAATGATGGCAATATTGAAGCTTGTTTTTTATTGGCATTTGTTGATACTAGATTTTGAGATCTATGTTGGTACTTAATTTTGGATGCTTACAAGCAGAGGCGAAGAGATAGAATTAATGAAAAGATGCGTGCATTACAAGAACTCATACCCAACTGCAACAAGGTAAACAATTTTTGTCTTAATATCCATACCAACTTTTCTTGATAATCTTTGTGATTTGTGTAATTGATGTAGTAAACTGGAGTTTTAAAATATTGCCTTCAAGTTGATTTTTGGTCTTGTGAAATTGGAATCCATTCATGCATAGAAGATTTAGTATGCACTAGTTTTGGCCTCAACTTGAAGTCTCCACTTTGGTTCCTCAGAACGTGGAATTCATTCTTGAAACTGCATTTACATTACTAGAACCACATATTGTGAATTTAAAGAATACTGAATGATTTAAAAGGCCATTCCCAATACTTTTCCATGTTAATTGAAGGTTATGCAAAGGTGGACTGGGTACAGAGTTAAATTGTAGTTTTTATTTATTTATTTTACACAAAGGGGCAGCTCTGGCAGTCTGATCTTTTACCTCTATACCATCGCCCCTCAAAGCAACATGTATTGTTATTATAATCGTTACCTTTTTTATTTGCTAAACTTCACATTTTGGCATTACAAGGTGGACAAAGCTTCAATGCTTGATGAAGCTATTGAGTATTTGAAAGCACTCCAACTTCAAGTTCAGGTGAAGTTTCTCTTGTATCTTGACTAATTTACTGTTTATTTTATTTCTTTTGAGCGTGTGAATAATTGGCTATAACTATGTCCTTGTGACATCTCATCTTTCTGAAGATTATGTCTATGGGAGCTGGGTTGTATATGCCACCAATGATGATACCGGCAAGAATGCAACATGTGCATGCTGCTCATATGGCACATTTCCCACCCATGGCTGTTGGCATGGGAATGGGGATTGGTTTTGGGATGAGTATGATGGACATGAATGGTGGAACTCCTGGATGCCCTATGATTCGGGTTCCCCCCATGCGAGGACCACATTTCTCTGCCCCACGCACCGCGCCAATTTCGGGGCCTACTAATTTCCAAGGGATGGGTGGATGTAACCTTCAGGTTGTTGGGCATCCTGGTCAAGGATTTTTCGTGTCAGCACCACGGACACACTTGGTGCCTTTGTCAGGAAGGCCTCCTATAAATTCAGCCATGGGACTGAATGCCACTGGGATGGCTGCTCCTGTGGAAGTTCCAACTTCAGCCCCTTCCTTGCATTCAAAGGACTCGATACAGAAAACTAACTCGCAAGTAGTGCCCAATACTGATGCCAGTAACTCAATGAACCAAAAATCTAGTAAGGTATGTGCTTTCTTCACCAAGTTATATTTCACCAAGAAGTTTTATTTCCTGGGGTTAGAAACATTACATTTCTTTGTCTATAGACATGTATTTATAGTGATTTGTGTGTTGCATGAGGATTAAGACACTCTATCTCCAACTGGTTTCAAAAATCTTGCAAAAGGTGTGAAAGGATAAATCAATTATGCATCATCATTCTGACCAATTGAACTGTCAAAACTCCCTTGTGCGGGGCAGGAAATTATTATTATCATTGGTTCCCTCGTTTTATTTTCTTTTCCTTTGGCATGGGGCAAGAAAACTTGCCACAAAGCAAGTGGAAACGTAATACAAAACTAAGGAATCGGGTGGCTGCTGTCTCTCCCTCTAGTTATGTCTACGCAGACTATTCTATAGCGTGTGATTGTTCATCATCTCTTGAGTATGCAAGGACTACTCAAGTCTGATACATGATAATTGCCAAGGAAATGGTTGGGCACAGCATTTGTGTCTTGAAAGAAAAACTTGGGTGGTAAGATTACTGGATGCTCTTGTGCAACGGAATTGCCAAAGGTTGTTTCAACTATTAAATATAGTGTTTGGGTATTAGTTGGATATTGTTATTGATGCAAGGGAATATGGGGTTATTAGGGCATTCTATAATAATAAAAAGTTCTGAAGTTGTTCATAAAACAAAATTTTCCCTATTGTCATGGGAGTGCTAACTAGGATGTAGGTTATTGTGAGGAAAAATGGGACTTTTATCATGTCATCATTTGAAGTCCCTCATATTCTCGCACTTTACCCCATTTGGGCTAATTTGGTCATTTCTGGATTTTTTTTTCTGGATTTTTTTAATCTCTTGGTAAAACTTTTTTGCTTTCCTGAATCGTCTCGTTGAGAGATACAGAAAAAGTAAAAGATTTTAATCAAAATATGAAAAAAGTTCATTAAAGACGAAAATAAGTAACATAAAATCTGGTTTATTGCTTATCCAAAAGAACCAGGAAAGTAGATTTTTTTGACCAAACAATGAAAAAAATTCACTAACGATGAAAATAAGCATAATAAAATAAACAAATAAGTCATTATCCTAGACGTGTCTTGCTTAGGAGGTTTTTAAGGTGCGCTTAGAGAGACAGCCTTTATTTTTTTTATCAATTAATGATTCTGTATCAATTGATAACATAAAATTAATCAAAGAAAAAACAGTCATATTTACCTTTTCTACTAGTATATGGTGCAGAGAAACCAACATAGATTTTACTAACCAATGCACAAGTTTTACTGCTTGTCATCTTGGACATTTTTTTCCTTTCCTTTTTTTTTTCATGAAGGCAGGAGCCAATTTTCTTTATGTATGTTGCCTGATGTCCATTAAACTTGTGTAATTTGCAATGCCAGTCTCTGGCAACAAATGAGGCTCCCGAGCAGCTTAAAAATGATCAAGCTCCAGATATTGGTGGCAGTGAAGAGTAGCTTGACTTAGGAAAATGACATTATCCCCGATGGACCAGCCTCATAAGTATATATGATTGGTAAATTCCTTTTTACTTGATGCATCATTGATATGACAAATATGATGAAGTGTGTGTAAAGTGAAAACTGATTGTGCACTTGAATATATGCAGGTTGTGACTGACATCCAATGGTGAACTTCACCTAAAACGTGGACTCATTTTGCAGCCTATTGCACGTGAATCTTCTGTCTGCTTTTCTGGCAAGTATTAGAGCAGTTCAAGTAAAGGGTTATCAAAAATTCAGAATGAGTTAGGAGCTTGTGCAATAGTCATCTGAAATTCTAGTTGCACCGTAAGACTTCAACTTGTGCAGATTTTGGTATGTTGAATATACTTGCAATCTTTCTTGTTTGTTTGTACGTTCACTTGCGACTCATGCATTTGGTACAATCTAAAGATTGAACTTTCTAGTAAATGTTTGTACAATTTTATTTTAGACTTGTATTTAACCATTTTTTGAATTAATGAAGCAACAACTAACTCCCTAATATACGTGTGCTCGCAAGCAGGTTCTCTCTCTCTCTCTCTGGGGCTCACATTATGTTAATGATTTAACGGGAAGAATACAGTGCAAAGTGAGTGAAAGCCTTATTATTAGTATTGAAATGGTTCTTTTTTATGCAAGTCTTTTATATATTTAATTCAGGTCCTGTGATTTGTACAAAACAAGAAAAAATCTTTAACTTGGTTTCTTTGGAAGTTCTGGGTGACTCATATATGCGGAGCTCCATCTACTCACCAAGTTCATCGCTTCATACTTTATCTTCTTGACATGCTAGCTAGTCTTGTAATTCATATGTTATAGCTTCAATGTCTCTGTTGTTTCCTCCATTAGAGGGTCAACTAACAACCACGAGATCTTAATCAAAAGGACTAGACTAGCTAAGGGAATGCCACTAGGTTCATTGTTCGTACTTATTTACTCAAACTTTTCTAGAAAAAATTTCAGATCAACAGTGGTCAACCCAGAATAGAGTGACCTGCATTGTATTACAGTCAAGTCACAATGTCGTATCATTGCTAGTGATCATGACTGTGCCCTGGTCACGGTCCAACTCTCATTCCAGAACTGACCCGCACTAGAACTCATCTGAAAGGATAGCTAAGGAGATGTTATTTGAATCAAGTGCTCCTATTTGTATATCCAAGATCTGTGTTAAAGGCAGAATACCATCATAAGAAAAAAGAGATGCGAGGAAAATGATCAACACTGTTAGGTCACATTAAATGCTGGCTGATAATTGAACCTGTGAGATTGAATTTTGATTCGTTTGGATGACCTACAATCTATCAGAGAAGATTTCATTTTTTTATTTCGAAAGAGGGAAGGTTTGTGTACATGATGCTTAGTGACCGAGATTAGGCGTCATTTCAATTGAGGGAAATCTTTCAACAGCTGAAGATGCAAGAACAGCATGGATCATGTCATTGTTGTCACCACGGAACACAAAGTAGAAGATATGGTATGCTTGTAACTAAAGTCCAAAAGGGTAAAGCTTATCAACAAATGTGATTACAAACTCACTACATGCAAACATAAAATTTATCTCATATAGTTGAATAGACAAATGGAAATAGCAATGCCACTATAATAGTTACAATAATCACAAGCTGCAACTACGTTCTATGCATCATCTCAATTCTCAAACAATTGAAAAGTTACATGTTCACCAACCACTGCTGACGACGCAAACACACTGACTACACACAGGCTTAAAAGAATTCCCTGAAAAGATTATCTACCTATACTGAACAGTATTGAACAAACTGCTCTGTATATCATCTGCAAACACATGCTAGGATGACCCGCTAGGAAGCAAACATCAAATGACAAACAGGAAAACCTGTTCAACCAAACAATGTAGTATACATGAAAAAAGAAGTAAAGGTGTCAGATTTTTGTACCAGATTTTTTATAATCCTTGTATTTTCTCTCTGTTGGGTTCATAGTCCTCGTCAATTTATTTGTCTTTAATGTCACCGTTGGTTTCAGAAGAGAGTGTCTTTGAGTTAGGCGATTTCCCAATGATAGCTTTCTTTGCCTTCACAAGTGATTGCTTCACCTTTGCTATGATGCTATTAGATTGTTTCGAAATAGGCTTTGCAACCTCTTCTGTAGGAGGTTCCTCGGAAGTTTTCGCATCATCGCCATCCTTGTTGGGCTCTGGAGTTGGAACATCAGGTTTTTCAATCTCACCAGCTTCTCTTTCCTTCTCCAACTTGGTTTCACCAGTTTGTGCAGTTTCCTCTCCTTTCACTTCTGCCTCAGTTTTAACCGAAGTGACAGTCTCATCTTTTATGCTTTCCTTGTCATTTTCAGCAATCAATTCGATGTCTCTGGAAGTACTGTCTCCTTCCAGAGATTTTTCATCGATCTCAGCGGGGGAAATGGAGCTACTCACCTCCTCGAACATTATTTGTTTTGGGCTCATCTGACTCCTTAGTTATGACCTTTTTTTCTCTTCAGTCTCTTTTTCAGTTTCGGCATTCTTTCCTTCACTTCCAATTCAAGCTTTCCTGATTCCACAACTTCATCTTTTGATAGCCCTTCAACGACGGTGGTTCCCCTCAATTCTCTCTCTATCATCTGGTTTGGCATTTTCTGGGACAGCAGTAGGAGGAATTTCCCCTCCATCTCCCTTTGTATCAACTTCGGCTTCCATTGTTGTGTAGCTTAACCTGAAATCTCAGTTACAACAGCTAGATCTTTAGGATTTTGCTGTTCATTCAACAATTTGGGATCCTTAACCTTCTCAGTCAAAGTCTTTTCGTCTTTCGCCAATTCAACCTTCACACTCTCCTTAGACTCGATTTCCACACTCTACTTAGACTCGATTTCCACACATGCTTCCAAAACTTTTTCAGGAATTTCCGACTTTTCTTGTCCTTTGTCCTCCGCTTCAGGGCACGGTTCAGGATTTTCTTCCTCTTTACATCCTCTTGAATTTTCAGTTTCTTTTGCAACTACTGCTTCTAATCCCTTGATAGGTAAAGCTTCCACTTGCTTCTCTGTTTTCTCAACAGCTTCAAAGGATGGTTCATGCGTATTGCCTATCTTTTGCTGCTTCTCTAGTTGCCTCTTTTCTTCTTATTGAGATGAAGAGGTTGTGAAGCAAAATCTCACATTGACTAAGTAGAAAAATAATGCGCAATATGTAAACGTGAGGGCCCTCTCACTTTAATATCTAGCTTTTAGTGTTGAATTCTATCCAAGACCGTATAACATAGACAAACTGACTTGGCAATTCCTCAGCTTTCTGCTTTTCATTCTTTTCACGGCCCTCGCATGGAGGCAAACTCTCCTGTGTAATGTTCATCGTCTCAGCTTGCTTCAGCTATTGAAAGTTGGTCAGCATCAAACTAGGTAGAAAAGAAGAAGGAAGGTATTTGTATTTCATAAAAGTCACCATCTATGTCAAAGTTAAAGCTAGAAATAACAAGATTCTTGGGAAAAAGGCAAGAAAATGAGATAGGCAGTACCATTCAACCATCACAAAGGAGTATTCTTTTCCCCCATCTCTTCTGGTATCTCAGTTCTCAACATTGGGATTTTTCAGACAGAAGAAGTCATGCGAGCTAGGGTCTACAAAACTAATTTTTAAGGCTCTATTCGGTTATTAGGAAAATTATATGAAAAAATGATTCACGAGAAAAATGAAGTGAAAAAAACAAAAGGAAAATAAAAATGTAAGAGAATTAATTTTTATTACCTGTTTAGTATGCAAGAAAGTTAATAGAGAATTTAGTTATTAACTTTTTTCTTAAGTACATAATTTTATACATCTTGTAGGAAAACTATTAGTGGATTTTATATTTTTTGGCAGCAATTGAATACGCATACAAAAAAATAAAATAATAATTGTTTTGTGCTTTTTGCCCCCATCAACTGACCGAAGCCTAAAGGAACTACGAAAGGAGCTGTTTGGGAGGTGAGTATATATTACTTATGAATGACTTCTGATGGATTTGGAGAAAGTCCTGATCCAAAGTAGAATAGGATGATTTAACATATATTATTATAGAGGTATCAAATTAATTGAAACTGATTGATCACACAACAATATTGCTTTTTTTGGTGGATGTTAAAAGCCCTAAATTACGGATGGCAATTTAAATACGACTCTGCAAGGCCATATTCCTATCCAAGCTCTTCAGAGTTGGGGTTTTATCCAATCTGATGAAAATTGAGGGCGGGAGATACATTATTGTTTTTTTGTAAAGCGAAATTTCACATTACTTGAGTACAAAAGTTATGTGTAATATATAAGTGTAAATGCACTCTCATTTTAATAGCTAACTTTTAGACTCGAGTTCTACCTAAAATCGTATAAATATGATATCAGAGTTTGAGTACCAAAAATGGGTAGAGTGCGTGTGCTTGACTTGTACACGACAGGTACTGTTGAGTGAGTACGCTGCGCGTGAAGAGGGTATGAAGCAAAATTTCACATCGCTTGAGTACAAAAGTTATGTGCAGTGTATAAGCGTGAGGCTACCATCACTTTAATAGCTAACTTTTAAAATTGAGTTCTACCCAATTTCGTATAACATCTTTCTGCCGAAGCTCATGGAGCATTGAGTCTCGTGGTACTAATCATATCCGAAACATTTACAAAACATTTATGTATATATAAAACATAAAACATACATCTACAAGAAAAAAGCCCAATTGTCTATTGGATTCGATAACTGCGGCTATGCGTGTATCATAAATTAGAACTAGATAAACTCCCAACTAATTGACCATTCCAGACATTCAAAACCATAAAAAGTAAATAGATGGGGAAAAAAATCCCTTTTAATTTTAGGAAGGAAATTCTAGTTTTTACCTTAGAGACATACAAAAAGAGGGAAAAGAAAAACAATGAATAATGGGTTCAGGTTATCCACGGGTTTCGGGTCTTGCAAGTGGCTTGGGTAGGGCGCAAAATATTTGGAGTGTTTGGCAAAGCTACAATTTGTAATTTTTAGCAACTTAGTTACTAATTTTAGCTATAAGTTATAAATTTTTTTTTAAATACTCACAACTTCATAATTCTTGTTGCAAGTTATAACTAACTATTTTTTCTTCTATTTCAATTACGAGTTACTATTTTTATCAAATGCTCATAACTTCTGTTATAAGTTACAATCTATAAACTATTAGTTTTAACAATGCCAAACATCACAATTCGGTCCATTCTACCCGAAAAAAGGTGGGGGCCGATGAGCAGAGGCTAATACAGGCGAACTGAAATCAGAAACAAAAAAAAGAAACCCACTCTGTTCTGTTGCCATCTCTATGCCCAACTCCTCCATATTTGGTAGACCATCCTGCAATGCGTGCCTGATTTTGGCATGGTCAGTCGATGTATACTTCGCAGAAGATGGCAAATCTTGAATTGGGAGTGAGAATAGCCTTAAGGAGCTTAAGCCTTTCTCAACTTCACATTAAAAAAAAAAAACAAAAATGAGCTATAATCTTCAAACTGGTGACAAAACCTTTTGAGTCGTTGGGCTAGTCAGAAAGCTAGGAAATTAGGGTTAGGATGAGTGTGAAGGGTTCTCGTTCGATTTGCCGATCCCCTCCTTAATCGTAGGGATTCTCCTCATTCCTGAGATTTGTGCCCAGAAATAGTGTGGTGATCAAGTCAATGGAGTTTTACCGTCCCTTGGGCAGGGGTGGCCTTTTGAGGATTGGGTTTATCCTTTTTTGGGTTGCCGAGCTTGGCCCGTACTGTTGTGATTTAATTTCCTTGTTTGGCCCAGGTCCTAATGGGTAGAGCTGAGATCTATTGGGCCTAGGCCTGGTGGCTTGCCCTCTTCCACTTATGCATTCTAAGAAATACTCTTAAGTCTTATATTTTTAAGATTAACTTATGTTAAACAAACACCAAGTAAATTAAAAAAGTATATTATACATCAATAATCTTTCACAAAAAATTATTTTGTCTTTGAACTAATTGGTCTTCATTATGGGTCATCTATGTCTTCAAATAGTAAACTTACTCACGGAGACATTTACTAGAGAGTGATAGTTTACGAGATTTGTTGTCGTGAGAAATGTTGCTTATGGGTTTTGATATAAAAGTAGGGTTCAATTGATCCAAGTCGGGGTGTTGGAACATTGAAACATAATGATAAATGTCTTATCAACTTTTGCTAACTTGTTATATAGATATACATAAATTACATTACCAAAATCAAAGCAAGACGTCAGAAAAAGGTTTACCGCTAGAGGAGAAGAAGGGTGTGATGCAACAGTATTCTGAGTAGCCATGGCTGAATTGAAAAGAGGATAGGTACTTTGTTTGTTCTTGGCAGGCCAACAATGAAATGAGTGGAAGAGGATTTGAGGAGAAGGAAGGAATGATGTGGTTGGCAAAAAGCTCAAAAGGAAAGTGAAAGAATGAAGAACCCCAACCCCCTATAGAAAAAGCAAAAACTTGGTGAGGGTTGATTTGATGCTCACATTATAGATGATTATGATCTCTCAAATAGACAACAATTGAGTGGGAATGCTTTTAACTAAGCAATAAAAAAGAAGAAAAAATATAATAAACAAAAATAAGAAGGAAAATAATAATCGCGGGCCGCTTAGTGCGCGGTAGATGATGATTAAATTAGTGGAAAATTGGTGAGAAATCTAATTTATGAGCTGTTTATTGTTTTTCATTCTGTAATATTTCGAATTTTTGTAATTATTTTGTAATTAAAAAATTAATTAATTAATTATTTAATAGTCTTAATTGTTTAAAAAATATATTATAGATTGAGATTATGAATTATTTTAAAATATTTAAGTTGTTTTGGTAAGATAAATAAGGATAGAGTGATAGAATTCGATAGAAAATTATTAGGAGGGCAGAATTATCATGAGATATGAAAAAAAAGATACTCATAAAAGATTTAGAAATAGAATAGGGAACTCGAATTAGAATTTAAAATAATTATTTATTGTATATATATGTGTGCGTGTATAATTTATTTTAATATTTAAAATTTATTTTAATAAGATATGAGAAGATAAAAAGATAAATTTTAAGTATAAAATTTTAAGAAATTAAAAAATTATAGATAAACATGAAAAGTATTTAAGATATACATGAATTAGTTTGAAAATATAAAATATAGTTCTATATACATAGAGAGAGAGAGAGAGAGAGAGAGTAGAAAAAGGGAGAATTTTAGAATATAAAGAATAAGAGTTCTGAGAATATGTTAGAGAGAGAGAGAGAGAAAAAGTGAATAAAAAGAAGACGAGAAACACATCAATTTCTTAGTCATGGGCAACTATTTGGTGTGACAAGTGTACGAATATTATTGTGTATTTTGATTTATTCGATTAAATCGGGTGAGTTTTTAATCTTATGACAAGTCAATTCTTATGTTTTTTGATAAGTAAAATTTAGTTTTGAGATTATTTT
>JAOTRH010000024.1:19289794-19301690 GCA_034768845.1 Heliamphora exappendiculata | reverse complement strand
TTCAGATCATGGGCCAGTGTTCTTATCGACACTAGAGCATCACATTCATTTATATCTGCTGCTTTTGCATCTGCATTAGGATTGCAAATGGACTGGTTAGGTGGTACTATGTGCGTGGAGACCCCAATGAGTGGGAGTGTGAAGTTGAGTCTTGTCTGTAGATCTTGCGTGTTGAAGGTCGCCGGTCGTTCTTTAGAATTCGACCTTGTTATATTAGACATGACCGCGTTTGATGTCATCCTAGGGATGGACTGGCTGACCACCTATCGTGACTTCATCGATTGCGATCGAGGGAGGGTAATGATTTGTACCCCAACGGGAGATTACTTTTGTTTTGTGGGAGACCAGGAGGAGGGTTTGAGGTCTATACCAGACGTTGTGTGGAACCAGGGCAACCTGGGTTTCCTTTTCTCATCTCTTATGTTGGATGAGGAGGTTAGAGTTCGCGGAGAGTTACCTCCGGTGGTGTGCAACTATCCTGATGTCTTTCCAGACGATTTGTATGAGTTGCCACCGAGCCGTGAGGTAGAGTTCTCTATTGATCTAGTTCCCGGAGCTGCTCCCATATCTATATCGTCCTATCGCTTTGCACCTGCTGAGTTACGTGAACTCAAGGTATAGTTACAGGAGTTGCTAGACATAAGGTTTATCCGTCCAAGTACTTCATTGTGGGCAGCTCCTGCTCTTTTTGCAAAGAAGAAGGATGGATCCTTACGTCTGTGTATCGATTACAAGAAACTGAATTAGGTGACAGTAAAGAATAGATATCCAATGCGGAGGATTGATGACTTGTTTGATCAGATGTAGGGTTCGAGTTGCTTCTCGAAGATCGACTTGCAATTAAGATGTCACCAGCTGAGGATTAGGCACGAGGACATAGCTAAGACCGCCTTCCAGACTCGCTATGGTCACTACGAGTTTCTGATTATGCCGTTCAGTCTGACGAACGCGCCAGCTACGTTCATGGGTCTGATGAACCAAATCTTTCATCCTTACTTGAATAGCTTTGTGGTAGTATTTGTGGATGATATTCTGATATATTCACCCACTAGGGAGGCGCACGAGGATCACCTGCGAATCATCCTATAGACTTTGAGAGAGCATCGCTTGTACGCGAAGTACGAGAAGTACGAGTTCTGGATGAATGATGTGAGATTTTTGGGACACGTAGTGCCGACAGACGGGGTAGCTGTGGATTCGTTAATGACTGATGCTGTGACCGGTTAGGAGCGATCAAAGAGTGTCTTTGAGATACGTAGTTTTCTGGGTCTAACCGGCTACTATCGACGGTTCGTGAAGGACTTTGCTAGACTCGCTGCGCCGATGACGCGTTTCACGCGGAAGGGAGTTGTGTTTGCATGGAGTGAGTCCTGTGAGTCAGCTTTCCAGGAGCTGAAGACGAGGTTGACTAGTCCACCAGTGTTGATCATTCCAAAGCGAGGCTTGGGGTATACTGTATACTGTGATACTTCACATGGCGGTCTCGGATGTGTTCTGATGTAGGAGGCTAAGGTTGTAGCCTGTGGTTCACGATAGTTGAAGACGCACGAACGAAACTATCCTACACATGATTTGGAGTTGGCAGCCATGGTCTTCGCTTTGAAGACATAGCGTCACTATCTTTATGGTGAACATTTTACGGTTTTCTCTAATCACAAGAGCTTAAAATACTTATTTTCGCAGAAGGACCTGAACTTGCACCAGCGACGTTGGATGGAGTTATTGGAGGACTACGACTTTGACTTGCAGTACCATCCAGGGAAGGCCAATGTAGTGGCAGATGCGCTCAGCAGGAGATCTCACGGATCCTTAGCTTCTGTGGTTATACGCGAGTGGGACATACTTGCAGATGTTGGGGAGTTTGATTTGTGCCTTAGGGAAATCACGATGTGTGCCACCTTATTTTCTGTAGTTACTCGACCAGCGTTGATAGCACGTGTGCTAGAGGTCCAGCAGACGGACCAAGAGGCTCAAATGATACGAGACCGCGTTGCTAGTGGTGAGGATACAACAGGATGGACTGTGGGTTCTGATAAGAGTTTGAGGTTGGCATGCAGGTTGTTTGTGCCAGAGTCATGCCGAGCTGAGTTATTACATGAGTGTCATCATTCTCGTCTTGCCATGCATCCAGGAGGCACGAAGATGTACCATGACCTTCGTCGTCAGTTTTGTTGGACATGGATGAAGAGAGACGTGATCCAATTTATTTCCCGATGCCTCACCTACCAGCAGGTAAAGGTGGAGCACCAGAAACCGGCAAGGTTGCTACAGTCGTTACCTATATCAGAGTTGAAGTGAGAGCACGTCACGATGGACTTTGTGTCAGGACTTCCTCGGTCACCTAGGGGGCACGATGCCGTGTGGGTTGTGGTTGATAGGTTAACGAAGTCTACAAATTTTCTCCCCATCTGAGTGAGGGATTCGGTGGAATGACTGAGTAGCTTGTACGTCAGGGAGGTAATCAGATTGCACGGAGTGCCAGTATCTATTATTTCAGACTGAGATCCGCGCTTCACTTCGCACTTTTGGTAGAGTTTACAGGAGGCCTTGAGGACGAACTTGATGTTCAGTACTGCTTTTCACCCCCAAACGGATGGCCGGTCAGAGAGGACCATACAGATTCTAGAGGATATGCTGAGAGCTTGTGTCCTTGACTTCAGAGGTTCGTGGGAGGATCATCTACCTTTAGTAGAGTTTGCATACAACAATAGCTATCAGTCCAGTATTAGGATGGCACCGTATAAGGCTTTGTATGGGAGACCGTGTAGATCACCCGTGTGTTGGACAGATGTGGGAGAGACCACAGTCTTGGGACCAAACACAGTACGGAAGACGACAGAGAAGGTTGCTATGATACGCCAGCGCAGAGTCGCCAGAAGAGTAACGCAGACCAGATGAGGCAATCTTTGGGGTTTGAGTGGGGGATCATGTGTTTCTAAAAGTCTCGCCACGTAGAGGTTTGATGAGATTTGGTCGTAACGGGAAGCTATCGCCTCGCTTTATTGGACCTTTTGAGATTCTTGATAGGGTTGGAGAGGTTGCTTATCGTTTGGCTTTGCCACCTCAGTTAGCATATGTGCATAACGTTTTTTACGTTTCTATGCTTCGGAGGTACGAGCCCGATCCTTCTCATGTGTTAGATTGAGCAGAGCTGCCGATTAATGAAGATGTCACTTATGAGGAATGTCTAGTGAGGATTCTTGATACAAAGGAACGGGTATTGCGGGGCAGGACTATTGCGTATGCCAAGGTCTTATGGCATCATCACGGGGCTGAGGAAGCTACATGGGAGCTTGAGTCTGAGATGAGTGCTAGATACCCAGACCTTTTTACCTTGTCACCTTGTTGTAAATTTCGAAGACGAAATTCCTTAAGGGGGGGAGAGTTGTGAGACCCGGACCCGTCACTTTTTTTAGACTTATATGTAAATGTTGTGTGTTACATATATTTGTTCGGTGTATGATTTATTCACTTTGATGCATGTTTAAATTTATCTGAGCATGCGGGGTCAGTTCCCGGGGTTGTAGGTAGTTGTCGTGCGAATTTTAAAATTTCAAAAAAAAAATATATTTTGGAGGCTTATATATATTGGAACTTAGATATTTTCAAAAAAAATATTTTGAAAACTTAAACTCCTAAGTTTTCTCTAAATTTCTCTCTGCTTTCTCTCTAACTTCTCGGGGGCCCGGGGCTTGATTTTTGATGGACCATCTGCTTATCCTTAGTATCGGCATCGAGGGCTTCGCATCCATCCAGTCAGAATTTGATTTCGACGAAGCTTAAATTTTCACGTGGATCGAGACGTCGGGTTTTTTTACCCAACAAGATAGGATTTCAGATTCTACTGTTAATGAGGGAAATATATGTAATTTTATGTTGTTTTACCGTGTAAAAATGCATGAAAAGATGATTTGTGTTTTAGATCCAGCTTTGGGTTAAAACTATTTTTTGATGTTCGGTTGGATGAAATCGAAATAGGGATGTTCATTTCGAGGTTTTATGATAGCCTTAAGCTCGGGTGTGCTCCTAGGTATCAAAACGGGTGTTTTTGAAGATTAATCTGAGATTTGAAAACCAAAATCGTAGCTCAAAACATGATCTGGGCTGGTTCAGTCGACTGAACCCATGAGTTCAGTTGACTGGATCATCATGTGGGAGGTTCAGTCGATTGGACCTGGGAGGTCAGTCGACTGAAGTAGCTTCTGTTTTGGGTTCTCATTTCCACTATGTTTTTCAGTCGACTGGAGGGTGAGTCCAGTCGACTGAACCTGGCCTTTTGGAAAATGATGTGTTTTGGTTCAAGCTTTCCTCGTGCGATGTCTATCCGAGGTTTCTATGAGATTCTATGGTTTCAAAAAGGGTTGTCGAAAGTTTTCAAAAAGATGGTTTGAAAACGAAGTTTCGGGAAAACGTGTTTGTTGAAGGTTTGGAGCTAACCTTTGGGGTTGAGTCTCAACTTTTAAAACGTTTTGATAAAATTATGTGTTTATATGTTTTAGTTTGATCTCCATGGCTCATGGATTGGATCACATATATATACATATGTTGTATATCTGCTTTGTGGGTTGGTTTTGAAATATTATCCATAGATATACCGGGATAATGGGTTTGTGAGTGGGCTTCCATTGCTCCTTGGTAAAAGTCCAGAAACGTGCGCAGCGTAGGTACCTACAGTCCTTTGTGTTAGTCCCCGTAAATGAGATTGTTGTGTTCTTAGTACCCTCGGGCTGTGGACCCATAAACTAAGTGGTTATCAGGTGCTTAGTACCTTCGGGGGCAGTCCCGTAAACTAAGTTTTACATTGTCGTAACTCTGTATAGAACTTGTTATTATCTAGCTGACCTTTCGTGGTTTAGGACTAGGATAATGGGCAGGAGTCTATAGTGCTTACCTTGTCTAGTATGGCAAGTCGGTACATAGGATCTCATTTATCTTGTCTCCTCGGTTGATTGTTGTCCTGAGTGGAGAATGTTGTTTTACTACTTTTCCTTAACTGTGGCATGATAACTCTCAGGTTTATGTGCATAGTTTCAAGGACGAAAATGATATTTTTCAGATGAAAAACTTGTAGTTTTTGTGAGAAAATCGTGTTGGATTTTGTGGTCGAGCTAGCTCCCACCATATGATTGCATATCCTGCTTTACAGCTTTATAGTCTATTTCTATTGAGTTTTGGCTCACGTGGTGGAGTTTTCTGAAAACTTTTTTTCAAGTGGACGTGAGGAGATGACCTAAATGCCCGTTGAGACGGAAGACTAATCGTAGCTTCTCCTATTTTGTACATATACCTCGACATGCGATGCTTGTTTCAGAAGGCGGGTTTTGTACGCCTTTTTGCGATATGCTTATTCATGTATGAGATTGCATGATTTACAGTTTTTATGAGAGTTAAACTGTGGGGATATTTATTCAAACGTTAACTTTCATTTCTAACCGTAAAACCTATTTTCTTAAGTAGGTGTTTTGGTGGATTTTCGCGTAACCCGGATGTTTGGGGCGTGACAAGTTTCTTGATTGAAAAATAAAGTGAAATAATATTACTTGCGAAGTAAATGAATCAAATGATGAAATAATGTGATGTAAAGAGAATCAAAATAAATAAAAGAAATAAGCAAGCAAGAAGATGAACACTACGATTTTTACAAGATTCGGCGCTACGGTCTACGTTATTGCCTCAAGTCAACCGCTATGAGAATTTCTTACTATCTCTCCTTCAATAGGCGGAGGAGCCTCTCTCCTTAGTCTAGGCAGAGTAGCCTCTCTTGAGAATGCACCCTTCTCAAGTTAACCCAATCCTTGTAGGCGGATTAGCCTCTTTTGAGAAACGCCTTTCTCAAATATAAATCAACAAGAGTAATATGGAAGTGTACAAAGAATGCTCATTAGATGAGCAAATAACTACAAATAATGAAAACTCTAAACTCACTTCTCAATAGAATATGACTATGAAGCTCACAAAGAAATCTAATAATTTTTCTCACAAAGATATGAATGAAAAAGCTCAAGAATTTGAAGCATAAGAGAGTTGTATATGAGAGAATGATTGAGAAGTTTTGAGTGATTGAAACAAGAGCTCAAGGGCTCTATTTATAGGCTTAGTTTCTGAACTAGCCGTTGGGCTATATATGAAAATGTCAACTAGCCATTTTTCAAAAAAATTTGAATTTCAACCTGTTCGGTCGACTGAAGAAGGATGTTCAGTCGACTAACGTTCACTTCAGTCGACTGGACTAAAAAGTCGGTCGACTGAACCAATTTGGATCTGAAAAATCATTTTTGGTAACTCACTCAATCAACTGAGGAAGGAACATTAGTCAACTGGACATATAAAAATTCAGATTTTTGGTTTTCCAAAAAGGTTTGATCTTTTCATGCTTTGGAAAAACATTTTAAAGATATTTAGGATTCCTATGAGCTTCAAACACACATATCCATGAGTTATATGAGTGTACATGGATCCTACAAATGAAATTTATAATTTTATGCTTCAAGCCTTCAATATCTCAACTCTTTTGCATTTGTTCCAAAAACATGTCGCCAAACGGTTTGATTTGAAGTTATGCGTCATAGCTTCTACTTGGTATCTTGATTTGTGCTAAGCCTTTCTTTCATGTAAACATACTCAATTTTCATAATTAGAAACATAGGTTTGTTATCATCAAAATCGGTTATTGAAGTCTTGTTAGACCAACAATCTTCCCTTTTTTAATGATGACAAACACAAAGCAAAATAATGTAGGAAAGCTTAAATAAAGCTCCCCTTATTAATAAGCATGAAACAATGATTTTTTGAGAGTTGAATAATTCCCCCCTGATAATGTGCATAAATTGTAAAGATATTGAATTTTCATTTTATTCAGATTACTTGTTGTGCCCCTTTCAATCATTCATGCATATATCCTTTCAAATATCCAATATTAAACTTACGATAAATATAACCACTTAAGCATAATCATTCATATGTTAAACTAATTTTAATAGAACCATTCATAAACATAAGATCATGCATCAATATCCAAGCATAATTGCATAAGATCCAAAATAATAAGAACTAAGAGTAGCATAAGTAGCATAAGAGTAGCATAAGTAGTGCATGATCCAAAATAATAATCTCAAAATAGTAATCTCAAAACAATACTCTCCAAAAAATGCTTTCCTTCCTTTTTGCTCACTTGGTTCTCCCCTTTTGGCATTATCAAAAGTGGGGCTAGAACCAGCATCCTCGTCATCATTTCCATCACTATCACCACCATCCTCGGGTGAAGAAGCGTTATAGGGAGGAACACCTAAGGCATCCTCGAGATGAGTGAGATGGTTGTTGATTTTGGCAAATTGTTTGTCAACCCTCTTTGAGAAAGATTTCACCAATTTCTTGAAAAAGAATTTGGTGGAGGGATCAAGAGCAGTAGCAGGAGCAAGTGGATGTACTGAAGGAGAAGGAGGTGGAGGAGCATCATCATATGCATAGGCAGCAGCCTCGGCTTCCTCATCACTATCTTGAACTACTTGAGGTGCGTGTCTTTAAATTTTGGACACCCACTGACCATTTTGTAGTTGATTACCCATTTGTTTTAAAGTGGTGGCGGTTAGAAAATCAGAATGTTTAGGTGGAAGAAAATTTGAAAGAGATGAAGAAAAGCCAAATGACTCTAAAAGAGGTGTAAGAAAACCTCCACATGGAAGAATATGGCGTTTAGTACTTTCTTTGGCAAGCATCCATTGACAAATTAAGGTGAGAAAATCAAGTTGTTTCTCCATATAAATACACCACAATATGTAACAATCAAAATATGAAATGTAGGTGCGAGAACCACTACGCGGCAAAATGTTGTAGATAATGATTAAGTGAATAATTTTGGCCTCTAGGGTAAGTTGTGAATATGATGGAGGGAGAGCAAAATTTATAGGAGGGTTGGTCATTACCATAGGAAAAAAGATTTTGGGAGTAAAGTCTTGGGTCATGATCCATGATTGGGAGGAAATTTGTGAACACACAAAATCACCCCGACCCATTCTAAAAAGATTTGCGATATCTTTATCTGAAAATTTGTAATTTTTCCCATAAAGATACGTAGTGAAGCGAATGGAACGGTCATTTAGATTTGGTAAAAGTTCTTGTGAAATATTTGCATAAAATAATCGGGTAAGTTGAGGAAACACGCCCTTTAGTTGATAAAAGATATAAGGCCCCCAACCTATTATAGTGAAGAGACGTAAGACACGAGAAAAATAGGAATCCAAGAATCTCATGTTAAGAATCTTACCAAAGATAAGATCTAGAGATTGGAGATAGTGCCTGTAGAGAATTTTGGCTTTACTCGAGTTGAACTATTGGTTATTCTCGCCGGTAGGATCATCTCTAGCAATGGATTTTCTTGTGCCTCCTCTAACCCTAGGCGCCATGAGTGAGGGATTGAGAGGAACAAATGTGGGAGATTGGTTGTGGGAAAGTGGAAGTTTGAGCAAGAGCCATTTTCAACCCCAAAACTAGGTATTTTCATGCCCTAGGAGAGAGATGCCAAGAGATGGAAATGAAATAACAGCGAATAAATGTAGTTTGACTTTTTTATTTTTCGAAATTCCCAATGGTTCGGTCGACTGGACTGGTATGTTCAGTCGACTGAACTTAAGAAAAATGGTTCGGTCGACTGGAAAATGGGCCTCAATCGACTGGACAGA
Organism: Heliamphora exappendiculata; assembly: GCA_034768845.1. NCBI lineage: Eukaryota > Viridiplantae > Streptophyta > Magnoliopsida > Ericales > Sarraceniaceae > Heliamphora > Heliamphora exappendiculata. Next base: position 19,293,012 of record JAOTRH010000024.1, on the reverse strand, counting down.
GTTTTTTTAGGATTTCTAATTTTCAACAGATTGCTGATGTAAAGGGAGCTCAAAAATTTAATTCAATGCTTAATAAACAATATTTTTATACAACTTCACGAGTATGCATAAGACCCAATTCTCGTCTACTTATAATGAATCGAGCCTCATTAAGGGGTTTAGAAAAAATATCCGCCCATTGTTCACTAGTGCTCACGAATTCTAAAAATATATCACCTTTTTGTACATGATCACGAAGGAAATTGTCTTATTTCAATATGTTTTGTTCGTGAATGCAAAATAGTATTTTTGGAAATATTTATCCCACTTGTATTGTCACATTTAATCGGCACAACATCGTATTTTAATTTAAAATCATTGAGTTGTTGTTTCATGTATAAAATTTGTGCACAACAACTACCCGCAGCCACATATTCGGCTTCCGCAGTAGATAAAGGTACAGAATTTTATTTCTTTGAAAACCAAGAGACAAGTGATTTTCCTAAGAAATGACATGTGCCACTAGTGCTTTTGCGATCAATTGTGCAACCAGCAAAGTCCGCATCAGAATAACTAATCATTTCAAAAGATGTGAACTTAGGATACCATAAGCCTATATCTATTATGCTAACTAGATATCTTAGGATTTTTTCTACGGCAATTAAGTGTGATTCTTTAGGACATGCTTGATAACGTGCACACATACATACGCTAAACATTATATCAGGCCTACTTGCAGTTAAATAAAGTAAACTACCAATCATACCTCGGTAGAGTTTAGCGTCCACCGGTTTCCCTTGCTCATCTTTGTAAAGTTTAGTTGAGGGACTCATTGGAGTTTCCAAAACTTTGCCATCTTCCATCTTGAAATGCTTGAGCAACTCACGTACATGCTTGGATTGGTTTATGAAAGTTCCATTCTTTGCTTGCTTGATTTGGAGTCTAAGAAAGATCATGAGTTCTCCCATCATGCTCATCTCAAACTCCTTTTGTATGCATACAGAAAATTCTTTACACAAATTCTCATTAGTAGCACCAAATATGATATCATCTACGTATATTTGCACAATAAACATATCTTCATTATTTTTTTTTTATAAATAAAGTCGTGTCTATTTTTTCTCTTGTAAATCTATTTTCCAACAAGAAATCACTTAGTCTTTCATACCAAGCTCGAGGAGCTTGTTTTAAACCATACAATACTTTTGTTAATTTAAATACATGATTTGGATAATTATAATCTTCAAAACTAGGTGATTATTCAACATACACTTTCTCATTTATAAAACCATTTAAGAAATCACTTTTTACATCCATTTGAAAGAGTTTAAAATTCTTATATGATGCGTATGTTAATAACATACGAATGGCTTCCATCCTAGCTACAGGTGCATATGTTTCTTCAAAATCAATTCTTTCTTCTTGATTATAGTCTTGTGCAACTAACCAAGCCTTGTTTCGGACAACAATACAATTTTTAATCCTTTTTATTTCTAAAGACCCACTTAGTTCCAATTATTGTATTATCTTTAGGCCTATGGACTAAATTCTGAACTTTACTTCTTTTAAACTGATTTAATTCTTCTTGCATGGCTATTATCCAATATTCATCTTCTAATGCTTCATTTATATTTTTAGGTTCTTCTTGTGAAAGAAATGCAAGATGATCACAAATATTTTTCAATGAAAATCGAGTACTTACACCTCATGAAGATTCACCTATGATTTGATCCATAAGCTGATCCTTCACTATTTTCCATTCTTTTGGTAGGTCTATGTATTCATCATCAACCTTGATGCTTTTACCTTTGTCCTCCTTGATTTGCATTTCTTCAATTCCTTTATTAATGTCTAAATCATCATCCAGTAGAATCTTAGAAGAGAAAGGGTTAACTTTATCAAAAGTTATATGAATGGACTCAACTAATGTCATAGTTCTCTTATTATATACTCTATAAGCCTTACTATTTGTAGTATACCCAAGGAATATTCCTTCATCAGATTTAGATTTAAATTTTTCAATTCATTTTTGTCATTTAAAATGAAACATTTACACCCAAAAACATGAAAATAGAAAATGTTGGGCTTTCTACAATTCCATAGCTCATAAGGAGTTTTGTTTAAGTGATATCTTAGAAAAACTCAGCTCATTACTTAGCAAGCAGTATTAACTGTCTCGGCCCAAAAATATTTAGGAATTTTGTGTTCATTTAACATAGTGCGAGCCATTTCTTGTAAAGACCTCTTTTTTTTCTCTACAACCCCATTTTGTTGAGGAGATCGAGGTGCAAAAAAATTATGAGAAATTCTGTTTTGGTCACAAAAATTTTCAACATCTTTGTTTTCAAACTCTCCTCCTCTATCACTACGAATGTGTACAATAGAATAGCCCTTTTTATTTTGAATTTTTTAACAAAGTTTAGCCAACACATGACATACTTCATCTTTTGTTGCAAGAAATAAAATTGTACCAATAGAATGTCCGGGTCCATTGCGATCGTGAGCCTACCTGTATAATCTGTCAGAACCTTTGACCCGATCTTCCGAGCAGCACGCACCGAGTCAAGAAAGTATTTTTAATCTGCCAGAACCTTTGGCTGGGGTGTGTTTGGGTGATTTAAAGTGCTTTAGTTTGCTTTAATTGCTTATTTTGTGGTGTTTTGGCACTATATTATTCAAGAAAATATTTTTAAAATTAATTTGATGTATCTTTTTGGTATTCTAACTTACTAAAATGAATTATTTTAGTATTATTATCATAATTTATAAAAAGTTTGACAATAATTAATTATTTAAATGTAGACAATTAAGCTACTTTAAGTTATTTTGACTAGATGTGATTTTTTTACATATTTAAGTGTGTAAGAACTTTAATAATGATTTGTTTGCCTTTGTTGGTCTATGATATTATATTATTATGTATATTACTTGTATAAAAAGTCTTGGGTCATAATAATGCTTAATTTAAATAATTTTTTCTCATTTTTGAGCTTAAAAATTGCAAAAAATCACTTTTTGGGCACAATCTCCAATGTGGCCGGCCACTAAGGGCATTTTTGTCATTTTTTGATGTTATTTTGTTTTTTTGTTACTTAATTGTATTTAAATATCTAATTTAGGGTGTTCATGTGTCAAATTTTAAATTTTTAAGACTTTTTGCTCTACTATGGGCAAAATGGTCATTTTATCCTAATTATGAGAATTTTTTATTTTTAATATTATATTTCATGTTATTTACT
>JAOTRH010000024.1:19253525-19289694 GCA_034768845.1 Heliamphora exappendiculata | reverse complement strand
AATATAATATAATACACAAATAAACAAATAATATAATATACTTGTTTTAGTATACTACTCATAGTTTTGTAAGAAAAACTTATTTTTATTTTATTTTTCACATAAATTTTTTAAGTTAAAATGCTTATGTTTAAATAATTTAAAACTCTTAAAAAATTTTCAATATGAGAAAATCTTGTTGTTTTAATTTATTTTATTGCTCTTTATCCTCATTAAGTTTTTCTTTTCTTCCATGTTAGAAAATTTTAAAATTTTATTTGAAGTTTATAAAATTTCTTTGACTACTTTTTTATAATCATTATAGCATCTTTATTTAAAAATATTTGAATCTAATTATAAAAAATCAAACAGGTCTCTAAAAACAAACACACCACAACACACTATTTAACACATACACACACTGTTCCAAACAAAACACACACACACACGGTTTAAACATACACACACTGTTACACTTTTTTAATAATTATTATATAAACTAGCTAATTTATTAATCATATAGTAAAAAACTTATATTATTATATAATATAATAAATTTTAATAATTAAAAAAATCAAAAAAAACCAAAAAAACGAACTGGGCCGTTTAGACCCGCTCAAAAGTCCGGGCCCGAGCCCATAGCCCCTAGGGCCTGGGCCGACGCCCTGGCCAAAAACCCAGCCCGACCCGAAAAATCGGCGGGAGGCTGCCGGATCCGAGCTGGGCCTGTTCCGCCCGATCCACAACCGGGTCGGCTCGGACCAAAATTTTTGGCCAGGCCCGACGGTCAATACACAAGCTTGTTTTAGCATTTCAGAGGAGAGGATTATAATCAAGGAAACCAAAAAGTGACTGTTGGGCAAAATTTATCTTTCCATTTTATTCTCATACCATATATTCTACCCTAGTCAAACACAATGCAAATATGCTATGGTCATATTTGATATGTCGACTGAATTCGGGAAACAAGAGGGATAAGTAATGCATGGGTTTTAGATGTTTTTTTAATACTATAAAATAGTAAATAAGATTATTTATACCGTGAAATTTTTTTATCATATTTAGTTAAAATAAAATAAAATATAAAATAGTAATTAAAGAATCACTTTTGGTTGTAAGATAAGTAGAAAAAACTAATTCCAAGAGAGGTTAATTTATCCTAGGGGATGGGATACCCAATTTCATTAATTCTTCACTATTAATAACTAATTTCCCAATTCATATAATCAAGCATGGTACTAATTATTCAGAGAGAGAATATCTTGAACATATTTGTACTACGTATTATACTGTACTGGTCAATACGTACTCATTTAAAATAAAATTAGTACGCTAATTACTTAATTTCGTACCGGTCTATATCGATTTGTGCTAAACGTATCGGCCACTACCAGTATATACCGGTCTATATTAGGTAATACCAGTTATGTATCGGTTCATAATTAATTTTTTTAAAAATAATAATTTTTATTGATTTTTTTGTTTCTACTTTTGTTTTTATTCAAACATCATATGTACCACAAAGTAGGGTTTTAAAACTAATTAATGTTAAATTATTATTAAAATGTGTAGATATTAAATTTTATCGCTTTTAAATCAGCTATCTCTCTACAAATAATAAGATTAACTTTTTAATTTAGACTAATTAATTAAAACATTATTTTAAATAAATAATGATGTTATACTAAATTATTTATTATTAAATAATATTTTTTAAAAATATATAAAAAAAATATTTTATAACGATAAATCCGAAACGGTACCCAGTATTTTGCCGATACCGGTACATGCCATTCCAATGAAAAAACCGATACACAATCTAATAGTGTATTCAAAACTATAATCTGAAATAATGGGTGATGGATCTCACTTTTTTTTTAATCCAATTTGGATCCCTTGGCACAATTCAGTCAAATTCTATACAATATCTTTCATATTATTACTTCTTTAATTTGTTCAACTTACAGTATTACAGATCCAGGCAAACACCGTATCACAAATAATTATTTTCTATGATTAATTCTGTGCCCCAGAATTTTTCTTCAATTAAAAATCCATGGAACTCCAAAACCGATTAATGAACTGTATCTTCTGATGCATAAAAATTTACTGATTTATGGGCTCCCACTGAAATGCGAGGGTCTTTAATTTCTTGCACAAGTTCTTTGTTTCCCCCTCCAAATTAAAATCAATCTCTCAGCATGCCCCACCACTGCTGTCAAGTTCGATAATTTTCAAAAACCTTTCGATGAGACTCATGGAAGTCAGATTATTAGTCATTTTTTAAGGAGAAAAACAAAATAAAAACTAAAATTAAAATCAAATCAAAATTTAATTTTTTTTAAAAAGCGACAATCTCGAAGAACCCTCTTGAATGTGACCTCTCTCTGATCAGGTTCCTCCTATTAATTTGATTCCCTACTACCAGCCTGCCATTTCATTTTCAGAACCTCTCTCTCTCCCCTCCCCCCCTCTCTCTCTCTCTCTCTCTCTCTCTTCTCTCTCTCTCTTTCTCTCTCTATTATCAACTTCAAAACCTCCTCCTCTTCTTCAGCTGACAATCCCATACTATTCTATACAAACTTTGCCATCTTAATTTGTGTAGCATTTGGCAGCATTGCAGGCAGAATATTTCACTTTTGAATCACATGGGGAGGCACTCTTGCTGTTACAAGCAGAAACTAAGGAAAGGTCTGTGGTCTCCAGAGGAAGATGAGAAACTCATTAAGCATATTACTCAGTATGGCCATGGATGTTGGAGCTCTGTCCCTAAACTCGCAGGTACCCCCTCCCTCCCCTCGCTTTTTTCTTCACTGGTTTTGGTTTTTGAAGGGCAATTCTGTATTTTTCTCTTTTCTAATGACGAGGATGTTCAATGTTTGCTTGCGCCTCGACTAATCCCTTAAGCACGTACACCAGTCAATTATCGGGCGAGATTGTCTCAATAGGAGAGTGAGGACTGAAATATCCATTGATTCACTTTGTGCTTGAGACCTTATAGTAAGAAGGTTCAAGCTTGTGGCCATCTGACCCATTCTGAGAGAATTTTCACACCCAACTTTAAATGATAATTGTACTGGATGCAGGTTTGCAAAGGTGTGGGAAGAGTTGCAGGTTGAGGTGGATAAACTACTTGAGGCCTGACTTAAAAAGAGGAACATTCTCACAGCAAGAAGAGAACCTCATAATTGAACTCCATGCAATTCTTGGCAACAGGTAATTAATTATTTTTTTTCAAAATCAATCATAATAGTTCATTACCCATTAACCAAGATCCTTATTCCTGGGTTCCTTTTTCTTTTTCTTTTTTTGTTCATTTTTTTGGGGGGGGGTAATTCTTCACCAGGTGGTCTCAGATAGCAGCACAATTACCTGGGAGGACAGACAATGAAATAAAGAACCTATGGAACTCCTCACTTAAGAAGAAGCTTAGACAGAGAGGCATTGACCCCAACACTCACAAACCCCTTTCTGAGACTGAAGATAAGGTGTCCCCAACCAGCTGGAACAATGAGAAATCCCCCGGTGGGTCCGGCGAGCTGAACTTTGCCGAGGCTGAAGATTCTGACAAGGCAATGGCGGCACTGCCACCGCCGCCACTACCACCGCCACCACCAACACAGGAGTTCTTCCTAGACAGGTTTGTTTCCTCCCATGAGAGCTCCACCAGCTACAACCACCCTTCCGAATTTCAGGGGTATTTCTCTCTCCAGCAGCAGCTGAATTACAAGCCTAAGCTCGGGTTCTCAGTGAACCCGAGCTCGGCTCTCTTCCTCAATCCAAACTCCGAGTTCAATTCCAGCTTGACACCCACAGTTTTTCCACCCATATCGAGCCCCGTTCTCTCCACCGCGACGACATGGATCAAGCCTTCCATTAGTCTCCCCTCCAACATTCCTCCAATGAGCTCTTTTGACATGAACTGGAATGGTGGCTCATTCAGCAACAATGGCGGAAGAACCAGCAGCAGCAATGGAAGCAGCAACAGTACTTCCTTCTTCGAGAACGCCAACTTTTCATGGGGGCCGCCACCGCCCCCCCCGGATTGCATAAAACCGGAGAAAGAATCCGAGATTCAACCGCTGGAAGAGGGCCCCGCCGACGACATAAAATGGTCTGAATATCTCCAAACCCCATTCTTACTGGCGACAACAATCCAAAACCAGACTGCTCAAGATCACATGTACAGCGAGTCTAAGACCGCAGAAGCGCCGTTCGGGGCCGAAGGGCCGAGCACCAATTGGCATCAGAACCAGCATCAACAATTATCATCACAGCTCGGGGATATGCACAGTAAGCATTTCCAGAGATTTTCTGCTACTTATGGGCAATATTCATAGCTTGTGCTTTACACTTCCGATAATCTTTTGTTTCGAAAATTTTGCGTCACTCTGTCTGTATCAATGTATTAAAAGTCGTTGAGTATTGAAAATCGTGTATTAAGATTTTACGTCTCGAGAATTAGGATTAACGACTTTTAATGTATTGTGACAAAGATGTATTGTGACAAAGAGATACAAAATTTTCAAAACAGATAATACCTAGCCCGAAGAAAAAAAAAAAAAAAAAGTTCTCCTGGTTGCAGGTGTGTGCTACGTACGTACAGAAATTTCTTGATTTGTAAATAGTCCTGATACAGAGTTTCTCAGCTTTCCGATACCATCTGTTTGTGATAGAAACAGGGTTATATATCCTCATCTAAATTTACAAAAATAAAGTCTTGTTTCACTGTGTTTTTTATCTTCTGTGCCTCACTGTTTCTCTTGTGATTATCATGCATAAAATTAGAAAAAAAAAGTTACATTGCTTTCTTTTCCCTTTTTTTTTTCTTTGTTTCCTTTTTTCTTTTTTCTTTTTTCTTTTTTCTTTTTAATTTTTAATTTTTCTTTGGGTTTTACCGTTACATGCCGCCATTGGTTTCATCATTCTGAGTTGAAAAGTCATGGGAGATGGGGTCTATCAAGGAACCATTCATGGGCGTCTATCGCTGTCTGTCTTAGATGGTGATAGTTTTCACCTTTGCCAGTCTTCAATCATTTTCTCCTCTCCTTTTGAACAGTAAGTCTAGGATCTCAGAAATTTTACCAGAATATATATATGATCTTAACAATTTTTAATATGTATTATTTTTTTATTGTTGTACACAACATGTTCTTAACATTAAAATCTTGTATTCTGGATAAATTCTAAGATTCCTTTACGAGATTCTACAATTATTGAAACCAAAAAGTCATTTAAAAAATCCCATTCTGGATAAATTCTGAGATTCCTTTATGAGATTTTAGAATTACTGAATCCAAAAAGTCATTTAAGAATCCTAATAAGGTGAAAACAGTAGACTTTTTAGTTTTTTTTTTCTTTACCCTTTTTAAACTGATAAAGCTAAAAAAATAAAGCCAACCACTCTTTTAAATACTGAAAATGTGAAAACAAATGGTTTTCAATTTGCTAAGGTCAGAAAATTCTGTCCTAAAGGGAATTATTTATTTATTTATTTATTTATTTATTTATTTATTTATTTTCTTGGCTGACATTAACTAAACAAGCACCGACCAAGAACCAACCAAGAAATCCCAATCCACCTTGAAGGGTTGGGATACCAAATTGCTTGGTAAATTGGAGGGTCACAAAATCCATGCCTTCTTTTATTATGTTGGAAATTTTGGCTAAACATTTCCCCTCTGAGCTTTGGGGCTCAACTTTTACCCCTTATGGGAGGAACAGAGGAAAAGGGGTCCCCATGAGGGACACAGCTTGATGCTGATACCTAAGGAGTGAAAGGAAAGGAAAGGAAAATGCAAATGAAAGGAAAGTTAGTCCAGTGGTTTCTTGAAAGATAAGAAAATGTGAATAAATGATGGGAAAATGAGGGGGGGGAAAGGGAGGGAGCCCAATCTGGTGAGTTTATACTTTAGAAGCATCTTTCCATCTTGCCATTGGCCAGCTGTTTATAACTTGGTTCCTTTCTGTGCCCTCCTTTTCCATGTTAAAACAAATGCCAAATCTCTTTTCCCTGATGGAGATGGGAATAGAAAAATGAAATGTATATCATATCAATACGAGTCGTTACGTATTGATTAATATGAAACAACAATTAATGCTACGTACGTTCAGTGAATGCTGCATGTTGCACCGCACGTATATGTCAATACAAAAACACATTATATTGTGGATTCCATTTATTCTATTTATTAATATAACGTTGACATACATTCATGCATTGTTTATATATTGTTCTATGCACGGTATATATACTTATTGAACAGAAAATAAGATTTTGAACTTTTAATACTAAATACTTATTAATGTATCAGTTAAAATTGTTTGATATTGACCGATTTATAACCATATTATTAATACAAATACATATTCTGATATTGAAATTTAGAACCCAGGTAACCACATACCCGAACTGTCCATTTCACTTTCATGGTCATCATACAATTTATTGGAAGGATTTTAAAAATCTGAAAGCCTAGTCAGACTTATGAATTGTGGGGTAGGAGTTTGAGCTGCCGACCTGCGCATCTACATAAATTTATACTCACCTTCATTAGAATCCCTCTCTCTCTCTCTCTCTCTCTCTCTCTCTCTCTCTCTCTCTCTCTCTATATATATATATATATATATATATATCACCATGGATGCATGTGAACTAAATAATTGGATCTTGCTTAGGCCCTACAGAAATCTTTATATGCAGAAGAAAACAAGAGAGCAATTGAAATGGGAGGGCAGGGTGAGAAGGGATAATGAGACGAGATGGCAGCAGATTGGATGCAAGTCTTTTAACTTCAACTTCAATGGGTTCTAAATTAGAAAATTCTGTCTTCTTGAATTTTTTACCTTCTTCCAATAAAGTTAAATGGCAGGATTCATATGATATAATTATAAATGAATAGTGATATGAAAGCAAAAAAAAAAAAACAAAAATGAAGATGATGGTGACAAAAGTGACTGTGGGGAGAGAAGTTTCCCAAAAGAAAACTTTTGGTTTGGAATGGGTTACAGACTAACTTCTACAATGTTAAGTAATAATAATAGTACAACATAGGGGATTATTATCTCAAATATTAATCTTAAAATGATAATCAGCAAGGAAAAAATAGCTTAGACCGATCGTCAGAATCTCCAATCACTTAGTCTAAAACGGTCTCTGTGCGCGAGTCTAACTAGTGCCGTGTAAATAAACCTCAAGGTCGTTTATGGTCGACCACCATTAATTGTAACAGCATAAATGAATTACTGATCCAATAATTTAAATAAAAAACTTAGCAACACAGTTTAAAATATTTAAACTCAAATTATTAGTAATAATTCATAAGTTTCTTTATATATTAGACTTAATTTTTATTGATCTATCATCAATGTGGAATGAGCTACCACAACAACACAAGCGATCCGTGTTTTGTTTAATTTAAATGCCCGATCTACATCATCAATTGTTGTGAAAAGATTTTTCCTTTCATAAATGGAACAATTTATATAATACTTATAATAAGCAAGTAGAGATTATAGGCTCAATCAATTAAATAAAGAGCCAAACTACATATTTAAAAATATTTAAACTAAAGTTAGTAATAGTAATTCACTTGTTTTATTACATTTCGAGCTTATTTCTCATTACCTATTGATCAATGTACTATAAAGGTATCACAATCTACTCTTAACATGTAACCTATTCGTAGCATTGACTAAATTCTTTCGTTTTCACAATAATTTGCATTTAACATTCTAAAATGCTATACCATTGACACTCTTGTAGGTAAATGCATGTGCATCCACAGCAAGCTAGCCTTTTTTGTGGGAACTTCAAACCAAAAGTTTAGAAGGTCTACACACGGCTATACCATCTAGAGTATAGACAAACCCAGTAGTGTTCTTTATGCTATCGATATCACCAACTAAATTAGCATTCATGTAACTCTACAACTTTAAGCCTGCTCTCATAAAACATAGTGATGTATCGGTAGTAACTTTCAAATATCTCAAAATTCATTTTACTACATTCCAATGCTGTTTTTCCAGATTACTCATATATCTACTAACTATTCCTACTACATGTGCAATGCCTATGTTTGGACTAACTTTTTGTAGATTTTTTGACTTTTTTGAATTTTTTTATAAAAAAGTAGATGTAAAAATATATGAAAAAAAAAAACTGAAACTAAACAAGTAGGCTTTTCAAGAGGCTATTAAACAAAAAGCCTTCTCAAAAAGCTAGTCCAAGCATAGGCAATGTCTAGCCTTACGCAGACCATAGCATATATAAGACTACCAATAACCGTTGCATAAAGGACTTTGCACTATTATCTATGTTGAATCTGCTAAGTACATTCTTCACATACTCTCTCGTGTAAGTCTTAAAGTCTCGTTGGCCCTGTCTCTAATGATTCTCATATCATGAATTTGTTTGGTAGTTCCCAAATTCTTCTTTGCAAATTGACTTGACAATTGCCTTTTACAACTTATTAATCTCCTCAATACACGAACCTGCGGTGAACATATCATCCACTTACAACAGCAAAATAATTTAGGAGTTGTCAAAATTCTTAACATAGCAACTGTCAAAATTATTGTACCAATTCCTTGGAGCTTATTTTAAACTATACAAGCTTTTACTTAGTTTGCAAACTAAGTTCTATTTTCCCTGTATTGCGAATCCTTCGATTGATGCATTTAAATGTTTTCTTCCAAGTCATCGTGAAGAAAAAAGTGTTAACAGCCAACTGTTCAAGATGTAAGTTTTCTGCAACCATAATTCCTAGTACCAATCTAATTATTGTCAACTTTACAACTGGTAAAAAGATTTAAATGTAGTCTACGCCTTCCTTTTGCTGAAATCCATTGACCACCGATCTGGCTTTATGACTTTTGCTTCCATCATGCTTTTGTTTTACTTTGTATTCCCACTTGTTATGCAAAGCTTTTTTTACCTTTTGGCAATTCTATCAACTCCCATATCTGATTTGTCAACAGTGAATCCATCTTATTTTTTTTGGCTAGCTCCCACTTCATTGAGTTTTCAGTCTTTAAAGCTTCATCATAACTCTCGGGTTCACCACTATCAGTAAGCAAGATGTAGAATAGGAACGGTAAGAAACGTTGTGGTGGCCTGATACGTCTGGAAGACCTTATGACAATAGTTGCAGGTTAATTTGCTTTGTTCTACTTGTAGGTTCACATTTTCATTGTCTTCTTCATCTCTATTCTGTAAAGTATTTTTAGGAATGTCATCTAGATCAACAAACTTGGACTTCTTCGCATCTGGCATCACAACGTCATATTCTTCTTTTGATCTATCCTTGTACATAACCTGCCCATTGAAGACAACATTCATGCCTCGAATAATTTTCTTATTTTGATCATCCTAAAATCGATAACCAAAAGTATCATTCCCATAACCAATGAAGAAACATTTCTTGGATTTGGCTTGTAGTTTACTACCAGTATCAAAATCAATATGAATGTAGGAGGTACAACCAAATACTTTTAGAAAAGAAAGATTTACCTCTTTTTCATTCCAAACTTCGTCATGGAATTTGCAACTTAAAGGAACTGATGGTCCATGCATTTATCAAGTAAGCTGCGGTATTCACTGTATCAGTCCAAAAACTTTATGGCAGTCCAGTATGCAATCTTTTGCACCTAACACGCTCATTAAGGGTTCTATTGATGCACTCAACCACGCCGTTTTGCTGTGGTGTTCCAAGAATAGTTTTCTACCACTTAATTCCATTTGTAGCAAAAAATTCTCAAACACTTCAACTTCAGGCCCGTTTCTATTTCGACCATAGACTTCCGCCATTTAAAGGTTTCAAACCATTAGATTTATTTTTTAAAAAATAAATTCATACCTTTCTGCTCGAGTCATCAATAAAGGTGACATAGTCCGTGAACCTCCAAGGGAAGCAACTGGAGAGGCCCCCCGCAAGTCTGTGTGCGCCAAATTCAGTTTTTTAGATTTTGGTGTTCTTCCCCTTTCAAGAAAGTAACCTTTCTCTATTTCTCAAAAATACAGTCTTTACACAAATCAAACTCTACATACTTCAATTCTGATAATTTACCCTTGGACAAAAATATCTTCATTCACCTTTCACTCATGTGACCCAGTTTGCTGTGCCATAGGTTTGTGTATGTTCTGCCATCTGCAACTACTACCATATCTCTTGTACTTGAAGTCATATACAAAGTATCTATTTTTGTTTCTTGAGCCACTACCATAGCTCCCTTTATGATCTCCAATGTGCTACTAACAAATGTTACTATATGTCTTTCAATGTCAAGTTATCCAACAGAGATTAGATTTTTCATCAATTTAGGAACATGTTGCACTTTGTGTATCAGTCATACGGACCCATTAGGCAATTTAATGCGGATATCTCTGGTACCCATAATATCTATTGACTCTTGTGTGTTGGAGTTGAGAGCCTCATTTCATACTGCAGCACATTGAGAAATTATCGAAGACTATGTGGCGACTATTAACTGAGAGAATCAAAGCATCTTGTATATCTTATGTTAAAACGTTAGCAGAATCATTGTAAGTCTTCTTCTTTAGTTCCCTGTAGTTCTTTTTAATGTAATCAATTTGGTCGCAGTTTCAACATTCAGGTTGCCGCACGAATCTAGATTTATTTCTGCCTTTTTTGGACTTCAACTTGCTCTAATTCTATTTTTTGTCAGATCGTCTACCTCTTGTTCCAACATTTATCGCTGAACCAAAATTAGAACCAGAACCAAACACTTCATCAGCATCTATTTTATGATTCTTGTCGCTTAGAATCGAATCCCGAATATCATCATACTTGAGTTTGTTCTTCCTGGCATAGTTATTTACTGTCGTTCTCATCACTTCACAGCTGTCTGGCAATGAAGCCAAAACAATCAAAACACATATCCCATCTTCAAAATCAATTTCGACCAAAGACAATTGATTTGCGATGGTATTAAACTCGTTTAGATGCTTTGCAGTAGGAATACTTGCTGTCATCTTAAGATTAAATAACTACTTTATTAGATGTACCTTGTTATTGGCCGGGGGTTTTGTAAATACTCGACTGAGCCGCCATTACCGTTGTGGTTTTCTCCTTGATAACATTGTGCGCTACTGATCTGGACAACGTTAACCAAATGACTCCCATAACCTATCTATCTAGTAAACTCCACTTGTCATCATTTATTCCCTCTAGTTTCGTACCTAATAGAGGTAGATGCAGCTTCTTCTCATAAATATAGTCCTCAATCTGCATCCCCTAATACCCGAAATATGTTCTATCAAACTTCTCGATCTTTGTCGTTTTTCCTACTTCTGCCATGATGCGTTCTACAATCTCCAAAATTTAGAGCTCTAATACAAGTTATTGGAGATTAGATTCGATCTCGACAATCCCACCCATAAGTCTCACAAAGCACGCACAAACCACACAACAATGAAAAACGAACAAGAAAATTAATCTAATAACGAGAGACACATATTTACGAGGTTCGGCAAGTTGTGTCTACGTCCACATATTCACACTTTTCACTATAGACTTGAATAACACAAAAGAGGTGTTTTGAAGCAAAATGTATGAGGAAATTTGGTCAAGACTCAACCACAACCGCAACCCTAACATCCTTTAAAGACGCAGTCCCGAATAAACCGCTCGATCGGTCATCGATTAAGAATGATCTATCCATCGATCTATCTTTAACTGCTCTCGGTATAGCTACAAAGAGATCGATTAGCCCCCAGGCCACTCGATCGGTCTATTCCACTAAAGAATTTTTTCATCCTTCAACAACATATAGTGGGTTTTTATTTCTACTTAAATTATAATTTTTAGTTTTTAATTCAGCTAAAAATTAAAAAGATTTAGCTAAAAATTTCAAGAAAGTGTGCTTATAGTCTCTGATACTAAATCAACAAACACAAATTATACCATTTTATCTCTATTTTCTCTAGGCCGTAGGTTACTTGCCTCCTGGTTCTTAGTATATTCCCCTCACCTTGGATTATCGATTAAGTCGATTTTCCGTGCTTGTTTGGGCTTCTTCTCATCCCCTTCATGGGAGGAGTTAGTGTTGTTGTTCTTGCTTGGGTTGTTGGTAATAAAAGTTCTTTATGTTTGCTAAGAAAAAAAAACACAAATTATACTGTTTTAAACTATAAGTTTACAACTTTAATAAATATTTGCAAGTTCTGCTTAAAATTATAATTACATCTTTTAGCTATAATTCATAAGTTCATAATTTTAACTACAACAAATATCTCATTGTCCCCACTGTGGTCTATGTTGGGAGAAATTCAACGCCACAATAAAATATACATACTCGGTTGTCCAGAAAATACATCTTTATTAACTTTCAACAATTACAATAAACAGAATTTACAGGAAACGAAATACAGAAATTAACATGAATAGACAATGCAAACCGAGTCCTGCAAACGCAGTTTTCTTAAAAATGATTCACTGCCTACCGATGGTGTTGTAGGTTTTCCACCGGCATCACTCTCCCAGGATAAAACGGCTAACACGATCGTTAGAACACCACCAAAGATCGGCTATGAACGTACATCGTCTGTCTTTCTCTCTCTCATAACTTGCAATTGTAATCTCAGAATTGTATCTCTCATATCTCACCTTTTTACGTTGCTGTTGTATTTCTTTATCTTTTTCTTTTCCAGAAAACTGAATGAAATAACAACTTTATATAGAATTTCTTTCCTTGAGGGGTTACAAAAGAATCAATTGCCAATGAATGGTATTGATTCTCAGAATTCATTTGACAATTGGATGACCAATTCAATTGCAAATAAATTCTGCTATTGAATTCTGGAATTCAATGGCCAATTGAATTTACAAAATTCCAACTGTCTATTCTTCCCTCACTCAACTTAACATGTTATGTATCAATTTTCTTTCATTTTTTATTTTCATGTACTTTTTTGTTTTTTGTTTTTTTTTTTTTTGATTGGTAAAAGAAATGTATTATTAGAATGGAAGAAAAACAACTAAAGGGAGAAAACTCCCTTACAAAGGAGCAACAAACTTCCACCAATAGAAAAAACCAGCAGCACAATTGGCCAGAAGCCAACAGCGGGAAGAACAACAAAACAAAGACAACAAGCAAAAACCAAGGATGTTGAGGAGCCACATCCCCAAGATAGCCAGCAGATGCATCACCAGACCCACTTGATATTAAAACTTTTCACTGCTTCAATATCGTGTAAGAAATCACTGATGGAGAAGGCTGGGGGGTCAAGGCTTTGTTTACACCATAGTGGTGCCTTGATCTTACCATTCTCAGAAATCAAACGCTACTCAAGCTCTTTATGAAGAAACATTTTCCTATTCTTGAGCAGTCCAAATTGACCAAAGAGTTGAGTTAAAGACACACCTAGATCCTTCATGCAAACCTTCCCTTACAAGCACCCATCCACCAGTCCATAAGGCTATAAATGTCACTGGGATAAGCCCAGCTTAGACCCCACCAACAGACCATGCTAGACCAAATTTTTCATACCCAAGGGCAATCAACAAAGAGATGAGGGGCTGACTCAGGATCAGTATCGCATAGTCCACAGTGTTCATTTACTTTTTTCGTATTTTTGAAAACAAAAAATTAATGAAAAGTTTAAAAGCATGCATCGTTAATTTCCATATTATTTTCATTTCTGTATGAAATTTCTTTTTCGAAAATTTGAATACAACTTTTTATGCTTTCTAAAGTTGAGTTGTTTTCAAAAAAAAAAAATCTCAAAAACTGTTTTCGCATGCCGTTCACCAAACAATTTTTCTATGTTTCTTGGAAATAAAAATATAAAATAAAATAAATTTAAAAAAAAACATACCAAACATTGGAAGCAAACTCTGCCTTGAGAAGGTGATTTTGGATCTTAGAAGCAAGCATACTTATTTATATTTTGTAAAATAATTACAAAATAGTTGAAATAGATTTTGGGAAAATGAAATCTTTTGGATAATATGTTTCAGAGACCCGAACGCTCCACAATTTCCATGAACAGATCTTATGCGGGGGTCTGAAGGATCAAAAGTGTTGTGTTTGTTTAAAGATTTGATAAAGGGATTATTACTATGGTCCCACAAATTTTTTTTGTTTTGTGTTTATTTTTCCGATAAAAGAGGAAAAATAAAGGCGACGAGTCACGTGGAACCCATGTGTTTTAGTTCGTCATTTGTTTGTTAAATTATATTTTCTGTATTAGACTACTTGAATAAGTTATACCGAATATGTAAAATTAAATAAAAGATAATTACTATTAAGGGAGAGTGGAATTGTGAGATTAGGTTTCTTCGGACTATTTCATACTAAATTCAATTGTCAAAAATAACTATATCTTTTTATCCAATAATTTACTCCATTGTAATTAAATATTATAAAAACAGTTCTATGATAGTTTTTTCCTCTTTATTTTATTGTATAATTCATTTCTTTTTATTCTATTAATAATCTAATTCTCATAAGAAATAATCTTACAACCAAACAAAACTTAAAATTTATAAAATACTTAGAATAGTAAAACAGAAGTTCAAAAATATCGTACTCTCTTTTCTTTTTCAAACAGCTAAAATAGCAATATATATTATAAGAATAACAGAACTGAGCTTACAAACTCGCTAGCTGTGAAGACAGCAACTGAAAAACTAAAGACCCCAACTAATACTAAATCCTGAATTAGCTTTTTTTAGTGGCTTTTAAATTTTTTAACTTTTTTGTGAAAAAATAGATGCCAAATCATATAAAAAAATAAAAAAATAAAAAACCTAGCTAATCCAAACCAATTGATTTTTTTTTTACTTTTAAACCAAAAAAACTTGAAAAAAAGCTCGCACAAACGGAGGCTAAGACTGATTAGAAAGGGTCCAGAAAAAGCTGATAAACAACACCCGAAAAAAACTATAAAGAAACCTCAGAAGTTCATTCTCCTCTTTCTATTTTTATTTTTTTGAACAGCTTCATATCAGTGCGTGACTGCCCAGAGATTAAATACCATATCCTCCACCCTGCAGAAATTGTCCCTCAACTTTTTCTTCATCCAAAGGCCAGTTCTCACCTTTGTCAAGTAAACGATCTCCTCATATTCTGTCCTCACATTGTCGAATATCACCCTATTTGTGGCCAGCCAGAGGGACCAAATACCTTCTATGAAACAGGAATTCCACAGCTGACCCTTCAAACTTTTCTCCTTGCCACGCACCCATGACTTAAAGAGACCGTACAAATTTCCAGGAAGGACCCACGGTTTTTCCCACCATAGTATCAAGGCTGACCACACCTTCCAAGACGCTAAACAATTCACTAACAGATGATTTGTAGACTCCTCCTCCTGATTACAAAACGCACACCTGAGATTAATGCAAGGTTTAAGAACTCTCCTAAAAGCTAAATTTTGTTTTGTGGCAATTTTATTCTGAATTGCCATCCAGCACAAAAGTAAGCTCTTAGGTGGGGCTGTTTGCTTCCAAATATGTCTCACAAAAGCTTTCCTACTCTCACCTGCTTTCTCCACCAATTTCCTTAAAGATTGCACTGAGAAAACAAGATTCTTTTCTCCTTTCCAAATGTAGCAATCCTGCTTCCTCTTATCAACTGATCTTGATTTCAACAATAAAACCAACTCCTCCCAACTCTCATTTTCCTATGAGAAAAGAGATCTAAAACATTTCATATTGTAGAGGATTAAGTTAGAGATCTATAGTACCCGTCCAAGCTGGCTAAACAATCTAGGGCGCGTCCATGTATGCCTGTACAAGAAGAGGGTGAGATACCCACCGGTGGCTATTACCGGTGGGCCCTCCAATAATGAAGTCAGGCAAAGCTTTAGAGAGAGAAAGTTTGAGAGAACAATTTGACAGAATTTCTGCTTGTAAAAAAAATAGAGTGCATACCTTTAACCTTCTTAGTTGTTCGCTATTTATAGGAAAAAATATACTTGACTCGCTTTGGGAGTTTGATCCGACACGAGCAAGTTGGGTTGTCCTCTCTCTCTTATTAAGACTCAGCTGTCAATCTAATGGTGACTTGTTATTGCCATTATTATATATTTCTTTAAGTTCTTTTTGTCATGTTAGGTGGCCCATATGCCCCCAGTTCTTGTTTGAGGTAGGTCAACCTTTCCTGACACTTAGACTCTAGGATTTGTTCAACTGCTACTATCCTCTTATCGTGAGTACTAACTCTTGATAAGCGTATCATGGGCACATATACCCATATATTGGGCCCTAAGCTCGACTTTCAAAGTCTTTCAACACCTGTTGCTCGGCCACCTCTTCTATAGCTCGGCCTACTCAAGTCTAGCATGTCTTGCTCAGGCCTAGCATGTCCCGTCCTAAGCCAAGCACGTCCTGCTCAGCCTAGCATGTTCTGCTCAGGCCTAGCATGTCCTGCTCAGCCAATTATGTCCTGCTCAGGCCAACCATGTCCTGCTCATAACATGTCTTGCTCAGGCCGACCATGACCAACCTTATACGAGGTAAAAAATGATAACTAGGAGCTCTGGTGATGCTGTACTATGCTTTACGTAAGATTCAACTATGCATGATCAATATCCGACCTCCCTCACATATCATTTTGATGCAAGTACTTCCTATAAAATTCTGCCACTGAGAGTTGTTTTTCCTTGGCTAGAAGAAATAATCTTCTATGGGATTGAGCCAGGGAATATTGGCCTAACCAAGCATCATACCAGAATCTTGCATGTTTCCTCCCCATTTCAGCTATCTGTAAACATAGTTGTTGACTTAAAATAGCACCCACTCCTGTGTTTTCTTTGCCACTTGCCAGTATGTCTCTCCACAATCTGCCCACTCTTTGTTTCCCTTTAGCCTCAGGAAGCCAATCTCCCCCTCTCTGACCATACATCTGTTGTATGAAGGACATCCATAGTGCTTTTTTATCCTGAGAAAACCTCCACCACCACTTTCCTAGGGAAGCTTGATTCATATTTTTCAAGTTTCTAATGCCCAGGCCACCTTGTTCCAGACTGGTTGTGGCCTTTTCCCAAGACACAAGGTGCAGCTTCTTTTTGTCTTCCTCTTCTCCCCATAGGAAGTTTCTCTACAATTAGTCCAACTGCTTCCTAACCTGCTCTGGCATCTTACATAGGGATAGGTAGTAGGCTAGAATATTTGCTAAAGAGGCTTTAATCAAGGTAACTCTTCCTGCTATGGTAAGTTGTTTTCTGCTCTAACCATTCAATCTGCTTTTAAGTTTGCTGATAAGTTCCCAAGTGATACTACTATTCACTTTAGCTCCCAAAGGCAACCCCAAGTACTTCATAGGCAACTCACTTGCTCTGCAATTCATTATATCAGCCATGGATTTCACTTTCTCACTTGATAAACCCACACCACAAAGGGCACTCTTATTATAGTTTACCTTCATATTGTACTCTCTTTGTAGCCTTATTCTTGAAATTTAGAAGAAAAAAAATGTAAGAAAATGCTGGTAAATTTTTATAATAATTTCTTGTCGTGCCCCAAATCTGGGCGCATGACCGGCCATGGACCACAAAATTCTGATATATATTAAAATAATTTGAGTGAAACAGTAATTAAAATTATAAAGAACAATTGTGGGACGCAAACAACCCATTGAAGAACCAATTAATTATATATAATAAGATTTCCAAGTATTCCAACCATGAATAAATACCTAACTGTTGAATATTAACTAGAAATAATAATATCTCAAAATACATGTAGAATGAGTCCAAAAAGGTCACTAATATTGGGTCCCAAAACACAAAAGAATCTTCCATGTACTAGTCTTTTGATTGACCACCTAAAAATGTTGAATATAATGTCAGCTCATAGTTCGATGAACAGTAAACATATATAGTACATTATAGTTTTAAAATGGGATATTAATTCAAAGTATTTTTAATTGAAACATAAATATGGCATATGATGAACTAGTATAAAAACCATGCGGTATCACAAATTATATTTTTCTTGTCAAAATTCATATTTTTAGTGCAGCAGATGAATTCACACGATCTCATAGTAAAAAATGAGTAATCAATATATCATGTCTTGTCATAAAAAGAATCAGCACTACAATGATGATAACAACATAATCATTTATAATCCGTGAGAACCACAAACAAAAGAATTATCTTGTTCCACATACAAATACAATGTTAAGCATCCTCAGCCAATTGAATCCAATTTCAAACTTAGAGTCTGATCCTAGGATAATTTAGCAATCCATTTGAAAAACACTCATTAATCTTTTTGTAATCCTTATCTTCAATTTACTTGTATTTCATCTTCTTTCATTTAATGTATAAAGCATTTTTAGTTGAATACTCTAAGTTATGGGTGCAATTTTTGAAGTAATTTAAATTTTAGATGCTTATACTGCAGGATATGTCTGACACATTGATGGACAAATTGATATGAATCGATCACCAAATGATTGGTGAAAAGACATATTGATTGGTCTGAACAAGCAAGCATCGAAAAATAGATTGATGGATAGATCGTTATGGATCGATCACTGATCAATCGGTGAAAAGACTAATCGATCGGTCTGTTAGCATAACATCTTTATAACACCTTCTAGGCTTCAGCAACCGTCAGCTTTTGAGCCAACCTCTCTCCCTGCACTGCATAACTAAAGAAACCTTTCCAAGAGTCTTCAATAGAGATTTTGATTGCTTGATTCTTCAAAAATCATCAAGGCTTGTCTTTTCTTATTTTCAACATTGCTCATGGTATCACTTGGGTGGATTCTCATGAGTTGAAGTCCGTGGGGATCTAACAACATTTAAGTACAGTTTGGTGTACATGAATTTGGCAAGAATATCTGTAGGTGTTTACACCACATTTCGCATTCAGTAAATTAAATGGCCCGTCGAGCAAAAGGGTATGCTGTTATCTAACCATCAAATGATTAATTTTTGACACATGACAAGGAAATTGATGAAGATAATTTATGAAATCTCGAGAAGCAATTTTTAATATCTTCAAACCACATGGAAAGTTATTGAAGAGATAATTCTAATACGGTTGCTAAGGTCCCACAGTGAAGGATAACCGCCCACTAAAGGGCGGTTGATTATGGAGAACATGTGAGAGAAAATGTGGTGACCCACTAAAGGGGAACAGTCAAGCAGTTAAAGGCAGTTATGTGGGCGTTTATAAAAGGATCAACTACATCCAAATGCAGACAAGCAAGAGTTAGTGATGACAACAAGGAAGGCCATTAGTGGATTTGAGACAACAACAGCGCCTGTGGGATCCGCATCCAATGAAATGACAAGTGCTAATATGCCGCCGACAAGGTTGCATGTAGAGCTTCAGGGGCTGTCGGTGGCTCCGAACATGGAGAATTCTCAACAACATGTATGTTATAACCCTATCTATGTGCCTAAAAACCCTCAAGGGTCAGGCCCATGAGGCTATAAACCCCTTAATTCTAGTAGACCTTCAATAAGCTAGAACTTATTTGACACCACCTGCACCTATAGTGGATCCAATCTACCCAATTCCACCAGTGGTGGACCCATTCAAGGTTGAGCAACCTATCCCTCAGGTTGAACAACTAATGAATTTCAATCCGGTAGTTGGTCATCAATTTATACCTAATAAAGAACAAAATGTAGAAATTGTTCAAAACTTTTATGGTCCTGCCTTTCGAAGGACTAAAAAACCTATGTTTCGAAAGTCGTATCCCTAGTGGGTGGATAATTTAGGTTTTTCAAGAAGTTATAAAATACCTTAATTCACTTTGTTTTTAGGGGAAGAAAGTCAGTCGACCATCGAACGTATTGGTCGATTTACTTTACAATGTGGAGAAGTTGGAGGAAATGACTACCTTAAAATGAAATTATTTCCACATTCATTAACCAAAATAACATTTACCTGGTTTGCCAACCTTCCTGCCAATTCTATTCAAACATGGCAAGAAGTGGAGGATCTGTTTCATGCTCAATTCTTTAGGACTGAAATAGAAGTAACAATGGTTGATATAGCCAAGATCAAGCGAAATTCGATAGAAACCGCTGAGCAGTTCATTTGTAAGTTTAAAAGGCTGTGAAATAGATGCCATGTGTACTTGCTTGAAACTAAAATAGTTAAATTAGCTCAGAATGGACTTGATTTCGAACTAAGAAAAAAGTTCAAATGAATGGAGTTTAAAGAAGTGTTCGAACTAGCCTCAAAAGCTTCTAGATACGAAGGGTTATTAAAAGAAGAAATACAAAGAAAACCCACTGCCCTAGAGACCTACTACCAAGAGGTCGAAGGGGATGTAGAGATTGATATGGCACAAATAATTGGAAAAACTCCGAATATATGTGACACATTACAGAAAATTAAAAAACCTTTAAATATGCCATCAACACAGCCAAATAAGAAGAACCAACTGTTACCTCTTCGACAGTATTTGTTTGACATGTCGAAGGTGGATGAGTTGTTTGATGAGATGATAAAGCAAAGGTTCATTACCCTATTTAATGGCCATTCAATCGCACCTGACAAAGAAATGAGGAAAAAAGAATATTGCAAATGGCACAACTCTTTTAGACATTTCACTAATAACTGTATTACTTTTCGAAATGTGATACATGATTTAATTCAAAAGGAAATGTTGCAGTACACGAAAGTAAAAGAGGTCATGGAGGTGGATAGTGACCCATTTACCGAGATGGTAAACATCAATATGATCACAGCTAACCTATGACAGATTGTGAGAAAGTTGTCCATTGTAATTATGCATGACAAATCTGCTCAGCAAGAGAAACTTGTAGGCCTAATAAAGGTAAGGCAAAAATGCAGTTCACGCAGAACAAATATATATATATATATATGTATAAGATGTCGAAGAGTTGTGCAGGAAGCTGAGATTGAAATATCTGAGAAAGAAATGAAAACACGTTTTTCAGAAGCAACCCTTCATTTCAATACAATGGGGGAGGAGATCTACAAATTTATAACGAAGCTAGCTGATTTACAAGGGACCAAATATTGGAATCTTTGATCCATGTGAAGTAGAAATGTACGGGCCAAATGATGGACCGTTTCTTGTAAAAGGAAATCCAGTGGTCCCATGTTTGCCAAAGACCCAGAAGATCAAACACCATGGAAGAAGGCCAAGTCAAAAGCCCCATGGGAGACCAACACCGTGGCAAGGTTTCCGACAAGGCGGGCCTTTCGAGGAACCAAGAAGAATGGTGAGACCTCCTATTCAACCTACCGATCGATGGGAAAGAGCAAGACACTGAAGTTCCCATCTCTAAAAGATTTATACACTCCAGCAACTACCACACAAAAACGAAGGCTACAAAGGAAATTTGCTGCTAGGACATTACTGGAAGTGCACCCAGAATATCTAAGAAGGCCGCCATCTCGTCCTCGACCAATGCAAAACATGGTATGGACTAAAGAAGGGATCAAGCAAACAAAGTATGACCTGCCTTATCAAAAGGTTGGGGGCAAAGAACTTCGGCAAAAGAGGTTTTAGCTAGAAAGCTCGAAGAAGTGAAGAAATTGCTATTATTTGATGATGAACCATAATTAATTAGGACATCAAATATGAATGAAGATCAATAGCAAAACCCTGCACAATGGGGAAAGAGTCGTAGTCAGAATTCAAATGATTCAAGTGATTTTTTGGAGAAGCTTGAAGCAGTAATTCAGTTTGGGTCGATCACACCGAATATTGATTGCAATATGATTCTAATTTTGCCAAAGGCATTTCAAGCCAAGCCAAACCAAACCGGCCAGTCAGCCTTGCTGGAGATGTTGAGGATAAATCAGAGGCTACAGTAAAAATTGAGGAAAAGGAAAGAAAATTGCCTTTGTCACATACTATAGGCATTGAAAAAGATTTGGTTGGAAAATCCAAAGTGGTTGTACATGCACTAGATGAAGCATTGATAAGACATTTAAAACCATTTTTATGGTAAATTAGTGGACAAAGTTTTGATCGACAACGGTGCAGTGGTGAATATTTTACTGTCAAGGATGTTGAGGGTTTTGAACAAAACAAAGAATGATCTGTTATCGACTGAGGTAACAGTAAGTAACTTCACTGGTGGAGCTTCGTCAACACAAGGACAAGACTGGATACCACGTTTTTTGTGGTCAATTTGTCTTCAAATTACAATATGCTGCTAGGACAAGACTGGATACATTCAAATGGATGTGTCCCGTCATCCTTACACCAAGCTATGATCTTTCTAACACAAAAAGATGACGAAGGTGGACGGGTTCATTAGGAGCTAAAGGATAGCTGGAGGAAAAGGATTCGTGTATCTCTGGCTCAAAAATAAGGCCTAGAATTAAGTTCGAACTAGAATTAGGGCTCGGAATCAGGATTTCGTGATTTCCTTTCTTATCGGTAAAATCTTTTAGTTCCTATGGGAATCTCCTAGTAACCAAAGCCCCATATGAAGGTTTGAAGGTTTTCTTAGGAGCCATGGCAGAGGAAGTTCGAGGGTTTCAAAACAGAGGAACTTACTAATAGAGAAAAATAAAGAAAAATGACGTTAAAGGTTTCACATGCGTCTATTCAAATGATACGCCTATTTTAGAGCCTACTTTAAATGCTTCCGTTTTGAGTTATTAATTGAGTTTCATTAATTGGGTTTAAAAGGACCCAAACCCAACTAATGAGTGGGGCACTTGTTTACACCACATTTCGCATTCTGCAAATTAAAAGGCACATCGAGCAAAGGGGTATACTGTTATCTAACCATCAAATGATTAATTATTGACACGTGGCGAGAAAATTGACGGAGATAATTGATGGCATTTGGAGAAGCAGTTTTTAATATCTTCAGACCACATGAAAAGTTACTGAAGAGAGAATTCTAATACAGTTGTTGAGGCCAACAGTAAAGGATAACCGCCCACTAAAGAGCAGTTGATTATAGAGAACATGGGAGAGAAAATGTGGCGACCCACTAAAGGGGAACAGTCAAGCAATTAATGACAGTTATGTGGGTATTTATAAAAGGATCAACTACAGAATCAAGAGACACTTACACATTACGGCAAACTACCTATTTTTTTATCTTTTATTTACTTTTCTTGTAATTTACATTTCAAGTTCATAAGAGTATATTGTAGTTCTTGTAATCGGTTCTCCATAAAAGTAATAAAAATTTATTTTCATTATTTTTTATCGCATTTTCTATAGTTTTTCTGACGAAATCCTAAAACAATGCAAAAGGATTCTAGTACAATCGCTTGGTTCTAGAATTCCTGTCAAACTCGACGGAGAATTGCTATTTTTTTATAAACAGTAGGTTATAGATTTAATGGTAATTTTGTAAGATCACTTATAGCCAAAGCTTTACTTATAGTACTTGATTCTTGACCGGTGGCAGTCACATGGTTCTTGGGGATTTCCACTTTAATATTGTGTGGCCATGGATGTTTAATTTTTTGTTCTCTATTGCTTTTGTTTTTATTATCATAGGTTAGGGTTGAGGTTTGTTGAGAATTAACCTCTTAGTTTATATCAATTAGCAAATTAACTTGAAAGAGAGTTTTTCAATTGGTATTAAAGCGGGTCACCTAAAATCTTTCAGAATTTTTCTTATATGAGTTGATCCGTGGTTATTTACAAAAATGGATATACCCAAAGAGGAACAATTTACCGTTAGACCACCTCTCCTATATGGTTTGAATTATCCCTATTGAAAAGCTAGAATAAGAGCTTTCTTGAAGTCTATTGATGAAAAAGTGTGGTTGCCCGTCGAGAATGGTTACACTCCTCCAATTGTTGTTAGATATGGTAATATTGTACCTAAGGGCTCGACTGAATGGGATAGAATCAATTTTAAAAAAGCAAGTTGAAACAATAAGGCCATTGATACTATTTTTAGCAAAATCACTCAAGAAGGATTTCATAAAATTTTTACTTGTGACATAACTAAAGAAGCATGAGACATTATAGAAGTTACTTATGAGAGAACTCAAACTTTAAAAATCTCAAGATTTCAACATCTTATAGCAAATTTTATGACGTTAGGAATGAAAGACGATGAGAGTTTTCATTAATTTTATGTTATGCTAAATAACATTATAAATGTTTCTTTTAATCATAATGAAAAATTATAAAGTCAACCAAAAGTTATTGCTATATAAGAAAGTAAAGACATAGATTATTTAATAGCTAGTGCAAAATTTGGTTGAAAATTTGTAAACCTGAGTTAAATTTTTTAAACAACAAAAGTTCAAAAATTGTATCTCTCTCTTCAGTTCAAACTGTGATGCAAGCGATTTCGATGACAAACTTGATCTTGAAATAAAAATTTCAAGACACTTTTAAAAAATAAAAATTCCAATCATGAGAATAAGTCTCAAAGGAAAACAGTTCTGACAAACTAAGAATTAGTTTTAAAAATGAGAAAAGAACGAATAAGACATCCCAAATAATACAGTGCTATGAATGCAAGAAATATAGATATATTATCCTAAAATTCCCTAACAAACTCAAAAAGAAACAAAAAGTGTTCACCATCACATAAAATGACGAAAGTGAGCAAGAAAATAGATGGAAATGCGATTGCATTTATTGCTTTGATACATGATCCTTGCACCAAATCTGACAATGAGAGCACCATTGGTGACTCTCTTAGGGATGAGTATGATGATGTTAGTGGAGAAATTGAGGATGAGGTCGATGACCTCGATGAAGATAATGCTCTACAACAAGTTTATGATAAACTTTATTTAGAAACTACAAATTGACCAAACAAAATGTAAAATTAACTAGTAGGCACAAAATGTGCAACAAAGAAAAAGAAAATGAAAAGCAAGAGCTCTTGGTAGCTCAAGCAAATGAGTGCCAATTAAAGTCTCAAATAGTCATTTTGCATGAAAATTTTTTTTTTTGTGAACAAGAGTGAAACAATGCAATATCTCTAAACAATGATCAAATGAAAAAAATTTGCCTTCTCATAGGATAAATTGCATAATAGTTGAGAGAGGACAAATTCTGATCAGGATCACGTGATATACACATGGAATGCCGTACAGAATAGTAGTCACTGGCCTACGGTGTTATGCCTCAATTTACTCCTCCTAGCTCGGGAAGGGGTTGAGCTTAGAAGAGAGGCTCAGCCATGGTCCTGGAGAGAAATGCTTGGCTCCATGAAGAGAAATGCTTGGCACCATGAGGAGGGGTGCTCGGCACCATGCTGAAAAGTGTTCGACACCCATGTCTGAGCAAGGCGTGTTGGATAGCCTCGAAAGCCGAGCTTTGTGCTCGAAACATGGTAATCAGTGCCCATGATATGCGTATCAGAAGGTGGCATTCGAGATAAAAGGTTAGTAGCAGTTGAACCAACTATAGGGATAGGGTGTTAGAGATGATTGATTTAGCCTCAACCAGACCTGAGTACCGATGGACAGTTTGACATGACAGAAGGAATTTACAGAAAGATATTATAATGGCAATGATAAGTTACCATCAGATTGACAGCTGTGTGCGGAACAGAGAGAAAAAGTACAACCTGACCTGCTCGGGTCGGGTCAAACTCCAAAAGCGAATCAAGTATATTTTTTTCTATAAATAGCTAACACTCTTAAAGGAAAAGGTACGCATTCTAACTGACTAGAAGAAACTCTGCCAAATTACTCTCTCAAGTTTTCCTCTCTATAAACCCTTGCCTGACTTGATCATCGGATGGTCCACCGGTAAAATTCACTAGCATGCATCTCACCCATTTCTTGTGTAGGCACACGTGAAATAGTAGATCCCAATCCTGATATACTATTCAGGATTAGGATAGTAGATCACAATCCTGAATAGTAGATCTCAATCATGATCTTCTACAATAGTGTTGTTAAAGTTTGTGATTTGCAATATCAAGTTCCTAAACTTAAGGATGACTTGAATGGGGCTATGCTACTATCAAGTTGTGAAATACTGGTATAATTTCTTTGGATGAAATACTTGAAGAGCAAAAGTCGATGGTTGATAGAATTGGGATTTGATTCAATGAGACATCTTCGAGCACAAAGGACAAAGGAAAAAAAGAAAATGGATTGTGTCAACAAAAAAAAAAGGCTTTGACATTGCTCTACCTCTCTTTAGAAAGGAAAAAGTAAGTCCACAATTGGTAATACCACCATTGCACATGGTGAGTTAAGCATGTCAAAGTTCAATCCTATTTGTCATTGTTGTAGAATTCTTGTGCACATTTGACACAACTACAGAAAATTGAGGAGAGAGACCATATGCTCTTCAAGACAAATTTATGCCAAGTTGTCATCATTGTGGATTTAAAGATCACAACAGACCTTATTATTTTCAGTTACATAGAAATTCACTTGTTTCTCCTGAATACCAACGCGGTAACAAAAAGGATTGGTTATTTGACAAATTGAGAAAACATAAAAAAAATTTGAGTTGGAGTCTTTTGTTTCTCGTACAACCTTGAAAGGTTTAAAAATCAAAAAACTTTGTTTGTTTATTGAACCTCTACATTTCAGGTGGTTTGCCTTCCCAAAAAAAAATGTACCGATTAGGTTGTGTAAATTTTCTAGTTTGTTATGCCTTTGTCCAAAAAATATTTCTTTGACTTGTCGAGTTCCTTGGGTTTCATTGTTCTTCGGTAGTTTATAATATCTTTTCTTTCTTGTTTTTTTTTTTCTGAAATTGTTTTTTGATCACTAGGCATTGTGAATTTCTCATAATTTTGATATTATTGAGAAGATTCATAAAATTTCAATGATTTTTTTTCATGTGAGTTCATGCATAATTCTTGAATTTTTTTTTTTTTTTTGGATAGGTCAATAAAATTTTATTGCCACTACCTGGGTTTCTTGTCCTTCGGTAGTTTATAATATCTTTTCTTTCTTCTTGTTTTTTTTTTTTTCTGAAACTGTTTTCTGATCACTAGGCATTGTGAGTTTCTCATAATTTTGATATTGTTTAGAAGATTCATAAGATTTCAATGATTTTTTGTTACTATGTGAGTTCACGCATAATTGTTGAAATTTTTTTTTTTTTGGATAGGTAAATAAAATTTTATTGTCACCATCTAAATAAGAACAGTTTTAAACTTACACTCTAAGAAAGCAAAGACAAAATTCAAACAAAATACAATTGACAAGATACTAACCCAAGAGAAGGGCCACATAAAAACAAAAAACACAAACAGATACCCAAAGGACTAACTACAAATAAGAGACCACCCTAAACCAGCAACACCAATGCCCAAACTAGAAGCACCGAGGGAAGGGGGCTTTGAAGGTAGCTTTGGTATATATGCTATGACTCCAAGAATAGAGATTCAAGTTCTATTCCTTTGTAGTGCAAGAAAAATAATTAGATTGTTTGGGTTAATGTGTTTATGTTAGATGTTTTAACTTTAACTAATATACCCTTATATAATAGATAACATGAATATATATATATATATATATATTCAAGTTCTCAGAAGCTTACTTATTTTTAAAATAGTCAATTTGATTCCTTAATTAATGAATTTCTGAAATCAATGTGAGAATCTATTTTGAAAACATTATTGGATAATCATTTATGCATTTTCAGAACCATTTTTCTTTGTGCAGATTATGTTTTTCATCACTGAAAACACAAAAAAAAAAAAAGAAGAAAACTGAGAAATTTAACAGTTAATATGTATTCAAACAAAATTTTCCATTCCTTCAACAATACTTGATGAGAAAAAATCAAATTTATTCACTGAGAAATTTCACAGTTGCATACATTTCGTTTCACAACTCATGTGATTTATCTTCATATGTTTTTAAATGAAAAATTCCTCAATCCCGTTTCTTGTAAATATTTGCAAAATTTTTGAAATATTGGAACTGGTTTCGCAGGATTTGGCTGAAAAATCGCGTGATCATAGCACCAAGATTAGGAAATTTGTTTTCTCACTCCTGATTGAATTGGTTTCTTCCATAATATAAGAAATTAGGGCGTACACAAGTTGGGTTGATGCATGTGGAGAAACAAATTTCAACCAATTTATTTTTGATAAGTAATTATTTTTTTAATCTGTTATCAACCTATTGAATACTAATTATCAAAACCAGCAGGTTTGGTGATATTTTTTGGCGATTTCAACCTGCGGTTTAGCGAGTTGAAAAGTTAAAAAATTTTAAAATTATTTTCTTAAATTTTGTTTCTAAAAAATAAAAAAATTCTATTAGAATTTTTTTAAAAAAATATTGTATTACGTCAAGGAATAGGACTAATTAAAAATAACAGTAGTAATTCAATAATAATAATAATAATAAGTATCTTTAACAATCATATTTACATTATATGCTTGTTGGAAAAAAAAATTATTCACAACATAAAAGATAATTAAAATCATAAATATTTTAATTTGTTACTTATGAATTATAAAAAAATTTATAAAAAAGTAAATATGTATGACGTTAAAATTTATCACATATAAAAATATGATAACTGATATATACTTTAGACAGATTGAATTAATGACAGGTTAAAAAATATAACTCGCAGTGGATGTACCTTTTTTTTCTTAATCTATCAAATTCAACTCACTCACTCATATAACCTGCACAGATTGAATTGTGTTGGGTTAGGTTGACAAATTAGAACGAGTTGCTTGCATACCCTGTTAGAAATCATGTTATAGTTAAAACATAGCCCTATTTGTTGGCTCATAGACATATTAGGTAGCCTAAATTATTGTAGAACCTTTATTTGAAACAAAAGTAAACTATGATTAATTCCAGTACAAATTTTACTTATTGGACCCATATTTAAAAACTCCTTTAAAAAACTCACTATTTCTTTGAATAACAATAAAATATACAAAAATACAGGTAAAGTAATAAATTAGGAGAAAATAATATTACTGGATTATTACTGTAAAATTTTTACATTGTTAGTGACTTACAAATGATTTTTTGAGAATTAAAAAAATTTCAACAAAAAATAGAATCATTTTACTCAATTAATTAGGAACTGTGGTTCCTTGAACCCAAGATTTTTAATGTCTAACATTTTTGTTTTTATTTTTTACTTTTTTTAAAACTTTGATTTTATTTTTTAGAGTGCTCTATGCACAAGTGATTAAATAGTTAATAACAGATACACACATTTCCAATCATAAACTTCGTTTCTCCAGTTACGTTTAACAGTTAGGTAATAGAAAAATAAATAACCCCTAGGTAATATATAAATAATTAAGGTTGCATTTGTTTTGATGAAAACAAAAACTATTTTTTAGTCAACATAGGTTAATTTTGACGAAAAAATATTTTCTATTTTTTTTAGGTGAAAGTTATTTTTCATATTTAATGTAACAAACTATTATTACATTACCATTATTACGCCAACACCACTTATTATTCCGCTACCACCTCCACCACACCATCTGTTGGTACTACTATCACCTCTCCCACTACTACCATTACTATCGCCATAGTCACCTACCAATGTGTTGCCCCCATCGTCACTCCGCCATGACTTTCACCCCACCACTGCCACGGTCAACCATCGCCACCATAACCTCAACTTTCACTAGCATATCTCTTCACTACCAATATTATCACCGCTACTACTGGCACCCCTTCCCCCACTCCATCACTACTCCATGTTTCACCCACCACCTAATATTACCACAATTACTAATATCATAATTTCAAAACACAATTTTTTTAAAAAAAATTTATAATAAAAATAATTTTTGCCAAACAAAATAAGCATAAGTAAATAAAGAGTTATGGTAACGACAACTCAATATGTTGCTTCTTATTAAGAGTCTAATAAGGACAACAAAATTTAATATATTACACTTCTATATGTAAAATTTATTACTTTTATAAATATTAATATATTTTATACAAATATCAATAAACTTTTTACCTCTTAAGCCTAGTTTGGCATTCGACTTTAAGCCAATTTTTTGGCTTTTAAGACAAAAAGACAAAAAGCTCGTTAGGTAGGGATATGGGGTAGCTTTTAAGCCAAAGGCTTAAAATGACTTTAAACCAAAAAAAAAAAAGTTTTGCTAAAGTTATTATAATTTTTAAAAATTTATTTTTAGATAATTTTATATTCAACATAAATCTTATTTGATAGATTTTTTACAAGTAAATTATAAAAATATATTTTTTATAAAAAAAATATGTATAATAGAAGTTATGATATTTTTAAAAAATATAAAAAAATTATGAAAAAAGAAAAAAAAAAGTTCAAAGCCTTTGATTTAGAAAATAAGATTTTTTCATTTTTTTGAGTTTTAAGCAAAAAGACAAAAGGATAAAAAGTCAACTTTAAGCCAACTTTAAACTAATTGCCAAACGAGACCTTATTAATAGCCATAAGAGCTGTTATTAGCATTTTCCATAAATAAATCCATGTTATCTCCAAATCTTGCCACCATATCTTTTCTTAATTAATATTTTGATTCTCTTCACAAAGGGTTGAATTGAGATACATTCCATCCCCACAGCTAGACCTATAATATTAAAACTGATATATATATATATATATATATATATATAACTTATAATTAATATATTTTTGAATGAAACAAACAAAAATAACTTATAATTAATATATTTTTAAAATTTTGTCGGTGACCATAAACTCATGTCATGGTAGCCCCCAAATCAGATGTTGAA
Organism: Heliamphora exappendiculata; assembly: GCA_034768845.1. Lineage (NCBI taxonomy): Eukaryota > Viridiplantae > Streptophyta > Magnoliopsida > Ericales > Sarraceniaceae > Heliamphora > Heliamphora exappendiculata. Next base: position 19,259,116 of record JAOTRH010000024.1, on the reverse strand, counting down.
TTATTTTTTGTTCCAAAAATTACATGTTTTATGTTTTAATATATTAAATTTATTCAATCGTGTGAAAATCAAGTACAAAAATTTCGAGACATGTATAACAGGTTTTAATATATTATGATAGAAAAACATATAATTTCTTATTATGCAATTATAACAAGTATTTAATTCTCCGAACAATAAAAAATAAAAAATAAAAAACAAGAACAACCAAGTATATAAAAATTTACGTGATTTGATAAAATGCTTAAGTTCATCATCTATCCTCTTTTTAAGCTCTCTCTTATGTTAAGAATTCGTATATAAAGTTTAGGCATACGACGATATAAATAATTTGTTTCAAAAACTTGTTAAAAAGGCCATCTCTTGTGTTCGACTATTTGACTCTTTTAATCGGAACAAATCAAAAAGTCTACTGCCTTATATTGTTCGAACGATTCATTATCGTGGTTCAAACGATAAGTTCTAGAAAAAAATTTCATCATTAATTTTGTTTATAACTGTTTGGACGGTACAATAAGTTTGTTCGAACAATCTCCCCAAATAAAATTAAGGCAATTTGTATCAAAAAAAAAAAAAAGAATAAAATTAAAACAATCTCAACATTTTTGGGACAGATAATTCCTTGCCGGTCAGCACATGTCATATGGCACATACACTGCCATTAGTACAAAACTTTACCGAAATAAATATATGTGCACATCGTGACTTTTTGACATTACATTTACATCACTCTCATCATCTAATTTCGAGCTGGGTAACAACTTGTGAGAGAGGGATCATGACATACAGGACTTGTTTGGTAAGTTTATTTATAGTTTTCTTACTAAAAAAAATAAAAGAAAATCAATGCTCATTTGCCTAAATCAAAAAAAAAAAAAGTCAAAAACCATTTTTTGTTATTTTTTCTTTTTGCATTCCACTACAGATATTAAAAAGGAAAGATTACCCTTTTTAAATATTGAAGTTAATTCCAATATCTATTAGTGAATGACACAATATCCTCACTTTAGAAGAAAATTTAAAAAAATCAGGCCAACCGAGCATGTTCTAAAAACAATTCAAAAAATTAAGTTCTCAAATGATCTATATATCTTATTTTCTTTTTCATCTTTTCTGCTAAAAAAATCAAAAAGCTTTAAGTTATCAATCAAGCTCGAAAGTGAGAAATTTGAAGAGATTACAACTGATCTACATATTAATCAAATGAATTTTCCAAAGCAAATTTGATGAACTATTGGCAAGGTGAACATTAAAAGAATCGGGAAAAAAAAAAGTTCAAGAACATCACCACTATTCACCAAGGGCTGATTGGCGACCCAAGTTTTTTTACCTTTTTGACAGAAAATGCAAAAAAAACACCATAGCCTGTTTGGCCAAAATAAATTAAAAAGCTAAAGAGTCACATGGAAAGAAAGGCTTGGCTATCACACACAAAATGATTGATTGGGCTTTTTGTAATTTAGAATGGAGAGCTCTCTTCCAAGAAGGTGATGGGATTTAGGAACTCTCAAATTCCTTACGCAGCGAAAATAGAAGCGAAAGTTTCAATCCACACAAAGCAAGTAAAACAAAAATAAAACACGAATATACGTGGTTCGACTGATTGACTACTTCTATGGGAAAGAAGAAACAATCCACTACATAATAATAAGAAATATAAGTTTCTCTCTTTCACTCACACAATATCTATGAGCTCAAATTTGAGCCTCTTTCTCTCTCTATACTCTCTCTAACCTTTTTACTGAACCCTCTTAAGTGTATAGACGATCTCTAAGCTTTATAAAACATAAAATCTTTATATGTGCAACCCCTAGGTTTAAAACAAACCCTAGTGCCGCAAACTGTTTTGCGGCGGGCCGCTCGAGCGAATCCCTGACCGCTCGAGCAGTCACTAGCCCAAGACCTCCTGTGTACAAGTCCGTTCGAGCGGACTCCTGATCACTCGAGTGGTCACAAAACCGAGAGTTTTCTTCGAAAAACTGAATCCACTATGTCCAATTGTCTTACCGACCTTGAATACCAGAATTCGAGACAGTTGCCCAACATAAGGTATTGTTAAGACCATGCCTAGACTTTGTTCTGATCACTCTCCCTCGTGGTGATGACAGCAAGTATGTCCCTCAACTAGTCTCTAATAAATCGTTTAGATTTGAAGTTGCGTGGTTGCTGGATCCTAATTTCAAGGAGTTTGTTTATGCTGCATAGGCTGCAAACCTTAATCTGGTTGAATCTTCAAATTCCTTCAAATCGAATGTTAAAATTTGGAATAAGGATGTGTTTGGCAATTTGTTTAGAAGGAAATGATGGATCCTTGGTAGGCTTACTGGAATTCGAAGAGCTTTGGAAAATCATTTTTCCCCTAACCTTTGTCAACTACAAAAGAAACTTACCAAGGAATTCAATCTTATCCTTCTCCAAGAGGAAACTTTTTGGTTTCAAAAATCCCGGTTGAATTTGATTAAGTTGAGCAAAAGAAATACAAGATTTTTTCATCTTACTATTTTCATGCTTAAAGATGATAATAACCAGTGGGTGGATAACCAGCAAGACCTTAAGGAGCTTGTTTAGAACTATTTCATTGAGTTGTTTAAACCTAGCTTTGAAAGGGATCCTAACCTGGCTCGTAAACCTGATCATGTATCTCTGACTAGAGAGGAGAGTGATATGCTTAATAGACATTTCACCAATAAGGATGTTTGGGAAGCTGTTAAGAGCATAAATCCTTATAAAGCTCCTGGGCTTGATGGAATTAAGGCTATTTTTTATCACAAATGTTGGGACATTGTTGGCAACAGTTTTTGTGAGTTCTTTAGACTGCTTTAGCTAGGCACATGGTTATCCCTAAGGCCGTGTTTGATAACCATTGTAGATGATTCGATTGGCTTACGAATCTGATGGGCCAACTGGTACTATGTTTGTTTGCAAAAGCTTGAGCTGGACTACTAATCCGTTGGGACTATTAATGCCACAAACCGCAGGATTACTAATACCCAGTGATAGACGTTACTAGTAATCCAATCCCATGTGTTTCATTATGTAATGACTGTTTTATCATTTTCCTTCCTAAATTACTCCCATACTACCCCTAGGTGTCTAAGTCCTCGTTACTCCCATACTGCCACTTTTAATCGAGCCAACTGAGAAAGAAATTTCTGCACTACTTGCTTGATAATAAGCTGAGTTTGTACTGCCTTTTCTGTGGGTTTTGTATTCATAATGCTTCATGGGGAGAAAAGTATTACAATCACTCTTCCATTCGCCTGTGTAAAACCTTCTTTGACATATTCACCTAAAATCAAAATATGTTATTCACGCACATATCCATCCCTTAAAATATGTTCTTGTTTGCTGTTAACTTAGGTTTTTTTGTTGCGGTACGTTGTTTTTTTGAGCAAATGATTCTTTTTGTTTTGGTGTTTTTCTCTATTTGGGTGAGGAGCAATTTGGGTGAAGCGGTCTGAACTGGTATTGTTAAGGAACAGTTTGATTCTTAATATTTTTATGCAGGGGTATTTTTAGAAATTAACATATTTAATCGTATTCTACATTATTCAATCCCAGTTAAATCAAACATGAATTTTTATAGTCCATCACTTAATCCTACTCAAATCAAACACAAAAAACTAATCACACCCCATTCATAATCCGACCTCATTACCAATCTTATCTCACCTCTTTCCTAATTCCACCTCACTATTAATCACACTCAATGTACAACGATTATCAAACGAAGCCTAATGGTGTTAACAAAACTCTCATTGTCCTAATACCCAAATCTAAAAACCCTAATTGCATAAAGATGTTCAAACCTATTAATCTTTGTAATGTGACCTATAAAATCATCACCAAAATCTTGGTTAGCAGAGTTATACCTCTCATCAACAATTTCATCGGTTCTTTTCAAAGTAACTTCATATTCTCTAGGTCTATTTTTGATAACATTATTCTTTCTCAAAAAGTCATTTATTCTTGGAGATACAAAAAAAAAGGGGTGAAAGAGTGGTTCTAAAAATTGAACTTAAGAAAGCATATGACAAAATTTTCTGGACCTTTTTAAAAAATACTTTCATTTATTATAACCTTAATGAGAACTATGTGCAATTAATAATGGCTTGTGTCATTTTTGTGAAGTCAGTCATCATTTGAAATGGAGAAATCCTTAGAGATCACCCCGGGGAGAGGGCTGAGATAACGAGATCTCCTATCTCTTTACCTCTTTGTTTTATGCATTGATAAACTATTACATATGATCTCAAATGAAGTTAATTCTGAAGAGTGAAAAAGTGTAAAGGTTTTCAAGTCTTTCTCCCTTATCGCATTATTTTTTCGCCAATGACCTCATGATTTTTGCTCGAGCCGATGATAAGAACTATAAAATTATTTGAAATGTGCTTAATAATTTTTGTAGTTTATCGGGGCAAACCATTAACTTTCAAAAGTCTTAAGGTGTTTATTTCACCAAATCTCTCTAGAAACAATGCCCTTGCCCTTAGCTTTAAGCTTGGCATCCCATTAACACATGACATTGGGAAGTACCTTGGTAGCCCCATTTTGCATGATAAAATGAATAAAAATAATTATAGTTTTATCCTTGAAAAGCTTCAAAGCAAACTTGCTGGCTAGAAAGTCAATACGCTCTCTCTTACAGATCGAATAATTCTCGTTCAAGCGGTTACCTCGACCGTTTCACACTATTCCATGCAGCTCACTAAGCTTTCCCAGAGCATATGTTATGAGATTGACAAAATTTAAAAAAATTTCCTGTGGAGGGACACTAGTAGCAAAAAAAAAGAATGCATCGCATAAATAAGAGCCAACTCTGTAAACTCAAATATCATAGTGGCCTAAGGTTAACGAAAGATAGAGACCATAACAGAGCTTTTCTTTGTAAACTAGGTTAGAAGTTGGTTACTGATAAGGATGCACTCTGGACTAAAATTCTTAGGAATAAATACATGTCGAGGCATCTACTTAATGATTGGCATTATAAGAGGAGGCCCACGCACATTTTGATGGGTATTTCAAACACTAGAGACTTCATTAGAAAATGCAATAAATGAAAAGTGAGTGATAGGAAATCTATCTGTCTTTGGAATGATTAGTGGTGTGGTAATGAACCTTTGGTTGTGTTTGACCGGCCCTCACACTAACCTTTGGCTGTGAAATACCTTATTACTAAGAAAGGGCTTGTGGACCTTACTCCTATCCTTCCTTGCCTCAGTAGAAATAGTGTGTCTAACATCCTTCGTGTTAAAATACATAATGTTGTCACCTATGCTGATTTTCCTCTATGGGTAGGATCCCTTAATGGCAAGTTTTGTACTTCCGCTGCTTATCAGATTATTTAGAAGGACACCATTGACCTCTCTGATTGGACCTAACTCTAAAAAAATCAAAATCCTGCAAAAATTTAATGGCTTTTTTTGGCTTATCCTCCATGGAAAGCTCCCTACCAATATTCTTAAAAAGTCTATAGGCATGGATACGGATGGTATCTATCCCAATAGTAACTCCTGTTGGAATCTGTGAATTTCATTGGCCATTGAAATCCAGATTTCAATAGCAGATTCAATTACAATTGAATTGGCCAT
>JAOTRH010000024.1:19232624-19253425 GCA_034768845.1 Heliamphora exappendiculata | reverse complement strand
TATAAATATTTTGTCTAGTCCCAATACTGATAATACAAAAATTACATAAATCCAACACAAAAGCATGTACATGCATCCAATACCCACACTCGACTCCATGTACATTGCTAGCATCTCCAACACCAGCAAGGGTCCCTGCTATGAGCCTATTCACGGCAAGAGGAGATGTGAACCTAAAATTATTTTATTCAAAATTTTAAAATTTAACTAGAATTATTTATTATGTTAAACTCATCAAGACCCTAATTCTAGATAATTTTATAAAATATCAAATTAATCGGACATCATTTTCTATATGATCAGAGTATTAATTTCTTTAAAAAAATAATTAACTCATAATATTTTAAAAATAAACAATCAAACAAATAAATCTGAATCATATAGCTCACACTGTTCAATTGACCTAATGTTTTATAAGAATTACCTACTTGATGAATTTAATAATGAACGATTCTAATTTACTTTTTGAATTCCAAATAATATATATTTAAATTTATAACACCTCCCGATGTAAATAGCTCACAGTAATAACCCCAGATCCCTCTAACACATCTGTGGAGGACTTTCTATTATAACCTTAAGGGTTAAAGAAGGTGTATAAGCATCACACCGATAAAAAACCCTTGCAAGAAGGCTATTTATAATTTATCGGAATCAACATTTCTCTAGCCCAAAAAGTAGCCGGGCGTAAAATAAAATAAAAATAATGAAAGAATTAAGAGAGATGGATATAATACAAATCCATATACATTTGGTCGTCAAATTGCTGTTTTATTGTTTATAATGAAGATTTTAAATTATATAACGTTTCTATTAATGGGAGCTAGAGATTGCTCATTTAAATAACCGCATGAATGAGCCGAGCCAAATTGAACGATTAAATCGAAAGAATGTTGAATTATTTGAAAACCAGATTGTGACATGTTTTGTCACAGGGATACGGGCAGTCGATGGCCTTGACGCCAGCTCGATCAAAATACCAATCGCCGACAGCTAGTGCAATCCCCTGCCATGGTGAAAAATCTCATCTCAGATAGTTCACAACTCTTCTATTTATTGAACAGATGACTAAAAAGGCACAGGCAAGTGTTGATTAGCAATCAAAAAATAGATTTGGTTCTTCGTATCAACCGTTAATCGTTAGACAGAAGTTGGAAGTCCATTTGCAAAACATTGACTCCTCCAACATTACTTCAAATCCAGCATATCAAGTCACTAAGAAACATACAAAAGTGAAGTTTTATCTCATGTTCCTTGAGGATATTTAACGTGTTATACATGCCTACAGTCGTGTTCTTGAATTACTTTTCTGTCAATTGAACCGTGTTATGTGCTGTTAAATCATTAATTTTTGGCTACTTGCATTCTATAAGGAGTTTTAAAAGGTGATAAGGGGAAAGAAAGTCACACGTAGTCAATGGGCTAAATGCAAAGCTATTACTAAAAAGGCAACATGATATACAAAACTCCCGCGTATGCAAAGTCCAAAAAGAGGGCAGACCACGATGGGTCTATAATACACAATCTTACCTTGCATTCATAAGAGACTATTTCCACGCCTCGAAGAACCCGTGACCTCCAGGTCACATGGCGACAACTCTGTCGTTACACCAAAGCTCCCCTTCAAATGCTAAGCTATTACTAATGGGGCATAAACCTCCAAAAACGAATATGCTCTAAGTTGATTTGAATAAGTGTTTTCACATTTACAGTGTGCTTAAGTTTAAGCTTTAAGTAACTGTCCCAAGATCACTGAAATACTACACTTGAAAGTGAATCTAGCCTAGTGGGCATTTGGAAGCATTAATTTGAGTTTCCAAAGAGCTGGGCCGGTTGGCAAAATGCATCAGATCTGGTCAGCATTACAGTTTGAGGGAATATGTATTCTCTCATTAATGCAACTTCTACAGCCATTGCCGAGAATGATCTCGTGACTGAGTTGTGTGCAAATGTGTAAGCACGAGAACCTTTCTACTTTGGGGGCCTATGCGTAAGTTTATGTACAAGAAAATACACGTGAATGTAAGGTTATTTTTATATGCACATGCCATATGTTTCTATTAAAAAAACTTGGGCAAGGACCAGTTACAAAAAATAAGGTAGCAAACATTGAGGACAAGATTGGCTTTATTTGTCTGGGTTGGAAGGATGAGTGGTTGACTTGTAAGGGCTAGATCAAGAGAAAGCAAACAAAAACATAATTTGACATAGGAAAGGAAACACGAAATGGGGTGCAAATTCGTAACAATATTCAACATTAGTATATTATAATCACCCATCAGATGTACCTTATTTCCAATCAGAGGAGAATCATCAGCAAACCATGTGTCCTGCCTCTCTGTCTGGCAGTGAGCGAAACATGAATTTATAAATAAACCATTTTGTTTGGGCATAGAGAATCCTTTTACTGCATTCAGCATATGGTTCCTGAATTCTGCTTCAAAGAGACAAAACCCGTAATTAATTTAAAACTTTTCCACAACATTTTCAACACTTTCAGCATTTTCCGTTATAAGAAATGACCTTGAAAAAACTGGATCTGTGATGCTGAACAACGATCGTGGTTATTTTTGCAATCACGCCAATAGCCATGAGGATCAGCTGATGCGGGAGCTAAACTGTCCTGGACCTGTATTTATAAGGAAAAATATAATTTATCAAGATTTTAAGTTGATTAAAACTTAAAAACCATCAGAAATCAAGTCATTGACAATTCTTTTACTGCCTAAGTTCATCTCCTGATGAACGAATCTAGCAATCTACAAAAGCAATATATTACCTGCCATGAATCATAGGCTGCATTGAGAATAAATAGAGGGGTTTTAACGGTGGCAATTAAGTTCTCAGGGAAGAAGCACTGTAAAAAGAGAAATTATACAAAAAGTCACAATGAGATTAAGAATAATGGGATGAAACAGAATCTGCTATTTTCTTCTTTGATTATATCAGGAATATGCCAAGAAAAAATCAAGGGAAAGGACTCACCGAAGTCGGATCGAGATGGTTGGTACAAGTGCTGGGCAGATTCTTTTGAAGCCCCTGTTCAATAAAGCATATTTCCATTAAGAAAGAATGCAAAGGATGCCTGATGACCATGCTTAGAGAAATTTTCAGGAAACTTGAACTAATAAGTTAGTTACTTGACATGTGCGCGTGTGACTTCTAATTTGATTGAGCCATTTATCAAGTTTCTCTATTTCCAACAAAAAAAATATGGGTAAATTACATTGACCTCCCCTGAGTTATTCGATAAATACAAAGATATCTCCCATAGTTTCTGAAATTACACTGATCTCCCTTGTCAGATTTTTCGGACGAACGACGTTAATTATAATGACTTTTTATTATTATGCCCTTAAATTTGACTAAGAACTTTTCAGCTAACCAATCAACAATAAAAAGACTAAAAGACCTTTAAGTAATCCAAACAGAGTCTTATTGCTCAACTCTGAGGGAGCATTTAAATACACACCCATTTTGACTTTGTACACTAATCAAATATATTAAAATATTTGTAACTCCACATGACAGCACTAATTTGCAATCTCATTCACCACCAATTGAGAGGTCTTGAAATGCTTCCAGTAAATTAATTTTGTAGCAACAGCACTCACTTGATATTTCTCAGCAAGCTTAGTTCATTGGGAAAGAACAGATTCTTCCCGACATACGACTCGACTTGTTAGATATTATGGAGGTTGGACATGCAGAAAATAAATGCTGTCGCCAAATTCACTGTGTATGCTGAAAGAGTACTGAAAAATCTATACTATGTGGAATTTGCCCTAAAATCCCAATATCTGCAGAACCTAGAAAAACCAGTTATGTGCATTGAGCTTACAATGTGAAAGAATAAGAGTGGTGAGAAGGTTTAGAAAGAGAAACGGGGTGGTTCAAAGGTGGTGATGGGAGTTTGATGGAGGCTGTTTGTGGCAATTAGTGGTTTGTGATTGGAGGTTTACAGCATATGTGATGGTGGTTCAATGGTGATTTGCGGTGATTGACGGCTGTGGCGTGAGATAATGGATGGGGTTTGCAATGGCATGCGTTGGGAGCTATGGTGGTTGTTCATTGGTGCTTGGATATTGGTTTACTCTAAACCCTTGCCAGTGAGCCTCACATGTCCATTTACTAATGCAGGAGGAAATACCCAAGGTATGTTCTATTATGTAAGAGGAGTTATTTTTGAGAGAGAGAGAAGCTACTGGGAAGAATTTCAGTTGTTTCAGATGGAAGGAAATTTGTCTTGAAGATATATTTGTCTTTTTAAAATGGAAGAAAAGCGTATTTAGGTGTAAAGTGTTATAAAGGGGTATTGAGAATGCTTATCTCAGCAACTTCGGTACTACCAGGGACGGCATGCTAACAGAAGGGGAAATATAAAACCGACAACCAAAACATAAGAAATGTTGGTGTCATTTTTAAAACCTAAATAGAGGTGTTTGTCATTGTCAGTAACCTCAAGGGAGGTCAGTGTAATTTATCCAAAATATATCTATTGCATTATCGACTTGAAAAAATATGTGACAACATACTCCAAAATGCCATTTTGACTTTCTTTTTCCCCATTTTTTCCCTTTATCATGGCCAGCATAAATTTGGTTATTGTGAAGGATTTAACTCTTTAACTACATCCTGTTAATGATCTATGACCAAACGCTACACTGGGTGTTATTCACATCAAGGAGCTCGGGAAACATTTAGATAGATCATGTTATTATTTTACACCCAAAAAAAAAAGTCAACTTTAAGGTTCCCTCTTTAATTTCCTAAATAGAGGCAGCTTATGCATCGTTTGAAACTTAAAATTGGCAATGAATGAATAATACAAGGATAATTATATTTGGCTACCACATTTGGATACAATTTGAAGTGGAGCCTTATGTGGCACTAACTACATCATTCTGGTGGCCCCACATAACATATGTGCTATTGGTAAATGTAGTCACCCTTGCACTATTGTAATGAATTATACTACATCTAAACTTTTATTATTTATGTTGTTGAATCACTTAAACTTCAACGCATCACCTTCCAGTCCCTCAGTAACTAGTGTTCATCCACGAGATGATAGACGTGTGGAAAATATGGAAAATGGAAGACAAAAAATTAAATCTGTTAGGTACCTGCAAGTTGACAATGTCATGGAAAAGATTTCTCAGGGTGCGCCCACCAGACACATCGACCCTGCAATACCAGATAGGTACACCATAAAAATATTGAAGCACTGACAATTAAGCCCCTGTTTGGCTGTTTGGGATGATTAGAAAGCTTGGCGTTTAAGAGATTTAGCTTTTAGAAAGACAAGAAAGAAAAAAGTTAGATTGTTTGGAATAATTTATTTAGGGTAGCTTTTTTCTTTTTTACTTTTTGTTGTAGTATCTAATAAGTTTACTTTTTACTTTTAAATTGTAGTGTTTGAGATACTGGTACGGTTTTTTCTATTTTTGAAAATAAAGTTGACTTTTTAATTGAGAGTATTATAATCATTTCACTTGAAAAATATTCGACTGGGTGGGATATTGGAAAAAGAAGTGAAAAAAAAAAGTTAGTGGGATATACAAGATGACTTTTTTTAGGCATTTTAAAAGATGATTATAGCTTAAAAGATGACATTTTTCCAAAAAAACAAATAATTAATCTTTTAAGAGATGTCAAACAGGGAGTACGCTTAGGAGGATATACAAGCTAAGTTTTATGGGATACAATCACACTCAAGTTTTTGTAATTACGCATCCAGGAATAATCCAGCATCACTCAGGCACTTCACTTTAGTAGCTCTGGGGAATAAATTTCGAAATTCATCACAATGTAATATGGAGGCCAGACCCCCAGCAGAGCACCCTGACAAAAGAGCCTGAAACAGAATAGGTGCATATTATCACAAAAAGAAACAAAAAAAGGGAAGGAATAAATAATCTGTTAAAACTAAAACCTGGTTTGCAAAGCGCATTCCCTTTGACATTAAATCTTCAACCGCAGCTGACCAGATGCGTTGTCCTCGAAATTGCAATTGTGCAGCCTAGGAATAAAAAACTATATTCTTAGAAAGTGTGCACAAACCATTTGTTAAAACTAAGGCTTGACTCAAACAGATTCGTGCAGGACTATAAGCCAATGGAGTTCAGCCTAGGGGTGGTTTGCTCAAACTTAGCACAGAAGGTTAAAAAACCTTAGTATGATTCTCGAGTTAACTCATTTATCTTAAGAGCAATCTCAAGAAATCTTCTATAGAACCCAATCAAGATCTAAGCTTCAATAGCATTTTCTTTTTCTTTTTTTTTTGCACTTTTAGGTTGCCACTAGCTTATCAAAATGAGTTCAAGTCAAGTTCAAAACATGAAGCTTGGATCCTATGCTTAACAAGTTGAACTTAACCAAGCCTACCACAATACAAACCCAAATTTCTTGGTTCATTTACAACCTAGATGCTTGATCAAATTCAAAGTTCTTCAACCAATCTATAAATAATTGTGAGTTCAGCACTTTCTGTGGAATATCTATTCAAAAACATTAGATAAGCGCAGTTTATCATCTCCTATTATAGTTTACAAACTAACCAGAACATTTACACTGATGTCAGTTCCATTATATGGCACCCATCATGAAAATTGAGGAAATAGGAAAGGACTTTGGGGTTGATTCTGTAAGACATTAACAATTTAGCACCAAAATGCATATTGGTGCCAAAATACCTAGAAGTTTTCCATCATTGCCGAGGCAAATGTAGATAGGGCATTACTTGACCGCTAATTAATCGTCCATATAGGTGCCAGCCTCCTAACCTAATTATGGTACAAATACGAATTACATATTGCAGATGAAGTTGGAGAAAGAACACTAGTTAGTACCACTGGGAACAACTCTGCAAATTTTAACATTTTTATGTAATTTTGTCAGGAGGAGGTGGACAGAATTTTAGCTTGAAAGGCCAAGCTGCATCAAGAAAAAAGTAACCCTATTTTCCGAGAAGTGAGCTGGAGAACCCAAGTTACATGTTCCAAGTAATAAATGTCAAGCAACTTGTGCATGTGCCTGTAACTTTAACCTGTAATGTCGTCCCCTGCAATTTCAATTGGATATGGGCATATGTCCCATGGACAGTGTGTTATTATTACAGGACTCGTCTGCAGGCACACAATACAAGGGAAAATGCTAGACTCGGAAACGTTACTCTCTCGGTTTCTCCAGTTTCACAATCACCTTAATTACTTTACATCTAAAGAAACTGGCATTGTCAAATGAGGAATTTTGGTAGAGCAATATTTCCTATAAATATCATGCATTTATGCACCATGCGGCAAACAAAGCACACGGGAGGAACTGAAGTAACCCCCAGTCCCCAGCACCTCATAAAGTACAGTTCTTTGGGGCAGGCCTCGGTTGTAAAGTCCCCATTTGAATTCCTTCTCATTCAGTCCTTTTGCAGCAACATAGAACCTCAATATTGGTCATATAAGGAAACTGGAAGAATACCACATAATCCCACCAACCTTATCTTCGCTATCCCCTGCAAAGGACGCACCATCACAATAGCGGAGCTTTACTCTATTCCAGTTGAAAAAATCTGCAGATGTTATTAGACCATGAGTAAGCAAAATGCTGTCACACCACACACAATGCTGAACACACATAGAAGGGGGAGGGGAGTGAAAGAGAGAGGAAGAAGAAAGTATGGAGCTCTGTTCATAATATATCAATTTGTATTTTGTAATTGAGAACAAACCAGGATTTTCTTCGGCCTTGTTGCTAAGTATCCCTGTAAATGGTATCAGCTTTTCCATGAAAGATGATGATCCACGCCGAGTCGTTTTGCGGTAAACACAATTTCGTATGGTATTACACCATCCTCCACCCTGTAACAAGATGTCTCACAAAGTTAGGATCTCAATCAAGAAATAGTAATTCCACAAAATGCGAATAATAATTAGAATGCCAAAGAAGATGATACTTTCCTTTATTTGATAATTGTATAATCGTTATTAAACTTCTTGTATTGCAAGCAAAATAATGGTAACAACTTTCTAGAACATTTCTTAGGTATATAAAACCCAAGAACCAACAAACAGTAATATTTTATATGCATTAAAGGTAACACAACTCATAACCTACCTCTCAAATATCACATCAGTTCATTTTTCCAATTGACTCCAAATTGTTCTAAAAAATTTTATTTTGTCGCTGATCTCATGGAACATATTTTATTGCTAGAAGAATAACTTGCCCACAGGGTCAAAAACAACTTAATCTTTTTCATCAACATTCTAGTGTATCAAGTGCCAGAATAGAAAATTTTATCCCAACTACATATTTATCATTATAAAGTTCTTTGAAGTTTTTATTTATTTGTGTTATCCTGAACAGTGGAACTTAGACAGTGCAATCTGAATAGAGGCACAATGAGCCACGGGACACATCGGCTACAGAGAACAAATTTCAAGAGTTTTCTTAACACGTGTGTGTGCGTGTGTTTATAAGCGTAAGGCGCTCTTTTGGATCAAGAAAACACTGGCATGCACTTCTTTTTTTTTAAAATGAGCATGTACAAGTAAATGTAAGAAAACAGTCCTGAATTACAATGCAATGATTTGTAAGCTGTGTCACAGACCTCCAGTTGAATGAGCCAACTGTTTGCTCCGGACCCATATCCGCGGTGAAAATGATAACCGGGTAATGTTCCATCCAAACATACTGTAATAGTAAAACACAAAAGAAGATAAATGAGCGAACAAAATATTAGGCAATAGCCAAAGTCTGACATTCATAAGTCATAACAAACGCTTCATGAGAGAGATATTTGCCATTTAGGTTTGAAAGGTAAAAAAGGTAAGAAAGAAAACAACTAGGATAGGATCACAAAATAATGATGATTGCCTGCTAACTTTACTAGCTTGAAGGGGAGGGGAGTGGGGATGCGTGTGTGAGAATGCATCACCAAGATCAAGTATAAAAAATAAAGAAAAAAAGATACTCGCACGGACTACCAATGACCGACCAAATACATATGTGAAATAAAAATTAAGACTATAAATACTCAGAGTTTATTGCCATCGGTGTCTGTGCATGTAGGATGTAGCACAGCTGGAAAATAAAAGACTGATGATAGCAACTGATTGCTAAATAGCATGCCATGAAAAATAAAAAAAAATAACAATAATAAATATATAAACAAATACTTAGTATACAACAGAGAGAAAACAGGAAAGTAAGATTGAGATGTATCATGTACAGATAAATAGAAAATTAGGCCATACATTAGTTTAAGATTCTACCGGCCAGAAGCAAATCCACAAGCACAGGTGGTATCAGGAGGGCAACAATCAAAACATAGTTAATTAATTAAATATATAACTAACATATTTAGGAAAAGTAAGAAAAATTTAAATAAAACAAGAGAGAAACAGATCAATACAATGCCCATATAAAAGATTTAAAAAAAATTAAATTCAACTTCGTGACTTTGAACAGATTTAAAACACAGATTACTCAAATCGTAACAGTTAAATAACAGATTTTGTACATAAAAAAATTAACACAAATTATTTTCAGTAAGACTTCAGTAATCTGCAATTGTTTCTGTGATTACATATGTGCACCTATACATTTTCATAAATCAATCAACAAAGTATTAAGAAGAAAGAAACAAAAAAGTTGGAAAAATTTACACAACACCACCACCAAGAAGAAGAATAAAACATATACATTACACCTGTGTCCATATAAATGTGTGTGTGTGTGTGAGAGAGAGAGAGAGAGGGGAAGGGAGGGAGCGTACCAGCGCCTTTGGCAGGAGCTCCTTGAATGAGAGTGAGGCCCACCATGAGAGGGTTAGCAGTGGAAGAAGCATCAGAGACTCCATAGAAAGACTCAAATGAAAACTCTGTTAAATTGAAATACTCAAAACCATCAACACATTTTCCAACAAACCAAACAACAAACACAACCCATGAACGCATCATCAGCTTCCTCATGGCTATCACAATCCCAACCCAATCTCACAAAACCCAAATTGAAAATGCCTAAACCCAAGGGCTAAGCTATGCCATTACAAACAAATCGATATAAACTAGTACATGTGGGAAGAATGGTTTTAAGTATTTAATTAATGGGTGGGTTAAGAGTATGGGATTTGAAAAAATCTTGGTCTGAGAGGAAGAAAAGAGAGAGAGAATGAGAGGGATTTAGTAGAAAGAGGAAGAAGGAGGGGGGGGGGGGCAGAAGCAAGTGACTAGCTGAGTTGACACTCAGCAAAGCATTGTACAGATCGCACGTTTGGAATCTAATAGAGAAGCTTTCAGATTGAGCATATATTGGCCTAGGTTTTTTTTTAGTTTTTTTTTTTTTTTTTTGTGTAAAAGTCTTTTAAAAAATTCATTTATTTGGTGTTATAATTAATTAATTTTTTTCACATTTTTTTATATTTTTTTTATAAAAAAACTAAAAAAATTACAAAAAAAAAAAGCAAGCTGAGATAGCTTCTCTGCTCTTACCCCCCACTTAATTTTTAACTTAAAAAAATTATTTTCAGAATTTAACTTTAAAAATTAAGAATTATGAGTTAGTCAATTTTTAAGCCAAATAATTCAGTGCTGTTGCAGCAGTAAAATCCAACTCTTTTAGATTAACTATGTTAGGTCTAAGAAAAACTCTTTAAGTTTTTGTCACAGTTTTTTCTTTTAATTTTTTGATTTTTTTATATTTTTAATTTTATTTTTTTATTTTTTTTATTTTTCTTGTTTAGAAAAATCTAAAAAGTATACTTCTTGGACTAAAACTGAACTCTAGGCCCGTTTGATTATGTTTATGTTTTCTATTTTTTTTTTTTTAATTTTTTGCATATTATAAACAAAAACATATTTGGTAATTATTTTTATTTTTAAAAAATTATAAATAATTTTTAAAATTTATAAAAATTTTATAAACAGAAAAAATATATTTTCACTTGTTTTTTAAACACGTTTTGATTGTATCTTCTTTTTTTCACTACCTTCGACTATTAAATCTAGTTACCGTCTCCGATCATCACTTTCGACTACCACATTCAGCCACCCTCTCTAGCCATCACCTCCGACCATCGTCTCAACTTTTATCTACCACATTTAACCAATATTGCTACCTCTTACTATCTTTTCAACTAACACATACAATCATCATTTTTAACTACTACCTCTGACCACTATCGCTACATCTTGCTATCATTCACGGCTAACATCTTTAGTCATCACCATCCAGCCACCACTGCCGACCACTCGCTCCGATCACCGCCTTCGACCACCACTTTCAACCACCATCTCTACCTCTTACTATCATTACCGGATAACACTTCTGACCATTACTTCCGACCATTGTATTTATCCGCAACCTTCAACTAATAATTTTTAAACATTTATGTACTAAGCATGTTTTTATTTTTATTTTTTTATAAAAATAAATAAAAAAAATTATAAATGTTACCAAATGGGGCCTAGGATTTTCTCAAAGCTTTTTTTTTTTTTACGGGAAATTTTTAGTTCAGATTTTTAATTTTTTTAATTTCTTTAATTTTTCTGGATAAAAAGAATCTAAAAAAAGATGTTGAGTCCGATTAAAATTTAAAAAATCACTTTAAACAAAGAAAATACCACCAAAGAAATTTTAAAAAAATTATTTAACTTTTTTGATTTCTCTTTATAGGAGACTAAATTTTTTTTATAACAAAATCACTATAAACAAAGAAAATACCACAAAAAAAGTCCAAAAAGGATTTTAAATTGGGTTTTTCTATCTTATTTGAACGTGTTCTTTTATATTTTGGTTAAATTATTTTAGGTTTTTAATTTTTAAAACTTAAAAGGTACATTTATTTAAATTAATACTACAAAATCGCTAAATGGAAGAATAAAAAATTAAACTAAACCAAACGCTTAAAAAAAAAAGAAAAAAAGAAAGAAACTAAGCTCACTGCCCCCAACAAAATGTGTGGTCCCGGACAATTTATGACCATCCGATCGCATTGCCCCCATTCGGTTAAATGGGACCCCTTTTTTTTCATTTTCCTTTAATTGTCTGCGCTCTACTTTACGGTGGTTTCGGTGGAACGGCTGTTCGTAATTGCCATTTATGGCGACCAACTAATGATCAGCGGCGTTACGCCGTGACACGCGGCGCAAATCACGTAGCGTGTGATTCCATCTAAGGATACGGTGGCGGGCGATGCAGGTGATTTTCTTGTGGGCTCCGGTGAGCGCCGGGTTCCGACCAAGTCCAACTTGTTTGGCCTAAATGAGAGTTATTTACCGCGTGGGTCAGTTCTTACAAATGTTGTCACCACCGTCGTTTTATCAAATTAATATTTTAAAATGGTGTAATATAAAATTTGTTTAGCGACCTAGTTTTAAGTTAATTTTTTGATTTTAATTAATTTTAAATTAAAAAATTAAAAAATTTATTTAATTAAAAAATAATAATTTTTAAACCACTAAAACTGTCAAACAAGCTTAATATGAAAATTTTATATTATCCTTCTACCTAAATGAGCTTTTTCAGTCCAAAGCTTCGTCAAATGAGGAGAAATAACAAATTTTACTACAGTACAAACTTTGATACGGCGAGAAAAGATAACAATTTTTACAAAAACTCAAAATTACTAAATTAAAAATAAAAATACTAAAATAAAAATATTTCACCAACAATCAAAAAATAATAAATTTTTATGTACAATAACTTTTACAACAATCGTTGTTCTACACTTTGAACTACCAAACATGTTTGTATAAATTGATAGAGTTGTTGAATATGCATGCATTTGGGGTATAATTGTTTAGTTAGAATTAATTTTATATATAGAAAGATAAAATTAAAAATTATTATTTAAAAAATAAAAAAAAATCTAAAAACAAATAAATTAAAAGATGGTGGTTAAAAACCGAGATTTTTTGGCTTTTGAACTTTAAATCAAAAGTCAAAAATGCACTTTAAGACGACTTAAACCAAGTAACCAAACGAATGCATAATTACAAAAATTAAATTTAAGTAAAATTTATATAAATGTTATTATATTAATATTTATATTTATGCAACATTATTTAATCTATCAATTTAATAAAATAAATTAATTATCTTAACATTCTTCTTATTAATCCGTGTTTATTTTGTTTTGAGTAAAAATTAGTATAATAATAATTTAATTTAAAGTCTTTTTAATAGATGTTCTAAATATAGAAATCTTCAATTCAATACTCTATTTTAGAGAATTAAAATAATATTTTTTATTCAAAAAATAATTATAAAAATTCATGCTATTTATATCAATTCCAAGTTCCAACCACATTACTTTATATCATCTCTATTTTAAAAAACCTTCATTCTTTTATCTTTAATTCAAATAGTTTCTCATTTCCCTCAAAAATGTAAATTATTATTTTTTTTAAACTTTAGTAAAATATACTAAATAGTGATCTCTTTATAAAAGTATTAATTATAAATATTTTTTTATTAACAACAAGTTTACAAAAAATAAATGTACAAATTAAAAGTTTCACTCGTTTAATGACCAAAGTGTGTTCATTCTTTATTCTTTGAGAATCATCCTCTATAAAGTTTTGGCAATTTAAATATGGAAAACAAAATCACAATTTTCTAAATAAAAAAGGCTTTAAAAAATGGATTGAATTGAGTTTTTGCTAAGAAATAAAGGTTTAGAAAATGGGTTTGAGTTGCTACATGCACGCATGCATGACGCTGACATACCGAGTTAGTATTATTTTTTATTACAAATTTTAAGTTTCTATAACTCCAATATATAAATTTATTAATAAAATTTATATTTATTAATTGTATTCATCAAAATCTAGTAATGAAAGCTCATGTTCAATATGAGATTTTGTAAAAAAAAATTTAAAAAATTAAATATTTTGTTACTTTTTGAAATAGAAAGATATTTTGATTTCAAAATGAAAAACAAGTTTATCAATTGTTTTCATTTTTCAAACTAATTTTTTGAACTCAAAACTGAAATATTTATCAATTTCATTATATTGAAAATTTTAACAACTTTGTAGTGGTTAAATTGTGCTTTTTAAAATTTACTTTATTTTAAGTTTTAAAAAAATATTAAACATTTTCTTTCCAAAATAATCTTGATTTTAGAATTTATGAATTTATTAAATTTTGAACACCATAACTATTTGCACAGTATAAAATAGTACAAAATAAGAAATTTGGCAAACTGAAGATTTAAATTTTTTCAGTTCCTAATAAAGAGATTTCTTTGCAATAGAGAAGATCCTCATTTCATCTTTTATATAATTTTATGTTTAATATTGATTTTGTCTGATAAACCTCAACAAGTAAGTTTCAAAATATTAATTTTATTAAAAACAGCTCTTTATATTAAAAGTTGTGAAAATTTAAAATTTTCAAATTAAAAAAAAAAAGTAACTAACTCAACCACGAAGTACTTGAACAAAAAATAAATCTATTATAATCAAAGTTTAATATTTCTTTTAAGAAAAAGACCTTATCTTTAAAAATCTTTGTAACGAGACTAAACCTATTATAAATATTTTAAATAGAACTATTAATTAATTAACTCTTAATTTATTCGGGTGATCTCTTAATTGAAATTACTATAATTAATTGGTATTCTTCATACTAAAAATATTAAAATGGTACCAAGAAAATACTAAATATGTATTATTTATTCTATTTAATCACACACTAGAATCATGATATCATATCACCCACCTTCTAAATAAGTACTCCAAAGTAGAAAAAGATTAAATTTTAAATACCATATCAACTAGAATATTAATTTTTTAATTTATACAGTATGTATTAATTTTGATTAAATATTAAATACAATTTAAAATTTAATACTAAATATGTATTACCTATTCTATTCAATCAAACATTTGAATCATGATACCATATCACCCGATTTCAAAATAACTCCAAAATTGAAAATGGTTATGTTTTCAATATCGTATCAAGTACAGTATTAGTTTCTTAATGAGTTTGGCTTCTTTGCGGTAATAATACCGAATTACTTAATTTAAAAGTTAACGGACTCAAAATTCTGAAGTTATGTTTAATTGATCGAATTAATAATTAAATAATAAAATAATATATAAATTTGCTTGATAAATAGTCATATTGAAGTAGTAATGAATGAAGTATTAATACTATATTCTCTTAAGTATTATATATTTTACATTTTGTGAAATTCGTTATTCAATAGATGCATAATCTTATCACTATTTGTTGAATTCAAACAAATATATATATAATCTCATAGGATATTTAATTCAATCGCATGTCTAATCTGCTCAATCAAACATGCCATTAACTCTGATAACTAGGAATATTTTTCTTTTGCCTTTAAGCCAACAGCTCGGTGCTGTTATAGCCGATAAACTCATCTCTTTCTTAATTTATATATGTACAGTACGCTTTCATCCTGATAAAATATTAAATACCATTTCAAATTTATCAAATATCAAATCCCATTTTAAATTTATCGTTTCAAAATATTATAGATATCTTTTAAAAAATATAATCTAACAACAAATAATTTTCTATAAAACAGATTTTTATAAAATATAATACTTAAAGTAATAAGTCTAAATTATTTTAAAGTTTTGTTTTTATGCAACATAAAATTTAGATAAATTTAATACTTTATATTTAATATTTTTTATGATCCAATAGTATTAATTAACTTGAGAACTCTCTCTCCGTACTTGAATGTTTAGCTTAGCTAAAATTAAAATTTTATAAACTGCTTTTGAATTCACATCTCCCTTGTTAAGGATGACCCAAAGACACATTTCCTCCCTTATAAGAGCAACGGTCAATTAGTTTAAAAGTTAATTTTTTTTATATTTTTATATTTTTAGTTAAAAATGTTAAATTAAGTTTAAAGTAAACTATTTGTTAACTTAGCTTTCAAACTAATTTTTTTGAAATTTTTTATTTGGATAAAAAGCTAATTTTTTTGCTTTTTATGCAAAATAGACAATTTCAACATTTTATATATTTAATATTAACAATTATATATAGTTGATAGAGGTAGTGATAAGTTATAAATAAGAGTTATTATTGTATTTTAAAAGTATTGGAGTTTGAATAAAATATTATGATAATTTATGTTTTGATTTAATTTTTAAACTTTTTAACATTTTTATCAAACGAGAAATCTTAATTTTTTAGTGTTTTTAGCCATAAAATGAAAGTTGCCTTGGCCTAAATTTGTGTTTGTTGAACTATGAACAAAAATGCTGAAAAATAAGCTAAAACATCAATATGCTTAAAGCTTGAATTTGAGTATAGAAAATATATGTCAAAAAAAAGTGAAAGGAAGAGATAAAAAATAAAAAAGTAAATAATTATTATTTTGTTAGTAGGGAGGATGAATTAGATGTGTGGTGATGAGTAATTGTGAAAAATAATAAAAGAAAAAAGTTAATTACCGTCCGTTAGGCGGTGAATAAAAATACTTAAAATTAAATTCTTGTTATCAAGAGTTTATTAAAAGTTAAATTTTTAATAGTAAGAGTTCAATATCATAGTATAGTTATTCATCGTCCAGTGAACGATGAATACAGCACTGATAATAAAAAGCAATGAACGATGAATACAGCACAGCACTGATAATAAAAAGCAGAAAACGTAAAAGTACATAAAAAGGTTTTAAGATTATGAAACTTTTATACAAAACATCCAAATTGCATTGAATGTGCGATTCCAATAACAATAATACAATATTACAGTGTACGCATAATTAAATAATTTACGAATCAGTTACTGGCAAGATTTATAAGCTTTGCATCATAGTAGAATGCAACTTCTCTCTAGTTCTCAGGGTCGGGACTAATCTACTTCGGTTTTGTTAAGAATTTAATTTATAATTAAATTTTTTTATTTGTATGGTAATTCAGGTGTTCGAGTAATTGTAAAACTTCAAAGTGGATTAGAATTATAGTAGTTGAATAATCTTATAATTTTTAATTAATTTAGATTTTTAAGAGTTATTTAATTAATTTGTTTAAGTATATTAATTGAGTTGTAAGTCTTAATTGAATTAGGAATTCTTTATCAGAATTGCATTCAAGTTAGGAAACTAAAATATAAGTGACAAAACTGAATGTACAAGTCACTAAAGTAGGATCATGCGAGCAATATGCAATCTGGCACATGATCGCTCGAGCAAACACCATGCAATTTTAATTCAATTGAAAGTCTAATTACCTGGTTTTGAGGCCTATACAAAGGATTATAGGTTATATACAAATTAATTTTTGAACTTCATATCTAAGAGCTCCAAAATCAATCAGAAATGTTTCTCGTGCTCCAAAATTTGAAGATTGTTCGAGTTAAATCTTAGACGATTTTTTAAGTTCTAATGGAGGATTTTGCCGGAATGACATCTTTGAGGACTTATTGGTGCGGTGATCAAGCGAGGAACGATACACGTAAATTCAGCAAGATAGTTTAAGGCGTTTAAATTAAGAATTCGATCAAAATCTGTAAGTGAATGTCTTATAACTGTTCAATTGGTTAATAAATTGATTTACCTGGACTATGATTAATCTCGTGGTTTTTTACCTAAATTAGGTTTTTCACGTAAAAAATCTCGTGTGTTAAGTTTGGATATTTGATTCTTTACTTATCGCATTCCACGATATAGATTGATTAAAAAACGTAAAAAGAATATTTTTTTGGTTTAATTAAAAAAGTATTTAAAAATATTCTGGTTTATTTTGTATTTAAAATAGATTTATTGTAATAATTTGAACTGTTTATTTTTTTTCATATATAGAATAATTACGTAAAAAAATTAAATTAATTAGATATCATAAAATACCTGAACAAATTACATTTATATTAAAAAATTAACTACGAAGTCCAAGTGCCATTTATTTTTTTGTAATAAACATGTAATTTTATCATATATTTAATGATATTCAATAAATTTTATCTTTTTCATAGATAATATGCACATTAGGTACAATAAAATAAACGGTTTAAATTATAAAAATGATCATATATTTCACTTTAAATAGGCAAAATTAAACTTTTTTTAATTCAATAAAGGACGCCACTCCCATGTATGAATGATTGGAATCACTTTATAGGATTGGTGTGATGTATTTTCATTTCCTTTGAGGAAAAAATATCTTTGGAAAAAATATATATTTGGTGTATTTTTTAGAGTTTTGTCAAAAAAGATTTACTTATTTCCTTTACTCATGACTAGAAGAAAAAAGGTAAAAACATATTGATCAAAGTTTAGAAAGTTCACAAAACAAAAAAATGTCAAATATTGACCAAAGTTTTTAAAAAAATGTATTTTTACTTATTTTATAAATAATTTTTTTTTTTATCTTTCTTGTTTCACTATGTGCAACCAACTCTAGGTATTGCCTCCAATTGCTACATCTAGCCACTAGATATGGCAATTTTATCCATCCCGTTTTGGCTTCTCTCGCCTTGTTTTTTTTCGTCCCGCTCTAGAATAAATAAATTAAATATATTTAACATATAAATATGTATATAAATTTTATTTTTTAACAAAATAATAAGACTAAAATACAAAAATATTATACTTATTTTTAATTTTTTATATTTATTTTTTATTTTATTTATTTTTAATTCTAGTCATTGATCAATATTATTATTTTAATATTTTATGATATCATTATTATTAGTATTAATCTCTTATAAAGTGAAATATATACTTTTCGTTACGCGTCCAACTCTTACGCGCCACTTCTTCGATTATTTTTCTCCTACCCTACCCAGCTAATAAATGGGGTGCGGGTGGGGGTAAGGGCGGAGGAACACACCCCCATTACAAACCCGCCCCGTCGCCATCCCTACAAGCCACCTCATTCGGCCACCACCTCTGACCACCCCTTCCGGACATTACATCCGACTACTACTTTCGGCCACCATCTTCGACGGCTACATACGACTATTACATTCGACCACCATCTCCGACAACCACTTCTGACCACCATCACTACCTCTTACTATCATTTTTGACTAACAAATTTGGTCACTACCATCTGGCCACCACCTCTAACCACACGCTCCGATAACCATATCCGACCATGCCCACCAACAATCATATACAGCTACCACATCTTCCACAATCATTATTTATTGTTATCATCACCATCTAACAGCTTCGATCACCACATTCGACCACTACATTCATTCGCAGCCTCCAACTACTACTTTTCAAACATTTATATGCCAAACGTGTTTTTATTTTTTATTTTTCTATAAAAATAAGCAAAAATATATTTTATATTTATTATAAATAAAAAATAAAAAAGTGTAAATATTACCAAATTGGACCTTAGGCTCCAATTGGCGGATTTGACTTTTGGGCTAAAAACATCAAAAAATTAAGATTGCTTGTTTGGCAAAAAAATAAAAAATCTAAAATATCATAAATTCAAATAAAAAAACTCTCAAAATATTCTATTTAAACTCACATCACTTTTAAAATATAATAATACTTCATATTCATAACTTGTTTACTACAACTATTAACTATATATAATTGTTAATATCTAATATATAGAAAGACAAAATTATCTACTTAAAATAAAAAGTAAAAAAACTAATTTTTTACTCAAATAACTAATTTTAAAAAAATTAATTTAAAAATTAAATTATCAAATAACCTACTTTAAACTCAATTTATGTTTTTAACTAAAAATACGAAATAGTAAAAAAAAAATTAAGCAAGTTGCCAATTCGGGAAAGACAACAACATTCTGAAAGAAAAACAGAAAAATAGACATTTCAAATAGATATAAATTTTTTGGGGAGAGAGAGAGAGAGAGAGGGAGGGAGGGGGAATTACACACCTCGATAATTTTTTTAAAAAAATGGTAAATTATACTGACCTCTCATGTATTTTTAATCAAATACAGTTAATTTTATATTTTTAAAAAAATTACACTGACCTCTCTTACATGCTGAAACGTTATTACATACTAACTCAAACCGTTAGATTTTCGTCCATGGTCGTTTGTGTCATTAAGCTAAAAAAATTTTATTCCCATTTTGCCCCTCGCAGCAGCCATCAAATTTGTTTTTTTTATAAAGTTTATAAAACGATAATTTTTCGATTTGAATTTGCCAAAGTAATTTACCGGCGATCGAAACCGTTCACTAGCGGCGTTAGGTCTTCAAAAGAAAAGTAAACGTTGTCGATCTAAAAATTTAGCCCTCAACTCAGAAAATTTTTTCTTCTTTTTTTTTCTTTTTATAAAGCTTATAAAATCATAATATTTTGGTTTAAATTCGCCAATTAATTTACTAGCGATCGAAGCCGTTCACTAACAGCGTTAGGTTGTCAAAAGGATAGTGAAAGTTATCGATCGAGAAATAATAGTGTGCATAGGGGTGGCTGTATACGTACAATTTATGAAAATAATAATCTCTTAATGGTGATCGCGGATGTGGGTGTTTGTAGCAGTTTAAA
The DNA here is from genome assembly GCA_034768845.1 of Heliamphora exappendiculata. Lineage (NCBI taxonomy): Eukaryota > Viridiplantae > Streptophyta > Magnoliopsida > Ericales > Sarraceniaceae > Heliamphora > Heliamphora exappendiculata. The sequence goes on along the minus strand of JAOTRH010000024.1, from coordinate 19,232,946 downwards.
CTGGTTCAGGGTAATCGACGGTGGTCCTAGAGGTGGTGGGTGGTGGCGTTGGTGGTGGTCGTGGTGGCCGGAGGTGGCACCGTAGTGTGGAGAATGAGAGAGAAGGAAAAAACGGGAGAGTGAAAGAGATTATCGACAAAAAGAGAGGGAGGAAAATGTAGTTAATGGCAACAGCTCCGGTGATCAACGGCATCAGCGGAGTCGGCGACAGTAGTGGCATGGTGGCTAGCGTCGGCTAGTGGTGATGGACGGCGGTATTACGCGCTGTGGAAGGGCGGTGGAAAGATGAGAGGGAGACCGAAAGAGGGAGAGATAGAGAGAG
>JAOTRH010000024.1:19210228-19232524 GCA_034768845.1 Heliamphora exappendiculata | reverse complement strand
CCTTTCGTCCAGAAAAATCAACAAAGATACTTGTTCTTAATTTCTTTTGTGGGGTCTTTTGCCATTGTTGTATTTTACAGATCAAAGCTCATCCAAGTGTTGCTGCACACATGCTGTGTGATCTTGAGGGTGTAAAGAAGTCATCCTCAACAGAATCAACTCTAATTCTCATAGACACGGCAGGGTATGCAGTTTAATTTTGCTGTTTGTGACATGGCCTCGGTTTCATAGAGTATTGGCTGAAAGTTCCAAGTCATCTTATTCTTAAAGAATTGTCTAAATATAGATAACCATTTGAAATGTTCAGAGAGTGGAATGATTTCATTCCTGCGACAATATGCCCCCAGAATGCTTCGAGCATGTACCCCAAAAACATGGAAGGAAGTTATCTCGTATTCTTGTGCATTCGTATATAGCCAACTCTGTTCCATCCACTATAATGGATGTGGGAATCAAAGCTGGGCGCCACCGGACAACCGGTCGGTCGGTCGCCCCTCTTAAACTCAGCTGGGGCGTTACAATAGACCCCCCACTTGGCCACAACGTCTCCATTGTGTTTTTTTTTTCAGTCCAGGAACACTCTTTAATGGACATGGCCTTGCTACCTCATAGATTGAGGTCATGCTTTGATACCATCTATGATGATCTGCCCCGAGAATGATCCGAGCAACCTCCAAGAGCTTCACCACTCCCCCCAAAAAACTAGGTTGAATGTTAACTTGTATTCTCGTTCGTTCGTGCTTCGTACATAACCAGCACCGTTCCGTCCAATCTATGCTCAATGTGGAAATCAAAGTTGGGTGCGCCACCGGACGACAGTCCGATCGGCCGCCCCTCTCAAACTCAGCTGGGGTTTTACAATTCCTGGATGGTTTATTAGGCCTCACATTTGATACAAGGAATTTTCTTTGTGCTATTGGTTTTAGTTTTTTGCTCTGACCATTCTGTTTCAGATGTGACATGGAAGAAAAGAAAGATGAAGAAGACAGCACAATGAATGAGGGAGAAGCGGAGGCTGCTATTGCTCATGCAAAGAGATTAGTTCAGAATGGAGTCCAAGCTTCTGATATTGGAATGATTACCCCTTATGCAGCACAGGTATACGAATATCTTTGTTTATGTTTAATTGAAGGGCTCATTACATACAATGTTTTCTTAGTAGAATAGGATTAAAATGCCTATATGGTCTCGTTTGTTATGGGTAAGAGGTGGTCTGTCCGGACTACTAATTCCACGTTTGCAACGTGGGATTGGATTGTATAATTTTATGGATTTGAGATTATTAGTACTGAATTTGTGGTATTAATAATACTACCATCTCTTGGTATTATTATCTCTCATTATTCAACGGACAATAATAATAGTAATTATACAACTGTGACCCCATTATTTATATCACTCTAGCCAAATATTAACCAAATTTGTCAAAGTATACATAATCTTACTCTTAACCACATGGTATAAAAACAAACATGTGGGCCCCACAATATTCCTTTTTTCTTCTTGTACTATCCAATCCAATCTCCCGAAACAAACAAGCGCTATGTGTATAACTGCCTCTATTGTAGGTTGTCTTGCTGAAGATGATGAAAAGCAATGAAAACAAGCTAAAAGATATGGAGATATCGACAGTTGATGGGTTTCAAGGTCGAGAAAAGGAAGCCATAATCATTTCAATGGTCCGATCAAACTCAAAGAAAGAGGTAATCTTCGCAATATTAGTCCTGACAATTCCATTATGTTATGGGTCAAAATCTCAATTTGTATCGAGATTATATGATGGGAATAGGGTATAACTTCAAAAGATAATGGGTTTTCCAGGTGGGGTTTTTGAGCGATTGCAGACGAATGAACGTTGCTGTGACACGAGCACGGAGGCAGTGTTGCTTTGTTTGTGACACCGAAACGGTGAGTGGTGACCCGTTCTTGAAGCGTTTGATTGAGTATTTTGAGGAGCATGGTGAGTATTTGAGTGCTTCAGAGTACGGGAACGAATGATGGAGAACAATCTTTCCTGCTCGCTAGCACACTGGAAACAATCCCTTTATGAACCATTGCTTACTTTGAAGTTAATGGGTTAACATTTTGCGAAAAGGTAGGAAAGTCACCCTATTTATCATTTTATATCATGATCATCTTTTCCCTTTTGTTTGAGAAGCTATTTTTTGGAATTACTCTGGTTATACAGTTGATTCATGTCTCTTTTCTTTATCTTACTATAAATTATAGGTTAAATTAAGCCAATTATTCCTATGTTTTGGTCGTAATACGATCACCCTTGTGTTCTTGTGGTATCGAAAATCACACTAACCTCGTGACAGATTCCCCATTCATTAGTCAACTAATGGATTTTGATGGGTCAATATTATACATTATCATTAATTATGCTTTGAACACATATGATGCAATCCTAAAGAAAAGTTATAAAATTATTATTAATAAAAACACTAAGGGAAAATGTATAACTAGATTGATATGGGGTAGTGTGAAAAGAAGTGGTACGAACTTATTGAATGTAATCGAACATATAGTCTTTAATAGAGCATAATAGTATAAATAGATTTATGTAACTGATTCTAATTGATTGAGACATTATTCTTAATAGGTGCACGCCACAATTGATGCCACGACACTGACACTTAATAATTGACGAAACCATTTTTATGTTCTCGTCTTCCTTCTCTCTTTGATATGAGTGTGCAAATAACTTGTTAACCCATCTTGACCCATCAACCCGCACCAATCCAACCCGCCTAAGATGGTTTGTTTGGGTTGGTGGGTTGAGTTGGATGGAATATGTGAAGAACATACTGAGGATGGATTGGTTGTAGTTTATAAGTTTTCAACCTGCTTATAATTCAATAAATCCGCCAGTGGTGTATATATATATTATTGTGTTCTACATACAAAAAAATCATAATATATTACATATATGAACTTAAGATAAATCAGCTCCAAAGCTAATCAATTTAGGCAATCTCATTCTCTACTCATTGTTCGTCTCTCTATTTCTTTTTTTGATTGATTCTTGATTGTTGCTGGTGACTTGATATTGTACCACTGCTGAAATATACTGTTGAGGACTTGATCTAATTTGTTTTAATTTTGTCGTAGCAATTTATTGTTGATGACATTTTATTTTTATTATCTACATGGACTGCTCAAGCACTTTTATTGTTACTAATACAATTTTAGTTGGATACCAGGATGAATGTGTTATTGACTATGCTTGCTGAAATGAAAATTTATTATGCTTTTTAGAAATCTGAAATTTATTAGAATTTATTATGTTTGGCGGAAGCTTAAAATATATTATGCTGAAATTTTTTTGTTAAAAATGACTAACTTCCGGGGGTTATTTAATTTATTTATTTTTTAATTATTCAACCTGTTAAATCGCTTAAAAAATCAACTAACTTGTTGGTTTTAGAAGTGTGCAAGTTAAGGGTGGGCAATGGGTTGTGGGTTGAAAAAAATTTACACCCGCATAACGCTTTCCCCTCTTTCTCTCTCAGCTCTCATATCTGATCAACCAACCCTTATCTGTCTCTACTATCCTCTTTCTCATTAAGTCTCTCAATTTCATGTTTGGTGATTGTGGGGATTGCCAATTGTGGTGTGAGATGAAGATTGAATGTGCTAGGGCTAATTAGATATATGATTAAGTGTATTTGAATTTTTTATTTTAAAAAATCAGTTGATCGTGAGGATAAAATAGTAAAATTTTGTTTTTTTTATCAATGTTCTCTTGACAAATCTAACAGGAGAGGTCATCGTTATTTAAGAAACGTCAAAGAAGCTTTTAGAATTTGTAATCCTCAAGTGGAGTTGGTGTAATTTACTCTAAATATATTTTCTTCAACGTGCTCTTTCATATATTTCGTGTACTATTTTTAATTGCTCATCTTTCATTAGTACCTTTTGTTTTTTTTTTTTTGAGAAATTATTTAGTAGGTCAAAAATTTGGCCAACAAATAGTAAGGGGACTATGGGTTTACATGATTGATAGAGTAGAAGAAAAATAAAGAGAAAATGGATATATCTCAAAACACTATTTGGTTAGATTAGGGTTGTGCATGATTTTGGAGAAATTTTGTACTCAATTTACTCTTGGAGAGTAGGAAATTTTTTAACTCACCACTAACTTGTTCATTTCAAAACACCATATAGTGTTTTGAAAATGGATATATCTCAAAACACCATATATCAATCAATGATATATGCCATTTGGTAATTAAGAAAATTTAAAAACTCACTAATTTTCAACATGTTTTACCATAACACATTGTAGGCTTCAACCAAGCATTGTAAATTCTAATTAACAAGTTCTAGATTTCTAAAAAATATAACGAATTTTCAATCCTGCAAGCATAACTGATAATACATATATTCAAGTATCCAACTAAGTAGTATTATGAAAAGAAAAAAAAAGGTACCAAGTGGTCCATGATCACAATAAGAACTAAATGTCATCGATGGTTAATCTCTATTACAAAATTTTAACAAATTAGATAAAATTATCAATATCAAATTTCAGTAATAGTTCAGCATTAAGTCATTAACAATAATCAAGAATCAACTAAAGAACAAAAGAGAGGAAAAAAGACAAGCGGTAAGCAAAGAATATAGTCTATTTGGATCTAAAGTATCAATTTCAACAAATATTGGACTTAAAATAAAAACAAAATTTATTTATTTTGAAATATTTTAATATATGAAATGAATCTATTATTTCTATTTGTTACTTAGTTTTGTTACTGAATTGAGTCGATTTTCGCATGCATAAAAAATCATCTGTTCATCTTCTCTATTTTTTTTGTCTAACTCAACACTCCAATTTACACAAATCACCTTAAATAAGTTGAATTGAGTTCGATTAACAGGTTAAAACAAGTTATCTACACACCCGTAAGTTACTGAACATATTGATCATTTTTTGCATTTTAGCCTTTTTCGTGGCTCGTTATTATTATTATTATTTTTTTGTCTTTAGTGACTTTTCTCAATTTTAGTTTGATCCGGCATACTTTTTATGTTCCTCCTATCACAAAAAATATATAATTTAAAAAATTTAAACAAAAACAAAAAATCAAAAAACGAAGAAAGGCCATTTTGGCAATTTGGACCAAACATAAGTAATTTTAAAGTCTTCAAGCAACCAAGTTTGCATACTTAAAAAAAAAAAAAAAAAAAAGCAAGGAAAAATAGAAGGTAGGAAATGCAACCCACGTTGGGTGTTGTGCTCATTTTTTAAAATATTTTCATGGTCAAATTCGCTGTGTATGGAGTTCGTTGAGGAAATTTATTCATTCTAATAAAAAAATTTATTTAAAATTATAGCTTTGTAATTAAATTATATTTGTCTATAGATAAATTAATGATAAGTATAGTTTTGAGAAAAATAGTGAAACAAATATTATCTAATTACATAGTTAAAATATTGAATTAATTTTATTTTTTTTATAATATATGAATAACAAACTCACCTAACTCTACATAATTTAGACCAAAAACCCCAAAAAATTTCAAAAAAGTCACAATAAAAAACTTAAAAAAAACATCCCAAACATAACTTCAGTGATTATTTTTCAAGATTGAACTTTAAGAATGTGAAGGATTTCGGACCTTGAGGTATCTGTTAACTTCCTCTTCATTGCATCAACACAATCATAAACTCAACAAATTGTTAGCTGTTCTTCTTAGAATATTATGTAAACGATAATATGTGATATTTTTATAAATAAAAATATTTGATACATCTTAAGTGGACTACATTTTTTTTAATATATCTAACAAAAATGAATTTAAATTTTTTTACTCAAAATATTTTTCACTACATCATCAGTCATGAATCCGATTGCCCATTTAATTAATATCAAGAAGCCTTGAGCCCCTAAATTTGCAACATACTACTACAAGGCCAGCCCAGTGCGCTTCCCCCAAGAGCGGCCGCTTTGAACTCTTAATTTTTGAACAAAAAATAAGACGGCTAAATGTGTATTATTTTTTATTAGATTTTGTATAAAATTATTAAATAAAAAATGTATTATAACTATAGAGCCCCAAAATTTCTAATATATCTTTATTTTTATATGCATAATGTATTATGCATTTAATCTATGTATTTGTATCTACAACATTTGGTATTTTTTTTTATTTGCATAATTATTATATGATTTGAGTCTTATTTATGAACATTCTTAAATTTTTCATGTCAAATTAATCTCTCTATATTTTTTATTTAATTTATAAAATTTTATAAAAATAACTCTTAAAAAGTTTTTGTCTGGATATAAAAAAAAAAAGCACAAGAGTAAAAGAATTAATTTTAATCTCTAGTGGGAACCTTTAATAAGTTTTTAAGTGACGAGAAATAAATAGGGAATTCAAATTTTGTTGAATATTTTGTGTGTTTAAGTGATTATTTGCTATTATTAATTCTTTTTTTTTGTTTTATTTTGATATTATAATTTTTAATTTTGTTTGATACTATTTAAATTATAAATTAAATATTAATAAAATGTGAATTAACAAGACAATTTATATTCTTTTAAATTGTTGTAATATTTTTCTTTTAAAAAAATTATAAGTAAAAATATATAGGACTCTAACAGTACACTTACTCCCCCAATGAATCAAGGGCCAGACTACGCAAGTGGCACACTCTTTCTCTGCCAGGGTCACCGTGCCCTCTCTCTTGAATTTGGTGTATTAGGATTTAGGCCTCCTTTGATCATTGGTTTTAAATTAGGTTTTTTAGCCTTTTTTCTTAAAGTCGAAAAAACTAAAAAGACTTGTTTAAGAATTCAAAAACTTTTAGCCTTTTACTTTTTTTGCCTTTTTATATAAAATAATTTTATATATTTTTTAAAAATATCATAACTTTTATTACACGCATTTATTTTTTATAAAAATTATATTTTTAAAATTTACTCGTCAAAATCTATCAAGCAAGATTTACATTGAATATAAAATTATATAAAAATAAATTTTATAAAATTATCATATAAAATTATGTAAAAATAACTTTTATAAAATTATCACAAATTTTTTACTTAAAAACTCTTTTAACTTATAATCACTTTAAGCTAAGCTTTTTAGCTTATTCTGTTTTGACTTAAAGTCACCAATACGGTCCACCAAACAAAATTTTTGCTTATTTGACTTAAAATAATTTTAAACAAAAGCCTAACTTAAAACAGATTTCCAAACGAGCCTTTAATTGGATGGAATGAGGTATTAAGGGCCTGTTTGGGATAACTTTTAAGCTGATTTTTTTGAAGAAAAGAAAATTGATTTTTAAGCTGCACTTTTTTATTTATAAAAAAACAAGCTAATTTTTTTTCATTTCTTAATACAAAAAAAAAATTAATACATATTTTAAACACCTTAACTTTTTTTTAAACAAAATTACTATAATTTTCTTATTTAAAAATTCAACCCTACTAATAAAAATAAAAAAATTTATGCTAATATACTAAATCCTACAATTCAAAAAGTAAAAGTAAGAGTATGTTCATAGAACTCTAAAGGATTCCCATATGGCTTTCAAAAAGTTGGGGGACTTTTCTCTTTTAGATCATTAGAAGTGAATGCATCATGAGTAGAATAGAAGCCTGATTGCTAAAAATCAAATTAAATTAACACCCGAGTGATTATCTATTAATTTTAGCTACAAGTTATAAATTTTGTTAAACATACAATTTTTATTACAATTTATAATTAACTTTTTTTATATATATTTTAATTATAAATTACAATTTTTATTAAACATTTATAATTATTTCTATAAGTTACAATTTATAAACTACTAATTTTAACAATGTCAAATACCACCGATAACAATTACTTAACATTTGCATTGGGATTCCCGTCCATCAAATAAAAAAATGATTACTTTAGAATTAAAATTCTAGATTTTTTTTTTTTACTACCAAACATTGTAATTGATCTTTTGACAAAATCATCCTACCATTCCATTATTCATTCTAATAAAATCAAACAAAGCCTATAAAGATCAATGAAGCATCCTCTTGTTCTACCCCCAACATAATCGTCTAGCCAGCACTAAATAAGGTTCAGTTTCTTTGTTAAAAAAAATTATTATTTTTTACTTCCTATATTATCATTAACTCTCATTAGTATCATCTTTTTAAAATTTATAAATAATCCTAAATATGTCCCCTTGAAGTTTATAAACAATCCTAAACAAGCATAAACCCATGCTATTCACGGGATTTTAATTATAAAAATAATATATTACTATTTTAAAATTCTTTCGTTTATTTAAGCATTCTTAATGTCAAATTTAACTAAAAAATACTCAAAAAAATACAAAAAATCAAGAGCATGTAGCCTATTAATAGAAAGAATTGATTAACTAAGATTTTTTATTTGCAAGTCACTGCGTATGAATAGAAAGAATTGACAAACAAGAATTCTTGATATGTTATACAGATAAAAATTTAAATGATTTTTGGTATACAACAGTAATTACTGTTTAATTAGAGTTACAAATTTAAAGAGAGAAATATGATAAATTTGAGTACAATTAATTTACACAAATCACATAACGACCTGTGTTATTGTTAAAGGTAAAAGAACAAAAAATTAAGAAAATTAGATTGGTATTTTTAAACTCATAGATATTATGACATTTTGCTATAATATAATAGATAGATATATGATATATCCTCCCGTCACAGCCCCGATAAAAGAGAAAATGGAGATGAGACACCACATCCCGCCCCCACTCCACCCCGTTGTGATTCCTATTGCAGATTCCCATAAATCTATGCATACCAAGTATTTCTATAGTAAAAACTCCAAAACTACCCTCTACTACTAGATTTCCTCAAGGACAAATATGAAGTCTGAAAAGAGAGGATTCAGAAAATAGGGAAGATATTGTAGGGATTAGGATTTGGCCAGAATTCTAGACACAGTAGTGACACAGTAGTTTGATAAAGCTGATACTTGAACAAAGAAACCAAAACTAATTTCAGAACTAGTTATTATGGACATGAGAATATATTCTAGACATTATTCAAACATTACCTGTTTGTCTCATGTTGTTAACAGACTTGGAGAATCCCTTACAATAAGAATATTGGATGGACCGAGGAGGAGATGATTTTCCTGAGAATAGAGAGTTCTAAGCTATGAAACACAAATACAAACACAAGGCAGGACGATTTCAAAAAAATCATGACACAAACACGGCAAAAACATGGCAAAAAATTTATTTGTTTATTTACATAAACCCCATGTTTAGGACCTGAACAATGATCGGTACATTAAGAGCTTCAACAACAATCGTCATATTTAGGGCTAGAACAACAATCGATATATTTAGAGCTTTATTTTGTTTTTTTCAATTTCAATCAAAAAATCTCGAATGATTACTTTTAGAACCTCAAACATCCTTTTTAAAATTTCACTACAACCCTACTTGTGTCCTACAACGTGTCGACTATGGGACACGTGTGTCCTACGTGTGTCCGATGTCGTGTTCTGCATAAAAAAATAAAAAAAATTATAGGACACCATGCGGCAGATCCGACAAGTGCCCTGGCATGTTCAAGCCACGTCTATGTCCGACATGATTTCTATACAAATTCGGCACCTATTTTGGTGTATCCGTGCTTTCTAGGTTCTAAGTCTAACTAAATTACAATTTCCTGAGCTTATAATGTCTTGGCTTGGTTAACTAACTAAATGGTTTATATCTTCAGCTAAGATATCTACCCATATAGTTGGCTTAGGAGAAATGGTGCAGGATGCAACTAAACCAATTTCTGTGACCAAATTAAATAACAATTAAAATAAGAAACACGCGTGCGGTTGAGAAGCAAATATTCAAGCAATTCCAAATGTGTTTTCCAAACTATGAAGTTCCGTCGTGATATTACTTCCACTTACTTCTGAATACACAAAGCAAAAGAGTTTCTCCCCAAGATAATGAAGTTTGTAAACCAAAGCCAAAAAGAGAGTTATATTTACATGCAAAAAACTAACCAAGTTGAAAAGACTTCACTTCCACCTTGGGCTTCCTTTGCAAATATTTCTCCATTTATCTTTGAGGTCTATTGTGGTACGACCTTTCTCAAACACGTGACTTCCAAATTCCAAAATTCTTTTCCATGGGATATTCCTATCATGAACACTTGAAAATCTCCTCACACCCTCCTGCAACAGTAGTGAAAGTTATTAATGCATAACATATCCAATGACCATTAATTAAAAGAAAGAATGAACCACAATAACAAACCCAAATATCAGGGGTGTTTGATCCAGTTGAACTTATGAACTTATAAATTATAGCTTAAAAGATGGATTATGAATTAAACAAAAGTTATATGTGTTTGCTAAAAATTGTGAACTTATTAACTTCACGTAGTAGAATTAGTGTTCGTTGATTTAGAATTAGAATTTATTTGGATATTCATAACTTTTTTGCTGAGCTATAAACTAAAAACTTAAGCTCAAACAAACACCCTCATTGTACTGCTTCTAAATCAATATGAAGCACAAGGAAAAAGCTATAAATGTGAGATTCCAGATCCTAACTCTAATCCTACAAATTCTTGGAGGAAGTTGGGTTGGTGGAATTTCAGACCTGATACAGATGACAGTTGGTGTTGCCTACCTCCATCTAGGTGTAAGCAAAGATTCCTTAATATCAACCTTGTAGAAAAGTGCCTCCAGATTCTATCAAGGCTTAGAATCAGTAGGTCCAAGAGTACTGAGGCAGGACTCTTCTTGGAAGCTGATAATAGACATGTTAGTCCATGGAGGCTGATAAAATGGGTTGGACGCCTTGTGGTAAATTTACTTGCAAAGCCTCATATGTGTCCTTCTGTTTTCATATTTCTCACTTTGAGCAAACTCCCTAAAAATGTGAACCCTACTTGGTGGAAATGATGACTTAATTCAAATAGGAGACAAATAAGCCTGTATCCTCCAATATTTGTTATATGTGGGGGACTGGAGAATCAACATATCGTCTCTTCCTTCATTGCAAACTTTGTTATGAGTTATACCTAATGCCTTATGGGAAGAAATGAATTTGGGTGGCCTGTCTGGAAACACATATGGTCATCAACCTGGGGATTATCGCAAGGCTAAAAGAAGCACTTTTGTGGAAATGCAACTTCCCTCTGGATTTGGTGCTCCAGATAGAGGTGAATGTCAAAACTATTGAGTGGAGAACTGTGGAATTGGTGAAATCGGAGATGTAGCTAAGTTTCAGCCACCCTCCACTTCACATGAAACATAATGTCCAATCTACACGAAGTCATAAAGTGATATCCTTTATTGTAGTAAGAGCATATGAATTACTGAGGATAAATACAAAATCCCTGTCCATACGGCATAGAGATATAAACTGATTAAAAAGGTACCTCCAGTATCTCCTCCTCCACAGATGTCCATGGGACTTTCTTTCGCCTCAACTGAGGAATTGCTGGGTAAGTGCTGCAAATTATAACAAAGTTCATTCTTTATCAGTCGTTATTCCAGCAGCCAAACACATACCAGAGCCTTCAAAGCCCAAACGCATACATCACAAAGGGAGAAAAAAAAAGTTGCTGGGCATTCTAATACTTCAAAAAATTAAAGTTTTTGAAGGGCACATCAATTATTCAAGAGACATTTGTCACTTACGAAGATGAGAAAGAAGATGGCAATTTTTTGGATCATAGATAGAGCAAAGAGTAGTTTAGTTTAGCATAGAAATGCAGAAACAAAACATCCCTACCATCTACCAATACAAGAAACTTACTAGTGCTTTTCTCGGCTTCGGAGTGATCTGGATCTGGAGTAAGTAGGAGTGGGCTTATCATTTTCTTCTTCAGAACTTTCCCCTGCACCAATATTTGGAGGATGAGCAGTTTGTTGGGTTGAATCAGAAATCGGTGGTTGTAAAACTTCCTTCTGCATTATATCTTCAACATGTCTCTTGGCTGCATGGACAATCTCCTTGTCTCTGCAAGATGAATTATCATCACCATTATTATGAACAGCCTGTTCTTCAATCAGTTGACCCTTTAACGCACTTGCAGATTGGGACCCTGCACCCATTTCCCCCCCCTCTGGGCCCTCTCTGTTGCATTCCGTTAAAAGGTGGAGTGTTCCATCATTTATGGTTGTGCCACCTCCTTGACAAGGTAGATTTCCCTTAACGCATGATATTGAGGGCTCCACTCGTTGCTTATCTCCTATATTTTCTTTATTTTGAGAACTATTGACTTTATTTACATAGCTTCCATTGTAGTTTGCTCGCTTGTTTCCATTTAGATTGTCATCATCTTGTATTAACTGATCTTGCTCTGGCCTAACAAATCTCTTTGAAAAATTATTTGCCCGATGACCATTCTCCAATCCAATGAAAGAAGCCAGATCTTTCCTCGCTAAGGAGGCTTTTTTCTTAACTTCAAGGTACACCGAAATTGCCCGCGAATATGCACAAAAGGGGCAATAAAAGTTCCCACTATCGTCAAAGCTAAGTGCAGAGCCCAAACAGGACTCATGAACCACTAACGGACAGGCTCTTGCACTACAAACCAACAGCTGACCACCTTTATTACACTTCATACAAAGATTAAGCTCTGTACAGTCAGATGTTGCCAGGGAGTCCTGACTGAATGAGCATTGAGAACTCAAGAAAGTACGTTTCTTCCTGGCAACATCAATCTTCTCATCCTGATAACCATCACTATTGCTAGACATTTCTTGCCCAGGATTGCGCTCTATGTCATCTTTGGCTTCATTAGGAAAATTGTTCTGGTAGGATCCATCTAATGGTGCACCATTAGATGTATTTAGTAGGGACTTCTCACATTTATCTCTGGCTTCATCACCACAAATATTTTGACGAGTTCCATCTGGAGGCACAACGTTTAGTGTTCCTATTTCAGCACAATGCTCATCATCCTTGGATTCAATGATAGGGTGATCCCGCTGATCGTGACTGTCCTCTGAGAACCTGCTTTCCTCCAAGCCTCCCATTTGAGATAATTTGGCCATGTCAGTATGTTGTCCATTTCTTCTAAATAAGTCTTCTGATGGCCCATTTCCAATTATAAGAACAGACTCCTGACCCATAGGTTGACTGGTAGAAGTGGCATCCTTTTTAAGCTTCTTGACAATATGCAAATGGGAAACACACCCATTGTCCACACTATTTCGATCTTCATGCGATCTTGCAGCCTGATTTTCCGTATCCAAGTCACCCCTCTTCCTCTTAGAAGGTGACGAATCTTTGTCAAGTGAATCTCCTTGCAAGAAGCCATCCAGATTTTCACGGGTTGGAGAAGATGAGTTCCCTCCTGCTACCATGGTTTGGCCATAACTGCAGCTCCCCTCAAATCTCCCCGAGACTGCATTGGGATCACCATTATCCACAGATATTCTGTTTTCAGGCTTCTTGCTCATTGATAATCCACTCCTTTCTCTCAAGGTCACAAGAATTGGATGATTTCCTTCAAGAATTGCATCCTTCAGCTGTTGGTCAAGAACAACATGGGCCCAGTCACTAACAACAGGTGAGATATAAAATATCTTAGTTTTCTATATCGCCATCTCAAATTTATGCGTTAATGAAAGAGATTCCTTTCTACCTGTTGTAAGGTGCACTTTGACAAGGAAGCTCTTTTATGCCTAATAAATTTCTGAACATCCCATTTCAAAATTTCTGGTTCATCAGTTCTTAGATTTGATGCAGAGATCTGAAGAATATACATATATACATTATTCCAGAAAAATTTTCATATAAGAGAGATATAGTTGAGTTTATGAAATACTTTAGCAGTTCCAAATTCGATTTATCCCAACACTTTATTCAAGTAATTTAAAGAACACAGATAAAACCAAGGGATGCTACCTCATGCAGTATGTTTCGAACAACATCTTCACAGTGCTCTGATGGGTCAAACTCAATAGTGGGAGATGAAACACCTTTTCTTCTTCCAATTTTCTGAGCAACAAAACTCTCTAAAATTCTCAAGGACACCTTTTCTCTCGTGTTTTTTCCCAAATCATCAGAGATTTCTGGAGTCCTTTTAACCAAATCTAACAAATAAAAAACGTTACATCATAACCAAACCCTCAGTCCCAGGGAAGACCAAAACAGTAAACAAAAGTCACCAATCCAAAGTAAATACTTAGGTTCACGTGTACCAATTAGAATGGATGCATCCACTTGCTTGAAGCTTGCCAGAGCTTCGACGACCCAAAGCCATGGAAGGGTTGAAGCAGCAGAAGCCATGGAAACCACAGTTTCAGAAAGTTCCAGAACCTAAGATTTGCTTATCTTACTTGTTTCGTCATTCTATCAGTGACCTTTCAGTTGAAAGTATTTGCAGAAGAGGACTAAATTTATCTGAAATTGAAGCAAGGGTTAAAAGAAAATCACAATCTAGAACAACCCCTCCCTGCTTAATTTCTGCCAATAAGTAGCCAGGCTCAGCTGGGCTTTTGCATGTGTCTCAATGTAGCAATTGGCAAGCAAATGACATGTACAGAATGATTAAACAGAAATCAGCACAGATAAGCTAAAAGGTGAAGCACTGAGGTTTTAACATATGTAATTGGCATCCAAATATCTAGCATTATTGATTCACGTGTTCAATCAGTGAACAACTACAAATTATTGGATAAAGCTAACATCGTGTTCAATAGAACTAAGAAATCTAGACTGGAAATCATGGCGGTGAAGTTCTAAAGGATTAAGCTGCTAAACTTGCAGTCACAAACACATTGATATAGGTTAATACTCAAACACTGAGGGCACGTTTGATTGTAACATATTTTTAAAGAAATTAGTTATAACATGAGATAAAGGGAAATGAGTTATACCATGGAATATAAGGGCGCAGCAGGTCTGTTGTGCCCTCTAATGAGGCTGAGCTCTAATATCTCTTTTTATCATGAACGGGTTGCCTGTTGTGCCCTCTAATAAGGCCTGGTTCGTATCTAATTGTATGACCCGAACCGTTTAACTTCGAGAGCTTGCCGAGCACAACATGCATAAAAAAAATTAAACTATTAAATAATAATAATAACAGAACCACATGATCAAATTTCATTTCTTCAACTGCTTATTCTTAAAATTATACTTGCCATTCATATTTTTGGAAACAAATGTGATCTGATCACGTAGCTAGCAATATCGGATCAATCTAGATTTGGCATGAATGATCTACTCGATGAACTCTACAAGTTAAACGACTTGATCTACTCAATGAACCAGGCCTTATTAGAGGGCACAACATGCACCCCGTTCATGATATTACAGATAGAATTATGAAAGACAAGTTATATATTATAAAACTATTTTTGTATTTGATTACCATGATAGAAATAATTGGATAAAGAAATATAATTATTTTGACAGTTAAATTTAGAGAAAAATATAGTCGCAGTAAAATCTAATCTGCACAATTTCACCCTCCCCTTGGTATTAGTTATCTATCATTTAACCCCAAATATTTGATATAACTCGTCCAAATGAAATAGCCCCAGTGCAAAAATTGGCAAACCAAACAACGGATTAAAAAAACATGTGGGCCCATGTTTCTCCCAAAAATAATTTCCACGCTTATTCCGCAACCAAACGCAGCACTAAATTTTCGGTAGGACCCATCTGTTCCCTAATCCTTATCCCACTAATTTAGTCATTCAACCAAACATGCTCTCAGTTCATAAAAAAACTGTTAGATGCATTTGCCCTCGCATTTCCTGCAGCACATTGAAATCTTTCTAAACAAACCCAGAATCAAATATAGCAAACTGACAAATTCAGACCTGCATTACAAAGTAAAAAGGCATGAAAAAAATATTTAAATTTTAGAATCCACTAGAGACCCAATAACCTAATTGAATGTATCCCAATTAGAAACCCATCGAACAATAGTTTCCATCATCATATTCATACTAACAACAAGAAGAAGAACAAGAACAAATAGAAAATGACAGTTTAGTTAAACCGCTTGCAAGAATACTCTATTCTAATCAAACCCATTTATCTCAAATCTCAGAATACTCTATTCTAATCAAACCCTTTTATATCAAATCACAGGAAAAATAGAAAATCGAATTTGGTAGCAGAAAATTTATCCCCCCCCGCCCCCCAAGGGAAAAAGAGGGGAAAAAGAACAAATCCAATGAGGTGGGCACTCACCGCTGGAAGGAACCACCGGTATCAGAGGTGTTGAACGACAAAGAACTTTGAGAGAGAGAGAGAGAGAGAGTTTTCCGTTTTGCAAACGGGGAAAGAGCAATTTGGGGGGTGCGGCGAATACGTAAAAGTTGGTCGACTTAAGCTACTAAGCCCTAGTTTGGCAAATCGGCTTAAAGTTAGTTTTTTTTGACATTTTAGTTTTTTAGCTTAAAGTTTAAAAAGCAAAAAAATCTTATTTTTTAACCTTCAACTTTTATCCTATTGCCTTTTTGACTTTTTAGCTTTTCTGATAATAATTTTTAATTCTACACATTGACTTTTTGACTTTTTAACTTGGTAAAATCTCATTTAAGTTAAAAAATAATCTTAAAATTTCACATTTAATTTATTTAGCTTTTTGGGTTGCTTAAAACTCACTAATTTTCCAATCAAAAAAATTTTTGATTTTTTAACTTAAAATGACTTAAAGTAAAAAAGTCAGCTTAAAGCCAAGTTGCTAAACAAAAACTGCATAATATGAACAAAAACACTGAAATGAAAAAATTAAAAATCAAATACACTTATGGTGAATTTATTTTT
This sequence comes from Heliamphora exappendiculata, assembly GCA_034768845.1. NCBI lineage: Eukaryota > Viridiplantae > Streptophyta > Magnoliopsida > Ericales > Sarraceniaceae > Heliamphora > Heliamphora exappendiculata. The sequence continues at coordinate 19,215,765 of JAOTRH010000024.1, read as the reverse complement.
ATTGAACTTATTTAATTTTTAGCTGATTATAATAATTTTTTAATTAAAATATTTATTTTTAATAAATTCAAAACTAATTAATCAATTAAATTACATATCTAAACTACATAATTTTCACACAAAAATATCAAAATAATAAGTAATATAATCTCATAATAAATTTAACAATTTTTAAAATTAAATATTTATTGGTCAAGTAGAATTTGGTGAGTAGTTACATTCAAAATCCATAACTTAACCAATGCCCAAGAAAATTAATTTCAAAGACTCGTCACTTGATCAAATTATGAGCTATTTGGGCTAGCTTTTAAATTGATTTTTTTGTGTGCAAAAGAGCTAGTTTTTAAATTGTACTGTTTGGTTCAAAAAATTAATTTTTGTCCATATCTTAATTCAAGAAAAAAATCAATATATTTTTTAAATATCTTAATTTTTTTTAAAATAAAATTATTATAATATCCTTGCATAACAAAGTTAACCCTATTCATAAAAACAAAAAAAAACGTATCAATATCCTAAACACTATAACTTAAAAATTAAAAATAATGGCATTTTAGACATTTTATTAAAAAGTAAAAAAGTAAAAAACTACTACAAAAAATTATCTCAAACAATCTAAATTTTTATATTTCTTTTTTTTTTTAAAAATTTAAATATCTTAAAAGTTAAACTTTTTAAGCATCTTAAACATGTACTATTGACAAAATTGTCTATTTAATCAAGTCACGTTGAACGATGTAAGTGGATTGAACCAATTCATGAATGCTTCCACATAAATGGATCTAATTAAGCTGCAACTACAATCCATTTGAGGACCAAAAAGAAAATAAAGATTTGTTTACATTTAGGAATGAAAATGAAAAGCAGGTGTTGTATTTTATTTTCATTTCTTATTTGATTAGAGTGGGAGTGAAGAGAAAAAGTTAGAAAAAAAATAGGACGTAGCGAATGCAACAATGTATTAAGGATAGTTTATAAATTTTAAATTTTAAATACGTAATACTAATAAGGGTTTAAAATAATATGATAAATAAAATATAATAGTTGATGAATAATTCAAATTAAAAACATAAAAAAATAAGAAATAAAAAAGAATAATAACATACAAATATAATATTTCTATATTTTAGTCTTATTAAAATTTTAAAAATAAACTTTATTTATGTATTTTTATATATAAATGTACTTATTTTATGTAGTTACGGACAGATGGAAAAAATTAAGAAAAAAGTAAACAACGAAATAGAAACATGCAGAGCTGGAGAGGGACGAAAAAAATTACCATCACTACTTATGTTATACGCATTTTTATTATCACTACATATCATGTACAAACGGGTGAAGATGAATGTTCTCTCTTCTGACTCTAGTTCACATTCTTGCTAAAGCATCAAGTACTCTCCACATGCATCAATAAACTAAAAAACACGAATACGTGACTGTAAACCTCAACAACACATTTATCTAATGAAGAAAGCCATTGTTTCATGCATTTTAGCACATGAAGCATATGATGGCATTGAAAATAAATGTTAGAGAGTTGTAAGTGATACATTTGAAGCTTTCATAAATCAATTGATACATTACTATATATTACCTACTAAACTGTGAATTCAGTTTGAACTTTTAAATTTTCCATTGTCAATGCATGTGTTTTCGATTATCATTTTAAATACGCAAATGTCAACTAATCACATACATTGCTTGACGTGTCCTTCTCAAATAAAAGGCTATATATATCTTCAATGAATACGCAGTTGTTATTCACATCTGAACGCTAAACCATTTCACTAACACACAAATATCAAAATATTGTTCAGACATAATACCAAATCATCTAATTACAATTTTTTAGGAATATACAGTGATACATTCTTCATTGGAGATTTAACATATCTGGTTGTTGAAATTGCCCATAGATTTGCCAATCGTTGTTTGTCTGTGTCATCCATTCCACTATACGCATGATTGCTTATGCTAAGTTGCGGTAGTTTCACTTCATGAGGTTCCTTGTGTAGATTGTCAGCTTCAGCATCAATCGCATGTTCTGTACTAGCCACAATCCTTTTTCTTTTTTTCCTTGGCATTATACACAAAGTCTGGATTCACTACTTCTTTCCTTTCTTTACATTTGATTCTCTTAACCATTGAATTTGGTACAATGTCCTTTTCAAGCGACCAGCGTATTGCTTTTTGTGCGATTTCATGAACTGCATATTCTTCCAAAGAAGCATCTATCTCTGCATTGAAAGCCTCTTGTTATGAGATTCTTGCTTTCAAGAAAGCTATCTCTCCATCCCTTTTTTCAATGATCTCTGTTAGTAAAGTGATTTGTTTTTTCAAACTATCAACCAATTGTATCAATTGCTTACATTCTTTCTCCAGTTTTTTATTGTCATTCTTTAACAAGTTTATATCATCTCAACCTTCCCCACACCCACCCAAGATGTCATCCATCCCTACATCTTGTTTCATTCGCAATCCTTCACTTTCGAAGATGATGTTGGCAACAGGTGCCTTGTTCTTAGTTAACTTCAATTCATTTTTAAGGACTAGCCGGCACAAATCATCCAACATCCCTATGTCTTCATCTGTCGCTTCCTCTTCACCTAGTTGTGCTCGTTTATCTTGTAATTTTAACAATAGTAAATTAGAATAGTACAATATTAAGCACAACTAGAGTATACTTTTATTATACATCAAGTAGATGCACGAGCTAACGCGAGAACTTTGAGCGATCATATCACTAGTGTGTGATAATGCAGCTCGTAAATGTATCAATTCGTAAAAGCAAACATGTTTACGTAACTTACGTCTTTCTCATCGATTACATCCGCCCAAATGCTCTTGTCCACGATTTCATTGTCTTCGTCAATATTGTGCAATTTTCTTTCTTCAAGAATTGTAGTAAGTTCATCACCGTTGACCTGTAGGCACGCAACATTAAGCATCTATTTGTGATTTAATCATTATAGAAATTTTAGCATTCAAAAGTGATACATTTATTAATAGGACTTTGTAACTGATAAATTTGTCAACTGATATGATTTGCTGAGACATTTACCATGGTACATTTATCATATGATATGCAGTGCACGAAGGCACACATATGAGCTACTGTTAAGTTTAATTGATCACTTATTTTTTTATGTGATGTCTTATAGATTCATTAATCAGTAGAACTTTTAGAAATAGTCCATTAATTAGTTGATAGGAAATTACAAAAACCCCATCGTCCTTCAAAGAGTTTGGATGCCTGCAAGTCATATCTTTATGCAACTTTTGAAGTTTCCAGCGCAAAAATCTGGGAGTGCTTTTCGTTGGGTCTAGCTGGATGATCAGGGTATGCTCATAAAACCAAAATTGCATAAATAAAAAAAATCTGTATGCAAACATTGAATAACAATAAACTTAAATTTACTATGATTTACTAGGCAAGCTTACGAGTAGTAGAATAACACAACTAGTTATCTTCTACAAATGGCGATAATATTTCTCCATCAAAGTTATCAATGCCTTCCTAATTGCTGAAACCCAATCATAATGTGCCATTCTGTTAAGATCTTCCATGTAGTGCAGGAACGCCTACCCAATAGTATGCCCGTGGTTGATAAAATCAAATTTAGGCAAATAAATAGACATATTGGCCTTGCCACATCTTCAACACCGTTCTTTCTCTTTCCCTTAATTACAGTATCTATTAGTTGATTCATGTCGGGACTCGACAATCTTATTGATTTCACGGACTTTCTCTGAAATAATCCAATCTCACATTTGTTCCTGTATGATGTATTTATGCATGCATCCCCACAACGTGTACCAAAAATGAGTTTGACCTCATTTGAAGTCAGTAGCATGCGCTTTGATCCAATTTTGAAGTTACCTTGTTGGACATCAAATGTCTGGATTATGGACACGACGTCATCATCAGACTTCTTGAATCTTGAAAAATCTAAACTGTCGTGCCTAAGTGCATCCACAGGAGCCCAAAACGACATTTTTTAAGGGCATTTAGGTGCTCATTTCTCAACTGTATGCTCCTGAGCAATTGAATTACTGATGTCATGTTTGATCGGTAGTTGAGTTGCCTGGATGGTTGCTTAACTATGTTTTCCACCTTTGGTGTTGACGATGATCCATCCTTTTTTTTTAATTCTGGAGTTTTACCTGCCTTTACATTTTTAGCCATTCCTAAAATGCCAAAAAAACAAAACATAGGTCATTATTAACACACGAATATACATTTATCAGTAGATACATGAATATAAAAAAATCACCAAAATCGCAAGCCATGAATGGCACTAATACCAGAAAAAGTTTATTTATAATCATTCTCTTAATGATACATTCGCCGCAACATTTTACATGATGCAATCCCCAAAAAACACATGACAAACTTAAGTGATAAATTCACGACTGATAAAATTATCAACAAATATCAATATTAACTATTATCGTTACCAATCATAAAAGTTCAGTTCCCCTAGTCATTCATCTAACATTTTGTGATTTCTTTCGAATGATAAACAAATCGACAAATATGCATTTCAATGCAACATACACTCTATTGCTTTCAATATCACAACCCACGTATATTTATTATTTTACATAGAAGTCAAGTAAATGAATGTCATAGCTCTAGAAACCTTTCATAATTTAAAGCGTAGTTATAGCATTTATCGACTGATAAATAATGGCAACGTTAGACACTATTCAATCCCCAGAAAACACTTAACACACACTAGCACATTGATACTTGACTACCAACTATGCATTTATCTCTTTCCAAGCCATATCGAATTAGAAACAAATCGACAATGATGCATTTCACTCCCACCAACACATTATTGCATTTACATAGAACTTATCACCAACCTTATTTGTGTTACACAAAAGTCATGTAGATGAATGTCTTGTCACTGAAAATAGTATATCACTTACCCCACACACACATGAAAACCAAGTTATACATTTATGATTTTCTATCCTCTTCTACTTTTGACATGATTCAATAGAAAAACAAAAAAACCTAAATAGTCGCATGGTAATAATAAATTATCAAGTGATACATTTATCACTTGGTGACCAGTGCAACAAAAAACACACAAACAAAAAGTCACCCGAAGTGATACATGATGACCAAGTGAAGCATTTATCACTTGGCATTCCCATTGTAGAAAAGTAATTTAATATAGAAAAATTTTAGAAAGAGTCCTTTTATCATTGAATAACAAGTGATACATTTACACAAAATATATTTAAATCAACTGATACTTTTACGAACAATTCGTATAATAACAAGTGATACATTGATACTGTTGGAATCTGTGAATTTCATTGGCCATGAAAATCTAGATTTCAATAGCTGGAGCAATTACAATTGAATTGGCCATTCAATTGCAATTGAAGCTTGGAAACCAACAGCCATGAGTGGCTATTGATTTCAGGGGATAACCCTCTATAATGGAATGGCTGGTTGGCATCTCTCAGAGGAAGAGGAAGGGGCAGGCTCACGGAAGGAGAAGAGACAGAGCCAG
>JAOTRH010000024.1:19195257-19210128 GCA_034768845.1 Heliamphora exappendiculata | reverse complement strand
TATGATCACATTAAAATATTAATATGATATTTTATATATGTTACTTAAAAATAAATAATTAACTAATAAAATAATAATATAAATAATATGAAGAAAAAAATTTAACGCCACAATAAAATATACATACTCGGTGATCTAAAAAATATATCTTTATTGACTTTTAACAATTATAATAAATAAAATTACAGAAAACAAAATTATAGAAAATACTATGAACAGAACATGCAAATTGAGTTCTGCAAATGCAGTTTCCTTAAAAATGATTAACCGCCTACCGATAGTGTTGTAAGTTTTTCACCAGCTCCATTCTCCTAGAATAAAACGGCTGACACGATCGTTGGAACACCACCAAGAATCGGCTATGAACGCAACTATTCTGTATTTCTCTCTCTCACACATCTTACAATCAGAATATGTGTATCTCTTCTTTTGTTCTGACCTTACTGTTGTATTTTTCTATTTTTCTCTTTCTCAAAACTGAATGAAATGACAGCTTTATATAAACTTTCAGTCATGGGAGTTACAGGAGAATCAATAGCCATTGAATGGTATTGATTCTCAGAATTCATTTTCCAATTGAATGACCAATTCAAATACAAATAAATTCTGCTATTGAATTATGAAATTCAATGGCCAATTGAATTCACAAAATTCCAACAATCTCCCCCCATGAATGAAATTGGCGGGAGTACAAACCCATATTACAAAGCTGACTGCAAGAAAGATAGACAACTGAAAGTTCTTGCATAGAATATGTAGCGGTTAGCCTTGAACTTTTTCTTGTGACATCTATCGGATTTACCAGCAAACAAGTGGGCGGTACCGCCTTGAACTGTGTTGCCTTAGTAGTAAATCGAGACAATATGCTTTACACAACGACTTTCACAACGAAGTTTTCGTTCTCACGGTTGTGTTCGTTTTGGTCATGAAACACACTTCCTGGTTCTGCATGTATGTTCTCGAGAATTTTACCTTGTCAAATTCTCAAAGAAGCGACCCCACTTCATACTCACATAGCTGACTTTTATCCAATGGTACTTCTCTATAACAACCTGGCTCATTAGGAAAAATCATTAAAAACTTATGTTTAACCTTAAATCACCACTGCATCATAGGAATAGGTAAGAGTTCTCAAACTCTACGGTGATTATCCGATGTATACGCAATTAGATTGTCCCATTGAACCTAGATCTTGGGATCTCCAGTCAGCTAAGTTGGGTTTTCCTTCACGATACCTTTTATGTTACAGGCTTTAATCCAATTCCCATCGATAGTTTTTCAACTAACTCTCTGGTTAACCCTTTAGTTAGCGGATCCGCAATATTATTTTTTGACTTTACATAGTCAACAGTGACAACCCCATTTGAGAGTAATTTTTTAAGGGTATTATGTCTACGACGTATATGTCTAGACTTACCATTATACATATGACTCTGTGCCATTCCTATTGCCGATTAACTATTACAATGGATACATATAGCTGGCACAGGTCTAGGCCATCTTGGAACATCTTTTAAAAATTATCGTAAGCATTCGGCTTCTTCAGTTACTTTATCTAAAATAATAAATTCTGATTCCATCGTAGAACGTGCTATACACGTCTATTTGAAAGATTTTCAAGATACCACTGCACCACTAAGTACAAATACATATCCATTTGTAGATTTTGAGTCTTTCGAGTTCGATATCCAGTTTGCATCACAGTACCCTTCTAGAACTTTCGAATATCTGGTGTAGTGCAGACCCAGATCACGAGTATATCTCAAATAGCGTAGCAACCTAACTATCGTTTTTCAGTGATCAAATCCTGGATTACTCGTGTATCAGCTCAGTCTACTTGCTGAGTAAGCTATGTTCGGCCTTGTACAGCTCATCAAGTACATTAGACTCCCGATGACCTGAGAATATTCCAATTGGGAGACACTCTCCCCCCATTCTTGGATAAATGGATATTCATGTCCACCGGGGTCTTGGCGACTTTAGTGTTGGAATTGTTGAATTTCTTCAGAATTTTATCAACATAATGAGTTTGAGACAATGTAAGGCCGTCCAATGTTCTGGTGATCTGGACACCCAGAATCACATTAGCGAGACCCATATCTTTCATGTTAAAATTTGAATTTAACATATTTTTAGTGTACTGGATAACCTTGTCATTGCTTCCCACAATAAACATGTCATCAACGTAGAGACACAGGATGACATAACCTTCATCAGTGTTTTTGACATATACACATTTGTCATATTCGTTGATTCGAAACCCATGAGACAATACTACATTGTTAAACTTTTTATGTTATTATTTAGGAGTTTGCTTTAGACCATACAAAGATCTAAGTAGCCTACAGACTTTTTTTTAGACCTAGAAAACCCTCAGGTTGTTCCATGTAGATTTTTTCATCTAAATCTCTATTTAGAAAAGCTGTCTTTACATCCATATGATGTATTGCAAGATTTTGTAAGGCCGCAATAGCGGTTATCATACGAATTAAGGTTATCCTAGATACAGAAGAATAAGTATCAAAGTAATCTAAGCCTTTCTTTTGTTTGTATCCTTTAATAACAAGCTTAGTTTTGTACTTATCTATTGATCCATCTGCTTTCATCTTCTTCTTGAAGATCTATTTGTAGCCCAAAGGCTTACTACCTTATGGAAAATCCACTAGTTCTCACGTATGGTTCTGCAGTATGGAATCAATCTCGCTTTTAATCGCTTTTTTCCAAAACGGAGCCTCAAGACAACTCACAGCTTCTTTGTACGTACGAAGCTTATTTTCTAACAAATAGGTTTGAAAATCTGGACCAAAAGAGGTTAATTTCTTAACTTGTTTGCTACGTTTTGGTTCTACATCAACTTCATCTTCTTGATCTCTACTGCTATCATTAGCAGGATGCAAAATCCGTTTTACTGAACTGGACTCTTTTATGGATCAATACGAAAATAAGTGTTCAAAAAACAACACATTTCTAGACTTTATAACTGTATTCTTGTGAATATCTATTACTACAGATTCATACAAAAGGCATCGATAAGCACTGTTATTTTACGCATAACCGATAAAAACGCAATCAACGATTTTTGGACCTATCTTCTCCTTTTTAGGAGGAGGTATGGCTACTTTCGCAAGACACACCCATGTTCTTAAGTAATTATAGGTAGGCCTCCGACCCTTAAACAACTCATGATGTGTTTTATCACTCTTCTTGCGAGGTATCAAATTCAGGATGTGATTAGCGGTGAGAATCGCTTCACCCCACATGTTCTGAGGTAACTCAGAACTCATCAACATAGCATTCATCATATTCTTCAAGGTACGATTTTTGCGTTCAGCAGTCCCATTCTGCTGAGGTGAGTAAGGTGCAGTGGTTTGGTAGATAATTTTGTGCTCAGAACAATATCCACCAAACGGTGATTCATATTCACCACCTCGATCACTTCTCAACACCTTAATCTTTTTGCTAAGTTGATTTTTTACTTCATTCTAGTACAGAATGAATTTGTCCAAAACTTTATTTTCGCTCTTTACCAAGTATACATAACAGTACTTTATACTATCATCAATAAACGTGATGAATTACTTATTAGCACTGAGAGTCTGAACATATTTTAGATCACAAACATCAGTGTGAATTAAATCCAGTGGCTCGGTGCTTCTTTCAACCAAGTAAAATGAAGACCTAGTTAACTTAACCTCCACACAAATTCCACACTTGTGAGTTTTATCAATATCAAAATTAGGTATGTGCTCTAAGTTAATTAATCTACGCATAGAATCATAATTAACATGACCTACTCTATCATGCCATAAAATGGAAGACTCAAGCACATAAGCAACAGGAGATTTTATTTTATTAGCAGTGGGAATAACAGTTATTACATTCATTTTGAATAGACCATTGGTCACATATTATTTTTCCGCACGCATCCCTGCCTTAGACAGAGTAAATCTGCCTGCCTCAAAGACCATCCGAAACCCGTGCTTGCTCAACCGAGACCCAGATATCAGAATCTTCCGAATATCTTGCACATAGAGCACATTATTCAATGTTAGCTCTTTTTTGAATGTCATCTTGAGGATCACCTGGCCTTGCCCTAACATATCTGAGGTAGCTGAATTTTCCATATACAGCTTCTGACCTTGGGCCACCATCTCAATAGTGTTAAACATCTGTCTGTCACAGCAGATATGACGAGTGGCCCATGTGTTTATTCACCAATCTTGTGGATTTGAGCCTACCATATTCACCTCAGATACCATGGACGAGAAATCAATATTTAAGACACCCTCAGTTGCCTTTGTCATATGTGCTTGAGCTTGAAAATTCTTCGACTTCTTGCACTCTGAAGCATGATGCCCAAGCTTGTAATAGTTAAAGCATTTTTCTTTAAAAAAAATTTCCTTTTGCTTTTTGGCAATATGACCTCTTGGTCCTAGTTTGACTCTTTTGTCAAACCTTGTATTGGCATGCCTGTCATGAACACTCTTCTTTGTTCTTGAAGAGTTTCTAACTTTTATCACATTGGCCATGTTGGAGATGGGCCTGACACTCTTGCTCCTTGCTCGATTTTCTTCCTCAACATTTAGCTTGAAGAATAGAGCCTTCAGAATTATCTCATTGTTCTTAAACATTAGATAACTCATGAATTTCTTTCATATTTCAGGAAGTTGTTGAATGACTGCAGCCACTAGAAATACTTTACTGAAGAACGTCCCTTCTGCTTTGATCTCAGTGATCAAAATATGAAACTCTTGGACTTGTACTGTCACAGGTTTTGAATCCTTCATCACATAATCAAGAAACCGACCCACAATGAACTTCTTGGATTCGGCACCCTCAATTTTGTACTTTCGATATAAGGACTCCAATAGTTCCTTAGCAGTGTTTGCCTCATTGAACACAGAATACAATGAATCATCTAGAGCATTTAGAATATAATTTTTGCATAGATAATCATCATTCTTTCAATTATCAACTGCCATTAACTTTTGAGTGTCTGCATTCTCATCGGCAACTGGAGCTTTCTCAATCAGGCATCTAGCCAGATTCAGAGTGGTGAGGTGGAACACCATCTTCTGTTGCCATCTCTTAAAGTCAGCTCCTTCTCCAAACTTTCATGACTTGTCCACATGAGACAAAGGAATAGTTGGAACACCAGGTATAGGCGCACTTTGTTTTTTAGGAACAACTTGCTTTTCAGGAGCACTTTATTTTTCAGTCGACATGTTTTCTGAAATAAAATCAATTCACATATTAGATCTTTACAATATCGACAATAAGAATAGATTAACAATCTAAACTTAATTCCTCCAAACATAATCCATCATATGGCGGGAGTCTGAAGGCAGCGCACGACTTCCTACAGCCTAAGCCGATCAGATCTCTGTTATGCAGATCTCATTAAGCATCATAATGAAGTGTCGACACAAGAAGAAAGGGTTGGCATCAACAGAAAAAATTGTCAACACAAACAGGAAATGTGTCAACACAAACATGGAAAAGTGTCGACACAAACAACGTAGGGTCGACACAAACAAAGAAAGGTGTCAACACAACCACCAAAGGTGTCGACACAAACAGCCCAGGGGCCGACACAAAAGAGCCGAGAGATTCAACGTAAACAGCAACCAGCGAAGTGTCGACACAAACAGATAAAGGTGTCGACACAAAAGAACCGAGAGTTCCAAATAGAGGTAGGTGTCGACACAAACTGAGGGAGGTGTCGACACAAAAGAACTTAGAGTTCAACTAGAGAAATATGTCGACACAAACTGAGAAAGGTGTCGACACAAAAGAACCGAGAGTTCTGCTCAACACCAACAGAAGGATTATGGTTGACACCAACAAAGAATATATCGACACAAGCAGCCAAAAGTGTCAAAAGTATCGACACCGCCTACCGAGGGTGTTGTAGGTTTTCTACCGGCGTCACTCTCCCAGGATAAAACGACTAACACGATCGTTGAAACACCACCAAGGATCGGCTACGAATGCACCTTGTTTGTCTTTCTCTCTCTCTCTCTCACAGCTTGCAATCAAAATATATATATCTCTCATTTTGTTATTACTTTACTGTTGTATTTCTCTCTTTTTCTCTTTCTCAAAACTGTATAGAATGACAGTTTTATATAGACTTTTAGTCATGGAAGTTACAGGAGAATTAATAACCATTGAATGGTATTGATTTTCATAATTCATTTGCCAATTAAATGACCAATTCAATTGTAAATAAATTCTATTTTTGAATTCTGAAATTCAATGGCCAATTGAATTCACAAAATTCCAATACAATATATACAAAATATTAAATCATGTAATACTTAAATATAATTACTAAATATAATTATTACAGCATTAATCTATATTTGTGGGCTTTTCTAGGTTGAAGTTTTGTGTCACTATCTGGTTTAGTGTTTTTTTTGTGATTTTTTTTGGCGGGTCTTGTTTTTTATGAATTTTTTAAATTTTTTAAGCTTTTTTTTTTATTTTCTTGATTCATCGTGATAAAACAAATTTTAAAGTACAGCCATTTTAAAACAAATTAAAAAAAGTTCACTAAAAATAATAAAAAAATAATATAAGTCTTAAAGTTGCTTTTTTCGTCTTATTTAAACTTTTTTTATTTTTTACTCAATTTTTTTTATTTTTTTATTTTTTATAATAATTTTTTTTTAAAAAGTATCATCGTTTGAACTAATAAAAATGCAAAACTCACTAAAAAGAAAAAAAAATTCCATATAAAAAAATTTATTCCAGACAGTGACTTGAAAAATATGCTCTTTTTTTTTCCCTGACTCTTTTTTCTGTAATGCATGATGCAGTGCTTTTGTAGTTTTGATTCAGTTCAGATACACTGGTCTCTCTCTGTTATTTGAGTTCAACTAAATATCATTTGTCTTTAAAAAGAAGGTTAGTTGGATTAATTTCATTGTTCAGATTTATAAAACTCAAGTTGCAATTATTATTTTGTTTGGTCTTATTTGAACTATTATCTGCATTAAAAATATGTTAGTGGCGTAGATAGGTAAGGTTAGATATTGCTGAAACTAGTAATTTTATAAATTATAATTTATAATTAAGAGTATAATTTTCATCCAAGGCCTGACACTGTGCAGACCGGACTGGATCAGCCAAGGCCCAAGCTCGGACATGAAATTTTCGAATTTGAATCTATCCCCCCTCCCCTCAAAACCCGTGGGCATGGCCGGCTCGGCAACCCTACTCTTGCTCGCCCCTTGGTCCGCCTTTGAATTTTCAACAAATAGGTAGGCTCGGCCCGAGGCTCAACGGTCAAAAAATAAAATAGACGGTTGAGATTAGTTATATGTTAAAAAAATAGCTGTCGGAGTTGACCCGGCCTGAGCCTAACCGAGAGGCTAGGTTTTTTTTTTTTTTTTTTTAAATTTAGATTTTTTGTCCCTATAAATAGGACCATTTTCATTTGAAGAAATTCATACCAAATACTCTCTCATTTCTCTATTTTCTCACTCTCTCAGTCTCTTATCTTGTAATCTGATTGCTCAGTGATATTCGATGAAAATAATAACTGTTGGGCGTTGGTGAATCAATGGTTGAAAATCAAGATCAAGATCAAAATTAAAGATGGGAGTTTCTTTAATTCTGTTTGATTTATTTTTTATAATTTTTTTCGGTATTAAATTTATTTTATAATTTTTGTAATTATAATTTAATTTTTTTTAAATATAGTAGTTATTATTTAAAAAATATTAACCTTACATTTTTTTCGTTACTTCATTAACATTTAAAATTTATTTCAATTTTATAAATTATAATATTTTACTTTATTAAATTTATTTATGGATTCAATTAAAATTTTCATTCACGAAGAAGAAGATATTTTTGTATTTTCATAAAGTGGTTTTAATCCCGCCCCTCCTATTCCTCTCATCCACTCACTAATTCATCATCATCTGCTGTTATATCTGCATCTGCATTTGCTGCTAGTACTACATCTAGTAAAAGGCATTAAATGTTTCGGAATATTTTGAAAACAAATTTTGATGGCACCTGTTAAAACCAAATATAAAATTTGTAATAAATTTCTTTTGAGTAACACATTAAGTGGCAATAGCCACTTAATTAGATATTCAAAAAGTCACCTAAAAAATATACATCTTAATTTGATAACACAAATGCAAATATATAAGAATCCAACATGAAATATTTTTAATTTTTTTTATGATCCTAAACGTGCATAAAATTATGTTATTGATTATATAATAGAAAAAGAACATCTATTATCTATAAGTGAAAATTTGAAATTTAAATATATGGTACAATTTGCCTCAATTTTAACATTTTTCTAAAAATACTGTTAGAAACAAGATTTTGCAAAAAAATTGAAGAAATTAAAATTGAGTTGTCAGATTTACTTAAAAAATTAAAAAGTAAAATTTGTTTAACTTCTTATTTATAAACTGTTAAAAATAATATAGAATACTAATGTATTACTTCATATTTTATCGATAAGAATTAAAATTTATGAAAACGTATTTTTTCATTGAAATTTGTAAATTTTTCCTATATGGGTCATAATTCAGGTATAACTATTAGATAAAAATTATTTTCGTGGGGTATTAGTCAAAATATTTTCTATTACTTCAGATAATACTTTTTATAATAATAAAAGCGTTAACTATCTAAAACGTCATTTGGAGCTTTCATTATTTGGTTTTTTATTTCATTTTTGTTGTTTTGCACATATTTTGAATTTAATTTTTTTTTAAAAATTCAATATTATAATAGTTCTCTTATTAGAGTTTGACTAGCTGTAAAATATATAAATAGTTGCGCTAAAAAAATTAATCTTTGTCAAAAAGTATGTAATAAAAAAATATAAAATTTAAAAAATTATAACTTGATGTAGAAATTAGATGGAACTCTACATATAATAAGTTATAAATAGTAACAAAATAAAATAAAAAATAATTGATTTATTTTTTAAAATTAATCAAATAACTAATTTTACTCTATCAATTTCGTCTGATTGGCAAACTGTTAATTTATACAAAAAAAATTATAAAATTTTCGATAAATTAACAAAATTCTTTTTTCATATTTGTACTCCTACTACTCTATTTGTTTTACAACAATTAAAAAAATAATGCAACTATTTATTAAATATTTATCTGATGAAACATATTTTTATATGATATTAGTTACGAAAAATAAATTTAATAAATATTATGAATAAATAATACATATTTTTTGAATAATTTTAATATTAGATCTTAGAAGTAAAAATATTAGTTTATCGTATTTTTAAAAATAATTTATAATAATACAGATTATCAGGAACCAATACAAATTATCAAATTAATATAATACCTCAATCATCACAAACGTCTATCAAAAGTTTATCTCGAAATCTATGGAGGATTGGTCTTTAATTAAAATAAGAAAACTTTTAGAGATTTATGTGAGTTCTATAATTGAACTCCAACGATATTTTGACGCAGTAGAGAGTATAAATGAATTTTTTTAATATTTTAAAGTATTAAAAACAACACGGGGTATCGTGGCCAGTCTTATTCGCGATAACTCGTGATATTCTTACAGTTCCTGTCTTCACAGTTGCTTCCAAAACAACTTTTAATACAGGTAAATGGGTCTTCAACGAGTACAAATTGAGACTAACGCCGAATATGATTCAAACTTTGATAATCTCATGTGACATAATCTATGCATCGAAGAAAAAATAAGAAATGGACGAGAAAGATTGATTGGAAGCTTATTTGGAGGATATAACATCTGGATCGGCTGAAAAATTGTCTGACTTCGATTAATTTTTTATATTTTGAATTTATAATTTTAATATCCTTATATTTGTCATTTACTAATTTAACATTTTGTTTGTAATTTTATATTTTATTTGTCATTTTAAGTAAAGAATAATACAAATAATTATTAGGCTTGTATGTACCAATCTAATTGGGATGTACTTAACCAGTGGTAATGCAATTTTTTTATTTTTTTAAGTGTAAAATATAATATTTATACGATTATTCAAATTTGATTTTTGATTAATAAAATCTATATTGCATTTACTGATTTTAAGTGTTCAAATTTATTACATTTAAATTATATAATTATTTGAAGTGTTTAAATTTATTGCAAAAAATAATAAAATTATAATAAACTAAGTACTAACTAATTTATAATAATATAAATTATAAAGTTATAAAATAATAATAAACTTATAATCAACTAATAAATTTATAATAATTAATAATATAAACTATAAAGTATAAACTTATAAAAAAATAATAATAAGCTTATAAAGTATAAATTATAAACTTAAAAACTAAAAAACAAATAAAGTTTAAACTTATAAATATAACTAATAAGTAATAATTAATAAAAATAATAATAAATTATAAATTATAAAGTACAAACTATAAACTATAAAAACTAATATACTTATAATAATAATAATAATAATAAGCCTATATTTGAACTAAATTTTTTTTTGTAGATTTTTTGATTTTTTTGTAAACAAATAGATGTAAAAATATGTTTAAAAAATATATAATTACACTTACCTCCCCTGAAATTTAAGCTTATTACAGAGACCTCTCATGCGGTTTTTAAAATTACACTAACCTCTCCTGAGATTTAATTTTTAACATCAATTGTACCAAACTGTTAAAATTTTCGTTGAAATTTAACGAAAATTGCCCCTCCTACCCAAAATCACTCTTCAAATTATATTTTTTTCCCAAAATTACCATTTTCACCCAAAAATTATCATTTTCAAAACTACCATTTCGTTGAAATTTGTGGTAGAAATAGTAATTTTGGGGTAAAAAGATGATTTGAAATGTGATTTTAGAGTAAGAATTGTGATTTTGGGGTGGGAAGAGCGATTTTCGTTAAATTTTAACGAAAATTTTAACAGTTTGGTGCAATTGATGTTAAAAATTAAATTTCATGGGAGATTACTGTAATTTCAAATAGCACAGGGGAGCTCCCTGTAATAAACTTAAATATCATGAGAGGTAAGTGTAATTATTTCAAAAAAAAAATTAACTGAGACTAAATAAGAAGGTTTTTTAAGAGATTGTTAAGCAAAAATATCTCTCAAAAAAATTAGTCCAAACATAGGCTAATTTATAAACTTCTAATAAAATAATAAATTAATAACTTATAAACTTAATAATAATATTAATAGGTTATAAACTTTAAAACTTATAAGTCATAATTTATAAAAATATAAAATTAATCAACTTGTATTGTTATAAATAATAAATTAACTTATTAATTTATTATGAAATTTGACTAATGAATTAATATAATAACAACTAATAATTAAAAAAAATAAATTTATATTATACATGTTACAACAATAATTTTTTTAAAAAAAATTAAAAATTCAAAAAAGGCTCAATCGGCCCGCCTAAAAGCTCAACCTGAGATCGAGCTCGACCCCTATACCTTTGGGGCCTGGGCTTACTCCTTAAAAAAAACTCAGCTTGCCCCGATTTTCGTCAGGAGCCTACGGGCTTCGAGATGGGCCAGACTGAGCCCAAATTACATCCTTACTTATAGCAGAAGTTGTGAGTGCTTAGTAAAATTGTGATTTATAACTGAAATAAAAGAAAAAATAATTATGACTTGTAACATAAGTTATGAGTATTTAAAAAAATTGTAATTTACTATTAAAATTAGTAGTAAAAAATTAAAAACTATCAATAGTAATTTTGTCAAATACCTCCATAGAAATAGAGGCTAAAAGTATCTAGTAACGATAATGGTGACTAATAATAGTGAGTAGAGTGTTATGGTTGGTTGTGGGTGAAAATATCAACTATTAGGGAACTGGTAATCGAATATAATGTCAAAATGTGTATGATCATAGTAGTAAGAGTATGAATGGTTGGAGACATAAAAAAGAGAAGGGATGAGAAATTTATAAAATAAGCAAAACACATTTTTTTATTTTAAAAAAATTTAGTATATTTTGAAAAATATTAATCTTTTTTTGAAAAGATGAATAATTAACAAATTGGGTTTTACTTATAGTTTATAAAAAATTTAAAAAAAAATAAACATAAACATTGCCAAATGAAGAGTGTTTAGATTGTGATTTTTTTCCCTCTTTTTAAGTCACTTTAAGTTTTAAAATCCATAAATTTGCTAAACAAGTTTTTTTGAATAGATATTGTTTTCAATTTGTTGAATATTTTAAAAATTAAAAATTATTAAATTTTAAAGTTTTAAAACACAACCTCACTCCAAATAAATTGCATTTAAATTTAAAGATATTATTATCTTATCATATAAGCACTAAAAGACAAAACTAATGATGTGAACTAACAATAAGAATATTTTAAACGGTAGTGCTATTAACATTAATACTTTATTAAATTTTTTACGAAAAAAACATTTTTTATACGCTTTTACATGCTTTTTAATTCATGTTCGGCAATGGTTTAATTATTTTTTCTTTCAATAACATTTTTTATGCACTTTTAAGTTTTTTTAGCTAAAAATATAATAAAAAAACAAAAATTAATTTTTCAATTAATTGTCAATCGGGCATAAAATGTTACAATGAGTAATTTTTTCTCACATAAAGGGGCAATGCTACTCTTACAATCTGAGCTACATATTTATGTGAACTTCATATAAAAATATATAAAATTCACACAAATATATGGTTCAAATTATAGAAAGAGCAATAGCACCTCGTGAATAATTTTTCTGTTACCAGACCTCTATTTGAAAAGAAAAAAATACCAATTATAAAACTCTCAATTAAAAATTCTTATTTTTCTCAAAAAAATATAGATTATTTTTAAAAAAGATCATGCTAGCCACCGTTCATTAGGCAGTAGTTAATAGTCTAATAAAAATAATTTTTTTTAATATTAATATATTTTTTAATATAAAATTTATTATTTTTATAAATATTAATATATTTTACTCAAATATTTATACATTGAGATAAACTTCTTCACAGAGCTCCCGTATATCTAAGTTTTACGGACAACCAATAAACTTTTAGCACATTATATCATTGAACCAAAAAGAGCAGCACGTTTTCTCTCTCCTCATTTAAAGCTCCACTCTTTTACTCTCTCTTTATGACCCTTTAGTAAAAAAAAATATCTTTATTTTATTAAAAAAAGAGATTTTTTATTTTTATTTAATAATATTTAATACTGATTTATCTTAATAATTTAAAATATTCATATTGTAAAAATTACGAGAGCAATATTCATACCAAAAAAATAAATTGATTTAATATCGTAATTATATGATTAAATCACATTAATTCTAAAAAAATTATATAATTTAGTTTAAAATTATATTTGTCGTCTATTTTTTTTACAATAAACTTATTCTGACCATTTAGTTATCGATGCCTTATGAATTTAATTTTTTTATGTATAATTTTTTTAATTAACTCTATTATTTTTGTAAAATTAAGATAATAGACCTGTTTGAGTAACATGTTTATTTGCTTATTAGCAAATAAGCAAAAATATGAATAAACTATTTCGTTTGGCTATCAATTGGTTTATTTGTTTATTTACTTATTTGCTCATTTAGCTTATTTTTGTTTATTTACTTATTTGTTTATTTTTAACTTATTTGACTTATTTTTACTTATTTGCTTAAATAAGTCACTTCGTTAGGCTAAATTTTTGCTTATTTTTATTTATTTAATTTATTAATTTATTTACTTATTAGTTTAAATCTTACTTATTTAACAAATTAAACAACATTGATTATTTAATTATTTATAAGCTAAATAAATTTATAAGCTATTTACCCAAACGGGGCAATATCAATCCATAATTTTAACTAAATGGTCAGGAAGAGAGAGTAAAGGACAAAAGGGCCCATTTGAAACAGTTGTGTGCTTAGTGGAGCTCTAAATGAGGAGAGAGAGAGCGTGCTGTTTTTTTTGACTCAATAATGATGATGTGTTAAAAGTTTATTGGGTATCCATTAAACTTATACTTACAGAAGCTCTGTGAAGAAGTTTATCTTCTATATATTATATAGGGTAAATTACATTGATCTTTTATAAAATTTTGATCAAATATAATTAATTATATTTTTTTAAATAAATTATACTGACATTTTTCATAGTCTAAAATATAATTACATATCCATCCAAATCGTTAGGGTTATGTCCAATTTCGTTAGGATCAGCCATCACATAATATTATATTCTTATTTTGTCTCAATACAAAATTTGTTTTTTTTTTTATACTTTTTATAAAATTTATAAAACGATAATTCCTCCGTTTGAATTCGCTAAAATAATTTACCCGCGATCGAAACCGTTCATTAGCGGCGTTAAGCCGCCAAAAATGTAGTGAACGTTGTTGATCGAGAAATTTATCCCTCAACACAGAAATCTATTTTTTTTTTAATAAAATTTATAAAATCATAATATTTCAATTTGAATTCCCCATAGTAATTTACCAGCAATCAAAACCGTTCATTAGCAGCGTTAGATCGTCAAAATGGTAGTGAAGGTTGCCGATCAAGAAATAATGGTATGCACAGTGGTGGCTGTGTGTATACAGAAGAGAGGGGGAGAGAGAAACGGTGGTGTTCAGCCAGAGAAAGAGCTGCCGGGGAGGTGTACGGTGAAGGTTTGGTGGTGCGACGAGATGGTCGACGAAGGTTTGGTGGTCCGACGACTGATAGCGAGAGAGAGAGAGAGAGAGAGAGAGAGAGAGGAAAAGAGAGAGCCTAATCGAGAGAGATGAGAGGAACGACGAGCGGTGGAGTCGCCGGCGGGACGATGGTCGTGGACGATAGCGCTGGGCTCGGCAGTGGCGTGCTAGGCTCAACGGCGATGCTGGCTCAGCTATGTGTATATGTATATGT
>JAOTRH010000024.1:19163770-19195157 GCA_034768845.1 Heliamphora exappendiculata | reverse complement strand
GGTCTTATATGAACATATGATTATGATAGTTGGGGGGTTCACCTCTTAGTACATAAGGCGAGGGGGGAGGGCGCGTACCACTTAGTACATAGGTCTTATATGAACATATGATTATGATAGTCCAAAATCATATTATAATTTCAAACTACATAAAAAGCAATTCTTTATAGATCGTGGCTAGTTGACTAACTATTTGTAATGAGTGTGTTTGCATTATTAGGTAAGAATAATGTTCTTCGTGGTTCGATTCGAACTTTTTTTGTATGGTCCCCTAGCTTAAGAGAGAAGAATTTTTTTTTTAAAGCAACAGAAGTACTAGATAGTTAGCTTGTCCATTCCTAATTAAATTTTTTTTTAATTTTTTTTTTAATAACTGGGTATTCAAGCTAGTTTGCGCACACTTTCACTAATCTAAGGACCCTGAAGTTAATAGACAAATAAATCTCCAGTGGTCCTGACACTTTTTTTTTCTTTATATACGACTTTTATTTTAATTTTCTTTCCTCTCTTTTCTTTCAAAGTAAAACAAAGAAAAATTATTTTTCTTTTCACATTCCTTTTTGCTTTCTTTCCAAATTCTACCAAAAAAACTTTAATGCTTTTCATAACATATTAAATTTTGTGTAATGCTATAATGATCACATTAAGCGACCACATTTGAGTACCATGTGATGCGATATTTTATGTATAGTACTTATTCTTATATTAGAAACCCACCATTTAATTCTAACCACGACACATAAGATGTCATATCAAGTGGTACTTAAATGTGATCACCAAAACATGGTCACCATGGCATTATTCTTAAACGTTACTTGTTGAAGATTAACAATAGAGACGAAAAAATAAACAATAGTGACGAAAGTTCTCGTCAGTGTCGAGTACTTTTGGTGACGGGTTTTCAGCAACGAATTGTCTTTCATCGGTAAATCGTTCACCAATGATTTTGTATTTTTAGCAACAATGTGCATTTTCTTGTGGTGAGCCTAATTATCAACTGCTGATCATGGTGCAGTTCACAACAAAATTCCAATAGAGCATAGCAATGAAAATCATCACAAACTAATTACAAATCTTTCTACACTTTAAGTCATGTTTGTTTTGATAGAGAATGAGAGATTGAACTGAATTAAAAATATATGGGGCCATATTTTTTAGAATTTATTTTTTTGATTGGTTAGTCCCATATTTGGTTCACCAAATTGCACTACTAATCTCCCATATACGGGATTAATATTTTGATATTCATGAAGATCATTTAAGTGAAAAGATAAAAATGGATAATCTGAGAGACAAAAAAATAAAAATAAAAATAAAAAAAGTCACTAATAAAATTGTTAAGTGAAAAGTTGATGTTAGAACTTAATCCTAACTAATGTAGATAATAAATGGAACAAAAAAATGTAAATAAAGTAAAAGTAAAAAATTTTAAAGTAAAAAAAAAAAGAAAGAATAAAAAAAAGTAACTAATAACTATTTAAAAGACACTCAATTTAAGAATATAAAAATAAAGATATAAAAAAGTTAATTAAATACACAAAAAAAAAAACTTTAAAATATTACAAAAATAAGATTGAAGGGTAAATTACCATTTTAGTTAATCTCTTTCCCTCTCCATCCCTCCTCCTCCCACTATCCGCACTTATCCTTCATGTGAGGAATTAAGTGCCTGGTAATTAGTCTAGACACAAAAAATATAAACCAACACGGAATACAAATTTAGTTAGAACTATTTGTCAAATCCGAACTTTCTTTCCTTCAATATAAACATGCCCAGTATTTAAAAAAAGACAAAACATATATGGGATCTACATATTATTTATCTATCTTTATTGTATCCAACCCTATCCCACGCATCAAACATGACCTTAAATTGTCAACAGAACTTAAAACAACAATCTTATCAACAAACAAATGACTTCTCTTTTTCCCTCTCATAGAATGGAGCAGAATCTGTCATCATAGGGTGCCAATCTGACATCCACAAGTTGAGATTCATAGTAGTGAGGAGAAAAAGGGTAGCAAGGTGGAGATTTAGGCGTCTTCTTTGGAGAATTTGGTGGACCAACCCTAATGATTTCTGCTACCTTTCCAGTCTTCCTCACTTGGGTTGTCAATAAAACTGGATCAACTTCCCCAATAACAGTCAGTGTCCCCTTCTTACCATCCACAGATACTTTATCAATACCTGTTCAATTAGAACTGCCTAATGCATGTCATTCTTTCTTAAAATATATAACTATACATAAACTAGGTGTTTGTTTGACAATCCAGCTTAAAGTTAGGTTTTTTATTCTGTATTTTTGGGTTCGGCTTCTTTCCTACTTCTAAGAGGTTTGGACTGGTCCAGTTGGCCCAATTTTGGGCACAAATTGTCTTCGCTTCGATAATCTCAACCGTTTATTTTATTATTTTTTTAGTGTATGAATTATTTATGCAAAAAAAATCAAGTTAATTGAATGTCGTTAAGTGCTTGGACATATCACGTGTCAAAAATAAACAGCGAAGTTCAAACACCATTCACGTTTCTAAAACAAAAATGTCATTCGTTCACATACTTAACGAAAGGTGATCAACTTGACTTTTGTAAATATAATTTACACTTTGGGAATAATAAAATGAACGGCTTAGATCATCGAAATAAAACTATTTTAGGCCCAAAATTACGAACTCAACCGGTCCAGCCCATAATTGAATTGGAGAGAAACATCTTTGTTTTTTTTTTTTTGGTATGATTTAAGCTTAATAAGCCAAAAAATCACTTAATTATTCATGTTTTTAAGTAACCAATAAATAAACGCAAGTTTTCTTTTCGTATGAAAAACCTAAAAAGTGAATTTAAGTCATTTTCCAAACGAGGGATATATAAGTCCACCCCCCGATAGAGGTGGGTTTTTAACTTATTTTTCAAACCCATGTAGTTTCATCCTCGTAGTGTGTTTTGAAGAAATCATACAAATTCGAGAAAATAAGTTGAAACTTAAAAATCCCTTGTGAATGGGATATAAGAATCAAAACCATTCGGGTTAAGTAAAAAAGAAATAAAAAAATATAAACTATAATACTATATTGTAAAGCTAGCAAAATTGTAGATGGTTCTGAGATCATGCAGAATAAGCTGAAGCTCCCATACCTGCAAGCTTAGTAACTTTCTGCAGCACTTGAGTTTTGCACTTCTGGCTGTGAAAGTTGACTTTCAACTCTATCTTCTGCAGCATTGTTACAAAAAACACAAGAAACAAGAGATGTGAACTTGAAAGATTCAAGAACTTGAACAAATACAAAAGAGGTTAAATTAATTGAAATACAGGGGTTCAAAATGGAGCATTCATTTCCTTCATTTCCTTCATGGCAGTGCAAAAGGCAAAGGTGAATTGAGCTATGTCTCCACAATATTCATAAATCACAGAAACCTATTTAATTATAGGAATCAACTAAAGGGAAATTAGTAAAGAAAGACCTTGACAATTTTAAGGTCCTTCAAAGCGACGAACTCGGTTTTAATTCGTTTACTAATCATGACATAAGTTATTTATTGCTTTGATGTAGGGAACTATTGAGTCTATGATTATAGA
The DNA here is from genome assembly GCA_034768845.1 of Heliamphora exappendiculata. Lineage (NCBI taxonomy): Eukaryota > Viridiplantae > Streptophyta > Magnoliopsida > Ericales > Sarraceniaceae > Heliamphora > Heliamphora exappendiculata. The sequence continues at coordinate 19,191,582 of JAOTRH010000024.1, read as the reverse complement.
TGAACACCGTCCTAAGTTTTGAAAAAAAAAAGTATAATTATAATAGTATTAGTCCTAAATATTTTAAGATTATATAAGTTTATCTCCTTAAGATATATATATAAACCTAATATTCACTTTCTAAGAGTAAAAAAAGTGAAATTAATAAAGAAATAGTAAAGAAAGACCTTGACAATTTTAAGGATTTGCAAAGTATCGAACTCGGTATTCGTTTACTAATCATAAGTTATTTATTCCTTTGATGTAGGAAACTATTGAGTCTATGATCATAGATGAACACACTTTTAAGTTTCGAAAAAAAATTACATAATTATAGTAGTATTAGTTTTAAATATTTTAAAATTATATAAGTTTGTCCTCATAAAAATTTTTTTTTTTGAAAAAACCTAACAGTCACTTTCTAAGAGTAAAGAAAGTGAAACTAATAAAGAAAGACCTTAACAATTTTAAGGTTTTGCAAAGCATCGAACTCGGTATTCGTTTCTTGATCATAAGTTATTTATTCATTTGATGTAAGGAACTATTGAGTCAACGATGATAGATGAACGCCTTCTTAAGTTTCAAAAAAAATTATATAATTATAGTAGTATTAATCTTAAAGATTTCAAAATTATATAGATTTGTTCCCGTAAATTAATTTTTTTTAAAAAGCCTAATATTCACTTTTTAAGAGTTTGTAAGAATCACTTGCCCTCTTCTCATAAATTAAGAAAATTATGCATCCATATCTATAATCATAAGAGGGCAATCTGATAATTATGTGATGTAAATGTATTCGTTATTTTCTTAAAATAGAAAACTATTGTCAATGTGCTTGTTTTCCTGTTGAAGGGTTCTAATCATCTTCCAAAACCAACTCATGGCATTCTTCCATGGTCAACTCTTCTCAGGATTTGTACTTACTGTTGAAAAATATATGAATTTTGAATTTTTTTGAATATAATTTTAGTTAACTTTAAAACTAAATAACTTTGAATTGGATTAATCATTTTTTTATAATTTCAAATCATAATATGTTCATCTCCATGAGTAGTTTAATTATGAATTTTTTGGCATTTAAAATCGTTAACGGGTAAATGAAAAATTGACTCTAAAAGTGTGCCATAAAAGTTGACAAAATGATGGTTACAAAGTCCTATCCAATATTAATTGGGAGAGAAAAGAGTGAGTGTCCAAGTGGGTATAAATTGTTTTTAATCCCACATTGGTTTGAAAAAATATAAGTGAGTGGCTTTTATAAGCCAAGTTGGCTCTAAGAGGTGTGCCTCTTGGAGGTACCCAGTTTTGTTGACGGGAGAAGATTTACCCAACGGTGGGTTCGACCCAAGCCGTCGGCCCCCATCTGACCGACCGATCGTGCCAAGCCTGGGGTCAGGTCAACCCTTATATTTTTGCTGAAATTTTATTTATTTTTAAATTTAAATATTAATTATTTAAATTTAAAGTTACTATTGCAATTACCATTACCGAACTGTTAGAGGGTTCGGTTTAGGACCATTGGAGTCGGTCTGGAACAGGTTCGCGCCTATTGTGCAGTCCAACCGCCAGGCCGAACCGGTTCCATATCTGTTCGGTCAAGCCAAACAATCACCTTATGGAGCCTATTTAAAGGCTGTTTGCTGCCTGATTTCAGATACTGAAATCATTCCCTCTTCTTCTGTGATTCTGTTGTTCTTCATCTTCTGCATTCTCGAGTCCAAAGAGAGAGATCAAACTCAGTTTCAGTTCGCTAGAGTAACAGATTGCTGTGCTGCTTCTGTTGCTCGCCGATCGTTGTATCATCTGAGATATACGCTGCCAACTTGAAGCATCAAAGCGAGGGCATTTTTATCTTAAGAAAATTGTGTTAAACACGAGTCCCGATCAACCATTACTGTCTATATTCTTCTTATTCGGTATTTTTGTTTTTTGTTTTGTTTAAGCATTACTGTTTCAATTTCCAGCAGATTTATATTTCCATTGTAGTTTTTCTTTTCTGCGTTATGAAATAGTTTATTTTCGGTCTAATTAATTTTTTGCATGAAAATTTAATTTCTGTTCATACAGTTTATTATTTGTTAATGTCATATATTCTGTATTACTAATATATATAAACATATTGTTTATTAGTTACGTATTATCTCAACAATCTCAAGAAAAAAATTCTTAATTTATATTTTCTTTTAATCTACTTATATATTTGGTAGTACATATTGATTAGTTTTCTAAAACTGTTAGATAGAATATATTCTGTTTTATTTTTGAAATATAATTTATTAATTCTAAAATTTCTTTAGTATAATTAATTCTGTAGAATAATTTAAAAAAATTGGATAAATTACAGTGACCTCCCATGAGATTTAGTAAAACATCAGCCACCACCCATGTAGTTTCTGAAATGTCATTAACTTCCAATCTGGTTTAGGTTCTGCATCAAATTAGTCCAACCATTAAATTTTTGCTCAGCTGTGCCTTGTTTAACGTGTTTTTTGATTAAATTTTTATGATCCAATCCGTTCATTATGTAGAACTCGTCGAGTTTGATTTAATGTTTAAAAATTCAGATTCATCTGATACCTGTAACTAAGTGATTGAGTAATATTTGTTTAACAGTATTTTTTAAATTATAATTTTTATTTATTTATTTATTAGGAGATCTTATTCAATCACTAAGTTATAGATATCGGATGAATCTGAATTTTTACATATTAAACAAACTTGACGAGTTCTACGTAATGAACGGATTGGATCATAAAAATTTATTCAAAAAACGCGCCAAATAAGGCACAGCTGAGCAAAAATTTAACAGTTGGACTAATTTGATGCGAAACCTAAAACAGAGGAGTTGTGGTTGATGTTTTGCTAAATCTCAGGGAAGGTCACTATAATTTACCCCAAAAAAATTTACAAATTAAATACTATTTTTTAACTTAAGTATTTATTTGTGTTGAAATTATTTCTGATTTGTGAAATAAAATAATTTTCTACATATAAATCTACCTTGTACAGATTTTTTGTTTAAGAGAAAATAATAAAAAATTTAATGCGATTTATTTTATAAGGGAAAATAAAAAATCTTTTCATATTTATTTTCGGGTTGCTAAAACAGCTTTATTTGTATTATTTCTGTAATATCAAAAAATTAAAATATGACATTTGAGAATGTTGAAATTACTGATGTTACCCCTACTCCTGTCCCGGTTATGCTTTCAGTGATACCGACTGTCACTACGACAATTTCGATGAATCACAAAAAAAAGTCAGAGAAGTTCAATGAAACTGACTTTAAAAGATAACAACAGAAAATGTTGTTCTATCTAACTACACTCAATCTGGCTAGATTGCTACGTGAAGATGATCCGGTATTAAATGAAGGTAAAATTGATCGACAAGTGGTTGCTGCTGTGGATGCATGAAAACATGTTGTCTTCTTGTGCTAGAATTATATCCTCAATAGATTGGACAACACACTGTACAACGTGTATAGTCCAGTTAAGACGGCAAAGGAACAGTGGGAATCCTTGGATCGCAAATATAAGACAGAGGATGCCGATGAGAAGAAATTCATCGTCGACAAATTTCTGGATTATCAGATGGTGGATACAAAACCAGTTATTGGGCAAGTTCAGGATCTCCAACTTATCTTGCATGATATTCATGCAAAAGGTATGTTTTTGAGTGAATCTTTTCAGGTTACTGTTATTATTGAGAAATTACCGTAGGGCTGGAAAGATTTCAAGAATTACTTGAAGCATAAGCGCAAGGAGATGAAATTGGAGGAGCTGATTGTCCGATTGAGGAAGGAGGAAGACAACCGCAAGTCTGAGAGGAAGACTGGGATGGGGTCCAAGACAAATGTTGTGGAACAGGCGCCTAAAGTCAACAACAAGAAGTAAAACCATGTTGTTAACAAAGGCGGAGACTCCAAGAGACTCAAATTCAAGGGCAAGTGTTACATCTGTGACACACCCGGGCATGGAGCAAAGAACTGTCGCAGCAAGCGCACGAAGAATGCCCAAGCCAATGTAACCGAAGTGGATAACCTTTCTACTAAGGTGGATGACATCAGTTTTTCTGCCGTTGTGTCTGAAACAAATCTTGATGAAAATTCCAAAGAATAGTGGATGGACACTGGAGCTACTCGCCACATTTGTTCAGACAGACGGATGTTCGCCACTTATCAGACGATAGATGGAGAACAGCTATACATGGGAAACTCTTCTACCTCTAAGGTGGAAGGACAAGGAAAGGCTATTTTGAAGATGACTTCGGGAAAAGAACTCACGCTCAACAGCGTGCTGCACGTGCCAGACATCCGCAAGAATTTAGTTTTCGGGTCTCTGTTGAGCAAAAATGAGTTTATGCTAGTGTTTGAATCAGATAAATTTGTACTCACAAAAGGTGGGATGTTTGTGGGTAAGAGGTATCAGTCAGACGGTCGTTTTAAACTGAATGTAATGGTTATTGTACCAAAGCCTACTATTACTATGAATAACAATAACGCATCTTCTGCTTATATTGTTGAGTCCTCTTTATGACATGGTAGATTAGGACATGTTAATTATAACTTTCTGCGTAGATTAATTGATAATAATTGTCTGCCTAAATTTGATATTGATCCGAATCACAAATGTGAGATTTGTGTAGAGCCGAAATTAGCTAAGGCTACTTTCCATTCTTTTGAAATGATTACAGAAATTCTGAATTTAATTCACAGTGATATTTGTTATTTTAAATCAATTCAAACAAGATGTGATAAAAATTATTTTATTACTTTTATTAACGATAGCACTAAATACTGTTACATCTATTTGCTTAGAAGTAAGGACAAAACCATGAAAATATTTATACATTACCAGAATGAAGTTGAAAATCAACTTGAAAAGAAGATCAAAACTCTTAGGAGCGATAGAGGTGGTGAATATGAATCGTCTTTTGGTGAATTCTGTTCACAGCATGGCATAATTCATCAAACCACGGCACTATATTCTCCACAGCAAAATGGTGTTGCTAAACGAAAGAATAGAACATTAAAGGATATGATAAATGCTATGTTGATTAGTTCTGGACTATCTCAAAATTTGTGAGGCAAAGCTGTTCTTTCAGCCAATTATATTCTTAATAAGATACCCCACAAAAAATGAATAAGAAACTTTATGAATTGTGAAAAGGTCGAATGTGTACCTACAAATTCTTAAGAGTGTGAAGGTGTTTGGCAAAGGTAGCAGTGCCTAGACCAAATAGGTCAAAATTTGGACCTAAAATCGTTAACTGTGTATTCATCGGTTATGGTAATAATAGTAGTGCTTATCGATTTCTGATTCATAAATTCAAATTTTCAAATATGCATGCTAATACTATTATTAAGTCTAGAAATGTAGTATTTTTTGAACATGAATTTTCTTGTAAATCTAGATAAGAAACAAGTTCTATAAGCAGAACTTATGACACTACTCAAAGTAGTGATCATGATGAAAATCAGGAAGAAGAGGATGCAGAACCTAGACGTACCAAATATGCTAGAATATCCAAATCTTTTGATCCAAGTTTTCTAACCTATTTGTTAGAAAATTAGTCTCGAACTTATAAGGAGGCATTGTCCAGTGCTGAAGCCCCTTTAGGGAAAGAGGCTAAAACAACGAGAGTGAATCCATACTTCAGAATCATACATAGGAACTGGTGGATCTTCCTTCCGGTTGTAAACCGCTTGAATATAAATGGATATTCAAGAGAAAGATAAATGCAGATAGATCAATTGACAAGTACAAAGCAAGACTTATGGTCAAAGGATACAGATAAAATGAAGGTTTTAATTACTTTGACACATATTCACCAATTACAAGAATAACGTCTATACGTGTGCTAATTTTCATAACTGCGTTATTTCATCTGGATATACATCAAATGGCTGTGAAGATGCATTCTTGAATGGTGAATTGAATGAAGAGATTTACATAGAACAACTAGAAAGGTTTGTTGTTCTTGGACAAAAAAATAAAGTTTGTAAGCTCGTCAAATCTCTTTATGGTTTAAAACAAGCACCAAAGCAATGACATGAGAAATTTGACAACACTGTGATGTCAATGGTTTTAAGACAAACGAATGTGACAAGTGTGTCTATGTTAAAATCACAGACAAAGGATATGTCATCGTCTGTCTTTATGTTAATGATATACTCATCATAGGTAGTGATGATCAAATGATCAAATCTACTAAGAAAATGTTGAAGAAACTATTTAACATGAAAGATTTGGGAGTGGCTGATGTTATTTTAGGAATGACAATTTCTAAAATATCTGAAAGATATGTTTTGTCTCAATCACATTACATTGAGAAAATATTGAAAAAATTCTCCAAGGATGATGATCATCCTACAAGGACGCCGATAGATGTAAATCTACATCTATCCAAGAATACGGGCGAAATCATATCTCAATTGGAATATTCCAGAATTATTGGGATTTTAATGTATTTAATGAATTACACACGACCAGATATAGCGTATGCAGTGAGTAAATTAAGTAAATACACAAATAACCCAGGGGCAGACCATTGGAAGACGATAGTTCGGGTTCTTAGATATCTAAGATACACCTATAACTACGGATTGTATTATACCAGATATCCAGCTGTTTTGGAAGGCTATTGTGATGCCAACTGGATATCTGATACAAAAGACTCAAAATCCACAAGTGGATATGTCTTCACTCTCGGAGGTGCAGCTGTGTCTTGAAAATTTTCCAAACAGACATGGATCGCTAGGTCAACAATGAAAGTTGAGTTTATAACTTTAGATAAAGCTGAGGAAGAAGTAGAATGGCTACGCCATTTCTTAGAAGTTATTTCAGTATGGCCTAAACCTGTGCCACCAATTTGCATTCATTGTGATAGTCATTCTGCAATTGGAAGGGCACAGAATAATTTGTACAATAGTAAGTCACGACATATACGTCGTAGACACAATACCATTAAACAACTGCTCTGAAGTGGAATTATATCCATTAAGTACATAAGGTCAAAAGATAATATCGCGGATCCGTTAACCAAAGATTTGACCAGAAACGAGGGGAATAAAACTAAAGCCTATTACTAAAGAGACACCTTAATGGCAACCCAACTTAGCTGACTGGAGATCTCAAGATCTAGGTTCAATGAAACAATCAAATTATGTCTAACTCTAGGGGAATCACTAGGGAGATTAACTCTTACCCATTTCTATGATGAAATAGTGATGTCTGCAGCGTGTTTAAGAATAAGCTATGCTTTTAATGATTTTTATACCATGAATATCCAGGTGGGGTATGGTGGGATGCTCTTAATAAGAATCACCTATATGAGTGTGAACTCGGCCGGTTCTAGGAGAATTGTTAAGGCTAGATTCTCTAGAGCACACTCATGAATGACCAGGCACGTTCAGGGCCGAAATAAACACAACCGTGAGAACCAAGATGTGTTAGAAAGATTCTATGTGAACTCTATTGTCTTGGCTTACACAAATAGCCGAATAGTTCAAGACATCATGTTCACTGATTAGCCAGTATGTCTTATAGTTTTTCACAAGGGAAGGTTCAAAACCAAAAGCTACCTATCCTATGCAGAGTTTTTCTTTTATTGAACTCTCTCTGCGTCTGCATTTTTTTGCATTTCTTTTTCATTAAATTCCATTTATGTGGGGGATTGTTGGAAAATATATGGGTTTTGAACTTTTTTGAACATGATTTTAACTAACATTGAAGCTAAATAACTTTGAATTTTATTAATCTTTTTTCGATGATTTCAAATTTTAATATGTTCATCTCCACGAGTAGTTTAATCATGAATTTTGTGGCATTCAAAATCGTTGACGGGTGAATGAGAAATTTACTCTAAAAGTGTATCATAGAAGTTGACAAAATGATGGTAACAAAGTCATATTCTACATCGGTTGGGAGAGAAAAGGGTGAGCGTCCAAGTAGGTATAAATATATTTTCAATCCTACATTGGTTGGAAAAAACATGAGTGAGTGGCTTTTATAAGCAAAATTGGTCCTGAGAGGTGTGCCCCTTGGAGGTACCCAATTTTGTGAACAGGGGAGGGCCTACCCAACGGTGGATTCGACTCAAACCCCACAAGCGCGCGCCGCCGCCCGTCCGTCTGACCGACCGACCGACCGGCTGGGCCGAGCCTGGTCCGGGTCCGTGGGTCGTGGGTCGCGGGTTGCGGGTTGCGGGCTGGGTCGGATCAACCTTTGTCTTTTTGCTGAAAATTTATTTATTTAAAATTTTAAATTTAAATATTAATTATTTAAATTTAAAGTTACCATTGCAGCTACCGTTACCGAACAGTTAGAAGGTTGGAGTCCAAACCGTTGGAGTCGGTCTGGAACGAGTTCGCGCCGATTGGGCGGTCCAACTGCCAGGCCGAACCGGTTCGATGTCTATTCGGTCAAGCCAAACAATCACCTTATGGAGCTTATTTAAAGGCTATTTGCTGCCCAGTTTCAGATACTGAAATCATTCCCTCTTCTTCTGTGATTCTGTTGTTCTTCATCCTTTGCATTTTTGAGTTCAAAGAGAGAGATCGAACTCAGTTTCGGTTCGCTGGAGTAACAAATTGCTGTGCAGCTTCTGTTGCTCGCCGATCGTTGTATCCTGTGAGATATACGCTGCCAACTCGAAGCACCGAAGCGATGGCGTTTTTATCTTAAGGAGATCGTGTTAAACACGAGCCTCAATCAACCGTTACTGTGTACATTCTTCTTATTCGGTATTTCTGATTTCTGTTTTGTTTAAGCATTACTATTTCAATTTTCAGCAGATTTATATTTCTATTGCAGTTTTTCTTTTCTACTTTATGAAATAGTTTATTTTCGGTCTAATTAATTTTCTATAGTAAATTTAATTTCTATTCATACAGTTTATTATCTGTTAATGTTTTATATTCTATATTATTAGTATATATAAATAGATTGTTTATTAATTACATATTATCTCAACAATTACTAACAAAAGTTGAAAAATTCCAACTCTTCAAAATGTAGGTGTTAAAGAAAGCAGACACTGAACCTTATAAATCACACAGAGTGGCTTTTCAATGGGCGATGTGAGACAATTCAAAACAACTCTTATACCACAACAGTCGGATACTCAGCACGCTGAAAGGAGAGCAATTTAGCCCTGATACCAAGTTAAAAAGACTAGCCTGCACAACTCTTTAAAACTTAGTGATGACTTGTTCAAATTAGCGGTTTGGTTGTTTTTAGTTTAGCATATGCCAACCTTTCATTTCAGATTGCATCCTGTCTTATTATTAGATTCTGTCCATACTATTCTAGAATCATTTAAATGCATACAGTGGGATTGGCAAATCTTCCTCTCTACTATTTACTTCTTTTCTTCTCTTGGTGGTTGAAATCCTCAGTCATGATATGTGATTGCAAGAGAACTCCGATATATTTGTTGCGGCTGAACTCATAGTAAAAATTTACTAACAAAAGCGGAAACCAAAAACACTAAAATAGAGTTTTTCAAAAATCACCTTAAATTATGTTTTTAAGTTGTTTTGATTCAAAAGCGTAAAGTAAAAGCTAAAAAAGCTAAAAGTTTCTGCCAGCAGCAAACCCCCAAATAGTATAATCATACACTAAAATAAAGGTTCTCAAAAGCCATCTTAAATTCAGGTTTTAAAGTTGTTTTGATTCAAAAGCAAAAAGTAAAAAATGTGTCGAACGCTTGGACTTACTAAAATTTAGTGCAAGCACCAAACACCCAAATAGTATAATCATACACTAAAATAAAGCTTTGCAAAAATAACCTTAAATTCAGTTTCCTAAATTGTTTTTGATTCAAAAGCAAGAAGTAAAAGCTGTATCAAACGCTTGGACAACTTTTAATACAAAAAAAAAAAAAAAAAAACTAGAAGTTACTACCAACAGCAAACACCCCTATAGCATAACCATACACTAAAAATAAAGCTTTTTAAAAGACACCTTAAATTCCAACTTGTATAGTTCAAATATATGGTCCTAAACCCACAAGCCCACAAATCAATACTAACTTGTGTACAAATAGATTTATTTGTTGTGTAATGTATACTCCTCTTTTCTTTTTTTTTCTTTTCTTTTTTTTTCTAAGAAAATGCGATGGAATTGCCCCAATCACACACCACAACGTGTGTAATCATTAAAATACGAACAATTATTCAATATTTTTAAAGTAATGCTTAATTCAAGTCACTGGATAACATATTTTTTTATTTTAAAAAAAATAATAACAAAAAAGTAATAAATCTCACTAAATACACAAATAATTATAAAGTTAAAACACAAACTAAACTTGCTCTAAAATCATTGAATATATGCTCTTAAAATATGGTTCTAAACTCCATAGTTAATTTAACTTCAATAGCGGCATTAAAAGATCCCCGAAGCCATTGACGGGAAAGCTTTTGTGTGGCTGTGGATGCATCTAAACATGCATTTTTTTTTAGTAATATTTCACAAGAAGTCTAAGGCCTTGATTGGCAACTTGGCTTTTTTGATTTTTTGGCCAAAAATTCAAAAAAATCAACCTTGCTTGTTTTGCAAAAAAATAAAGAAGTTATAAAGTTAAAAAGTTAAATTAAAACACAAACTCCCATAATATTAAATTTTAAAAAAAATATTATTTTTAAACAATAATACTCTTTATTCATAACTTATTTACTACTACTACCAATTACATATAATTGTTAATATCAAATATATAAAAGGATAAAATTGTTAATTTTGAACAAAAAGTAAAAAATCTAGCTTTTTACCTAAACAACCAACTTAAAAAAAGCTAACTTAAAAATTAAGTTATCAAATAATCTATTTTGAACTCTATTTATTTTTTTGATTAAAAATGCTAAAACACAAAAAAGTTAACTTTTAAGATAGTTTATAAAGGATGTATTATAAATATCATTGTTAAGAATATTTAGTTATTTATTATTATTATTATTATTATTATTATTATTATTAAATGATTATTGTTGGTGGTTGGTATTTTGCTTAACATATTAAGTATAACTTTTTGAAAATAATAATAAAAACCTAATTTTAAGAAAATCATTCTAAAATTTTTACAATTCTTCAACGTGTTAAATTGCTTAAACCGTGAGATGAAAATGCCAAGAAAAATTACTTGACTCATTGGTTTTGAGACGTTTAAAACCTTTTTTTACCTGTAAAGCTGAGTTGATTAAAAATTTTCTCTTCACCCACTAACCCGCACATACTCCTCCGCGCATACCCCCATTGAGCAGAGTCAAGGCCTGTTTGGGCTAGTTTTTAAGCAGATTTTTTACAAAAAAAGTCAATTTTTAAGCTATATTGTTTGGTTTTCAAAAAAAAACTAAATAACTTTTTTCCCATTCTTGATCTAATAAAAAAAACCAATATATATTCCAAACATTTCAATTTTTTTTCAAACAAAATTATTATGATACCCTTATATAAAAAGTCAACCTTACTCACAAAAATAAAAAAATTCGTACTAATCTCCTAAACACTACAACTTAAAAGTTACAAGTAAATGCATTTTAGAAATTTTAATAAAAAAATAAAAAAATTATTACAAAAAATTATTCCAAACACTCTCTTTTTTTTAATTTTTTTTTTAAAATGTTAAATATCTTAAAAGCAAAACTTAAAAATTATCACAGACAGGCTCTCAAAAAAGCCCAAAGACTCTCCCAACCAGCCCAAACTTTTTTCTGGGCAAACATTAATTGGGTTTGGGTCAATTAAGCTTGGTACCTCAGCTGGCCCATCTGGGCCCAATTCAAAGATTAGGGTTTTGGTTTCTTCTGACAAAAACTTTCTACCTTCCAAAAGGCTACACTTCACCAAACAATGACCCCATGGTCCCCATCCCTTTTCATACAAGGCATAACTTTCTTTACTCATTCCCCCAAAGTCCATAAAAGTATAAAAGCAACAACAAGAAAAACCCAAGTTTAAGATATTTCATAATCTAAGTTTAAAAGAGTGAAGACACAACACCCCAATCTCTAATATGAATTCAATTAGTTTTTTTGCTTCCTCTAGTTTTCTTCTTCTTAATTGTTTTTTTTTTTCAATTGTTTTTTTAATTTTTTCTCTTCCTCTCAACAACTTCGTTCTTTAGGATGAACGGATATTATTGAAAATATTCCCTTTGTTGACTTACTTTGACTTTAGAATTTATTTTTTTAAAATTCTTTATTAATAATATACTTGTAAGAAAATATAAATTTATATACTAAGTTAAATGATGAAAAATATGAAAATTAAGCACATAATTTTTTTATCTACTTATCAATATTCACACACACTTATTTGGTCGTAAACAAACACAAACACAATATATGATATTTCCAAATAATATAAATCCAAAGTTATATCCGATATATTTTATATCCACTTGAATATTTAAAAATAAATTATATTTGACTATTTATTTTTAGATAATCAAACAGACCCTACTTTATTTTTTGTGCAAGTCATGAGGTTTGTCTAGAATATGATGAAGTGTTTTTTGTTTGCCTTTGGGCTAGATTTTTACTATAAAGTCTTGTTTGGTCTTTAGTAAAAAAAAAATTCAAGTTTGATTCAAACAAGCATATTTTTTAGATATTTCTTGCACAAGAAATTGGGAAAATATTTTTTTGACTAAAAAAATCAGATAAAATGAAAAAAAAAATCACTTATTTTCAGATAACTTTTTTCTACTAAAAGACATCAGATGAAATTGAAAAAGTCACTTAAAAGGATTTTTAGTGATTTTTTTTTCCGTAGGTAGTGAATTGTTTTTAACTTCAGTCAAGACGGGCATTATTTCTAGATTGCCCTTGTTATGAAAAATCTGTAAAAACTTTTGATCAATAAATAAAAAATAGAAATAAATAAAATACTTTCAGAAAAGTTAGTCCAAAGTCCAAACGTGGCATAGGTCTCAATTGGCAACTAGTTTAAAAGTTAATTTTTTTATTTTTTAACGTTTTAACCAAAAAAAATTAAATTGAGTTCAAAATATATTATTTGTTAACTTGGCTTTTAAGTTACCTTTTTAAAAGTTGGTTGCTTGAGTAAAAAGTTAATTTTTTTATTTTTTTGTTTAAAATGGACAATTTTACCGTTCTATATATATTTAATATTAACAATTATATGTAGTTGGTAGTGGTAGTAAATAAGTTATGAACAAAAAGAATTATTGTATTTTAAAAGTGGTAAGAGTTTAAACAAAATATTTTAAAAATTTGTGTTTTGATTTGAATTTTTAACTTTTTAGTTTTTTAATTTTTTGCTAAACGAACAACTTTAAATTTTTTTAACATTTTAAACAAAAAAAAAAAACTAAAAACTAAAATTGCCAATCTAGGCCTTAATTAGAGGAGCTTTTCTTATTGAAACTTTTACTTGGATTAGAAGATTGTGTCAATGTTGAAACAAACTTAACAACAAATGTGAGTATTATATATATTAATTATATGAACAAACACATTGCGGATAAGAACCCATGTGGGTCAGAGTGAGTCAGATCTCGTCCAGGGAACGAGAAAGTAGATCATAGATCTTGTCCAAAAAAAAGGGCCCAAAACGAGGCCGTCCTAGAGGGCCCATATGGGCCCGTTTACGGGTAAAAGAAGCCTTATTTGATGAAAAATTATTTAATATGATAAATTACACTGATCTTTTTTTTAGATTTACGAAAATATCAATCACATTTTTTATAATTTTTGAAATATTACTATTTTTTTTTTAATTTAATTTTTGTATCAAATTAGTCCAACCGTCAAATTTCTGTTACTACTTAACGGAAAAACTGTTTTTCAATATATATGTTTTTTATTAGAAAATAATATATTATTTTTTTATATAATAATAAAAATAGTTTTTGATGAAAAACAGTTTTAATATATTATTTTCTAATAAAAAAATATACGTTGAAAAATAATTTTTTTGTTAAATAGTAACAAAAATTTGACGGTTGAAAAAATTTAATACAAAAACTAAATCAAATGGGAGATTAGTGACATTTCAGAAACCACATGAGAGGTGGTTGATATTTTCGTGAATCTCATGAGAGGTCAGTATAATTTACCCTATTTAATAAGTAGAGAATACTATGTAAGTATGTTGATGTAGTATGCTTATTTAATAAATAGGTAATATGTGTCCTTTAATATGATAAATTATTTGGTAATCCTGAAACACCATGTATTATTGTCTATGCGGTACCCTCATATAATGACGTAACGAAAAATAGTTTGAGTAAAACAATATGGCCCCCCATTTGTTAGATAAGTAATTTAATGTGAATGAAATATTTTTATTTGTCAGGAGTATCACGTGTCATCGCTTATATTATTTTTTTAGAGTATTCAATAATTTGCCCTTTAATGTAGAATCGTCCTAATGTTTAATAATCGTTGTCCCTTTATGTAAAATCGCTCTCTAAAAGCATAAATACATGGTATTTATATATTGGTTGGGCACAATTTTAACATGCTAAAGTGGCATTCTCCATTCACCGAATAACTTTTCATGTTTGACAACATACATGGCTCCCCCAACTTAACATTTTTTATATGCATATTGTAGATCACTTACCTAATACAATTTATAACTGATGCATTTATTATTTCAAATCAAACATTCAGCTTAGAACACCTAACCAATACAATTATAAACCACAATCTCTGCGGATCCAAATTGTACGCTAGTGCAGTCCATACGCAACCCAAACAAATTCCCCTCATCCTTCGTAGAGACCACGCCGACAATGGTTGCTGAGCTTGTGCTTCTTCACCCCTTCTTCGGTGAAAAATGTCTTCCCCAAACCACCACACCACACAGCGCCGTGAGAGAGATAGAGAGAATAAGGAATTTTGATTTTGACGACGAGGCTTTTGATTTTGATGACGAGGCTTGACGACGAGGTGGCGCGCAACGACAGAGGTGGTGAAGTTAGCGACAGCAACGGCAACTGGAGAAGTTAGCGACTTTAGCGAAGGGAATGCCTAAGGGAAGCGATCTCGCTCCACCTAGTGGGTTGCATTCATGGTCGTCGGCAAAACAATCCCGTTTCGTCAACAAAGCAAGAAGGATAAAATTTGAGGGAACCGAACATGTGGGATATACAAAGCAATCGATTTGGAATATTATAAAAAATTGACTTTCTGAATTTTTAAAGCCCCTATTTTCAGATAAAATATTCCACCAAGTTAGTTTTCATTTCAAGCAAAATATGTTTCCACCAAATCTGTTTTCTAAGTTTTCATCAAATCTGTACGTAACATTTTAAAAAGATGACTAATATTAATTAGAAGCATATTAGACATAATATAATTATTTTAAATTTGATTAGATTAAATCTCTTAAAATAAATATTATAGAACTAAATCTCTTTTGAGTTCCAAAAAGAGGACTAATCTTTAAAAAAAGATTCATTCCATTTTCTTAACCTATCAAAGTGAAAATAAGAATAAGAGTTCCACTCTCAATAATTAAACACTAAAATGAGAATAAATATTTAATTCTATTATATTTTTCTTGCATTCTACTCCAAAGATGTCAATGGGGGCGCGGTAGGGCTAGGGATAAGCTCCCTTATTTTCGTTTCTTATTTGATCGGGACAAAAATAAAAAATATATATATCATAAAAATAGCAAGGAACGGGGGAGAGCAGGATATTTTGAAAATAGTTTTTTAAGATTTAAGAGAGTAATATTAATAAGAATTATAAATAATATAATAAATAAAAAATAGTAATTGATGAATCAATGAAAATAAATACAAAATGTAAGATACAAAGAAAAAATATAAATAAATACAATATTTTAATTTTAGACTTTTTATATTTTAAAATTTTTATATTTTAAAAATATTTATTTTATGTAATCAGGAGCAGAACGGGAGAAACGGTAAAAGAGAAGCAAATATTGTTCTCTCCTCGTTTATTATTTAGAGTGAAAAAAATTCATACATAACATATCGAGGACGTGGGTGGACGGAATAAACGTAAGAAATTGCGATAGCTATCCATTTTCACTTGTCTTTTATTCTTATCTCATTCATTTCTTGCATACCAAAAATAGCTTTAATATATCAGTAGTGTTTGGAATTGGTAAAACTAGTAATTTATAGATTGTGAGTTGAAACAGTAGTTATGGGTATTTAGTAAAAATTATAACTTGTAACTTAAATAAAAATAATAATTATAATTTGTAGCAAAAGTTATAAATATTTAAAATAAATTGTAACTTATAATTAAAATTAGTATTAAAAAGTTAAAAAATTAATAGCACTAATTTTGCCAAACACCGCTCAATATCTTTTTTATGGATTGGTTGTAGTGATTTTTCTCCCATTTCTTGAACTTCCTTTTAAAAAAAATTTGGTATATTTTTTTCTTATTTTTTGTAATAAAATAAATCTAAGAAGTATGATTTTTTTTTATTAAAACATTAATTCTTATAATATTCTATTTAAACTCACACCACTTTTAAATACAATAATATCTTTCATTTATAAATTATTTACTACTACCACCAACTACATATACCTTATTTTCAATTATATAGAAAGGCAAATTGTTTAATTTGAATAAAAAAAAAGTAGAAAAAATAACTTTTTACCCAAACAATCAATTTAAAAAAAAAACTAGTTTAAAAACTAATTTACAATCTACTCTAAATCAAATTTAACTTTTTAACTAAAAACATAAAAAAATTAAAACATAGTCTTTAAGCTAGTTGTCAATAAAAATCTTAGTCTCTAATTGACAATTATTTTAAAAGCTATTTTTTTTAATTTTTTTACATTTTTAGTCAAAAAGTTAAATTTGGTTCAAAGTAGATTATTTGATAACTTAACTTTTAACCTAGTTTTTTAAGTTAATTATTTGGGTAAAAATTTAGTTTTTTTGCTTTTTGTTTAAATTGTATAATTTTTCTCTTTTATATATTTGATATTAATAATTATATTTAGTTAGTAATAGTAGTAGTAGTAATAAAAAAATTATAAATTAGTAATATTATTGTATTTTAAAAGTGATTACAATTTGAATAGAATATTCTAAGAGTTAGTATTTTAATTTGAGTTTTTGATTTTTTAGCTTTTTCACCAAAGGAATAAAATGTAAACTTTTTGTGTTTTTAATCAAAAAAGAAAAAACTAAAAAGCTAGAATTTCCAAATGGTCCCTTAGACAAACACAAAAAAGAAATTACTTTAAAATACAAAAACAGTACAAAAAATTAGAGTAAATTACACTAACATCCCCTTCCATGAGGTTTTGGTCCAATACAGTCAATTCTATCTTTTTGGACAAATTATACTGACTTCCCTAATAAGCTGAAATGTTATTACATACTAATCCAAACCGTTAGGATTCTGTCCATGACTGTTTGTGTTATTAATTACATGAGATTTTATTCATATTTTGCCCCTCAAAACAGAAATCATTTTTTTCTTTTTTTTTTCTTTTTATGAAATTTATAAAATAATAATATTTCGATTTGAATTCACCAGAGTAATTTACTGACGATGGAAGCCGTTTACCAGCAGCGTTAAGTCGTCAAAAGGGTAGTGCACATTGTCGATCGAGAAATAATTGTGTGCACAGTGGTGGCTGTGTGTATACAGTTAATGAAAATAAAAATTCATTAATAGTAGTGGCCACCGTGGTTGTTCTGTAGTGGTTTAAATGGTTTCTGGGGTGTCGACAGTGAGTCTATGGGTGGTGGGTGGCGGCGCTGGTGGTGGTTGTGGCAGCCAGAGGTGGTACCGTAGTGTGGATGAGAGAAACGGAAGAAAAAGGGGGAGAGAGAGAGAGAGAGCCAAACCGAGAGAGAGATGAGAGGAACGGTGGTGTTCAGCAGCGAGGGAGTCGCTGGTAGTGGCGATGGTCGTGGACGGCGGTGGTGTGGTGGCTAATTAGTGGCGTCGACGTCACACGATCTTCTTCTTCTCCCATGAAACTGATTTCCTCCTCTGACCATTGTTATATTTCTCCTAATTTTAAATCACTGGTAGCGACGTGGTGGTGGTTGGCGTAAACGGTGGGAGTGTTCGGTGTTCTTCACCTCCCCCCTCTCTCTCCCCCCTCTCTCTCTCTCTCTCTTCTCTGGATTCTCATGCCACTGAACAAAAAGAGTGGCGACGATCAGCGGCAGAGAAGTCGCCAGCAGTGGCGGCGGTCATGGACGGCGGCAATTGGCACCGGCAGTGCTGGGCTCGGCTGTGTTTTGATATATATATATATATATATTTATATATACACTCCTGAAGCTAACAGTTTACAAAATATTTGAAGGTATTTTGGTCATTTCAATTTTTTCGTTAATGTCGTTTTACTGTAAGAGAGATCAGCGTAATTTATCTAAAAAAAATAAGGTAAATTACACTCAGACCCTCTGTATACTTTGAATATATCACTGTCTACCCATTTAATTTTTCAAATACCACTAACACCCCTTCTCAATTTACACCGTTAATTTATTTAAAAAAAGACTATATTACACTTGCCAAAATAATCGGCGTTCCACTCTCTCTCTCTCTAAGACAAAATAACTGGCGTTCCCCTTCATCTTCTGTATAGTCGTCCATGGATTCTCCTTCGTCACCAATCACCCCAACGATTCCCAATCCACCTCACTGGCGCCACCCACTGCCACCACTAGCGCCACTCCTTTCGCAAACTCTGGCAAATGCAATAAACAGCTTCTCCAACCACCAGCGTCGCCCCCTTTGCCGCCGCCCTTGTCACCATCGCTGCCTCTTTCGGAAACCATCACCACACCATCGCCGCCCCCTTCTCTCTCTCTCTCTCTCTCTCTCTCTCTCTGAAGAAACGAACAGAGAAATGGAAAACCACAAGGAAAAGTGGGAAACCCCCATTGCTCTATCGGCAACATTGCCTTCGAATCATTCATCCCCCGCATCTGAGGCGTTGTGGGTGGTAGTGGGTGCTAGGGTTTACGAAGGGGGCGGTGCTGGTGGTGATAGTGGGTGGCGTTGATGAGGTGGATTGGGAATCATTGGTGGTGGTAGTGGGTGGCGCCGTGCTGGTGGTGCTAGGGTTTGCTAATTTCGATTAACGCACACACACATCGCATACACATATATATACATACAAATATACATACACAATGGAATTTGAGAAATTGAGCTCAAAATGAAGCTCAGGTCAGAGAAAAGGGCAAGTGAGGGATTTGGGTGTCTCAGATTCTAACCCTAACCCCAAACCCTCACCACCACCGCGTTGCACCACCGCAAAACACCCCCTCACCCCCTTCTGTGCTCGTGCGTTTGGCGGCACCATCAACGACGGTGCTGATTTCTGTTTGGGATTTGTCGTAGTTTGTGACGAGTTTATTGTGTGTTTGTGTTTGTGTATGTGTGTGGATTTAGAATCACCACCCCTCACTCCAAACCCTCACCACCACCGCGTCGTACTCTTTCTGTCTCTCTATTCTCTCTGTTCTCCCTCTCTCTATTCTCTCTCTCGATGGTGGTGAGGGTTTGGAATGGTGATAGTGGAGAAGGTTTGCGAAAGAGGTGGTGAGAGGTGATTGTGCGGTGGTGTGGTGCTAGTTTGTGCGGTGGTTGCTCCTCTATTAATGGCAAAGAACCATTAATGGAGATTAGGTTTGTATTGCAAAAATGGCAAAGATGATGGAGGCGGCGAAAACAGTGCTGAAGGGTAAAAATATCTTTTTTAATTAATTTGTTAATGCTGTAATTTTTTCTGTTAAGTCAACGGATGGTTGACTAACTGAAAGAAAAAATGTTACCATTTTTCTAAAGGCACGGAGTTTCAGTGATATTTTAGAGATTAAAGGAGTAGACAGTAATATATTTAAATTATGCAGGGAGTCTAAGTATAATTTATCTTAAAAAAATTAAATTAATTGTATTTGATTAAAATTTTAAAAAAAATCAGTGAAATTTAAACCAAAAAAAAAATTATTCCAAACGTATACTGCATCTCAGTCCGGACTGTCCCTCCCTCTCTCTCTCTCTCTCTGTCTCTCTCTCTCTTAAAACTCCCCCTACTCCCCCTTCTCTCTTAAAACTCCCCCTTCTCTCTTAAAACTCCCCCTTCTCTCTCAAGAAAAACCTGTGCTTATAAATAAGACACCCACCTGTTCTTCTCTCCACCACGTTCAACAGCTTCAAACCTCCCAAACTTTTCTCTCCGAGATCAGCCGATCTTCCTCCTTTTCAAGCTCTGATTGCTTCGCTTTTCGGAAGCGTAAAATATAGGCAGCTATGGCGGCTGCTCGCAAGCTCTGTACGGCAGTGGTTATGGCGGTTCTCGCCGTCATTTCTCACCCTGTTTCCGCAGATCCTGAATTACTCCAAGATGTCTGCGTCGCCGATCTCACTTCCAGTAATCCATTCTCAAAACCTATTTTTACTTTTTCCTTCGTCATCCTAGCTAATCACCACTTTCTTGTTCCTATATTTAGGGGGGTGTTTGCCAAAACTTCAGCATAGTTTATAATTTTTAATTTTTTGTTATTAATTTTAATTATAATTATAAATTATTTTAAAAATATACATTTTTTTTAATAATTTATTATTATTATTTTTATTTTTATTATAATTTATAATTTTTATTAAATTTTTATAATTTTTATAACAAATTATAACTACTGTGTTACTAAAATACACATAATTTTTATTATAAATTATAATTTATAAATTACTAATTTTACCGATACCAATTAATTTAAGTTCAATAATCTTTTATAGAACAAAACAAAAAAGTTTCAATAATCAACAACACTCCCTTTTTGTTTCCTTTTGGGCACTGATTACAAATGTTGACTTTTCAACATATTTTTGGTGCATTTTTTTTATTTTTAGTAATTTTAAATTTTTTTAAAATAACTAAAAATAAAAAGAACAATTGAAATTCGCTGCTTTTTTTTGTAAAAAAAAAAAACTATTTTTGTTTTTGAACCAGTTTTTTAATATATAAATTTTTTTCTAAGAACTAAAACCATTAGACAAAAATGACGACAAAAGTTATTCCCAATGCAATGGAAGCTTTATTCTAATTCTTAGCTTAATAGTTACTACTTCTCTATCTAAATTTATCCCCAACTATTTGTAGACTTCTAATGGATTTGTTTCTATTTTATCTTTGAGATATTAAATAGTAATGTGATTAAATGTCTCAAAGATAATTGCCCTTTTGCCTGAAACTTGTAGGTGCGTGAAGAATACTCTCTTTTCTTCACTCTTTTATTAGTTTTAACTGTGATTTTTGTCAAATGTACTGTAAATTCTACAATTTGAATTAATAAGAGAGCATATTCTTAAATTAGACTTAATTTTGTAAGGTAGTGTCATTTTTCAAATTAAAGAACCATTATTTTATTCTAGTGTCGACCGAGAAAGAAGCTATATAAAATTAATTTTCGAGACATATAATCACATCTTTGCTGGAAGAATGGATTTTGAATGTAATCTATAACGATTAATATTTGTTAAAAATTATTTGACACGTTGAAAATGAAATGTGTCTACCTTTATGTGCAAGACAAGGAGATAGGAATTAGGGAATTGGGTAACTAGGAAACTAAAAATGAAAATGTTTGTGCCCATGTGTGTGTATATGCAGATGTGAAGGTGAATGGTTTCACATGCAAACCGACCTTCAACGCCTCAGATTTCTTCTTCGATGGTCTGGCCAATCCCGGTCTAACCAACAACTCAGTGGGTTCAAAGGTGACCCCGGCCAACGTCGAGAAGATCCCGGGGCTCAACACCCTCGGGGTGTCCCTTTCCCGGATTGACTACGCCGCAGGTGGCCTGAATCCGCCGCACACCCACCCACGAGCCACCGAGGTGGTGTTCGTGCTCGAGGGCGAGCTGGACGTGGGTTTTATAACCACCGCCAATGTGCTTGTTTCCAAGTCCATCAAGAAGGGGGAGATATTTGTGTTCCCAAGAGGCTTGGTTCATTTCCAGAAGAACAATGGGAAGGTTCTGGCGGCCGTCATTTCTGCCTTCAACAGCCAGTTGCCCGGCACCCAAGTCATCGCCACGACACTCTTCGCAGCGACGCCGCCGGTGCCGGACAATGTGTTGACTATTGCATTCCAGGTTGGGACCAAGGAGGTTGAGAAAATAAAGGCAAAGCTTGCACCCAAGAAGTAACAAGAGTAGAAGCTACCACATGTACTTGGGTGGCGTAGGTGGGGACACACAAGAATTCATGGATTCTAAAAAACATGGATGGGGGAAGGGTTGGTAGGTGGAAAAATTGAATTTCTTTTGTATGTGAATCCTTAAATTGTTGTATTATGTATTTGTGATTCTTGGCTCTTATAAAAGTATTCATGAAAAAAATGCTTGAGAGTAGAGATTCTCATATGACTTGTCCCTAATATTGGCTCCTGTCTTTTGGGAAGGAAAACATTATTTGTTCGGTCACATTTGGCAGAACGCTCTAAAGTTGAAATAATTTAGTTATGTTTTAGTTTTGGATGACTAAACAAAAGTCGAACTCAACAGAAAGAAAGAGAAAAAAAAATAGTCCGAGAGGGTCGAGGAGGGGAGGAGAGATTTTTGGAGCTGTGAGGGAGGGTGAAGAGGGTTGGGTGGTAGCGGCCGGTGTGGCAACGAGGAAGGGTGGTGGTGGTTTCCCGTGTATAGGATGTGAGGAGAAGGTGGGTGTCAAAAGAATATTAGATTTTTGAATTTTAATACTTTGTCCTCAAATGTAATTTTACTGAGAGATACAATGGTAATAAAAAAAAACTCATTAAATAGTTGAGTCCAATTATGGAGTAAAATACAAAAATGCCCTTGGAAGAGTAAGCATGGTGCTGAACAGACACAGAGATGTAAATTGGATTATTGATGTTAGTACATTACTTTATTGTGTGGAGTGTGGATAATTGGATTACATGTTCCTCTTCCTATTGGTTAGAGTTTGACCTCTATATAGATCATGTTTGAATAGTGAGAGACAGAGGCCAGATTGAACTAATAATTGTGTGTTCCTCACAATAGAGTTATTGTTTTCATGAATGAGATTAGAATTGTTAGTACCCATCGGATTGTTAATTTATGCTATTATAATTAAAAAAGAGTAAGAATATTCTAATTTTTTGATGAAGCCTCCTCTTATAATTTAATCTCTTTATAAAAGAGGTAAATTTGTAAAATATTTTACGAATCAAGAGAATAAAAATGTATTAAAAAAAATCCCAAAAGCTAATAAAGAGTTTTTAAATACACTCACAAGTATAAATTTTACTGCATCACATACATACATGGTGTTCAACGTATATAACCAAATACTAAATTAAAAAGTGTGTATTTCGTCTTTCTCATTAAATAACTCCACGTACCCACAAGTACATATCTTTAAGCATAATATATAAGTATTCCGTGCGTAATTTTTGCTTTCTTAATTTTATATTTATAGTGATTTTTTAATTTTTATAAGAAATATTATTAAACTAATTTTTTTAAATATTTAATACAATAAATAAGAATGCACACACATAGCTTGGGCCACAAAACCTATTACCCTCAAATAAGGACTAGCAATACCTTAGGAGGGTATGTATTAGATTTTTATATTATGAGATTATGATTTCAATTACCTTTATACCCTTTTGCATATAAATTACTTCTATTTTGAAGACAAATGCGTGACCTGAAAAGATAATGTGACCTGAAAAAATAATTATCGTTCTTAATTTATTAAGTTTGTATAAGACAAATATATTATTACATAGTGCACTATCTAAAATAAACAAATAGTATATAATTTGTTTTCATTACTAATTTTATCTCATTAGTAATTTCAAGAATAATCTCACTTCATTACTAATTCTACTAACTCCATAAAACATGTTTGGATATAAAATTAAATAAAGAGATAAAACTATTTAAAAATAATCCCAGTGTTATGTTTAAAAAGTATTTGATGGGAATTAAGAAAAACCCTCCAACCAAGTTAACACTCCATTAGTAAGACTACCTCAATCCTATGGTGAAAGTGGATTGGTTAATCCCAGAATTATTTGGAGCATTTTTGTACATAATAAAATTTAATCCAATTAAAATCCTGTCAAGCTAAATAACGTACTATTTATCCTTCGATTATACAACTCTCAACTAAACACTCTTCGATACAAAAAAAAATACTATACTAAAAATTCAATTCATAATACTCTAGGCACTAATAAGCCCTAAACAATAATACCAAAAAGTTTTGAAGCTCCATTTTAAAAGGGTGCATCAGTAGGTGAATTTTAAAGGTTTTGCCTACCAACCACTTGAATTGTTGTCCCCAGCCTTTTGGGTTAGGAAACTAACTCTTAATTGGCTTAATCATTGCACCAGTGTGGCTTCTTTTGGGCATACAGACAAATGAATGGGTCCCAAAAACCTCCATTAAGTATTTGACCCAATTCTGCATTCTTGGCAATGAATCAATCGTTCAACCCACCCCAGCAGTCATTACAATTGATTTCAAACCATTACAGTCAGCACATTTATGTATAATTTACTATTAAATGAATACAACTTATATGAATGTGGTGTTGTAAAACACAGATTCTTTGTTTTGAAAATTACATGTTCATCGGTCTTAATGCATTAAAAGCCATTAAATCATGCAAGAATCTCGAAACACAAAAATTTCAAAACATAGCTAATTGTTACCCATTCATTAAAACAAAAGAATGAATAGTTTTGGAGACATATAATCCTTTGTCATGGTTGTGATGATCCAAAACCAGAGTGTCAAAACCACTTAAAATTCACTCCTAGTAATGATTTTGGTGATCTTCTAAAATTACATTACGAGCTTGACACCATAAAAAGAGTCCACTAGGACACTTTTTCTTAACAACTAAAATGGGTTTTGGTAACACCGCGAGTCAATTTATTACTTCAACACTAAAACAATATACAAGACACTTAGTACAGAAAATTAAATTACAAAATCAACCGTTGATCACTGTATTTTATCAGTAAAATAGTGTGTTATTTTTATTTTTCTAAACAAAGCACTATCTTACCAGTCCAATACAATATTTTGTGATTGATTATGTGATTTAATTATGTGTACCTAATTGAACTGAAACAAAATAGAATAGATAACAAAAATGCAGAAAGTAAATAGTAAGAAACTAACAATTATGTGTGTGTTATTTCACCATTCATAAGCTACCAGATTAACACGATCGATTACAAGCTCTTAGATGATCCAATAGATCATAAAATATCACCCCTAAAATGTACACAATGGAAATGGGATCAGTTTTCCTAGCTAAGGCACTTTTTCCTGCCGCGCCCCATTTCCGTATGTCTCCGTTCAATTATTTATGAACTTTTTCCACCGCCGATAACAAATGGTGATATGGATGATGTTTATTTCTCCAGCCCCGCCTTTGATTATATAAAATATATAAAACTTATTTTTTAAAAATATAAGACTAAAGTGCAAAAATATTATATTTATTTCCCACATTTTATATTTTTAGTTTTAACAATTAATCATTCATTAACTATTACTTTTATTTGTTATGTTATCCATTACTCTTATTAGTATGACTCCCTTAAAATTTAGAACATATCCCCCATATTGCTCCCGCTACTTCCCTAATGATAACTCTTATTAGTATGACTCCCTTAAAATTTAGAGCATATCCCCCATATTGCTCCCCCTACTTTTCTAATATTTTTTTCCCTGCTACTTCTCCATTCTCCATTCCCATCCTGATCAAGGGATGAAAATGAGACACCTCATTCCCGCATCAGCCTCACCCAATTCCCATTCCTAATTTTTTTCTCGTAGAGTTGTCTTACATTGTGTTTTGTTTCGAAGTGGGTCTCATAGTATCAGTATGTTACCTAATTGATTCAAACTCCATTTAAGGTTTTCTATTTTTATTTTTAAGTTTACTTTTTTACCCTCTTTCCTTCCTAAATTAATTTCCCAAGCCAACCAGAAAGCAAGCATGGGACTACTCATTTTTTAAGCAAAACAAGCTTATCAGTGGTAAGGATTCATATAAGCTCATAACTATTATTTATGTTGAACTTTCACTTTTTCTTTATAAATTAGGCTAAGGATTAAGGTTTGATTAATATACTATTCTACTGGTATTCAGTTACCAGCTCACATAAATAATCTTATCAAGTTACTGCAAAAGGCATCTTTGCAACAGAAGCTTTTGTCACTAATCTTGAGGCAGAAGATGACAAAAGTGACAATAATCAAAGGAAAAAGCATGGGGGAAACATTAAGCAACTTGTACAAAAAAACAGAACATTGGGAAGGTTTTATAAACTAAACTATCAACAATTACAAGATATTCTTGTTCTGAATCACACCCTGACAAAAAGGGAGAGATAGAGAAAAGAAACTTGCTCAGGTAGCATTTTGAATCTAAGTAGTAGCTTGTTAATAGCTCTTTTTTAGCCACATCAGCATTTGCAACCCAAATTGTGAGATGGATTAACAATACAGAATAAGCGTCGTGATTCGAGGGTTAAAATAATTTTGCCTTAATGACTCAGTACATAGGCATTAATAGATGTCCAATAGGCCACATTTTGATGTAAAGTCTTCCCTATCAAGCACAAACCACAACACATGTATATGAACGACCATACAATGCGTCAGTAGATCATCTCCTTTTGTGCTATCCGGTGGTTTGAGATCTTTGGACTACAATTATTTCCCAGTTCAATTTGGTTTGAACTTTCCTCCGAAGGTGGTGGTTTGAGATCTTTAGACTATAGTTATTTCCCGGTTCAATTTAGTTTGGATTTTCCTTCGGAACGTGGTGGAGATCCTTTTGTTGGCAAAGAGTTAAGGTCTAAAAGAGGTGGAAAAAGATTTGGCGAAGGCTCCATTTGTTTAATGTGGTTCATTTAGCAAGAGAAAAAATCACTGACAATTTGATTTTATCAAGGGCCCCTTGCTTAAGCTGAAGAGCTCGATAGTTAGCCTTTTCTATAGATGGGAGGTGAAGTGTTTTACTTCTCTTGATTATGTTTTTGTAGATTTTGTGGACCTTTTTCATACCCATGGTAAGTGTATAGGACCATTTTGTGGTTGGCTTCTTTGTATATGTCTCGAATTCCCTTAAAGCTTCTTCTAATATATTTTCTTTACTTATCAAGAAATATATATATATATATACAATGTGTCAATTTTGAGATGCACAATATAATCCTTGTACAATCAAGTAAATGTATACATACATGTTATGGTGAACATGGATATCCTTCTAATGACATACATTTTTGCAACTGACCTTTCTGCATTGCATCAAGTTCCTGAAGAGGTTGTCTCTGAAAAGGAGGCCTTTTCAATAAGGAGCTAAACCTGCAGCTTACCTATGCCAATCCAAAGAAAAGGAAAGAAGTTCCACCAAAAGCATAACAGAGAACTATAACAGATAAAAAATGGCCTACAGCTAGATAATTCCATAAAACAAAAATAAACTTGATTTTATGGAAGCACCTACCATGCATCATATATAACCAAATGCAAAAGCGATTCATTGAAAGAAAATAAAAATACTAATAAAAGTTGATTTTGCAAGTTCGTAAAGTTTAGAAAGATTGATCAGTATTACATCTAGACTTCTTCAAGTATACATTTCAAATGAAAGAGAGGCGGCAGAGCTGAAACGTCTTACTTCAATACCGTTTGTTGCCTGCCATCCGGAATAGCAAATAGAACTATGCGCTTTGAAGGCCTAACAAAGGGTACATCACATCTAAAATAGCCTTTTCTCTCCAGCTGCAATATCTCTCCACGCTGCAAGTTTCGCATGTTTGAGTCCCCTAATGCTGCAG
>JAOTRH010000024.1:19128770-19161270 GCA_034768845.1 Heliamphora exappendiculata | reverse complement strand
TGTTATCATCAGCAATATGTTGTTCATTTCCTTTTACTTTGGTTGCACTTGGCTTTCCCAATCCTCGTTTCCCAACATAATTTGATATGATTTTGTTCAGGATGGTATCATATTCTACAGATATAGAGTTGAACCACCGGACTAGGTTTGGGAATTTCTTTGACTTTCTCCAACTTCCCCATCTCTGTCCATTTCCTGCAAAACGGAGAACCTTTAGCATTTAAAGGATTCTGTAATGAATAATTAGTGGGCAGTTAATGAACACAAAAAGATGAGAGAGTGGGTTAAAATACAGAAAAGCTTTAATCTGGATAAGAAAAAAACTGGAGACATTACTTGGATCAAATTAATGACAAGCATCACATGAGAAGAAAATAACGATTAATATTTGAATGCAAACATCGGGATAAAGAGATGTAATTGACCCAGCCCATCAATATGCAAACAACCAACAATACAATTATTTTTCTAAAAATAAGGAGCCAGCCAATTGGCGGAAAAAACAGCAAATACTTAACCACACCAAACAGTAATCTGGGATAAAGAGACGTAATTGACCCGGCCCATCAATATGCAAACAACCAACAATATAATTATTTTTCTAAAAATAAGGAGCAACCAATCTGCGGAAAAAAGGTCATACACCAAACAGTAACCTGTGATATATCCCATTATGATAGACATTATATATTAGGCAGTGACCAAAACTTTTTACCTGCAAGGCCCGACCAGATTGTTATGTCTGCAATGGACAAACTATGACCAACCAGAAAGGTACGGTTCAACAAATATCCATCAATATAGCTACATGCTCCCTCAAATTCAGCACCTGATGCCAGAACAGGGGCGTACTCCAGCCATTCATCGATCTGGAAGAAGGGAAAGCCAACATCAATGAAAAATACGAGCTATATTGAACAGGAAGAACCTCGTTGAGGGAGGAAGGGGGATTGGTGGCTGCAGTTAAATACTTTAAGCTTGGTTAAAGCACAGCAGTACCTGGCCAGAGTCCAGGGCATCCCGTCCATAAAAATTGGATATGCTTGCCGTCCGACCAAGATATCGGAGTAGGACATTTGTTCCATGCAATTTCAGTCTGCATAAAGGTTGGGTTCTATTACAGCTTCAAAAATTACGCCCCTGTTGGTACAGAAAAGCTAAGCATGGAGCAAAAATTCACAAACTACTGTGAAATTATTGAATGGCCACGCTTAATTGACTTTATTATTCGGTAGCTTTAATATTCAGTGGTTATTAATGTAGATTTTAAAATTTGGTGAAATAGTATACTAATGTTAGCCTCTAAATAACAAATAAGTTTCTCATTTTGAGATAGAAACAAAAGAAGAAGAAAGTTGTATGGAGATGTATAATCTTGAAATTTTATTATAGATAACAGTTCCGTAAGTCTCGTTGCTGCTTATTGTTACTTTTACAACAGGTTATCAGCACAAAACTCTAAACGACTTAGAACAAAAAATCGGTCTTTGAAGAACAAATAAGGTAAAGATTTTTATATTTTATTTTAGGAAAAAAATATAAATCAAACCAAACCAAATCAAGTTTTGGTTTCAATCAATTGGAGTCGGCTATATGAATCATTTACGCCATTCTGCTATATTAAGAGCCATATATTCAATTTGTTTCAATAAATTCACATCTTTTCTTAATACGGCATCCCATGTCAATTTAGGTCTACCCCTCTCCCTAATATTTTCATTACCCATGATCTTGTAACTTTCTACGTTGTATGTGTCAAAACTACTTTAATTTATTTTCTTTCACCTTGTCCTCAATTGATGTGACCCCTACCATTTCATGAATCTTTTCATTTCTAATCTAATCTTTTTTAGTGTTAGCACACATCCACCTTAACATTCTTATTTCAGTAACATTCATACTATTTATATAATATTTATTAATAAGCCAACATTCTATCTCATCTAGAATCGTTGGTATAATAGTTGTCCTATAAAATTTTCATTTTAATCTTTATAAACATTCGCCGATCACATAAAACGCGAGAAGCACCCATCAACTTGAGTCAACCCACTTTGATTCTATGAATTACATTATTTACAATCTCTCCATCTTTATTAATAATCGAACCTAGATAACGAAAAAATATATTTTTTCTCATTGATAAAGGCTCAATGTTAAATACATCATGAATTTATTATTGAATTTATAGAACCCAATACACCTACCAATGTAATGGCATAATATATCATTTGGTAGACTATTCCCTAAAGCGAATAGAGTCTTATTTCATAATCATGTTCGAGGTCGTGGTAGAAATAATAATCAAAACTGTAGAAGATATATTCAAAAACCGACAAGCAAATCATTCCATCAGAAGTAGAACAATGCTAAAGTATCAAAAGAAAATAGAAAGAGTTTGCCGAATAAACTTTCCAAGAATTACAAAAATCCTTGCTATCAATGTGGCATGAAAGAACATTGGTCACGTACTTGTCGTACAACTAATCATTTGGTGGATCTTTACTAAGTATCAGCGAAAAAGAAGGGAAAAGAAATAAAAGCACATAACTCATATTGAAGTTTTTGATTTCTTTGAAGATCAAAACAAAAAAAAAATTAATCAATTAACTGGTGGAGGAAATGCCTGCATCGATTAGTATTATTAACTTATACAATAATACTTGGAAAGTTCAGAGTTTTAAAAAAACACTATATTATTGTTGCATTAGCAATTAAAAAGGTGTGAAATGTAGATAATGCTATCTTCTTCAATATTTTTTTTCTCCACATAATGTCAATTGTGAAACAATTTAAAATAAAATAGATATGTACTCACTAATTAATTTAAAATCTTGTAATTTCAAGTGTAACCATTCATACGAGCTTTTGAAAGAATTATGGTTTCTAGTACTCGATCTCTCCACTAAATTATTCAACAAAATAAGTGAATCTTTTATCGTGAGATATTCAGTTTTTTTTTTTTTGAGATAATGAATTTTCAAATGTCAAGAGCAACAAATTCCAGTTTTGAGAGGTTCCACTTTGTCTACATAAAATAGCACAATTGCATTGAAAAACAATTCAAATAATTAAAGATTCAATATATATATATGATTTCTAGCTTTAATTGATATGACTACCATTGTTGCAAGTAGAACAAAAATGAAAAAATTGACAGTAGGAACATGAATAACGGAAAAAAAAACTCTCCCTAAAACATTAAATTGATCCACAACACCACGAATCCAAACGGCATTTAGATCATCGCTAGAAACATAAATAATATCGGGCCTAAGATCCTCTCTCGCAAATAGAAATATGCCACCCATGTTATAGGGTGGAGAAAAATTATGAATATTGGAAATAAGATTCCAACTAATACAAGATTAGGAAGGAGATGCTACAGAAAAATTAAGAAGCTCGTAATAGGATCGTGAATAAAAGAAGAATAGCCTTGTTATTTATAGAGAGATTTCCAACGACTAGTGAATAGTAATTTGTAATCTAAATATTATTGAACAATCATTCAACGACTGATGAGCAATAATTTCAAATAAAAAAATTCTTATGGATTTCCTTCCACGTTACAAATTAAATGGGAGTGTTAAAATACTAATTTGTAATGATATGTACATATCATGTGTTGTATTTCTTTGAATAGCAAATTAGCGAATTTGGTTACTGAAAGGTTGAACAAATAAGCCCAAATGAGTAGACATCTACCTCATATGTATTGACTATGCCATTGCATTACCACTACATTGGTAGGAGTTTAGGTCCCAAAAATTCAATATAAAGCTCATGATATACTCAACATAGAACTTCAATCAATAAAAATATATATATTTTTTCCCTAAAACGAACTATAAAAATCCTCATCTTACTCGTTCCTCAAAGACGAATCTTTTCTTCTCAGTTGGTTATAGTTTCGCTTGATAACATCTTTTAAAAATAGCAATAAAATTAAGAGCTTTGCAATACTTCTTATGTAAAATAATCAGTTCATGAGGATCTGTTATCTATAATAAATCTTAAACATTATAAATCTCCTTACAACTTTCTTTTTCTTTTCTCACTATCTCAAAATGAGAAACTCATTTGCTATTTATAGGCTAAACATTAGCATACTATTTTCACCAAATTTTGAAGCCTACACTAACAACCACCTAATAATAAGGCCAACTAATAGTAATGATAATTAAAACTAGCTAACAATAAGGTCAATTATTTAGGAAGTTTTGCTCCCAAAACATTTCTTGTATTTTATTCTTTTTGGCAATATGGTTTGTGGCTGGTTCATTACCTCCTAATGGGCATGGTCATCAGAAGAGGAAGGCTTATGAATCATCCGGTTGAATCTTGGAGCTATAGACATCCGTCAATATCTTCACGTAGAAAAGAACTGCAACTTAAAGACAGTATCCAACACGCCTTCTATTTGCTCACATGCCCTATCTATTTTAATCTTAATTTGATCTCCTTAATATTTGCATTTTTTTAATTTGCAAATATATAATTTTATATACTATTATGTTCTAATTATTGCTGCTTAGATCATGCTCCCGCCTTTAATTAATTGTTGAGAGATAATTATTATACTAATGTTGTTAAAATATTAGTATTTAGAAAAACAATCTAATATCGATGTTTAATAGAGTTGTGCAAACAACAATCTAGCAGATTTATTTAGAAAAGCATTACGAATTGCAACATTCAAGCAACTCGAATAGATTATAAATTTATTTTTTTATAAGTAATACTAATACCGAACATTGGAACAGGTCACCTCAAGAATTTTTCATATAAGTTGATAATGAAACAAATTTACAAATTGTATTTTTTTTCTTTTGCCTAAGGTTTTTTTTCCAGGTGATTCTAGTTAGCATGGTTTTCATGAGCCAATCTAAAGGAATCAATCATCATTATAAAGAACTAAAGAATATTGCACTTTTTTTCCTCACCGATGGTTTTTTTCCATAGTTTCCATGGTAAGATTTTCATGAGACATATTCTTAGTGTTTAGTCATCTAAAGGGGAGTATTGTAAAAAAATTGAATAACCACACTTGATTTTCCTTATTATTAGGTAGCTTTAATTGCCCTTAATATTAGATAACCATATTATTAGATTGTTATTAATGTAGATTTCAAAATTTGGTGAAATAGTATGATTTTTGTATAGACAATAAAGAGTAAATGAGTTTCTCATTTTGAAACATATAGAAAAGAAGAAGAAAAAAGTTGTAAGGAGATTTACAAGCTTGAAGACTATTATAGATAACGGTTCCTAAAGACCTAATTATTTTACATATGGAAGTATAGCAAAACTCTTGAGTTTATTTTTGCTTTTACAACACAAGCAGCTTAGAGTGCATCAATGATTGATGACTTAGTATGAACACAGTGTGCCCTTGTGTTAGATGGCTTGTCCCTCATACATGTATAGATTCCATAAATAACCATATCATGTGCTAAAAGACTAGCAAATCATTAAACATAGCATACATGCATCAACATCCCTACAATTGTGTGAATGTTCATGGCACATAATAAATGATATTTTATCACTGATATAAGAAGATTATGAATAAGCCCTCATCTCAAGTGGTGTCAATTAAGATTTTGAACAAAAGCATGCTTCCTGTATTAGTGATTCTCACTGGAACGTTCACCAGCTATCCTATTCTTTGTTAAGTTTTATGAGAGGACAGGTTCATAAACCAGAAATGATAATATATAACCTCCAATCAATATTACTCTAATCCAAAATGTACCATTATCCATTGCTAATCAAGTCTAAATGGATTAGAATACAAATTGGTATTTTAACCAGGAGAAAAGCTACATGCATGCACATTTTGGGATACAAAACCAGACACACTCTTCTCTCATGTGATGTCTCATGTTTCCAATACTCAGCAACTTGATCGAACGAAGCCTCCACAATTTTAGAATCTCCTTGCTGAATGGCTTGTTCTCCCCAATCAGAGTACACCAGTCAATTCCATTCCCCCTTGTCATTGAAAGGGAAAACAATAGAAGGAGGGCTGCTGGAAACGCCACCTTCAGGCTGGCCACCCTATGTGAGAAGGATGTGTCCGATTCTGCATCTATGCACATAGCATGTTTTTTAACCAGATGCAGCACTGCTTGCAAAAAAATCGGCTTAGGGAATTTATAATTATCACTAGTCACCTTAAAAAGAACACCTATAAATTCGCTAGGTAGAAAATTTGAATCATGGGTTTGTTGCATAAGCATGAAATAAACTTTTTCAGGGAATCTATTTTTTATTATTTTGCTGACAGCCTTCCTGTCTACATTATTGAGAGAAAATATGAACTCACATGTTTATTCTTTTAATACCGAGTGCCAAAAAAAACATTGTGATGTATTGCCAGTGTCAAAAAACTGAATATAAAATCTTGATACTGGAACAAAATCAAAAATTCATGCTCCATCTCTACCTATTTTAGGTAACTATCAGTCAAATCCAAGAACCTGATTCTAATTCAGAAATTCAAAATAATGTATGTTTGTTGATATCTTGGTTATCAACCCATGTATCTACATTCTTTATTTTTGTCAAAACAAGAGCACAAATGAATAAAAATCTCATTTCCTTACCATTTGAGAAGTTTAAATTAGTAAATTTATTCAAAATATATAGTAGACATTGAACAAGTGTGTGTTTGATTGTCTACCCTAACAAGAAAAGTCTGGAGCCACCACTGTTTTTAACACCCCAAAACAAGCAATAATAGAACAAAAGAATACAGTAAATGATTTCATCTATACCATTATAATAAGGAACAGTATCGGCAATGACAGATTTTAATGAAGTTCAAGTCATATACAGTATAAATATGTAAATTTAAAACAATTTCACATAACTTTCTACTCTCCACGTATCCATCCAGCCACTTTCTACACAACTTTTCACAAAATTTTCAAAAAAAACGAAAAGTCATTTTCTTTATTTTGATTTTTGTAAAATACTTAACACTATCAAATTATAAATAATAAAAAAAAGAATTAGTACACTCGCATCCCGATGGCCACAAATCTAGTATTCATATACACACACACACACGTAGATTATAAAAGAACAAAGAAATGCACAGAAAGGCTTTCAAAATTGACTTGATTCAGCAAAAACAAAAATAAAAAACTAATGAATTTAGGTGAAGAACTGAATATGTAAAGAAACAGATATGTAGATGAAGATTAAAGGCTATACCCGGTGGAGAAGAGGAAAGTGGGAGGAGAGCCCGTAGGAAGAGATGGATCGGCTGAGAGAAGGATTCCGCCGACTTCTGCAGCGGCAATGACTGCCAACGGAGGGGTATCGGCCGAGAAAGATAGTTTGATCTCCGTCGCCGTCGCCATGGCCACCGATAATAACAGGGCTCAGTAGCGGCCGCCGCACCCCAGAGAGAGAGAGAGAGAGAGAGAGAGTTGGCGTTGGGCAAAGAGTCTTGTTTGGGGCGTTTTATTATGTTGTATATGTCAGATGCCAAGTGATCTACAGCTATATTCAAATCACCTCATTTTATGCTACTTTTGTTTAATATTGAATGAGGGTATTTTTGGTAAAAAAAAATTAAACAGCTAAATTTTAGCAGAATATGTTGGTACTAAAATATTGGTAGTTTATGTTAGAGCTAAAATTAGTAATTTATAAATTATAATTTATAATAATTATAAATATTTAATAAAAATTATAATTTATGATTAAAATAAAAATAATAATAACTATATGTTGTAATAAAAATTGTTAGTATTTGATAATATTTAAAATTATTAAAATTAATAGTTTATAAATTTTAATTTATAATAGAAATTATGAGTATTTACAAATTTATTATAACTTGTAGCTAAAATTAATAATAAAAAAATAAAATTTAATAGCACTAATTTTGTCAAATACTCTTTTGAAAAATATTATAACTTATAGTTATAATTAATAATAACAAGCTAAAAATTATTAACAATGGAGTTGCCAAATAACCCCATTAAGTGAGATTATTTTGGTGTAAAAGATCGAAATAACTTAATTTTAACAGGAAATTTTGGTATTAAAATATTAAACGAGGGAGTATTTTTTATATAAAAAATTTACACGGCTTAATTTTAGCAAAAAAAAAATGGTATTAAAATATTAAATTAGGGTATTTTTGTATAAAATTTACGCAACTTTATTTTAATAGAAACCCAAATTTAAAGTTCATTCTTTTATCTATTATTATAGATAAAATTCATAAATTTACAAATAATTTAAGATGAATAGTCTGATCAATACGGAAAATTATTGAATATTTTTTAAGTATTATGTGATATTATTTGTATAATATTTTTAATAAATAAAAATATATAATACATATTAAAGAGATTATTTTTATCTTTTATTTACTTAAAAATGTAAATTAATATTATATCACGAGAGCATTTTTCTTGTATAATTAAATAAAAACATAACATAAATAATTTTGGATCTACAGATGTTCTATTTTTTTTTTAAGTTGGGAAGATTTTAGTTAAAATTTTAAAAAAAATATTTTAACGCGCAAAATTCATGAATTAAAATTTTAACGCGTAAGATTTAATTACATAATTTTTTTTTAAATATCTTACAAATAGATAAATTTATCTATTTTACGTAATAAATAGATAAATTTATTCGTTTGAATATCGATACAGATAATATAAATAAATAAATTTATTTATTTGCTTATTTATGTATAACAGATAAATTTATCTGTTTGCATATCAATACAGATAATGCAAATAGATAAATTTATCTGTATTTTTATACATATTTTGAAAAAATACGAATAAATTTATTTATATTCTATATACGTGATTCAATAAGACATATAAATTTATTTGTGTTCTTTACCCATACTTTCAATAAAATATAGATAAATTTATGTGTTTTATATACATGTTTTGAAAAATCACAAATAAATTTATTTGTTCTTGGATATTTTTGTTCCAAAAGAATCTTACGCGTTCAAACTTTTATGAGAAAGTATCTTACTCGTTAAAAAATCTTATGTTGGA
Organism: Heliamphora exappendiculata; assembly: GCA_034768845.1. Classification (NCBI taxonomy): domain Eukaryota; kingdom Viridiplantae; phylum Streptophyta; class Magnoliopsida; order Ericales; family Sarraceniaceae; genus Heliamphora; species Heliamphora exappendiculata. Next base: position 19,152,226 of record JAOTRH010000024.1, on the reverse strand, counting down.
TGAAAAAATCAGTAAACAGTCTATAAATTAGACTGTTCACCATTTTTTTTTATTCTACAGATTCAGTCATCTCATTTTGAGTGTTTGAGATTTCTGAAATTAGTAATTTATAAATTATAACTTGTAATAAAAGTTGAAAGTATTTAATAAAAATTATAGTTTGTAACTAAAATTAAAAATATAATTAAAATTTATAGTAAAAATTCTGAGTGTTTAGAAAAGATTATAACTTATAACTAAAATTAGTAGCATGAAACTAAAAATTAAACCAAAAATCTTGGCCAAACCCATGCTACTTTTAAATTTTCATGTATTAATAATGTTATAAATTCATAAAGCTTAGTTTTTATTTAAAATGTTTAAGAAACTAAACTTAGATGTTTAATCTTTTTAAAATAAAATTAAAAAAACAAAAATAAAAAATTAGCATTTGGGATAATTTGTTTAGAGTCATTTTCTTTTACTTTTTGTTAAAATGTGTAATACATATTTATTTTATGTTTTAAGGTTATAGTATTTAAAAAGATGATATTAAAAAGTTTAGTAGATTTTTAAAGATGTCAAACTTAAAAGATGATTTTTTTACAAAAATTAATTTTTTAGTGATTCCAAACAGGGCTTTTCTCATAAATTTACCCACATTTGCGATGAATTGTTCAAATTCTTTTGGACTATGACCCATACTACAAATAATTTAATTTAAATTATTTATTTTTAATTATGAATAAATTTATAAGTGAATGGCATTTATATATGCTTATGTATCTTTGTGAACTCGTCCGGCGTTTATGTTTCTGATTTGACTCCATTTTGTAAAAATTATTAGAAAGCTATTGGTATAAAATAAATTAATTAATTAAATATTTTTAATTACACTATTTAAAATATTTATTTAGAATACATATATATTTTTAAAAATTAAGTTATTTAATTTTGTTAAAAAAAATGTGTTCTGGTTGGCTTATTGATTAATAAAGCTAACATAGGGTAGAATTGTAGTTGGTATATATGGTCTAAGAACACATATTTCAAATACAAAAGTAATTACATATTAATAATTTTTATCAATAAGAATATATATATATATATATATATTATTTCTATTTTTTTTAACAAAAGCATATTTTTATCAATAAAAAATATTAATTTGTAATTAATTGTGTATTTTAAATTTGTACGTGTAGTCAAATGGTGTATCTAATAGTTTAGTTTTATTTATTTTTAATAAAAGAGAAAGTGTATAAAGTAGTACATACTGAAAATTAGTAACATGAAACTAAAAACTATCAGTAATAGCTTAAAACTAAAAACTACTAGCAGCAGTAGCATGAAGCTAAATTTATGAGTGTTTAAAAAAATTTGTAACTTATAATTAAAATTAGCAGTATAAAAATTATGAGTGTTTAAAAAAATTTATAACTTATAATTAAAATTAATAGTATGAAGCTAAAAGTTATTAACAGTAGCTTTGCTAAACAATCATGTTACTAGCAAAGGAAAAAACATCATATTTTAACCAAACACATGCATATGTTTGATGTGTCCACTAAAATTGAATATGATAAGAAAAAATAATTAATACCTAAATTTTACATATTTTTTTAATATTATGTAATAGTAAATGAGATTATGTATATCATAACATTATTTATATCATGTTTAGTTATAGTATGGCATTATTTATTTCATATTTAGTTAAAGAGATAAAATATGCAATCATAATTAAGTTTATGTTTGGATTAGTTTTTATGATTGGATTAGTTTTTTTTTTAAACTTTTTAATTTTTTTTTTATAAAAAAAATAAATATAAAAAAATATAAAAAAAAAACCATATGAGACCAAACTAATAAACTTTTTAAAAAAATTTTAAGTAAAAAATTTTTAAAAAAATTTAAGTCAAATATAAGCTAAATAATTATTTTTTACCGTTAAGATAAAAAGAGAGAGACAGAGAGAGAGAGAGAGAACAATTCAGAAGGAAGATAACAATCATACGTGAAGAAGTGAGACAAATAATTTTATAAATACCAAATTATTAGTTACTCATATGAAAGACTAATAATATAATCCAATGAAACTAACAATACCAATAGAAAAAATTCCAAGAGATAAAATTTTAACATATGGGTTCTACATTTTTTTTTTTTGGGTCCAATTCAATCCCTCTAATGAGTTGGTGCTTGTTTGAGATATTTAAGAAATTTACCTTTTAAGAGATTTAAATATTTCAAATATATATATATATATAAATAAATAAAAATTAAATTATTTAAGATAAATTTTTTATTTTTTATTAAAATGTATACAATATTTTTATTTTAAAATTTTAAATTATAATATTTAAAATATTAACAGAACTTTTTTTGTTTTTATAAATAGAGTTGACTTTTTTTATAACAAAAGTTATTTGATATTTAGAAAAAAAATTTAATTTAAAACTAAAATTAATAATAAAAAATTTTAAAACTACTGGCGGTAATTGTTTCAAACACCCCCTGTATATTCCACATACAAGACTCGATTTTGGATGCAGAAATCAACTAATAATGTCGGCTTGGCCTATTTTCCTCTAGAACGTCGCATCCAATCATGCACAAAAAAAGGGAAATAATAAAAGGAAAAAGGGAAAGAAAACATGGTAGAAGCTAATTTTTTTTCTGCTTTTTGGCTGACTTGGAAAAATAAGGAGAAAATCAACATGTATTCGTTGTGCAGTCATTTTCTCGACATTTCAAAAGAAGGAAAATTAATAAAGATTTCGAAATATCACGTGCCATCATGCCATGCGCTCCTTACCAATAAAAAAATTCCCAATACACACAAGTCAACATTATCATCAACATTATAGCGCACTCAAAATATTATTTGCTACGCACTTAAATAAAAACACCATATAAACAATAACACATTATACTCCAAAACCACCAAATAATTACATATATATATATATATATATATATATATATGAGAAAGGAACGTCAGTCGAAAACAAAGTATTAAAGCAATTGCAGCAATCCCTACTATGTACACAACCTCAACCTTAGAGAAAACTATGGCCAAATTCTAGGCATACACTCTTTTATATACTTCAACAACAATTCAGCGCCCTCTATTTGCCGCGACAAAAGTAGGAGAAAAAAAAAAGGGAAGAGGGGGGAAAAAATGAGCGACACTACCTATTTTAGCGGGAAATATCACGGTCTCAAATGTGGACAAGCACCACAATTGAAAAATCCTGCTAATGACGAAAGATGGGTGCAACAACGGACAAACAGAGCAGTAGTGACAGTCCTATAAGAGGGGGAATTCCATATTTGCCTACATGTACAAGAGCCCAATCTCAGCAACTTAAGTAATAGAGGTAACAAAACAAAGGGCTTCATCCCACACAGCACACGGCACAGAAAACCGAGACTACCACCGGCCAAAACTAGAAAGCTAAAGCTTCTTCAAAGCAGAACTTACATCTTTGGATTCCTAGCCGCATTTCATTCGTGTTGCTGAGTTCCAAGTTCGTTGGCTTCAGGAACCTCCACAGAATAAATGGACATATCTATGTCAATGAGCGTTAGGTCATTGGGAACGGAGGGAGAATTTGAGACATCCATGAGCAAGGAAGAGTTCGTTTCCGTGGGAGTTTTGGTCTCTTGTGTTGTGACGAGATTTTGGGGAGTGGAATTACCCGAAGATGAGAGACTAGAAAGCTGTACATCATCCAACTTGTTCCCAAATATGCGTTTGTTCTTTCTAAAAGTATCCATCTCTGCACCAGTTGGCACAAAGGTCCGCGACCGATACTTCTTCGGTCCCTCCTCACCCTCACTATGGTTGTAGAGCACGTATTCATGGTAAGTTGGCGCAAACTGCATGGGGAAAAGAAAATTGGGTAGGTGGTGCAACATAAAATGAGATACAATCCTCTAAGTCCTTGTTTGGCATCTCTAAAAAGGCCACTAACCTGGTGGACTGTGTCATGGTAAAAGTCATTTAACTTCAAAGCATGCGCTAGGCTCCATGTGAACCCAGGAGACCCACCAATGTTGGCACCAGCATACTCTTTGTATGGAAAAGCATAAAGATGGCCCACAGCAGCAATAAGCATCTCAACACAAATTATAAAATCCTGGAATTGAGCAGCCTCCTGTGCATCCTTTATAAATCCTGACTTCGCAGCAAGAAAAACGAGAACACCCTAACAAAGAAGAGAATGAGAGACATACTTGAAGTCAAGTACGATACGAGCACAGAAATCAGTTTCTACGCTTACTTAGTAAGCAGCCATGCACAATGGATTATCTGTTTACACCAATTTCGATTATTCGTGTTAGAGAGCGATTTTATTTGTTAATAGTAGTTTTGTATTTACGTCGTCATCGAGTACAGGTAATTGGTAACTTCAAGAGTTAAAAGTACAATCTAAAAGGTGAGAAAGAGTCCAAGTTTATCTAAAATTTGCAAAGTTCTTGGCATTGCTACGGCTAAATCAAGCACTGGATGTTTTGTTAGAAGGTTCCATCGCCTTGGTTTCAAATGGAGCAATCTCAACTATTTCCCCAATCAGTAGAAGGAAATTGTGGAAAGGAAAACTTCAATTGGCAGCTGTAAGACTTGAACCTAGGTATCATGCCTGGTAAGGGAGCGCCTCAACTACCATGCTAACCCCTCCTTTGATCACAAAAATTATCACCAATTATTTACAAAATTCTGCCATTCCTACCTCATACTTTTCCAAATTAACAAGGAGATCAAACGAGATGGATTAGTTTTGGACATAACAGGTTGAAGGGAATTAAGGAAAAATAAAAAGGATTGTATATTTTTATTTCCACTGTCCCATTCTCTCACCTAAAGAGATGGCCATGGTGGGAGATTTAACTCTGCAAATGTGACGGATAAATAAAGAAAATCAGTGGCAGTTCCAATAGCTTAGATCCATGATGGAAAAGTAGTCATGGTGGTGGAAATCATTTGTTGCATCATCGTTATAAATTTGATGGGGAATTGAAGGAGAGAAAAGGGCCTGCGAGCCATAATAAGAATGAGAGTCAAAGGTGGAGATGGTAGTCTTTGATGTTACATACGGTGTGTACAAGGTACTGACTCCCGCCATAAAACACAATTGAACAACAAGTATTTGTTCCACATGGATATGGGTTGAAGAAAAAGTTTAAGGGCCCGTATTGCTATTTAGTTAACAAATCAAATGAGAACCACGACATCATCTTAATATTAAGATCCAAATCAGAAAAGCATACTCTGTCACTAAACTAATAGTTGATTAGCAGAGGGAAGAACTATAATAGCAAACCAAATAAGAGGGTGAGGTAACTTCAGAAGCCACGAGAATGGCCTCCGTAATTGTCAAGAACCTCGAAGGAAGGTAAAATGGAAACTTTCCTTAGGGATAAGAAGATTCCAGAAAATAAAGAATTAATCACAAGGACTTCCCCATTCAGGAATTGGGTTTCATAAAGGTTGAAATTCAATTCAGTTATTATCAAAATTAGACAAGATCATACCTGCCAATAGGTCAGGAAAACAACCAACTTGATTATGATAAACTTTGGAACTGGATTGAATGGCTGCAGCAAATCTCTGCATGCCACATAAAACAAGGCCAACGCATAGAGAGCCACTGAATACGACAATGTATAGATGATGGTGAGATAAAGGTATGACTGGTCAACACTGAAGTTTCCATCGTGATATTTCCCCTTCGAATAAAGTACGAATGTGACAGCAACTAAAATGGGCTTGAGTATCACAAATTGCAAACAACCTTGCTTGCATCTCCGGATAAAACGCCTGCATAACTTTAACAGCTTCAGAAACGCGATTAATTAAACAAAAATGAGCGCACTAGAAATGTGGGATCACTTGAACGAAATTAGGGGAAAAGTTTCCTCAAAGTTGTAGTTTGAAGTAAATTATATATACCATGTTGTCAGGCATTAAAAAAAAAATACTATGACGTGTACCATCCATTTAACTATCGTAAAGTTTTCAAGATCATTGCTAGGAACCCACAAAGTTTTGAGAGGGGAAGCAGCAAACATAAGGAGATGACAGAAAATAAACAAGCATATAGTTCCATTCAAAATTATTCGAACTGGATACAATGAATTTCTGTATCCCTTCCAATCATTTCCAATATTTTTTAGAACTAATATAACTTGGATCTTGGAGTTGTCACCAAGCATCAAACACCAATCAAAGTAGATAGCTGATCGCTTCAGAAATTACCCACCCATCCAATGGAAGGGGAGGAAAGCAGCATGTCATCAGACACCAGTTTGGTTTCAGAACTCGGCCACTTAAACTTAACACAACAGCTCCTGGGCCACCCACCCATGCCAGGCACAATGAAAGAAAATTATAAATGACCCACGCTTCGTACCTGAAACAATATCGTAAAAAAATTAGCATGCTCTACCAAAAAATTGTGTAAAGCTCTTAGAAATAAAAAGAAAAAAGAAACATGTGATTAACATTTGACAACATAAATCAGCCAGATGATATCATATTATTTATTGAATAGAATTCTATATAAGAATGCAAAGAACCTAAAGACACCATTGTGGCATGACAAGATCGAGACAATGAAAGTTCTTACATTTAGGCAGATAGGCTACTAAAGGTCAAATTAGGAAATAACAGCAAATCAAGTGGATTAAAAGAAAAAGAATTAAAAGGATACAGATATTTTTTAAAGAATTAAGAAAAAAAAACAGAAACATCGTCGACTCCTATCAGTCCAGTGGTGAACTAGAACACAGTGATTGCCCTGATGATGGGTAGAAAAGTTATTTCAAAGTGAAGACTGATGCCTGGCAGTAAAATCAGAATCATAAATTGTAAAAACAATAAGTTCAGTGCATTCCATGCAGAAGAAATATATGACTTCACAAACGAAGACAAACAACACTTCTTATGCAGCAGGTAGGACATTATGAAAGCAGCATTTCTAGCTAAACACTAGACCTGGAGGGTTCTTTATGTCAACAATCGAACTTAGGCTTAATTTCAATATTTAATGGAAGGGAACATTTTCAATCAGCCAACAGGACCTGACTAATTCCTTCTTAATGTAAAACTAATTAAGTATCAATCCAATCATTACAAGACCGTTCCACCATTAAGATCTATATTTAAGTCCATAAACTAAAAAACCAGAAAAGAGCAAACATGGCAGCAGGCTCACAAGAGATTGTATACCAGTTGCAGATCGATTATCCAAGAAAGACACATGTCCATAGTAGAGAAGCTGAAATCAGTAGCCACTGAAACACCCCAATTCAGAAATATAGTATCGACATCAATACTCTTTGAAAGTGAGACCAAAAAGAATGGTATATAAAATATCTAATAATAGGCGCAAAAGACATTTTTTCTGTTTCATGCATCTCGGATCAGATGGTAAATTCCCAAGGGCACTTCCAAACCCAAGGCTTTAGCAGTGCCTGATGAATGTGATAACGCAAGATAATGGATACCATAAAATTGGCTAAAATATGCTATGGTAACAAAATAACATACTACTAATTCTTTAGAATCATCTATTAGAATCAAATCTATTTGTGCATCAGAACTGGATTTCTCCTTTTTTCTCCCATTGCAGCATTACACGGTATATTCAACTGTAGTGGTGATACAAATACAGTACCATCTGACAAGGCCACACTGATGTCAAAATAGAAGTGATGGGAAAATGGATATGGTGACTACTAGTCTTTCATCATTAATCGTGCTACGCAACACAACAGCTAATGTAGGATAATGCTCCTCAGGTGTATTTGATGCTCATGCAAAAGCAATGGAGGATATACCAGATTTCTTAGTTCCTAGGACTCTTTAATGAATAAAGTAGTGAATGAAATTTTGAGGAAAAAAGAATACAGGGTTAGGAATCCCAAATTATTCAATAACATATGGTTAAGATTAATAAAACATTATATCTCAAGCCTTTTATTCAAATCTTCGAAATTAAAAATTCTGTGAATGCTATAACGAACAAGAGATACGGCAAATTAGAAAGCAAAAATAGAGAGAAAGGTAAGAAACAAAGAGAAATGCTTCCTGATCTTTGAGGTAAGATTGGGATCACGAGTCGTTTCCCTAATAATTCACTAAACCATCTGTGATATCAGTTTACAACAGCTCACACTATTTATAGATGACAAAATACCCACAATACACAAAAATCTAATGAAAACTTCCCCATTCTTCACTATAAAAAACTAGGGATAAAATTTAGGGGAAAAAAATTAATCTTCCAGTTACTAATGGGCAGGATTCCTATGATTGAGATCCATAATCGTTACCCAAAAAATTCAATAAAATTGTGTGTGCGCTAAGGTGATCATAAAAACAAATATCCATGTAACTGTCATAAACAGCTTTCCCCCTTTTCGCTGCCCCTGCTTTGTTCATACTTGGTAGGAAAAACTATGGAGTCAAACTTAAATCAAAGCTATGGTAGCAATTAACCTATGGGAATCAGCCGCATGCCTGAAAGCTCAAGGTAACATTGGAAAAATGGTACATGCAAAGGGATGTCATTGTTTCGGCAAAACTTCAAGTACCATGGTATATTAAACTTAAACAAAAAGACCAATTAACTGGCTGAAACAACTTTAAGTTTTAAGGAACAAAAGGTTGGGAAAAGCACAGGTATTAAGACTGCCACATAAGTCCTTTAGATTCTTACTTTTAGCCCTTCCTTGAAAGTAGTAAACTAATTTAGCACCCATCTGTTAAATCGCATACAATCATGTACTCCCAGCCCCAGACCATTTTGGAAAGATTTAATCCAAAGGAAAACAAGAAAATCAAATTAACTTCAACTCATTCCACTTGAGATCTCTCTTTTTTCATAGGTATTTGATTCACTGAATGGTTCCCCCCGCCAAAAGAGAGCAAACAAGAACAGAAATGAATCATGAAACAGAAGCAACAATAAACATAAAGATAATAATGATGATAAAAAGAACAAGCAGGGTTAAATAGTAATTTTAAAAAAAAGTGTTCTTACATTTCCCGGATGGAATTAAAATAGATTGAACTCTCATTTAGGACGAGTGAAAAGAAAGACATCAATGCATAAACCTGTCAAGGTAAAGAAGAGTTATGATCGTCATAGCAATACAAAGATAAAGCATAATGCTTCATTAACTAACAGTATCAAAGTGCTGCCTTTCATTGATTCGAGACAAAGAAAGTACCAGAATTAATTGTAGCCTAACGAGATCAAAAGGCTATTAAGAAAAGTCAAAAGACAGAGATACAGAAAACGAGTAAAATACTGCATTTCCTTGTGAATAATAATTTTAAAAAAAAAGTAGGGATGTATCAGTAAAGATTACGGATGTAATCAGAATGCAAGTCCACAGTGGAAGCATTGAAAAGAAGAACTAAAGAGTTCAGGGGAAAAGGCGAAAAAAAAAATGATATCATGAGACCCTGGAATTCCAAAAATATATATTCTCCATTGAGTTAATAGTATATAGCACTCGAGACAATTTCGCAAAAGCAAACTAACACACTCCTCCAATAACCTTACCAAGGTGGTATAACAAATACATATGCACTTTGCCTTAATCTTCAGGGAACAAAGAAAATATACGGTTGTAAGTTACCTCGTGGCCAATACACATATACAAGCTTGATCCAGTAACAAACATGAGAAGTATTGTGTGCCAACAACATAAATATAAGGCAGATCTTTCTAATAAAAGATGTGACATAGAAAGAAAAAGAGATGTGCAAGGTATATTGGAAAATATATTGGAAAACAGAAAAATAATCCTATCATGGAAGAGACAAGGAACAAAACAGCACAACAAAGATAAAAATACGCAAGCATAAGATTACAAGACTTCATTCAATCGCATGGAAAACTAACTCCAGGAGCAAAAGAAATTTTCCCTAAAAGCTGATGATAGAAGAGCATCAAAAACAATCTAAAAAACGCATTAGTTTATTTTAGAGGCTTGTTTAATAGGATGTAACAACATAATACAATAGGAAGGCTTAAGAATACTTAGAAAGTGAAAAGACAGTTTTCATTACGAAAACAATGATGCTCCAGGTCCAAATGGTGTAACAACAACCTTCTTTCGAAGGGGATTCAGATATTCTGTTAAAGGTCATCTGTGATAACTTGAGGTCTATGATTAATGTTTTTTCTTCAAAAACCATCAATAAAATTATCATTTTCACTTTATTTCCCTTCATTCCCCCTTGTCTACTGACTACTTTCAACAAGTTTGCTACGGTAGTTATATCCTCAAGAACCAACAGTTTTCCTCCAGGATTAAAATATAAAAAACAATATTTCAAGAAACTTTTGTGCAAAGTATGCAATTTATTTTAGAATCAGGTTTTACTGAATCAGGGTCTGGGGTTATAACTTCAGCGGAAAAGTTGGAGAAATTCCAGTTATCTCTCCAAAACTGAAACGGTTAGATTGTTCCAACTTGGAAAATATGTACCCACTCTCTCCCTTTGTTCTTCTTGGACAAAATTACACCACTTCCCACCCCCTGTTCCATGTTCATTTCGTTGGCAGAAACAATCCAATCCATAGCTGACAATCTCCTAGCTTTTCATCCAGGCCTACTATTCTTTGAAAATGGCCGAGATTTCTCCAACTTCACCTGTGATGTTGGAACCCCAAATTCAGGAATCCGTATTAAGTTACTTGTGCAATTTTTATTGCTAATGTGTATGAATGTACTGAAACAAACAGAAGGGCAGCAATTAATTTGGGCCCAGGGAAGGGCCATATACGACAGCAAATTAATGTTGTTTACAGACCAACAGGCTTAGGTCAATATGAACCCATATTGAAGCTTTGTCCCATAAAATATGTTAAAACTGGAGAAGGCTCATCAAAGCCACACATGAACTTTATTCACGAACAACATAGATTTGGTAAGTTAGTAGTCTCATGGCTTGCTTCAAAAGAACCTTGTTCCAACAGGCAATAACAAAGTGCCACTCTTACCACCAACCTTGCTTCATTACAAGCCAAATAAAAATGTCAAAACTCAATTCAAATAGGCGTCTAAACTAGCAAGCTCGTGTTTAGTCCAAAATTTTTCCTTAATCTAGCCTAATTAATGTCCCATGTGGAGTGTTGGAGGCAAGTTGGATGGTTGGGAAGTCCTCTAAGAATGGTAGAAACATAGGAGGTGTCATAACACTGCTGATGAATTAAGTGAAAACGTTAGTGAGAGAGAGAGAGAGTAGATTAGGATTGGAAAGATGCAGAAGATGATCTGCATGGCAATGGAGGAAGCCTTTATATAAGAGAGGCATACTCATCGAAGCCAACTGGAGGCACATGCCAAATGCACACAGCTCTGCTGTAGAAAGGACAAATGATATCCTCTAGTGAATGTTTCATTCATAATACAATCTCACTGATAATGAAGCTAAAGGTCTCATAAGCTGTAGAGGTTCTGCAGCATTCTATACAGATATGGAAGCATACAAAGCCCATTATATGCCTTTATATAAGAGAGGCATACTCATCAAAGCCAACTGGAGGCACATGCCAAATGCACACAGCTCTGCTGTACAAAGGACAAATGATGTCCTCTAGTAATGGAGCTAAAGGTCTCATATGCTGCAGAGGTACTGCAGCATGCTATTCAGATATGGAAGCATACAAAGCCCATTATATGCCTTTGGATCAATAGCCCATTATATATCTTTGACTTGATCCAAAGGTATCTTCATTTGAGCCTTGAGGATCTCTCTTTAAGAATGAACAAGCATAAGCCCCTAAAAAAGAGTGAGAAAAAAATCTAAACAAACACTCAACTCCAACCATCAAGCCACGTGAATCCAAATGCCTCACACAAAACTAATAGGAAGGCACTAGAGCACCACATGATTGTCGCACCAACCCCAAAGATGGCGTAAGAGCATCAGGATGCCACACGATAAAAGGGACTACGACATATAAAATGAATAATGCACGTAGGAAAAGGATTATGAGGCATAAGAGGGAAGCGCCGGAGTGGAAAGCTGTCAATTAACAATTAAGCCTTAAGAGGGCGAGCATGTCATCATGAGTAGAAGAGGAAGCCTTGGGCCCATGGCGGACACATCCAAGAAGGGGGGTCAAGTGTGCCACAACAAGATTATCGTGATTCGTGAGTGTATATAGGGAATGTCCCCAAGCGCAAAAGTCCAAGGCAAAGACACCATGTACGTTAGCTCTTGGCATGTGACACTTGACCCAAGAAGGTGCTATATACCTGGAAGTGCAGAAGTAGTGCGTGTGTCATCTTGCGGGACTAACACACGGGATCTAAGCATTGACGTGGACATGGCGACATGATATTGCGTAGGTGGTGTTTCAAGCCATATGGCAAGGTGAATCAATTACCAACGTTTAAAAAACAGCAGCCTCCCAAGTCCCGGCCATGCAATTTTTCATCTCCAACAACTATGCAACTTTCTACTCCTAACTATGAACATCTTCCTCTCCCTTGTATAATTGTGTTATGCATTTTTCAATTTTTCCTTCTTTAAATCTATAGCCTCACTTATCACACTCCTTGATTCTTGTTTTCCAAAATGTTACATCTATACTATATCTGTACCATATTATAAAAGTCAACACCACATTTGATGCGGAAGAAGCCAACTCATGTTGTAGCCATTTCATTTTTTCTTCACAAAAGCTCCACATTTTCTCTCCCTTCCCTCTTTCCAAACCCTAATTTCAAATATTATATTTGACTTGACTTCTCTTTTCCTTTTAATTTGACTGTTCTCTTGCAACAAATTGAAGATGTGCCACGCATAGTGCGTGCCACAATAGCTAGTATATGTATATGTACCCAATACTCACCAATATGGAGTTAACATCAGAATTTTTACCAAGTTGTTTTCCAACTACACTATTTGTATTCTTTTTCAATTGGTTGTGGAGACATCCTTCCATATTTCTTTCTTTTTATTCTTTTGTCTTGTACTCTTGGCCAACCAGCAGACTTCCAGCATTAATATTGCAGCCACCTTGTGCATGCTGAATTGCAAACCAAGTTCAAACGATCCAACCAAACTTGATTCCAGAATACACGCATTCTATGCATGGCTCAACTGAAGGAAGGTTGCAACTTCAATGGAGGACAAAAATCACGCTTGCAGTATGTTATAGTACACTAATGCATGGAACTCCAAGAAGCTCCAATAGGGTGGATAACAACAATAGGCATGACAAGACTCCCTTCAGTTATAACTGGATTCAAATTATGCAGGAGCAAAGCTTCGAATAATTAAATGAGAACGATAATATGCTCTTCAATTAACATACGATATCCTGTATTGGCTTCAGATAGGTTAACATAATCTGGACGCTGTTTAGGAAACCCAAGAACCGGATCATCCGAGGTTAAGACGGATGAGTAATTTTACACCGGCTTATACTGAGACTATTTGAGTAAAGCCATTTATTTCTAGATCATTAGAAGCTTGTACATAAAACTGAAATAAAAACACCTGTTCTCGAATCAGGTCACTGCAGTTTTCATTTGAACCAAATCAAAGTAGGAGGCAGGACCTGTCTAAACCAGTTTTGAGACTTGCAAATAACTCTAGTTTAAAACTCAACCTAGTGGCAAGCAAATGGAGAAGATTGCCAAAGTGGCTCGGTAGGCAGGCAGCCAGTTACCTAGGTGCCAAGTCCTAGTATTTCTTATTATTCACGATTTGACCACGAATCTTATTATTCACGATTCCGATATAATTCATGCAATTTGGTAGCCTTTCAATTTTATTTTTTATTTTGTTTTCTTATCAGGAAATACACATTCACCTACTTCCACATCTTGCAGCGCTTGATAATGCTTGAACTCCCCACCTCCCATTTAAGAGTGAAACACATGTACCATTGGGCCAAACACCACTTAGTAATTTGGCAGTCTTTCAAGTCTAAAAACAATAATCCCAAGTCCTTATGCTTAAAAATCATACTAATTTCTCGTCCCCTACTCTCTATGGGCTTTGAATGCTTGTTTCATTTAATTCATAATTTGTTAATTGTTTTCTTTCAATAGATAGAAACATATAGACACACGTGAAACACACAAAACTCAGGCCCACGCCTCTTACCAGGGAGGCCAGAGTCTGACCTACTGACCAAGTGTCAACATTAAAAAACAAGTTTTGCATTGATAGATATCTATCACTCATTTACAATATATTTTAAAGTTTTACACGCCTACAATGTTTTTCTATAAATTTTAGTAAGTGTTACTAAATCTCACGTTTAGTGATTAAATTCAACTCACAATTCAAAAAGGGTAATAATTCTATTCATGATTAGTATCTAGGTTTAACAACTATGAATCATGATTGAACGCGTAGAGGTGATCAAAGAAACTCATTGATGGATACTTTCCAGCATACCGCATTCAATTCTTTCTCCACGACAAACCAATTAATGCATGACAAACCAAAAAAGCTTTCAAATACAAAATGCATACCATAATTTTAGCCATGCCAAATTATGTAACTGAAAAGTACATATGAAAAAACAACAAAGAATTGCTTGAGAACAATAGAACTCACAGGAACCATAAAAATGATGCGGACAATGTATCTCTGATAAGTGGGTTCAATATAATTCCACAGGTGCCTGTAAATGTGGATAAGTGCTAAAGCAATGGCCCCAGCTGTGCAAGGTAATGCAACAAGGATATAGTATATCGGTGCCATTTGCTCCTGTGAGTCCTGCGACTACAATTTAATCCACCGGAACGCCTTCTTTCTTTTTCCTTTCCGGCCACTGAAACACATTCCCAACAACAAATATCATTTTTACAAATCTTTTAATGTTAATCCCTTTCCCTGCAAGGAAAAAGAAAAAGAAAAAGAAAAACCTCACATTACCCACTTTCCCTATTTTTTCTTCCTGTAAGATCAATAATCCTGCAAACTATGTGTGCAATCTCTCTCTCTCTCTCTCTCTCTCTCTCTCTCTCTCTCCCTCTCTCTCTCTCTCTCTCTCACACACACACACACACACATATATATATATATATATGTGTGTGTGTGTGTGTAACCAAGAGAGAAATCCAAAAGTAAAAACAATTTCTAGATTCATGGTGAAGAACCGTGTATGTTTTCGAATGGAATTTTGGTAATAAAAGACCAAATACCATGCTTGTACGTAATCCCAATAATTGTTTTGGGTTCCGTTAAGTTTTAAGGTATGAGCCCTGAAAGAATCAAGACCCCAAGCACGAGGATCGAGTACGAACCACATAACACTTGGAGTGGGTGATGGCTGATTTCTGATCAGAAGGGTTCACATGGTTGTGAACAATCTGAACTGAACCAGTTTCAGTTAACATAGCCTCATCGACAAAACGATATCGTCCTTTAGATACTAGGTAGTTCTGATTACCAAAATAACGTTCCTTAAAAAACCATGGGTCATGGTACCATTAGAGATCATCCATGGTAAGAGTTAACATATGTTCTGTCACAGTATTTTGGAAATATTGTGGTTCAGATTCCAGAACTTGTTTAAGGTTCTTGGAGTTGGGTGTCGAAGATGACAACCCAGATTTCTGTGGATGGTTGGGTGTCGAAGACGACCCAGTTCCCAAAAAAGAAAATTCTGATAATGGACTTTTTTGTTCCTCTGCTTCACCTTAGGTGGCATCGGATTGATGTACGGATGAATCCTGCAAGAATTCTCGTGTTAAAAAATCAGGTAGAGAATTAGAAGAACATTTTATGTATTCAATTTGAAAATCAAATGAACTTAATTCAAATTGCCATCTAGCAAAAATCTGTTTTGAAACAATATTCTTAACATCTTTTTGTAAAATGGTTTTGGCTGCACTGCAATCAATTCGAAGTAAAAAAGATTGATTTAATAAATCATCTTGAAATTTAGAAATACATTTGACAATTGAAAGCATTTCTTTTTTGATAATAGCATAATACTTTTGAGCATTTTTCCATATTCCAGATGTGAAACGAACTAATTCTTCTTTATTGGAATTGGGTTTCTCTGTTTAAGAATACCACCATAACCAATGTCAGAAGCATCAGTTTCAACAATTTTAAGATGCTTATCCCTTATGGATAAAACATCATCCCCAGTTATCATTAACCAAAGCAGCCACTGTCTTTGGAAAACCTAATTGCAAATGGGATCCTATTGGCAAACACATGTCACATTTCTTCTCTGAATTCCAACTTGCTTGGATATGGAGATGGAGTCTTAAATGTGATTTAAACCATCTAGATTGTCCTACTCTCCAAAAAATTTTCTTCTTCAAATGGTGAAATAGTTTTGATACAGCTAAAGCCCTATCCAAAATGCAAACCACCATATCCGTCAATGATGCTAACCAGGCCCAAGCCCAACAAGCACCATCTCAAACTCCTTCTATTAACATGGATTCTCTGGGCCTTCTTATTATGTATACCTTTCGAGCTCAATTTCTTGATTTGTCTGTAAAAATGTTAGAGATAATGAAGGCCAACTCCTTATCAGTCACATCCAGTATGGAAACTCAAAGTGATAAATCCATGAAATCTCCTACCCCAGCTGAACCGGATAATAATCAATTTCTTTGTTTAGCTGGTGAAACCCAAGATCCCAATGACGATGATCAGATCCCTATGACGGATTATTGAAACTCCTTAATTGAAATTGCTGAAGAAAAAGTATCAGCAACCAAACCTAAATCTCTTTGAAATCCATTCATGGCAAAACAGGAGACTATCTCCGTGGAATGGTCAGATTGCATTTCAAAAGATGCTGTACAGTTATCCTCCACAACCGACATATCGTATCTCTTTTTGAGTACGTCACAATGCCAGCTCATTACCGACGCTACCAAACAAAGCAAAGAGCATCTCTCTTTGTCAGTGCGCTCAATGGTCCCTACCACCTTTTCAGTGCTCACCCACTTTCCGTTTACAACAAAAGTGCATTGTCAGAGCATCGTCTCAGTGCGTTTCTTTTTCAAAAGATGCGCATAATATGTTTCCCAGCCGACGCAAATGGACACGGTCCACTTACTAAGAAAGACACCTGACTTCTACTGCCAGCCATCAGTACCCGTGACTCCCCAGAGCACTCACGGACTTGAAATGAAGAATTGAAATCCGTAAGACTTTTCTTCTATAAAATGGCACTTTCCCTTTGTGGAAGATTTAAGTTTTTCTTTCCACTCTTCTTCGACTTCTCTCTTGTAAACCCCCTTCTCTCTTCTCTCTTGTAACTTTCTCAGTTTATAATATAATTCCAAGTACGTTTGTGTAAAAGATCCGCAGTGCAGTAATGTTGATACCAGATTGTTCACAACCATGTTAACCCTTCTGATCAGAAATCAGCCATCACCCACTCCAAGTGTTATGTGGTTCGTGTACTCGATCCTCGTGCTTGGAGTTTGATCCTTTTAGGGCTCGTACCCTAAAATTTAACGGAACCCAATACAATTATTGAGATTACGTACAAGTCTGGCATTTGATCTTTTATTTCCAAAATTCCATTCGAAAACATACATGGTTCTTCAACATGAATCCAGAAATTGTTTCTACTTCTGGATTTCCCTCTTGATTTTTTTCCTGGTGGAAAAAAATGGAGGCGACCATCAAAGTTCTCCCTCAATTTGTACAAGATGTTTATCCCTTATGGATAAAACATCATCCCCAGTTATCATTAACCAAAGCAGCCACTGTCTTCGGAAAACCTAATTGCAAATGGGATTCCATTGGCAAACACATGTCACATTTCTTCTCTGAATTCCAACTTGCTTGGATATGGAGATGGAGTCTTAAATGTGACTTAGACCATCTAGATTGTCCTACTCTGCAAAGAACTTTCTTCTTTAAATGGTGGAATAATTTTTATACGGCTAAAACCCTATCCAAAATGCAAACCACTATATCCTTCAATGATGCTAACCAGGCCCAAGCCCAACAAGCATCATCTCAAACTCCTTCTGTTAACATGGATTCATGCTTTTGAGCATTTTTTCATATTCCGGATGTGAAACGAACTAATTCTTCTTTATTGGAATTGGAGTTTCTCTGTTTAAGAATACCACCATAACCAATGTCAGAAGCATCAGTTTCAACAATTTTAAACCAACTAAAGTTTGGTAAAGTTAAGCAAGGTAAAGCTTTAACCCTAAGTTTGATTTTTCTTACAGCAGTTGTATGAGTATCACTCCAAGGTGGAGGATTTTTAGTTAATCTAGTATGCAGTATAACTGCATCTTGGGCTAAGTACTGATAAAAGTCTGAAATGTAATTTAGACTTCCTAAAAACCGTTGTAATTAAGTTTTGTCTTTTAATTCATCAGAGAATTTAGAGACAAATTCAATACTACGGTCAATGGGTATTATACAGATAAATTAGCAGGACATACCCTGCTGATAATTGCTGTGATACCAAATAATGTGCAACACCACCGCACTGCGGATCTTTTACACAAACGTACTTAGAATTATATTATAAACTGAGAAAGTTACAAGAGAGAAGAGAGAATGGGGTTTACAAGAGAGAAGTCAGAGAAGGGTGGAAAGAAAAACTTAAAACTTCCACAAGGGGGAAGTGCCCTTTTATAGAAGAAAAGTTTTACAGACTTCAATTCTTCATTTCAAGTCTGTGAGTGCTCTGGGGAGTCACGGGTACTGATGGCTGGCAGTAGAAGTCAGGTGTCTTGCTTAGTAAGTGGACCAAGTCCGTTTGCATCGGCTGGGGAACATATCCCGTGCACCTTTTGCAAAAAAAAACGTACTGAGATGATGCTTTGACAATGCACTTTTGTCGTATACAGAAAGTGGGTGAGCACTGAGAAGGTGGCAGGGACCACTGAGCGCACTGACAAAGAGATATGCTCTTTGCTTTGTTTGGTAGCGTCGGTAATGAGCTGGCATTGTGACGTACTCAAAAAGAGATACGATATGTCAGCTATGGAGGACAACTGTACAGCATCTTTTGAAATGCAAACTGGCCATTCCACGGAGATAATCTCCTGTTTTGCCATGAATGAATTTCAAAGAGATTTAGGTTTGATTGCTAATACTTTTTCTTCAGCAATTCCAATTAAGGAGTCCCAATAATCCGTCATAGGAATCTGATCATCATCATCGTCATAGGGATCTGATCATCATCATCGCCAATGGGATCTTGGGCTTCACCAGCTAAAGAAAGAAATTGATTATTATCCGGTTCAGATAGGGTAGGAAACTTCATGGATTTATCACTCTGAGTCTCCATACTGGATGTGACTGATAAAAAGTTGGCATTCATTATCTCTAACATTTTTACAGATAATTGGGCTTTGGTAAAATAACTTCTTGTTGCAGATTTTGCACCAAGAGAAAGATTGCTAGTAAGCATACTCCTTAGTTACAAATGGAAACTGTAGGTAGTTTGTACTGTATTTTCATACAAGTACCACTAGCTGCAGTTAAGGATTGTGTTGTTTTTTCGAAGTATTGTGTAGGAACAATACCTTCTTGTACACAATTCATATCAGCACCACTATCAACTAAAGCGATAGCATTTTTAATAGTATATTCTTTATTAATCACAAAATTAATTTGAATATACCATTTCTGATTAGTAACCTTTTGAAAAAGGTTAAGGAAGGGAGATAAGTCCCCAGAAGGAGTAGGGGTTTCAATTTTCTTACCTTTCTGGTTATCTTCTTCCTGATTTATGGATTTAATACTTTCAAGATCAAAGAGTCTTGACCTAATAGTAAGAAGATCCAATTCATACTGTTGGTTAAACACTTTTAATTGTTTAATTTCAGTTTTAAGAAATTTTATTTCTTTATTTAAATCATGAATGATTATGGGTTTATCATAACTATTATCCATACGATTTAATACAATTTGTAGACTGTAACTCCGATTTGGAGGAGTTATGGCAACATTATCAGATTTAACTGAAAATGTTGGAGTCTGAGTTATAAGAAATTCAAGAAATTTTCTTTCAGCTGTTGGATCTTGAATGTGTTTGGAAACCTCAAGTATATCCTATTGATTGCTAGTAAAAACATTTAAACCATTTAATTCACAAATGGCTTTTCAATATGTACTAGAATCTTGGTTTGTGGTAAGTTCATTCATAGAACACTTACCATTACAGTTAGATTGTTTTTTACCAGATCTTGTATCAGATGAAGAAGATGAAATGATATTTTCATTAGAGGATTCAGATTCAGACTCAGATGTACTATTGAGTAATAATTTACTTAATTACAATCTTAAGCTTTCATCTTGAAGTTCATTCAATTTCTGTTTTGTTGAACATCTGTTAGTATAGTGACCAATTTTGCCACATTTGTAACAATGAGCATCAGATTTAAATTTTCTCTTTTCGGATGATGGTTTCTGATATATATATATATATATATATATATATATATATATATATATGTGTGTGTGTGTGTGTGTGTGTGTGTGTGTGGAAAATAGATGGAGCATACAAACCTCGAATGCAATGTTACCACTGTCAGGTTCTACTGATCTTCTTGGCTTTGTTTACGATGCTCATGCAACGGTACAATCGACTAACACATTCAAATTTTTGAGTCGGCGCGAAAATTGTAAATCCTAGCCCCCGAAATCGCTATTGCCTGCTGCACAGAATCGAACCGTTGATCTTTACAGATAGATACACGATTTGATCATAACGTCACAATATAAAAGATAAATGTCCTAAAATCGGTAAGAACATCAACAAAAACGGCAGGCCAAATCAAAGAACTCACAATCGATTAGGTTAACGCCTGAATCGAGAAGACGAAGAATGACATGTTCTAACATTTGTGGCTATTGTGTGCCCTGGATTGTGACACTTTAATCCAGAATTGGATATGAAAAGATTGAGAAAAATTAGGGCGAAAAGTGACTGACCTTTATCGACGAGATCGGGGGAGGGAAATGGGATGAAACAGTGGTTGAATCTCGTCGGTAGCGAAGGCGGGTGTGAATTGAGATGCCCCACAGGCGCCAATTCAATACTGTGCAGCGGAGGAAGATTGTGAATTTGGTTATACCACGGTTGTAACAATGGCGGCTTTCAGTCTCGCTGTGATCAGGAAAAGCAAAAACAGCGATATAATCCCGACATGGCGGCTTTCAAATAAATTGACTTATAAGATATTTAATTTTTTTTAAAAAAAATTAAAATATAAAATTAAGGTCTTTAGAATAATTTTTCATATAAATTTTTTGTTTTTTTGCTTTTTTAGTTTTTATTAAAATATTTATTATATTTTTATTTTTATTTTTAAATTATAATTTTGAGATATTGGTACAATTTTTTTCTTTTTGTGAGGATAATTAATTTTTTAATTAAAAATATTATAATAATTTTAATTTAAAAAAATTAAAGCGTTTGAAACGTGTATAGATTTTTTTTTTATATTAAAAAATAAAAAAATAAATTTTTTTGAAAAACCAAATAGTATGGTTTAAATTTTTAGATTTTTTTTTTTTTTTTTTTGTAAAAACTCAACTTGTTTGGAAATGACTTTTTCGAACTACGATTTTTTAGCTTTTCTTGCTAAAAACACCCGCGCACACACAAAAAAAGAAAGAAAACTATTAATGGGACCGTTTGATAACGTTTACAGTTTTTTATTTTTTGTTTATGAAAAATAAAAAACATATTTTTGTTTATGTTTATAAAAAAATAAAAACAAAAATATATTTGATAACATAAATGTTTGAAAAGTGATAGTTAAAGATTACGGATGAATCTAATCAAAATTTATTTACAAAATAAGTGAAAATATATTTTTTTTTGTTTATTAAAATTTTGTAAATTTTAAAAACTGTTTACAAATTTTTGAAAATAAAAATAATTTACCAAACATATTTTTATTTACAACTTACGAAAAATTTAAAAACAATAATAAAAAAATAAAAAACATAAATGTTACCAACAGTACCTGCTTTTAGTTTTTTTTTTCGTTAATAACACACAAAAATCAACAAAATATTTGACAAAACAGTTAAAAAGTTTTAAAAAAATAAATCAAAATAATAGTTCTTAGAATGCTACATTCAAACTCCTACTCTATTTTGAAAAATAATAATTTATTTACTCAATAACTTATTTATTATCAATATCGATTATATATGATTATTATTATCATTAATTATATAAAATGGAATACTGTCTAATTTAAGCAAAAAAATATTTAATTAATTTTAAAAATAACTTAAAAATTAATTTACCAAATAACCTGCTTAGAACCCACTTTAAATTTCTAATTAAAAATATAAAAATAAATAAATAATAAATAACTTTTAAACTAGTTATCAATTACGGTCTAAACTAATATTTGTTTGTGATCTCTTAAAAAAACATTTTTTTTAGAAAAATTTTAAGAAAAATTTAAAAAACTAATTTATATTTTTCAACTTTTGATTTATTTTTAAAAATATATTTACAAAATATTGTTAATATAACAAACTTAACCGGTTAAAATTATATATTTATTTTGAATAATTATCACCTAGTAATTTTAAATAATTTTTTAAAAAATTATTTCAAAAAATAAACTGAATATACCTTAATAGGCTCTTTAAAGAGTTTTGAATTTTAGTTATTTTTTAGCTAATTAAATTTAACTAACATGTAAAACTCTTCAAATTATACAAAAATCAGTATATATAAATAGTGTTGGAAATTGAATAAATAGTTAAGCTAGAGAGTAATATTGAAAGTACATATATAAAAAAATAAATAAATAAAATAGAAAAATGTATTATTTTCTTAACTTTTATCTAATCAAAATAGCTAATTTTGTTGAAAATACTCTAATCCTATAAATATTTGATAATTATAGTCATTATCCACATTTCTATAATAAGGTAGTTGGTTGGATGCTATCATTAGCCTTACTAAGGATGAGGATATTTGGAAGATATGCACACGTGGCAAATAGTTATCTATTATTACATGGTACATGTGTTAAAAGAAAATTACAAAATGGTCAATTATAGATACATTTTTGAGTTCTCCTTTCAAAATCCTTAATTCACTTAATAGTATTAGAATAAATCAATCTAGGCCAACCCATCATCCTATGCTCCAATGGTGTGTTAATTATCTTATCCCCCATTTAATTTTCTTACCAAACATAGCTTTTACTATGACTAAGTTCTAATGGTCCTATCCTGCTATTTTTAATCTACCATCAAACATTGTTAGAAAAAAAATGGCATTTTATTGCTATTTTTTAGGCAAATTAAATGTAATTTCTACATTTAATTTTATGTAAAGGAAATATGTTTAATTACATGCGACGAGTCAGTACATATAATTAATTTGGAGAATGAAATTTAGCTTCAAATATGATAGATTGTGTTGGGAGAATTTCCAACGCCAATATAAATCCATGCTCGGGGATCCAGAAAATACATCTTTAATTAACTTTCAACA
>JAOTRH010000024.1:19099355-19128670 GCA_034768845.1 Heliamphora exappendiculata | reverse complement strand
GGATTAAGAGTTCGTGCAATACATGATAATACGAGATGTGGATCAATTTATATAGTCAGTATAGAATCGATCATCCCGTTGATCCCTCTCAATACACTCCAAGTATACTAACACATTGAGCTCGAACATCGAATTTCCAAAATTTGAATTCGATCCGTTTGATCTAGCTAAGATCAGCTCCTATAACGATGTACTACAATCGTACCAATGGAATACCCGGGTCTATTACAATTGTGAGCTTACCTGTATAATCTGTCAGAACTTTTGACCCGATCTTCCGTGCAGCACGCACCGAGTCAAATACTGGATAGAATATACAGACACTATGCATTCATACATCACAAATGTAATTATGAAATAATAAATGCAAAATCATCTCAAATATTTCTCGTTAATATGCTAGGGATTCAAAATAAAATACATAAAAAGCATGACTTTTCAGTATACATTCACAACACACATAAACCCTAGATCTCATCCAGTTCGATCTCTTGCTGCAGGGACTTCGGGCAAGTCGGGTTCTTGCTCCATGAGGCTTTGATATGTCGATGTTACCATGGTTCATCTCTGGGGGCCTCCCATTTAAAAACAAAAAAAAAATCAGTAAAAGAGGGGAAAGGATGAACGCCGTAGAGCACGGGAGAAAAATTACTACAGCTTCTGGGAAATTTTGATTCTTGGTGGTCCGGTTACAAGATCTCCAACCTGGATGGCTTGAATCCCAACTGGTGGCCATCAATTTAGAGTTCTGAACCCTCAATTATCGAAAAGCTTGGTCCTCAAGCTTGAGCTCCATCAATGGCAGAATGAAGGAGGAAGGTTGGCAACGGGTGGGTGATCGGCGGCACCGAGGGTAGTAGGAGCGACGGGTTGGTTAGTGCTATGGCGTGGAGAGAGAGAGGACATCGAGACGATCGTATAATGCCTATATTTATCTCCAACAGAAGCTTTTAGAAGCTCCTCAATTCCCTTTTTCATTTTTTTTACTTTTTCCCTTTTATTATTTGTTTTGTATTTGTTTTGTATTCACTTTACTCAATAATTATTTAGAATATTTCATCACCACCCAACCACAAATTCATCATATAAAACATCTTAAAATCACTTTATAAAATCGCATCACTTTAAGTTCTCTTACGTAATTTTAATTACGTATAAATCACATTATTAAAATTTTCGGGCTTTACTAAATTAATTATGTATTAACATTCCGAGATATGCCGATATACCAAACCCAAACAATAAGGAAATAACAACTTTAAAAAGAAATTATTTTTTTCAAATTTAATTAACTTAATTAAAACTGTACCTGCTACAAATATATTTAAATTCAAAGTTAGCTAAAAATCATGTTTTAAACTATTCGAAACCCATGTTTCTAACAATCTACCACATGAATGGAATTTAATAGAAAAGAAATGCTACAAGATGCAGACACAGAATTTACATAGAATTGTCAGCTAACTATCAAACTTGCTAGCTAATCAGTGGATGCGATGCCTTGAATTGTTCACCTGTTTGTGTAAGCCAAGATAATAGGGTTTACGTAGAATTTTTCTAAAAATAGTTTGGTTCTCACGGTTATACCTATTTTGGTCCTAGACAAATACTTATTTCATGAGTACTGTTAGAGAATGTAGCCTTAGCATTCTCATAGAAGTGGCCCATTCTCACTCATATAGGTGATTCTTATTAAGAGTATCATGTTGTACCTCACTTGAATTTTAAGGTATAAGAATCATTAAAAGTATAGCTTAACCTAATAACGCTACAGGTATCACTATACTATCATAGGAATGGATATGAGATTTTATCTCCATAGTGATGAAACTCAATCACACACAATTCAGTTGTCCCTTTGAACCTAGATCTTGAGATCTCCAGTCAGCTAGGTTGGGTTGCCATTGAGGCGGTTCTTAATTCATACGTTTTAATCTCATTCCCCTCGATAAATAACTAACTTTCTCTCCGCTTAAGTTTTTTGTTAACGGATCCGCTACATTATCTTTAAACTTTATATATTCGATGAAAATTATTCCACTATAGAGCAAGTGTTTTACGGTATTGTGTCTGCGACGTATATGTCGAGACTTACCGTTATATATATTATTATGTGCCTTAGTTATTGCTGATTAACTATCGCAATGTATACAGATGGTTGGCACAGGTTTAGGCCACATAGGGATGTCTTCTAAATATTGGTGGATCCATTCAGGTTTCTCTCCAGCTTTGCCTAGAGCTATAAACTCAGACTCCATTGTGGATCTCGCAATACACGTATGTTTAGACAATTTCTAAGACATAGCTGCACCATTCAAAGTGAATACGTATCCACTTGTAAATTTTGAGTTATTAATATCAGATATCCAATTTGCATCACTGTACCCTTCCAATATAGCTTGATATCTGGTGTAATACCACCCATAATTTTGGGTGTATCTCAAATATCTTTGTGACACCCTATTCTATTTCAATTTTGAGTTATATATATGTTTGACGCTCATTTTGGCTTTTTTGCTTTAGCATGTTTATATGCGTTTAGATGCATGATTAAGTTTATATATGCAAACGGGGTTTGTTCCCGGGGTTATTGGGAATTATGGTGCGAATTTCAAAAATTTCATAAAAAAGATATCTTGGAGGCCTATAAATATCTAGCATTAGATGTTTTCAAAAAATATTTTTAAAACTTCTTGACTAATTTTGTTTCTTTTTCTCGCTACGTTCTGTTTAAATTCTTAGGGGCCCAGTGCTTGGTTTTTGGCTATCCAATTGCCGATCCTTGTTATTGGCATCGTGGTCTGCATTTTCATCCGAACAGAATTTTATTCCGAAAAAGTTTGATTTTACACGTAGATCGATGCATTGAGTTTTTAACTCACCGAGGTAGAATCCTAGACTGTATAGTTGTTAAAGGGTGTTACGTGTAATCTTAAGCATCTTTACCGTTTAAAGGTGCATAAAAGGTGATTTATGTTTAAATCGGGTTTTTCATTTAAAACCTTTTTCATCATTTTCGGTGGATAGAGGTGCGTTTCAAGAGTTTTCTTTCGAGGTTTTGGTGTTGGGTTTGGACGTGCGGTTGTCCGAGGGTATTGGGTGGATGTTTGGAGGTTTGATTTGAGGTTTGGAGGCCAGAACCATGGCTCAAAAACATTTTCTGGCAAGTCAGTCAACTAGATCTTGATGATCAGTCAACTGGATCATGTTTTTGGGACGTCAGTCGACTGAACCTCCTAGGTCAGTTGATTGACATGCTTCTGTTTTGTTTTACTTCTTTTCCCGAGAGTTTTCAGTCGACTAGGGGTTAGGGTCCAGTCAACTGGGGTCCTGTGTGGGCGTTTGGTGTTTGCTTTGGTGATTTGGTGGTTCTTTTGGGAAGAAGGATGGTTTGAAAAAGGAGCTTTTATGAAAACTTGAAAAATATATTTTTTTTGGAGGTTTAGAGCTAACCCTTGGGGTTGAGTCTTAACTTTGAAAACGTTTGATGAGAGTGTGTTTTTACATTCTAGTTGGTCTCCATGTTCGTGGATTGAATCTCTTTTATACATGTGTTGTACAACTATTTTACGTGATGGTTTTTAAATATTTTTCATAGATGTACCATAACAGTGGGTATGATGAGTTGGAGTTTTATTACTCCTTGGTGGAAGTCCAAAAACGTGTAAAAAGTGGGTTTGCTACGGTCCCCCAGGTTAGTCCCCGTAAATGTGGTATTGGATACTTCGTCTATTGATCGTGGAAATCCGTAAAGAGTCGGTTGGCTCCGTGAATGGCGTCGTTGTTGTGACTCCGTATATAACTTATCATTATCTAGCAGGCCTTCAGTGGTTCAGGACTAGGGTAATAGACAGGAATCTATAGTTGTTACCTTTGTCTGTATGGCAGAGTCGGTACATAGGATTTTATTTTTATCTCTTACTCCTTGGCTGTGTGGCCCGAGTGGAGCAAACTATTTTATTACTGCTTTTTCTCAATCGTGGCATGATATCTGTGAGGATGATATGCATGGTTTAGTAGATGGAAAGCTTTTGGTTTTGTGAGGAATACCTTTTTGGCTTCTGTGGTTAAGTCTGCGTGTATATAATTGTATATCCTGCTTTACAGCTTTATAGTCTGTTCCTATTGGGCTTCGGTTCACGGTGTGAGATTTTGTGCAAACCTTTTTTAGGCGAGCAAGTGGAGTTGACCTAGATGCCCATGGTGATGGAGGATTTGTTGTAGTTTATCCTTATTTTTTAGACATGTTGTATTATATGTGATGCCTGTTTCTGATGGCGAGTTTTTGTACGCCTTGAGGCGATATACTTATTCATGTATGGAACTGCGTGTTTACTGCTTATGAGATATGAACTTTGGAAATCTTTATCCAACTGCTATGTATTTTGAGTTGTTGGTTTTTCAACAGCAAACCTTATTTTCTTAAACGGTGTTTAGTGGGCTTTTGCGTGACTCTAGTGTTTGGGTCATGACAACTTGGTATCAGAGCTCTGGGTTTAAATACCTAAGAGCCTTGAAAAAGAGGGTACATCACATTGTGAGGATGTGCTTGTGCTTGATTACATGTGTTTTAGCGTTTTGTAACATAAGCATGATAGCCTGTTCAGCATGATAGTTTGTGGTGTATACGTGGGTATGGAGGTTGGACCTTCGGATTTATTAGTCTTGCTTTTGGGAATTTAGGTTAACAAACTTGGGAGCTATGTTAGAGACACGTTTCGCGGACGTGATTTCTAGTAAGGAGTCTAAGTAGGTTATCCAAAGTGACGCGCCATTGTTGTTGGTTCTCCTCAGTATGTGAGATGTGATAACATGATCTTAAGTGACTATGTATTAGCATGCTTATGTGTATTATGTCTTTTACGTTAGCAATAACATGTTGTAGGGAAGCTTATCCTATTATGCTGCTTTCGTATAGAGTTATGTCCACGCGGGGAGGACGAGGCCGTGGCCGTAGTTCTGGCCGAAAGGATGTTCCAATCCCAGATATTAGGGATCCTAATGCACCCTGAGGACTTGTTGACGGAGATCAATTGCGTGAGATGGTAGGCTCCATCTGGCAACTGGCAGAGGCCTCTAGAGGGAGAGAGAGTGCACCTGAATCGAGGGCGACGGTCGCAATGCGCGAGTTCTGATATCTGGACCCTCTTACCTTTTCTGGGGATTCCAATCCCATGATA
This sequence comes from Heliamphora exappendiculata, assembly GCA_034768845.1. Classification (NCBI taxonomy): domain Eukaryota; kingdom Viridiplantae; phylum Streptophyta; class Magnoliopsida; order Ericales; family Sarraceniaceae; genus Heliamphora; species Heliamphora exappendiculata. The sequence goes on along the minus strand of JAOTRH010000024.1, from coordinate 19,123,490 downwards.
GCCACTGAATGGTTGGAGATGGTGACCAGGATCTTGGATACGCTTCAGATAGAGGAAGATGATTTGAGGGTTACTTTTGCTGCCTTCCAACTGAGGGGGAGTGCTCATATGTGGTGGAAGTTTGCCAGGACTACAGTTGGAGGCACTTGGGAGGCGTTCACGAAGGTATTTCTGGAGAAATACTTTTCGGTAACTTTGAGGGATCGCTACAGAGAGGACTTCCTCTTTCTGACTCAGGGGACGATGACTGTAGTCGAGTGTGAGGCTATGTTTACTAGCCTATCTCGATTTGCACAAGAGATTGTGCTTACTGATGAGTTTCGTGTGAAGCGGTTCGAGAGGGGTTTGAGGCCCGCTATTCGAGATAGAGTGGCGGCATTCAAGATGCAGGTCTTTATAGAGTTAGTAGAGATCGCCATGAAAGTGGAGGACACTCTAAATGAGACACGCAGGGACAGAGACAGTAGGAGTCAGCAGGACGGGGGACGTGTACAGTCCCAGAGATGCAAAGACAAGCATCAACGAACGTCTAGTCCAAATTCGTATCCAATGGGGTCGTATTAGCCGCAGTCTTCAGAATCCTCGCCTCCCGTAGTCTCAATGGGAAGGTCATAGCAGAGAGTGCTTGTTTATTATAGATGCAGACGACTAGGGCATCATGCGGCAGAATGCCAGAGTCTAGCGCCTGTTCAGGCACAATCGCAGTCGTAGGTGCAGGGGAGGGAGCCAGTGACATGCTTTGAGTGTGGCCAGTCTGGGTACATTCGTAGGAACTGCCCCAGAGGAGGGAGTATGCAGAGTACAACTGGAGCGTCTATTACTCCATCTGCCTAGGGACGCCAGCTATCTAGATTTGCAGAAGGGGGCACCTCAGTACAGTCGGGCAGGCAGTCAACAGTTCTGGGCCACAGTGGACAGGCCAGAGCATATGTTCTTGCAGATCCCAGTTCATCCAGATCACTGATCATGCCCGATGCTGCTATTATCACCTCCATGATCAGAGGTACTTTTCTAGTCTATAGATCATGGGCCAGCATTTTTATCGACACGGGAGCATCGCATTCGTTTATTTTTTCTACTTTTGCATCTGCATTGGGGTTGAAAACAGACTTGTTGGATAGTGCTTTGAGTGTGGAGACCTTAGTCAGTGGGAGTGTGATGTTGAGTCGTGTGTGTAGATCCTATGTGTTGGAGGTCGCCGGTCGTTGTTTAGAGTTTGACTTTATCATTCTAGACATGACCACGTTTGATGTCATCCTAGGGATGGATTAGCTGGCCACCTATCTTGCCTTTATTGATTGTGATCAACAAAGGGTAATGATATATACACCGACGGGAGATTGCCTCTGTTTTGTGGGTGACCGGGACGAGGGTTTGATGTATATGCTGGGTGTTGTGCGAAACCAGGGAAACCTGAGTTTCCTCTTTTCAGCCCTCATATTGGATGAGGTGGTTAGGTTTTGAGGAGAGTTACCTCCGATGGTTTGCAACTATCTAGATGTCTTCCCTAACGATCTGTTCGAGTTGCCACCGAACCATGAGGTAGAGTTCTCTATTGATCTTGTTCTAGGAGCAGCTCCCATATCGATGCCGTTTTATCGTTCTACACCCGCTGAGTTGCGTGAACTCAAGGTACAGCTTTAGGAGTTACTTGATAGGGGGTTTGTATGCCCGAGTACTTCACCGTGGGGAGCTCCTACCCTTTTTACTAAGAAGAAGGACGGATCTTTGCAATTGTGTATCGACTATCGAAAGTTGAATCAGATGATAGTGAAGAATAAGTATCCTATGCCAAGGATTGATGATTTGTTTTATCAGTTGAAGGGGTTAAGCTGTTTCTCGAAGATTGACTTGAGATCAGGATACCGCTAGTTGAGGATTAGGGACGAGGACATAGCGAAGACCGCCTTTTAGACTCGTTGAGGTCACTATGAGTTTTTGGTTATGCCGTTCGGTCTGACGAACGCACCAGCGACATTCATAAGTCTGATGAACCGAATCTTCCATCCTTATTTGGATAGTTTTTTGGTGGTATTTGTGGATGATATTCTCATTTACTTACCCACTAGAGAGGCACACGAGGACCATCTGCGATCATTCTACAGACTCTGAGAGAGCATCGCTTGTATGCAAAGTTCGAGAAGTGCGAGTTCTGGATATTTGAGGTGAGGTTTCTCAGACATGTGGTGTCGATAGATGGAGTAACAGTGGATTTGTCGAAGATTGATGATGTGACGGGTTGGGAGCGACCGAAGAACATCTTTGAGATCTGCAGTTTTCTGGGATTAGCAGGCTACTATCGGTAATTTGTGAAGGATTTTGCGTGACTTGCTGCACCGATGACGCATTTGACGTGAAAGGGAGTTGTGTTTGTTTGGAGTGAGTCCTGCGAGTTAGCATTCTAGGAGTTGAAGATGAGGTTGACTAGCGCGCCAGTGTTGATTATCCCTGAGAGAGACTTGGGGCATACAGTGTACTGTGATGCATCACATGACGGTCTAGGCTATGTTCTGATGCAGGGAGGTAAAGTTGTAGCTTATGGTTCTCGACAGTTGAAGACGCACACAAAGAACTACCTGACACACGATCTGGAGTTAGCAGCCGTGGTCTTTGCCTTGATATGGTGTCACTATCTTTATGGTGAGCACTTCGAGATTTTCTCCGATCACGAGAGCTTAAAATACTTATTTTCGCAGAAGGACCTGAACGTGCACCAACGACGATGGAATGACTTATTAGAAGATTATGATTTTGACTTGCAGTATCATCCAGAGAAGGCCAATGTTGTGGTTAACGCTCTTAGTGGGTGATCTCTTGGTTCGTTACCTTCAGTGGCCATACGTGAGTGGAATATGCTAGGAGAGATTGGAGAGTTTGATATGTGTCTTGGGGAGAAAACGACGAGAGCCACCTTATTTTCAGTAGTTTCACGACCTGCGTTGATTGCTCGAGTGCTAGAGGTCCAGCAGACGGATCAAGAGACTCAGACGATACGAGATCGTGTTGCTAGCGGGGAGGACCCAACAGGATGGGTTGTGGGTTCAAATCAGAGTTTGAGGTTGGCTGGGAGGTTATTTGTACCGGAGTCATGTCGTGCTGATCCACTACGTGAGTGCCGTCATTCTCGTCTTGCAGTGCACCCAAGAAGCACGAAGATATATCATGACCTACGTCGTCAGCTCTGTTGGATGGGAATGAAGAGAGATGTGATCTAGTTCGTTTCTCGGTGCCTTACTTGTCAAAAGGTGAAGGAAAAAAACCAGAGACCGGCAGGATTGCTATAGTTATTGCCGATATCAGAATAGAAGTGGGAGAACGTCACAATGGATTTTGTGTCAGAACTTCCTCGATCACCTAAGAGACACGACGCCGTATGGGTTGTGGTTGATAGGTTGATGAAGTCTGCACACTTTCTCCCCATCAGTGTGAAGGATTCGGTGGATAGACTGAGTAGATTGTATGTCAGAGAGATAGTGCGGTTACATGGAGTGCCAGTATCTATTGTTTTGAATCGAGATCTGTGCTTCACATCACGCTTCTAGCAGTCTTCAGGAAGCTTTGGGGACGACCTTGGTGTTCAGTACTGGTTTTCACCCCCAGACAGATAGTCAGTCTGAGAGGACCATACAGATTCTAAAGGATATGTTGAGGTCACGTGTCCTTGATTTTAGAGGTTCTTGGGAAGATCACCTACCATTGGCAGAGTGTGCATACAACAACGGTTATCAGTCCAGTATTGGGTGGCACCATATGAGGCTTTGTATGGTAGACTTTGTAGGTCACCAATGTGTTGGACATATATGGGAGATACCACAGTCTTAGGACCCGACATGGTACGGGAGACGACAGAGAAGGTTGCCGTGGTTCGTCAATGCCTTGTGACAGCTCTGAGCCACCAAAAGAGTTATGCAGATCATAAGAGACGACCTTTGGAATTTTTTGTGGGAGAGCACGTGTTCCTGAAGGTCTCGCCACATAGAGGTTTGATGAGGTTTGGTCGTAGCGGGAAGCTATCACCACGCTTCATTGGACCTTTTGAGATTCTTAACAAGGTTGAAGGGTTTGCATATCGTTTAACTTTGCCACCTCAGTTGGCATTTGTACACAATGTGTTTCATGTTTCTATGCTTCAAAGGTATGAACCTGGTCATTTACATGTGTTAGATTGAGCCGAGCTGCAGGTTGATGAAGATATCACTTATGAAGAGTGTTTAGTGAAAATTCTTGATAGGAAGGAGCGGGTGTTGAGAGGGAGAACAATCACCTATGCCAAGGTCCTATGGCTTCATTCCGGGGTTGAAGAAGCGACGTGGGAGCTTGAGTCTGGGGTTCGTGCTGCATACCCAGAGTTGTTCACCTCATGACCTCGTAGTGAATTTCGGGAGCGAAATTCCTTAAGGGGGGAGAGTTTTGAGACCTTATTCTGTCTTAATTTTGAGTTGTATATATGTTTGACACGCGTTTTTGCTTTTTTACTTTAGCATGTTTATAAGCGTTTAGATGCATGATTGAGTTTATATAAACATGCAGGGTTGGTTCTCGTGATTGTTGGGAGTTATTGTGCGAATTTTAGAAATTTTTTAAAAAAAAATTTTGGAGGCCTATAAATATCTTGCGTTAGTTATTTTCAAAAGATATTTTCAATATTTCTTGACTAAGTTTCCTCCTTTTTCTCTCTACCTTCTCTCCAACTTATCGGGGGCCCGGGGCTTGATTTTTGGCGATCCAACTGCCGATCCTTATTATTGGCATCGTGGTCTACGCTTTCATTCGAACCGAATTTTATTTCGATGAAGCTCGATTTTGCACGTGGATCGAGGCATCGAGTTTTTAACTAACTGAGGTAGGATCCTAGACTGTATAGTTGTTAAAGGGTGTTATGTGTAATCTTATGCATCTTTACCGTTTAAAAATGCATGAAAGGTGATTTATATTTAAATTGGGTTTTTTCATTTAAAACCATTTTTCATCGTTTTCGGTGGATGGAGGTGTGTTTCGAGAGTTTTCTTTCGAGGTTTTGGTGTTAGGTTTGGACGTGCGGATGTCCGAGGGTGTTGGATGGATGTTTGGAGGTTTGATTTGAGGTTTTTAGGCCAAAACCGTGGCTCAAAAACATTTTCTGGGTAAGTCAGTCGACTGGATCTTGATGATCAGTCGACTGGATCATGTTTTTGGGAGGTCAGTTGACTGGCATGCTTCTGTTTTGTTTTTCTTCTTTTCCCGAGAGTTTTCAGTCGACTAGAGGTTAGGGTCCAGTCGACTGGGGTCCTGTGTGGGCGTTTGGTGTTTGCTTTGGTGGTTTTTTTGGGAAGAAGAATGGTTTGAAAAAGGAGTTTTTACAAAAACTTGAAAAATATATTTTCATTTGGAGCTTTAGAGCTAACCCTTGGGGTTGAGTCTTAACTTTGAAAATGTTTTATGGGAGTGTGTTTTTACATTCTAGTTGGTCTCCATGTTGATGGATTGGATCTCTTTTATACATGTGTTGTATAACTATTTTACGTGATTGTTTTTTAAATGTTTTTCATAGATGTACTATAACAGTGGGTATGATGAGTTGGGCTTCTGTTGCTCCTCGGTGGAAGTCTAAAAACGTGCGCAGAGTGGGTTCGCTACAGTCCCTCGGGTTAATCCCCATAAATGTGGTATTGGATACTTTGTCCATCGGTCGTGGAAATCTGTAAAGAGTCGGCTGCCTTCGTGAATGGCATCATTGTTGTGACTCTGTATAGAATTTGTCATTACCTAGCAGGCCTTCAGTGGTTCAGGACTAGGGTAATGGACAGGAGTCTATAGTTGTTACCTTTGTCTGTATGGCAGAGTCGATAGATAAGATTTTATTTTTATCTCTTACTCATCGGCTATGTGGCCCGAGTGGAGCATACTGTTTTATTACTGTTTTCCCTCAACCGTGGCATGATATCTGTGAGGATGATATGCATAGTTTTGTACATGAAAAACTTCTAGTTTTGTGAGGAAAACCTTTTTGGCTCCTGTGGTTGAGTCTGCATGTATATGATTGCATATCCTGCTTTACAGCTTTATAGTCTATTCCTATTGCGCTTTGGCTCACGGTGTGGGATTTTGTACAAATCTTTTTCAGGTGAGCAAGTAGAGTTGACCTAGTGCCCGTAGTGATGGAGGACTTACTGTAGTTTATCCTTATTTTTTAGACATGTTGTATTACATATGATGCATGTTTCTGAAAGAGAGTTTTTGTACACCTTGAGGCGATATACTTATTCATGTATGGAACTGCATGTTTACTGCTTATGAGAGATGAACTTTGGGGATCTTTATCTAACTGCTGTATATTTTGAGTTGATGATTTTCTAACTACAAACCTTATTTTCTTAAACGGTGCTTGGTGGGCTTTCACGTGACCCTGGTGTTTGGGGCGTGACAATCATAGTATCCTTATGATTGCCTGCCAATAGTCAGTCCCAGGGTTACTAGTATCTTCCTCAATTTGTTCACAGCATATGTCAAGTCGGGTCTTGTATAATTCATTAAGTACATGAGACTCCCAATGATACATGAATATTTCAATTGTGATATGCCCTTATCTATATTTATATCTACAAGTGTTTTTGCAATACAGGTCTCACTTTTATCAAACTTCTTAAGAATTTTTCCAACGTAATGGAATTGAGATAAGGCATATTCATCGGATGTTTTAGTGATTTTCATCCCTAGTATAACATCTATTATTCCCATATTTTTCATGTTAAACCTCTTGTTCAATATATTCTTGGTAGTCTTAATCATAGAATTATTACTACCCAAGATTAATATGTCATCAACATACAAACAAATAATGACATGACCTTTGTCAATGTCTTTCATTTAGATACATTTGTCACACTCATTTATTTTGAAACCATTTGACAGCATTGCATTGTCAAATTTTTCATGCAATTGTTTAGGTGCTTGTTTTAACCTGTAAAGGGACTTAACAAACTTACAAACTTTCTTCTCTTATCCCGGAGTTATAAAATCTCAGGTTGTTCCATATAAATTTTTTCATGTAAATCTTCATTTAAGAAGGTTGTCTTAACATCCATTCGATGTATTTTTAGATCAAATAATGATGCAATAGAAATCAGCATCCTAATGAAAGCTATTCTGATTACAGGCAAGTAGGTATCAAAATAGTCTACCCCTTCAATTTGCCTGTATCCCTTAACTAGATGCCTCGCCTTGTAGTTCTCAATTAATCTATTTGCTCTTATTTTTCTTTTAAAAATCCATTTATATTCAAGAGGTTTACAATCAGGTGGAAGATCCACCAGTTCTAAAGTATGATTTTACAAGGTAGATTCAATTTCACTATTGATTGTCTTTTTTCACAAAGGTGCATCCGGGGATGACATTGCAGCCTTAAAAGTTTGCGGCTCATTTTTTAACAAAAATGTTAGAAAATCCGAACCAAAAGATTTAAATGTTCTAGTTCGTTTACTACGTCTAGGTTCATTATTCTCTCTCAATCTTTGATCCTCATCTTTCACTTGGCTACTGTCTACTGCAGTATTATAAGTTCTTTTCAGAGAACCTATCTCTTGTGTAGATTTACATGAAAATACATGTTCAAAGAACGATGCATTTTTAGATTCAATGACTGTATTCACTTGAATCTCAAGATTATTATTTATGTGTACTAGAAACCAATATGCACTACTGTTACTTGCATATTTTATAAATATACATTCAACTATTTTCGGTTCAATCTTGACCCTTTTAGGATCTAGAACCACCACATTAGTTAAACACCCACACACTCTTAAGAATTTATCAGAAGGTTTTTGATCATTCCATAATTCATATGGAGTCTTGTTCGTTTTCTTATGGGGTATTTTGTTGAGAATGTAATGGGCAAAAAGTATCGCTTCTCCCCACAACTTTTGAGGTAACGTAGAACTAATGAGTGAAGCATTCATCATTTCTTTTAACGTTCTATTTTTCGTTTAGCAACTCCGTTTTGCTGTGGAATACAAGGAGCTGTGGTTTTATGGATAATTTTATATTGTAAAAAAAATTCACCAAAAGGTGATTCATATTCACTTTCCTTACCACTCCTTAAGGTTTTAATCTTTCTGCCTAGTTGGTTCTCAACTTCTGTTTTATACAAAATAAAATTTTCTAAGGCTTCATCTTTGCTCCTTAGCAAATACACATAACAGTACCAAGTACAGTCATCTATAGAAGTGATAAAAAGGAAAAGGGAGTCCCTTACCAAGAAGGTAACAAAAAATGACATTGACGCATAGTACTTCTTCTCTAACAATTTCTTAAATCCTTCCTAACTTGATCGTCAGAGTAGCATCCAGTGAGGTGCCGCCAGGTAGCTCACGTGTGTACTCATTTTGTAGGTCAGCCAACGGACGAGTGCAGTCTAGTTGGATTCAACCCATCAAAAAATATAATATACGGGGCACCCCCATACATTTGGCACCGTTTGTGGAAACCCAGTAAAAATTAGATTGCAACATCGTCAAGGGCAACACCAACAATGGTGCCTATTGTACTTGATGAGCACGGCACACCTTGCGCCGTGAAAGAGTGGAGAGATCAAAGAAGGGAGGGTAAAAGCCCCCTCCATGGAGTAGCCAGAACTCTTGAGCACAATTTAGCCCAAGAGGCCACACTCCATGCTATGGGGCTGGAGATCTTAAGGCACCAATCGACCTTGAAGAGTCGATGTCAAGACCAACAGACCCAACAAGGAAGTTCCCATTCTGAGGAGCCGAGAGCATCTGGACCAAAAAGAAAGGAAGAAAGGGAGGTGATAAACCTAGAGCTGGGACAGATCCACAAGGAATTCACCAAGCCCACCAAGCAAGGAATGGAGTCAAGCACAGAAGGAAGTAGCTACACATCGAAGAAGTTCAAATAAGGTAAGGAGCCACGATGCAAGGAGGTGATATCGGAATATTATACCACGGCCGAACCAAGTGAGGTATGGACAGGGGCCGTCACCATGCCCTTTTTTGATCGAATAGATCAGATTGATCCACCCTCGAGTTTCTCTCTACTGAGGTTTAAATCTTATGGTGGTTGATCTGACCCGCACACCCACATAAGCCATTACAGGTAGATGATGACGTTGTGGAGTGGAAACGACGCCCTTATGTGTAAGGTTTTCCCGTCCAATCTTGGTGAAGCTAGCCTATGGTGGTTTGACCGTCTCCCACCTCAGTCTATAACAAGTTGGAACGATTTGTATAAAGGATTTGAAACGAGATTCGTTACCAATACCAAGGTCCCAAAAGAAATAGACTCGCTTACGGCACTACAACGAGGGAAAAGGGAATCCTTGCAGGATTACATGAGAAAATATTGGAAAGTCTACAATGATATCGAGAATTACAACGAGGAGTTGGCAGTCGCCTCGTTCAAACATGGGCTTTAGCCAGGAGACAAGTTAAGTAGTTCTCTTACCAAAAAGCTACCGCAGGATATCTCGGCTTTGATGAGCCAAGTGGAGCAGTACATAAGGGTGGAAGAGGATATCGGGAGAATGGAGACCAAAGTAAAGACGAGAGAAAGAAGGCCGAGTCCAGAGAAGATGAAGCAACGCAGCCCGGTAAGGGTAAAAAGGCCGAGCCCATTGCACATAAACAAAAGGCTAAGGTCCGCACTGCTTGAAACACCTAGTAGGCTGGGTGTGGATCCTAGAGTAGCAATACATGCCATTTTCAAGGAATCCATTCACAAAATCTTACCTCAGATCAGGGATCGGCCCTATTTCCAATTGCCTGAGAGTTTCCCCGATCCGGTTATCCAATCCGCGATATACAAGGATAATAGATAGAGGTGTTCCTATCACCAAGAATGAAGTCATAAGATCGAAGATTGTCAAGCGTTCAAGAAGCACTTAGAAGATTTAGTGCGACATGGGCATCTCAAAGAGTTTTTGAAAGGAACGGAGGGCCAAAGATCCCCCACCATGACAAGGACTGATCCTCCAAATAGATCGGTAAACCGCGGTGTCATTAACGTAATTCATAGCTTGACTGGGGCAGAGCTGAAGCATTCCTTGCGAGTCTAGATGAGAAGGCAGGGGTATATGGCCGAAGTAATGAAAGTAGAGGTGGGAATAGGAAAACAAACCAGGCCTGACGTCTTGGGGATAATCTCGTTTCGGCAGAAAACCTAGACCGGGTCTAGCACCCTCACAACGATGCCCTGGTGATATCATCCCTATCTCTCTTGAATTTTGAGGTAAAATGGGTGTTAGTTGATCAAGGGAGTTCGCTCAAACTAACGTTTTACGATCTCTTTCAGAAGCTCGATCTTCGCAATAATGAGTTAAAAGTCGATTTGGCCATTGGGAAGGGTTACTGTGCCGGTTAAAGTAGAGACAATCGAACTTCTGACAAGTTTTTTACTGACGGATGCTCCGTCAGCCTATAATACCATTATAGGCCGACCGTGGTTGTATGAGTTAAAAGCCGTCCCCTTGACGTATCATCAGGTGCTAAAGTTTCCTACCGAAGAAGGGATAGAGCTTGTGTATGGGGATAAGGTTGTCCCCAAGCATTGTTTCATGGCAGCCTTGAAAACTGAAGAGCGAGCTGACGAAGTGAAAATCATTGAGATGACTGAGATGCCCGCCCTAGAGGATGTTGGAATAGAAGCCCAAAAAAAAGCCATAGAAGAACTCGAGACAATTAGGATCAATCGAGATAAGGAGGAAAGAATATTTCTGGTTGGCTCCACAATGGCCGAACAAGAGAAAGGGGAGTTGCTCCAATTGCTACAACGTAATTTAGAAGTATTCGCATGGAGCCCATACCAAATGCTAGGGGTCGACCCCACTTACATCTCTCATGCATTAAATGTTGATCCCTCAGTCAAGCCAGGAAAGCAAAGAAGACGGCGCTCGGAACCGCACTATACTAAGGCAGTGACAGAAGAGATTGGGAAGTTGTTGGATACGGGAGCGATCAGGGAGGTTCAGTATCCAGAATGGCTCGCCAATACTGTAGTAGTCAAAAAGAAGTGTGGGAAATGGCGGGTGTGTGTAGATTTCACCAACCTAAATAGGGTTTGCCCAAAAGATAGCTTTCCCCTCCCAAAGATTTACCAACTCGTGGTTGCAACGGCGGGACATCAACGCGTGAGTTTTTTAGATGCATATCGGGGATAGCACCAGATCGCTTTGGATCGTCGCGACCAAGAGAAGACAGCGTTTATCACCCCCAGAGGTACCTACTGTTACGAGGTGATGCCGTTCGGCCTCAAAAATGCCGGGGCAACCTTTTAGAGAATGATTACGAAGATGTTCGCCAAGGTCTTAGGGACAACAATGGAGGCCTATGTAGACGATATGGTGATAAAATCAAAAGTAAAGGAGGATCATTTGGCCGACCTCCAAACGGTCTTTAATATCTTGAAAGTCCATCGTTTACGCCAAAATGCAGCCAAATGCGCATTCGGGGTCGGTTCGGGAAAATTCCTTGGATTCTTAGTCACAAATCGAGGGATCGAAGCTAGTTCAGACAAGATTAAAGCCATCCTCTGAGTCCAAAGGCCGAGCATCACGAAGGAGGTACAAAAATTGACTGGAATGACTGCTGCATTAAACAGGTTTATCAGTTGAGCTCCTGACAAATGTAGATTGTTCTTTTTGACACTAAAGAAGGGAGAGAAATTTGCTGGAGTGAGGAGTGCGACCAGGAACTGACAGAGATAAAAATGTACCTATCCTCCCCGCCTGTACTCTCTACACCCAAAGAAGGAGAGGTTTTGTATCTCTATCTGGCAGTATCCTCGCATGCTGTTAGTGCAGTACTCGTTAGGAAAGAGGGAAACCAGCAGATACCAGTGTATTATGTCGGCCATACACTAACAGGGTCAGAAACAAGGTACCTACAATTGGAAAAGCTTGCTTACGCACTTGTGATTGCATCGTGAAAAGTACAACATTACTATTAGGCCCACGCCATCGTTGTTCTCACCAAGTATCCGTTAAAGTCCGTGTTTTCAAGGGCTGACCTTACTGTAAGAATGACCAAAAGGGACGTGGAATTAAGAGAACATGACGTTAGTTTCCAACCAAGAACGGAAATCAAAGCACAAGTATTGGCCGACTTCGTCGCCAAATTTGCAAAAAGGGGGGCCGAAGAGCAAGGGATGGACAAACTTTTCGTAACTCCCAGCCTAGAGGGGCTCTAGAGTCTGCATGTTGATAGGGCATCCTTGAACGTTGAATTCAGGGAGCCATGTAGTAGGGATCTCGGCCTTGGCCTGTCCTCTAACATCTGTAGCCCCCTCGGCAACGGGAAAGCCGTCACCCTGGATTAGGCAACGACGCTGAGTTGGGCACGCCTCAGGTGGGGGAGACGAGCTCAGCCTAGTGGAGGAACAGGGAAGGCCTTCCACAGTTGGCGCGATGGGTTGTGCAGGAGGACTTGGAGAGACCGGCGGGACTGAGGTGGACGGTACTAGTGGAGAGGGAGCAGTAAGCCGTACTACGGGCCTCCTAGAGGTGCTCATTGACCCTCTTCCCAAGATGGCAGCACAAAGATCAAATGTCCTCTGTCTCAACATCTCTTCTTCTTCTGGTTCAGAATGAGTTGGAGAACCTAATGGAGGTGGAGGCGGAGGAGCTTGATGCCGAGCTCCCCTGTGTTCAATTACACGGCGGTAACTCGGTGTGTAGCCAAGTAGATCCGGAGCCGAGTGGGTCTCTCGGATGTTGAGGCAGCGTTGTACTTCCCCAAAAATGGTCTGCCTCTTCTTTTGTTTGGCTAGGGAGGCCACTACAAGGAAAAACAAAAAGGTAAGAAACATTAAAGGAGATAACGAGATAAAATAAGCAAAAGAGATGTGAAGCCAAGCCGACCTAGACTCCATGGGACCCGTGCAATGGAGCGACCAGCATGTCTCGCATGGTTGGCTTGAAACTCAAAATCTCCTCCACCAAGATCATATCGTCTTCATGCTTGTCTGATTCAGGGAGGTCATGCACCATTTGCTGGGTGGCACTCCTTTAACGAAGGTAGTAGGTACAGATGTAATGGGCTAAGGTATAACTATGAAAAATTTCAGGGATACCAAGATTCAACCCATATCAGCGATTGATCTCGGCCACCCCCATTACTACCCTAAAAAAGTTAATGGATACTTTTTGGGGAGTGAGGCGACAAGTGGCCAACATCTCCCTAAGCAACGGGTCGATGGAAAATCAAACTCTGGCCTCTACGATGGCGGCAATGGGGAAATCCACCTCGTTCCCCCTGGGGAGAAAGGGAGATCCAGGAATGTCTGGATTACAATAACGCAGGGTCACAGATGGAGGGATTCAATACCTGGCCCTGAATGCGGCCAAGGCTGAAGGGGTGTTCACCTCCTTCACGAATTTTCCCTTCTTTCTCACCAGGATTCGCACTAGGGAAGAAAAGAACATTGTAGAGGAAGAAAACATAAGACCCAGAAACCCAGAAACTACTAAACAAATAAAAAGAACAAAGGGAAGAAAAGTGGACTTACGGGTCCTAAGGCACCGATAGTGACTTAAATCCAACACAAAAGAGGGTCAACGGCGATTTCGCACGGCGTGGAAGCGGTGGCTCTGGAAACCGGTGGGAAAGTGATGAAGATGAAGAAGAAGATGAAGAATATAGGAATGGTGAGAATGACATAAAGAAAGAAATGAGAACCACGAGCCTCATTTATAAGGGCATAGGTACCCCACGGAGATGCCCGAAGCATCAACGGCCACCTTGGGAAAATAAAATGCCATCATTGTCTCCTCGAAAAGGGGAAAGACGCGTCGACGGGGTCTAATATAGCTCAGGCACGTGGTAACTTTAAATATAAGTGGCGGCGCATTAAAAGATATGGTAGCGAGAACATTTAAGGGGGAGGCAATCAATTAGCTCCCCTCATGCAGAGCAGGAGAAGAGTTGAGGGGTAAATGAAGGCGGTAGGCCGAAGCCCTGACTCGAATCCATCACAAGAATTGAGTGGCCCAACCCAGTGGAAATTGCCTTGTGAGGGAACAACTACGGCCCACTATAAAGATGCTAGTAGAGCCGACCTATAGGGTTTGCAAGAGTTCGGTCTGGGTCACATTAATGTTCTGACAATACATTTTAATGCGATTTAACCGTGGTCAGCATAGCATTAAATGCGACTAGACCGAGCGCCCCTGCCATCGAGTGCTCTATAACCTCGAAGGAAGCGTCCAGTAATAGGAGCTCGGTCTAAAGGACAGCCGAACTCATATCTTTTCTGGTGATGTGACCGTGGGGGGACAACCATCACTATTAGGTGGCAGAGAAGGTGTCAGATGGCAGAGTAGGTTTGAGGGGATGTTTGGCAGGAGAAATAATCATGAGGGGGGAGGATAGGAACTAAGTTATCATGCACTATAAAAAGGGGAAGGGAGTCCCTTACCAAGAAGGTAACAAAAAATGGCATTGACGCATAGTACTTCTTCCATAACAATTTTCTAAATCCTTCCTAACTTGACCGTCGGACGGGCATCCGGCGGGACGCCGCCGGATAGCTCACGTGTGTACTCATTTTGTAGGTCGGCCAACGGATGGGTGCGGTTGAGCTGGGTTCAACCCATCAAACAAATATAATATATGGGGCACCCCGTACACATATATTACTATGGATTAAACTAAGAGACTCGGTACTTCTTTTTACAAACTGGAAAGGTGCTTTAATTAATTTAGTTTCTACACAAATTTCACATTTATGATTTGATTCAATATCAAATTTAGGTAAATATTCAATGTTAACTAATCTTTGCAGAGAATCAAAATTAACATGTCCTAATCTACCATACCACACAAAAGAAAACTCAAGCAAGTAAGTAGAAGATGTAGTTTTATTCATAGTTGGAACAACTATGAGTATATTCAGTTCAAACAGGCCATCTGCCATGTACCCCTTCCCCACAAACATGCCATCCTTACTAAGTATAAACTTGTCAGATACAAAAATTAGTGTAAACTCATGTTTTCTTAATAATGACTCCAACACAAGATTCTTTCGAATTTTAGCCACATCATGAAGGACATTGTTAAGCATCAGGGCTTTACTCGACGTCATCTTCAGCACATCCTTCCTTTGTCCTTCCACTTTAGTAATAGAAGAGTTTCCCATGAATAGCTATTCTCCAATTGTCACTGCTTGATAAGTGGTGAACATCTTCTTATATGCACAATCATGTTGAGTTACACCAGTATCCACCCACCACTCCCTAGGGTTGGATCCAACCAAGTTGACCTTAGACACTACAACTGTCAGGTTCATCTCAGACACATCAGATGAGAGATTCTCTATTTCAGCAACGTTGGCCTAAGATTGCTTTGGCCTCTTTGAGGCATTTTCCTGGTTTTTGCGGCTTTGACAATCCTTAGCATGGTGGCCTGACTTGTCACACACAAAGCATCTTTCCTTGAACTTTTTAGAATCACCACCCTTGACCTTTTGGTTGTGATTTTTCTCATTCTTTCCTTTCTGGGCTTGTACCACAATATTAGCCTTTGCCTTGAACTGGAACCTTTGTGACTCTTTCTTCTCAACAGTGTGGTTATCCTCCTCTATCCTGACCCTGACAATCAAGTCTTCAAGTTTCATTTTCTTGCGCTTGTGCTTCAGATAGTTCTTGAAATCCCTCTAAGTCGGTGGCGAATTTTTAATAATGGCAGCCAGTTGGAAGGACTCACTTAGAGTCATACCCTCAGCATGAATTTCATGCAATATCAGTTGAAACTCTTGGACCTAGATGATGACTATTTTGGAATCCGCCATTAAGAACTCAAGAAATCTGTCGACAACAAATTTCTTCTTCCCAACATCTTTCATCTTTTATTTTTTGTCAAGAGATTCCCACAATTCTTTAGCCGTGTTCAGTAAATTGTACACGTTATATAACGTGTTGTCCAGACCATTCAAGATATAGTTTTGGCACAAAAAGTCAGTATACTTCCATGCATCAACCGCAACAACTACTTGCCGATCTTCCTCATTCTCAAATAATGAGGGAGCATCCTCTTAGAGAAACTGTGCCAGATTCAACGTCATCAGGTAGAACATCATCTTTTGCTGCTACCTTTTGAAATCTATCTCATTTAACTTTTTTGGTTTCTTGCTATGGTTCATAGGAACTGTAGCGAGGATTGGGGTTGGAACATAGGTCGGAATCATAGTCGAAACAGAGGCCACCATAGGGGAAGAAGCTGCAAGTGTGGGGTTCATTCTGTTGTCGGTTTCGATTGTCATAACTACAAAAGCCAAATCAATATCGAAACAGAATCTAATAACAAATTTATAATGACTTTAAAACAGTAAAATAAAATACTGTATCTCAAGACAGGAAAATTAAAGCACTACTTTAATTAAATACCGACAAAATAAATTTCAAGATTAAACAAATAAATTTAATCTATCTTAAGATTGTTTGTCTAGAGAAACTGGAAATAACAATATGTCGATTTTGCAAAAATTCGATACAACAACACTATGCAGTAAAAATAATCACAACAATCTGAGAATAAATAAATCCATAACACAAAAACAGAATATATGGAATCTGTTTTATTTATATAAATATTTTAATGACAGAAGTAGACAAAACTATACTTATAAATAGTTTTATAAACAAAAACAGTTTATAACTTGTAAAAGAAAACAGAACATTGTTTTGTAAAACAGTGGCGAAAAACCAAAAACGTTTTGAAATTTGATTTGGATATACAAAGACAGAAAGAAATAAGAACTAAAACATAGATATAGAGATAAAATTCTAAAATAGAAACAAACTGTGTTAACGAAAAATAAGACAGAATTAAACGCTGCTTTAAGAACATAACGAATTAAAGCTTACAGAACTGTGCAGAACAGAGCAGATGCAAAACAATGCAATCGAGTCCAACGTTGGACGTTGTCTCCTTAAGATAGATTACGGCCACACCTCGGTGCTTGCATTTGAACGGACGTCTACTTCTAAGATAAAATGACTTCCGTGTATAGAAGAAGCACAACAATCTACACACACAGTGAACCAAAGCCTGTGTTGAACTTCGCCAGAGATGATGACGAAAATGCAAAAGCAGAACAATTGTAGCAACTCGGGAAAAATGATACTGAAATGGGATGAGAGGCAGCCTTTAAATAGGCATTGATGGCTACTGTTCGGATTAAACCGAAGCAACGCCAAACCGGTTTGGCTTGGCGGTTAGCCCATTCGAAAGGATCCCATTTGCGTAATTATCTATGAAGGTTTATGTCTCTAGCATGACCATTTGATAAAATGTGGAGGGAAGTGGCCGATACTACTTGAAGGATTCCTCTTTGGCTAATAGGTACTATAACTGGTATTCTTATTATCGGTTTAATAGGTATTTTCTTTTATGGTTCATATTATTTGGTTCATCCCTTGTAGTAATCGGATGAATTGAGTTGTAGACATGAAAGCGTAAGAACTCAACGGGATTGTCTTCTTTCTTTGTCAGATTCAAGGGTGAAGGTCCCGTTGGGTTCTTAATAATAATCAGAATATTTTTTCATATAAACGACAAAACTAATTTCTTTTTCGAATGTTTCAAAAAACTGCATTCCATTTTTTTTGATGATATTTTTGAAAAATAAACTTTATTAAAAATTTAAATAATTAATATTTAAATTCAAAATTTTATTTAAATAATTTTTTTGTAAAAAATAAATGACCCACAACCCACGGACCTCTGGACCCTCGGCCGGTCGGGAGGCGGCGACGTGCATGTGGGATTTGGGTCGAACCCACCCTTAGGTAGGTCCTCCCCCTTCCACAAAATTAGATACCTCCAAGGGGCACACCCTTTAGGCCACATTTGGCTTTTATAAGCCACTCATTCAATACTCTCCCAACCAATGTGAGATTGGGCAAAGTTATCATGATTTTGCCAATTTCAATGGCACATTTTTGGAGTCAATTTCTCATTCACCTATTAATAGTTTTGAATGTCACAAAATTTATGATTACTCAATTCATAGAGATAAACAAATTAGAATTTTAAATTATCTAATAAGATTAATCAAAGACAAAGATATTTAGATTCAAAGTTAGCTAAAAATCATGTTCTAAACTATTCAAAACCCATATTTTCCAACAATCACTAATTGTCAATCCTCTGTAATTTGAATAAAATCCCACAAACAACTAAAATTCATTATCAATTGTAAATTCATAAATAATTATTTTCATTGCCTTTTTAATTATTTTCATTGCCTTTTTGATTGGGTCACATTTCCTTTTTACTTTTCTTGCCAAACTTGTCTTTTTTGATAAAAACAAGGATAATTAGTCTTAAGTCTAATTCTTAAGTCTTATAGTGCATTTAGTCCACTTTAACTTTTTAAAGTTTTTAAGTCTATTATTTTAAAAGTTTTAAGAGCTTCTCTAATTTAACGCTTGGCAATTTTATGGACAAAATTACACTTATTACTCACACACTCTCCTAATTACTTTAGTACAAATCTCTTATCACTACTTTTAATTCTAGCCGCCACCAGTGACTTTTTTCGACAATCGCCGGTGACATTTTTTGGCGACTTCCCCATGACTATTTTTCTGGAGAATCTCTGGTGATGATTTTCAACAATTTTTCGGCAACCTTCTATGTTCCTCTGATAACTTTTCTGGCAACTTTTCTAATGAAACACATAATAGATAAATTTTATTATTTATTGCATTCGAACAATGAAATCTATCTCCATTCACTACAACACTAATCACACTAAAGATAAACTCCACTATTTGCTATATTTGATTTGTGAAATTTGTCTATATTCATTCTAGCATTAGCTACATTAAAGATAAACTTTACTATTCATTATATTTAAACAGAGAAATTTATCTCTGTTCATAAAATTATACTATATATATCGTCACTATCCTATTTGCTATCAAGATAACACAAAATAGTAATTGTTTACTTTTTATGTATTCAAACAATTAAAATTATTTCTGGTTTAATAGTTACCAGGGTTGGTAATGGTAAGCAACCAGAGTTGGTCAACGAAAGTTGCCGGAATTGATCATCGAAAAATCATCACCGACAGTCTTTTGAGGTGATCACCGGTGGTTTCCGGATGTGGAGGGGTAGGGTGTTAAGATGAAGGGTTAAAATGTTGTGGTAAAGCAAGGGGTATTTAGAGTAGTATGAGCATTTTAGTCTACTTTGATCTAATAAATTTTAGAAGTTAAAATTCTTTTTATTTGATGTAATATCATACAAAATATTAATTATGGACATTACACTAAATTTCTAAAAACACACTAATTTTTTACGTCAACT
Source organism: Heliamphora exappendiculata (assembly GCA_034768845.1). Classification (NCBI taxonomy): domain Eukaryota; kingdom Viridiplantae; phylum Streptophyta; class Magnoliopsida; order Ericales; family Sarraceniaceae; genus Heliamphora; species Heliamphora exappendiculata. Next base: position 19,104,189 of record JAOTRH010000024.1, on the reverse strand, counting down.
TTTTCGCACAGCTTCTTCAAAGAAAAACCTTCTCTTTTTTTTCAAATGACAGATTTTTGGGGCAGTATCCTAAGCATAAAGTTTTGCTTCATTTATTGAAGTTGAATCTTCTTTGGTGCAATTGTAAAGGGTAGCTTTATTGACCATGGATTATTCAAGTCTTGTTTAGTATTTTCCGATATGGGGATGTGGAGAGAGAAAATTAGGCTGGTTGATCATTTATTATATACTTAGTGGTTTGCACATGTATGTATTTATAAATGTAAAATAATTATAATTTTAAAATTAAATAATGAAGACAAAGTTTGATAGTTACTAGCGGTTGGCACACACATGCGTGTATAAATATAAAATAGTTATAATTTTAAAATTAAATAATTAAAATAAAATTTGAAAGATATTTTGTTGAAAGAATGAGAAAGAATAAGTGGTTACAGGTAATTTTTGAAAATAAAAGAGATGAGAATAATTTAAAAATTATAAAAAATTCATATGGCTCTAAAATGGGAGAACACCAAACGGGTATTCTTCATTTATAAGATAGTATAAATTTTATAAAGACAGAGAGAGGAGGAAAGGGGGGAATAAACAGTTACATATGATTTTTGTGAGAAAGAGAGGGAGATGCAGTTATTAAAGATAATTTAAGAATTATAAAAGATTCATATAATTTCAGAATAAGAGAACACCAAATGAGTGTTCTTCATTTTTAAAATAGTATAGATTTACCATAGATTTATTTTACGAGACTGGGTCAAGTCTTATTTATTGTACTTGTTTATAGATAAGTTTTATTTATTTATTTACTTTTTTATTATTTTATAAGATCATATTTTTAGAAATTATTAGGGTTTTGAATGGATTTACTCATAAATAATTAAAGTGCCTATGTTATATGTGTATGTGTGTTTCTTATTTGATAATATTTCTTCTTTAATTTTTTACTTTTCTTAATTGCAAATTTTTTGTTATGTAACTGTATTTTGTTTATTTTAAGTATCAACAATATTTTTATCAAGATACTATTAAAATAAATAAGCATAGAAGGACAGATTTTTCGTTATTTTGATTATTTGTAATTAAAACTTCATTTGTGTTAACCTTAATTGCATGAGAAAATTATTTGACAACATTATCATCTTTTTAATTCTTTCATCGCAAGTTTTTCTATTATAAATTGTTGTTTAAAAAATGAGAATCATACTTTCTTTTACATGTAAAAAAGAGAATTTTCTCATCTTATGCCACTTAGATTTCTCATCTTTGATTTTTTACTATTTATCTAACACTAACATTTTTAATGTTAATTTAGAAAGTTCTCATTTGGATTTTGTCTTTTTACTTTTCTTTTAATATTGCGTATGCAATATATATGTACATAAGACACTATTTTTTTTTAATAAAGTTAAAATTTCGTTTTCTTTTTAAATTTCTCATTTTTAGTTTAATAATATGTATACAAAATTTGTGCATTAAACATTAATCTCTCATTTTTAATAAATGAGAATCTTCTCAATTTAAATTTCATTTGTACATTTATTCCCAATTTCTAATTTTAGAGTTAAACAAGAAAATTCTAATCACCAAAAATTATGAAATAAAGGAGAGTTATATACATATATAAAGAAAACAAGCAACAAAATCAAATTTTAATCATATTTTTTCATTTTATATAAAATATTGTTAAGTTGATACAAAATGAGATATGGAACCAGCAAAATCAAACAAAAAAAAAACTTAATCACTAAAAATTACACAATGTAAAATATGAAAACACAACTGACATTCAAAAAAAATAAATACATTCTATAGAATAGTCAAAGTAAACAAATTTATGAAAGGAAACATAATCACTTGCCCGAGTTATGTAAGAATTGTGTGATGGTTGAAATTTTATTGCAGTTGTTTTAAATTTTTTTTAACCTTTACAACAGTTTTTAAAAAAATACCAATAATAAAAGTTTTAAATTACTTTGGGGTTATTTTTGGTAAATTAAAAGCCATAAAATTTTTACGAAATCAAGAGTCTTATTACAATAATAGTATAGATTTATATAAGTTTTGCTAACCACCGCCAAGTAGCCGATTGGTGGGACTTAATCATCAATCTTTGAACGTAAATGAAAATAGATTAATGCACACACTAAAAAGGAAAATCACACACGAATTTATATAATTCGGTACAATTTGTCTACGTTCACAGGCGAAAGAGGTAATCCACTACAATCGTAGAATATACAATCACGAAACCAAAAACATCCCAAAATTCAACACCCATAACCCGATCCTCAAAATAAACACCGTTCCCCCACTCAACGGTTATTCACATGCGCCCGATAATTTTTTGTCTTTCCTTAGATCTCTACCATTTTTGATTCAATTCTCTACAAAACCTACTAAAATTATAAGATTCATATTTATAGTAAAATCTTAAAATCCTAGTAGCGACATAATTATAAAATTCTAAAATTATAACCGCCATATAATTATAAAATTTTAATTATATGAGTTTACATAATATAAGATACACACCTAACAACGATGAATAATAAAAATTTTAACTGGTAAAAAATTATCATTAAAAAAAAAAAAAAAAAATCCCAGCATAATCACCATGGGTGTAATTTTGGCTCTGCCCAGCCTAGTTCGGCCGTAGTTTGGGCGAGTTAAGCTCGGTTTCGAGCCTGACGGGCTCTTGTTAAATTTTTAGGCCGGGCCTGGCTTTTTTGGTCGGGGGTCGACCCAAGTCCTAGGGGTAAAGGGCTCGGGTTTGAATTACGAGCTCGGTCCTCGGGTCTAGACTTTTGGGTGGGCCCTGGGCGGGTTTTGACTGAGCCTTGATTTTTTTGTTTAATTTGTATTTTTATTACTTTTATAGTTATTTACTTTATAAATTTATAATGTAATGTTAGTTTTTATTATTATTAGTAGTAGTTAATATATTAACTTAAAAATTATAAACTTAAGTTTATTATATTATATTATAAACTTAAATTTTATTAGTTTATATATTATAAACTAATGTATTAAAATTATGATAATAAGTTTTTAAGTTAAACTATAAACTAATTACTACTTTATTATTTTATATAAATATAATTTTATTAAATATAATATTAAATTGTAGGTCGGATCGAGCCCAACAGCTAGTTTTTGGACGGGCCTCCAGGTGGGCTTTTGGGTCAGGCGGCCAGGCTAGCCCATGTGTTTTGGAGGGAGACCCAGTCCTGAAAATAAAGGCTATGGATTCGGGTCAGGCTCAAATCTTGATCGGACCGAGTCAGACCCGTACAGTAATGAGCCGCAAGCTATTTTTACACCTCTAGTAATCACACATGTCAAAATTATCAACTTCTCCTATTTTAGTTCTCCCATCATTCACTTTTCACTTTTCTTAGGGCATGGCAACAAACTTATAAATTAGTTTAATTTTTTTTATTATTTTAGTTAAAAAGTTAAATTTAACTCAAAGTAAATTGATTGTTAACTTAATTTTTAAGTTAGGTTTTTTGAAATTTGTTATTTGGACAAAAAACCAAATTAGTTTTTTTTTTACTTTTAACCTTTTAATTTTTTTGCCAAACAAACTATATAAACTTTTTTATATTTTTAACTAAAAAACTAAAATTGTTAAATGGGCCTTTTTTTTTGCTTTCATATTAGATATTAAAGTTATGTTACATGCACATTTAGTGATCACAAATTTGAACACAATCTTCTCACATAAAGTAGGTTGTATACAATTGTAGAGCTTATTCTATTTTTTAAAAAATATGTCCAATTCTCTATCCGAACATTTGAACCTAACTTTTTATGTGCAATCGCTTTTAGTGTAAACATAACCACACACGTGCCACCGAAATAAACCCCGTCATTATCAAGTATCAACGTACGAAAAAGAGTTGGGCACTGGTCTCATTCCGAGAGCCACTAAATGGATATAGACAAATATTTATTTAATAAAATAGTTTACATTTTTAAAAATTTTATTTCTTTTAACTCATTTTAAAAAGAGCAATCGGTATTCAATCAAATTTAGATCATGTCATATATAAAAAAACTCGCATATTAAAAACATATTCTCTTTCTTTGAATATTTTCATAAGAGTGACTGAGATCAAGCTTCTATATGGTCTAGATTTTATAATATCTTTTTTTTTAAGTGAAACTTTTTTATACTTAACTTAAACTATCATACTTTTAAAAAAAATTTTGCCATGACAAATAAAAAATTCAAAAAATTCAAAAAATCTTAAACATTTAGATAAGATAAAAAGGCTACTTAATATCTTTTAGTGATTTTCTAGTCTTACCATCAGTTTGGCCTAATTTTTTAAAAAGTTTTTTATTTAAAAATTTGTTTAAAAGTCCAATTGTTTAGTCTCTTATTGTAATCAATTGATTTTTTCACATTTTTTTATATCTATTTTTTTACAAATAACCGAAAAATCTTATAAAAAAATTAAGCCAAACACATGCTTCAATAATTTTTTAAAATCTTTTAGCTCAATGGGACATACTTTTTAGATATTTTTTGTCACGAAAAACTGAAAAAAAAAGTAATAAACTTTAACTAAAAAAATATATATGAGAAAAAACTCATAACACAAAAACTAGGCCAAACGCAGACTAATTTAAATTTGAGATCCTACGTTAAAAAGCTCACCTTTTACCAAATATTTGTTAATGGTGAGAATACACACTACATAAAATTTTATAACTGAGATAAATTTTATTATTATTCTTAGCAGCAATTTTTTTTTAAAAACTAGTTGTCAATCATATATAGATACAAATAATTCGTTACTCTCTCTCTCTCTCTCTCTCTCTCTCT
>JAOTRH010000024.1:19084564-19096066 GCA_034768845.1 Heliamphora exappendiculata | reverse complement strand
GGGGGTGGTTTTTCGGGAGGGGACATTGGGTTGGTGGGGGAGAGGGGGGGTTGGTCTAAGATGAAGGTAGCATGTGGAATATAAATACTTGTGCATTGCAGAGATGATCATACTCTCTGGTCGCATTCTTCTATTGCATTTGCTTGTTGGGAAATTTTTTTGGGAGGTTTGCTCTTTAGAGGAATAACTTTGGAGGTGAGTTGTGATCGGTAAGTATGGATGCTTGAAGGGTCAGTGGTCTATGGGACCTATTATAGGAGCTTACAGTGTGGTGGTGTGAAAAGGCTCAATGCAGGTTTGGGGAGCATTTCTTCGTTGGTCACTTTTAAAGTAGGAAATGGGAAAATGGTGAACTTTTGATTGGACACGTGGTGTGGGCACAAACCTTTGTAGGAAACCTGTTCACATCTGTTTCAACATTGCATTCAATAAAGGGGCCTTTTTGGTAGACTATGGGTCTGAGGATCATGGTGTGGGAGTGTGGACTCAATTGTTTAGAAGACCAGACCCTCAAAAATCGGACCAATGGTGGATTTGGCTGGGATCTTATCTGATTGTTTTATCCAAATATAGAGGATTCTATGGCATGACTTGCCTATTGCTGTTCATAATGGCTCGTTCTCGGTGGTGCCCCTCTACAAAGTCTTTATTGGCCTAGTCGTAGTTTCCCTTGGAGAGGTATGTGGAGTGCCAAGGCTCATCTTAAATTGCATTTTTTGCTTGGACAACTGCGAAAGAAGCCATTCTGACAACAACTTAAGAATAAGAGGTCAGATTTTGGTGAATTGGTGCTACTTGTGCGAAGATCTGTGAAATTAATGAATCATTTAGGTCGGTGGCCGCCCAAATTTGGGGTTTGATTCTATTTAGTTTTGGGGTTTATTGGGTGATGCCTAGATTGGTGCTTTTGGGGTTTATTGGGTGATGCCTAGATCGGTGAAAGAGACTTTGAGTGCATATGGGGGTTGTCCTATGGAGCAAGCGGAAGGTTTGGAATGTGGTGCCTCTTTGCATTATGTGGGCCTTTGGAGGGAAACAAATTATAAATGTTTTGTGTGTTGAATGCTCCATCTTGACTTTGAAAGGAGCTTGGCAGTTCTTTTTTTTTTTGTTTGACTTCACAGAGATATTCCTTTTGTCTGGAATACTTTATAGATATTTTGGGGGATTTGCACATTCCAGTTGGATAGGGGCTTCATCCTAGGAGGTTCTAGTTTTACCTTTTTATGTGATGCATGCACATGTTTGTGCCTTTTGGCAATTTTAATGTACTTTCATTTATCAAAAAATGCGTTGGCTTGTGTACTGAAGTTATATTTTAACCTTTCTTTTCTCCCTTTTCCATTTTTTTGGGAGGTGGGTCCACTTTGCTTGGTTCTGTACTCAAGCGGATGGTTTATGCAATTTTCTGAAGGAGTGCAAATTTACATGTCTCTTATGTTGAATTGCTTCAGAGATGTGAAACTATGGTTGCAGTTCTCTGGAAGATTTGTTATTAGCAATATGCAGTATTTTTGCTGCGTAATGTGTCAATTATGTGCTAATCTGTTTTAGTTAAATGCATTGTAGGTTAAAAGATTTTATGTTTGTAACTATTCATAATCATAGAACTTGCGCTTTGTTTCTATGCCATGTGTGGCGATTATGCAATATTATTGCTCTATTGTACCTTTAGGTTTTTATGTGAAACTAGGTTAGTTGGATTGGATAGGCTTGCTTAGCTGGTTGGAACGTGATGGAGTTTTGTTTGATTTGGATGCTGTAACTTAGCATTTGTGGATTTATTTGTTTTGTGCAAGTAGTCTAGAATATGATCTTAACGTACCATTAAGTCTGGTTATCTTTTTCCTCCTCCAGATTATCCACTATGAGCTACCCAATGATCCAGAGACTTTTGTGCATCGCTCTGGTCGGACAGGACGGGCAGGTAAAGAAGGCAAGGCTATTCTGATGTTCACCAGTAGCCAGAGAAAAACAGTAAGATCTCTTGAACGTGATGTTGGTTGCAAGTTTGAATTCATTAGTCCACCGTCCGTTCAAGAGGTTTTGGAATCCTCAGCTGAGCATGTGGTTGCGACCCTTAGCGGAGTTCATCCCGATTCTGTGGAGTTCTTTACCCCAACTGCACAAAAGTTGATTGAACAACAAGGCACGAGTGCTCTTGCTGCTGCAATAGCACAACTGAGTGGTTTTCCCCAACCTCCATCTTCCCGCTCTCTTATTTCACACGAGCAGGTACATGGCCAAGAGGTTTCAGTTTTCAGTTATTGAGGTCCTTTAAATTCCCTTGTGCTCAATGTGTTTTGTCACTGTCAATTGCGTTAAAGGTGCTGAAATGTAATTTCACGTGTTTACAAATTGCTTCCCCCCCCACCCCCCACCCCCAAAAAATCATGTGTTCTAGTTTGCTGATAGAAATTGACAGATTTAACCTGCTCAATACAGTGGAGAAAAAGGCCATTAATTGTTTTTGGGAAATTTCCTGAAATTGTGACTTTTAGTGGGCTTCAGTTTGCCTGTTTCCTTTTTTAATTGGTTGGTGCTGAGTGTAGGACTCTGTAAGCCTTGATACGACCATCAGAGATTATGGAGGAGGCAGTATCAAAATTTGCATTCAAGGGATCATTCCTTGACACTATATTTCCCTTTATTTAACTTATGATATGGCTTTGAATAATTCCAAATGGATAAACAGATTCATGTAGTCTGCCCCAAGCAATTGGGCTAAGGTTTCTCAAGAGGTCTGTAAAGGGATCTTTCCTCAGGGTTGTTTCTGAAGGTCAAGACTTTGTAATGCATAGATACATACATATACACATATACATAAACCTTTGTAAGGCATACAGGTAAGAGGCTGTACAGCTGTATCGGTATTTCCTCCCGATTAATGATGAAGCTAGACCTCCAGCAAAAAGGAAAAAGAATATGGTTATTATTTACTTCTTTTTTCATGATTGCTTGCAGGCTTTAGTTATGTTGCAACACTCATCAATTAGTAGGTGGTGCTCTGCATTGGGAGCCAGCCATTTTGCCTTCTTCCAATTTGCTTGTGCCCAATGCCCTACTTTTTAGTATTTTTTAAATTTTCTATTTCTCCTCTATCTTTGTGCAGGCTTGCATATTATTGATTCAATCTAACTATAAACTTGTAATTGCAGGGATGGGTGACATTGCAGCTGACCCGTGATCCAGGTTATTCTAGAGGCTTCTTCTCTGCTAGATCCGTTACTGGATTCCTGTCAGATGTTTATTCTGCTGCTGCTGATGAAGTTGGAAAAATACACTTAATTGCAGATGAAAGGGTGTGGATCAGTTAACTATATTCTAACATTTCTGCATTGTTTCATTGCTTTGTTAAGAACAAATTATTGAAATCTCCGATGTCAGGTTCAAGGAGCAGTTTTTGATCTTCCAGAGGAAATTGCAAAAGAGCTACTGAATAGGCAGACGCCACCTGGGAATACACTTTCCAAAATTACTAAGGTTGAGTCTAAAGTTTGGCAACTGCTTATCATTCTTGCTCTTGCATACAAACATATAATGCTCAAGTTGGCTATGGCATGGATCATGTTGTGTATTTCTTACTTCTTTTCCATGTTTTAGTAGGGTCCTGGTGTTAAAACTAATGGACACTTGGAATTGTGTACTGCTCATTTGCAGCTCCCTGCTTTGCAAGATGATGGGCCTCCAAGTGATAACTATGGCAGGTTTTCTAGCAGGGATAGGGGTTTCCGTGGAGGTTCAAAAGACCGAAAAGGTTTCAGAAACTCGCAGGGTTGGGGTCGTGGTTCTGATGATGACACGGATGCGTTTGATAATAGACGTGGTGGTCGGATTAACAGAGCTGATAGTAATTGGTCTCGGAGCTCAAGAGATAGTGGCATGAATTGGCTAATTGATGGTAAACAGTCTGGGCGGTCATCATCCTTCGGTAATAGAGACAGGCCGTCATCCTTTGGTAATAGAGACAGGTCATCATCCTTTGGTGATAGGGACAGGTCATCATCCTTCAGTAATAGAGACAGGTATTTTCCCTCTTCTTTGTGTATTATATCTTCCTCTAGATCGTGTTTTGGATGGCAGGAATGGGAGAGAGAATACAATAGGTATTTCACTACGAGAAATTTGGGAAAATGATACAAGTTTCTAAATATCATGAATTCACCTTTCCTTTTCATTCTTAAATAGTCTAGGAATGTGGGATTCCCATAGGACTTTCACAATGAGATTATTGTTAATTTGGCAAGCTCATTCTGCCTTCAAAGGTTAATCTGATTAACTTTACATGCATTAATGCATCCAAACAACTGAAGGAGACATGGACTTATATTCCCATTTTACCAGTTGTTCCCTGCCATCCAAAACATAAGACTTAAAGGATGGTAATTTATAGTGTATGGGACTAGGAGACTCTCATTCTTGGAGACTACTACTAGTGTGTCTCAGGTGGCCCTTACACCTTGTCTGTGTGCTTGCCTTGGGCACACGTGCCTGCAGCCCATGGGGGTTTGACAAGAATTCTTAAAGAAATCTTGAAATACAATTGGTGCTTTTCTTTCATTCGCCAAAATTTTATGGAGATGCTAACTTCATTTGCCATGGCGAATGGTCCGCATGCATCGCCTCTTATTACACCCACAATAATTTTTGTCAAAAAAAGGTTGAGCTTTGTTTGCTCATTTAGGAGATAGCACACATGAACTGCCATATGTGACAAGCATTCCATCTAAAAGCCCAATACAACACTTCCTTGTACATAACAGGAGCTTCGACGGTGCATGTTTCAACTGCGGTCGGTCTGGACACAGGGCATCGGAATGCCCCAACAAGCGAAGTTATTAGTTGTACCCGCCGTGCTGAACCAGGTTTCTTGCACTGCTTGTAAACAGAGAAGAGGGATTGCTGCCACCGCTCCTGCCACAGGGCATTGACTTGCAATACTTTGTTTCTAAATAGAGGCCAGTTCAAGAGGTCCGGAAGGCTGAAGAGAAGGCGCGTGTTAAAAGGGTTGCAGACGAACAGATTCCGTCTCTTCCCCTCAACTCTTCTTTACCAGCGGCCCGATGCAATGCATGTAATATTCTTGCCAATTATTTTTCTATTAGCAAACCACTTATCTCTTATCTTTAATTTGCCTGCCCTTGTTAAGAATGGTGATTTTCTCTCTTCTTTAATTTTGGCTTTTGTTCCTGTTAGGAGAACAATATTTGAAAAAAATGAAATATATTTCGAATGTTTTTGCAGAGTGGGTGGGTTTGATCTTGTTTGCTCTGAAGAATGTTCTAAGATGTGATTCGTGTGAGAAAGCGTGCCATGACAGTGATGTCCAAATATACTGAATTTGACTTTGAGCCTGAAGGGGTTCCTGTCAAAATTCGTGTCCAAATATAAATTCTTGTGTTGAATCTGACTTTGAGCCTGTAGGCCTCCGGCCAAAACTAGGGCTGACCTTTCTTGGGGGCGGCAGTCCTAGGGTTATGTGGGCCTGGCCCCACAGGGCCAGCCTTATGGGCCTTTTTATGTTTTTTTTATAATAATTATTATAAGGTTTTTATATTTATTTTATAAATTAACTTATTATCTTGTAATTGCTTTTATATATAATATTTTTAGAAGATAATATTATTTTTTAATTTAATAATAATTGTTTATTAAAGTTTATATTTTACGAGCTCACTCTGGATTTAAAATACAAGTTATAAGTTTTGATAAAGTAACTTATAAATTATTATACTTATGATTTAAGTTATTATAAGCTACTCTATATTTATAAAGTTATAAATTATAATTTATAAGTTATAATTTATAACTTAATAAACACTGGTCTTTATTATATGTATTTTAGTTTCTAAATATAATTTTTTAATAATTTTCACTTTGTAATTGGCATTTAATTTTTATGCACATGTTTTTGTTTGTATATATTTTAAGGATGAAATTTCGAGTAATTAACTGTAAAATATAAATTTTATTATTCATGAAAAGTAATCATTTACATTAAAACTTATAAGTGTATAAATTTTTTTTTTTTAAAGTATAGAAATTGTATCAGTATAGGCCAAGTATATTATATTTCAACTAAGTTGAGACTTACAAGTCTATTAATTACTTGTATTATTTCTTATTTAAATAAAAAAAATTACATCTAATCTAATGACCTATAAAAAAATAAAAATTTTAATATATAAATTTAAGAAAATAAAATTTTAAAATTCAAAATTAAAATTTTAATCCGAATCAGACGATTTTTTTCAAAGGTCTCCAAATCATCTTGAAGTCTAATTTTTTTATTTAAATATTGTTATCTAGATGATGGTTACAGTGTGTCGCGAATGATCAATAATATTTTTATTGTTTTCGATTTGAGCTTGCATCTATAGTCGTTGACAACCCGTCCATTTGCACTAAATATTGTTTCAAAAGCAACTATTAAGACAAAAGTGTTAATATATTACGAGTTATTGCGAATAAGATTGATCACAACAACTCGTGTTAATTTTAATATTTTAAAATATTAAAATTATTTTTGTTGATATTCTCACGAATATCTAAGTGATGTTGGAGTTTTGAAATAAAATTAATTACCTTGGTGTTCACTAAATTTTCTAACTTTTATTTCTGAAAAGTTATTCTTCCCTCGACCATGAGATGAAGAGGAGGAGGATAGTATTGTTTCTCTATGTTTTGACAATATATTATGCTTATATTTGTAATACAATTCTCTAAGATTATTTAGAATTGGTTCAAATTAATTTTGGTTATTATAAATTTGATTAAAAAATATTTTAAACTAATATCTTTCCACCTAAAACTAATACTATTTCGAAAATATGTGGTAATATCCTATAATATTTATTAAATTTAGATTTTATATTATTAACAATGTCAAAATATCCATAATTTTATAAATACTCAACAAAAAGTTACATTATTTTTGTTGGTTGGTGTAAAATAAGTAGACTAGTATGAGTGTAAATATAAGAAAATAATTTTATTAATTCATCAAATTTTTAAAATTTTTATGTATAAATTTATATTACTCCAACCTTGATTAGTTGGTGGATAAACATTATTAATTAATTAGATTTAAAAAATAAATTAATTACTTTTTTCATTGTTACTTGTAACATATTACATACAACGCTTCATCTAATTTTTACGTCGTATGTTACTTTTCTAGCTTTTAAACTTTTTTTAATATTATTTTTTTAAAATATTTATTCTTTTAGCACTACTATTAATTGTTCTTAAAGCTTGCCTTATTTTATGGACCGATTCATTATATTCTTTAATCATTTTTAACAATTAAATTTAGTATATGTGTGAAACAATAAACATAAAATAACTCACCATTTATAGAAAGTTGTAAATTACGTTTTAAATATCACATTCAGTGTAATATGAAGTATTATACAAAGTAATAAAAAATATTTTACTTTTAATACCCCACAGACATGTTTATGCTTTAATTTATATACTTAAAGTGTGACCGGTATAAGAGAATTCTATTGATTTAAACTATATAAATCTTTTATTTAAATTTAAATTTAAATTATCATCTATAAAATGTGTAGTAATATATTGATATTTTATTTTATTTTTTAATTTAATTTTAATTTTTTTATATTTTTGTACAACTTTATTTCTAATAGTATTTTTAAAAAAACTTTCGAGTTGAGGCGTAGCTGCATCTTGTAGTAATTTGGCAAACTTGAATTTTTCACTTATTAGGAAAGTTATTTACGTTTTACTATATAATTAACTATCATATTTTATACTTGTATATGATTAAAAAAAAATAGCAATGATATCCGCTCATTCTCTACTTATTTGCATTTGCTGGTTAAAATCAAAAGATTTATTTCTAATCATATATTTAGTTTTAATAACAATAGTGTCATTTTTTTTAATTTTTTTACAATTCCTTCAAAATAATTTCATATGATTAGGATCTAGTTACATTAATAATTTCATATGCTTTTTTAATACCAAATGCTGATGCAGATCTACTAGTTACATCAATAGTAGGGAAAAAAGATGATGATTTGGAAACATTAGGTGGGAGCAAGGGGTGTAGGATTAGTTGGATAAATACAATCATCTACATTCATATGATTAGGATCCATATAAAAAAATATAACTGGAAAAATAAAATAGAATATTATTTATTCAGCAGTGTCATTTGGAGTTCATTTGTTAACTGAAGTTTTTTAATTTTTTGGCTAAAAATAAAAAATAAAAAATAAAAACTAAAAAATTAACATAGTCCGTTTGACAAAAAATTAAAAACCTAAAAAATCTAATCAAAACACTAACTTATAGAATAATCTATTCAAATTTCAACCACTTTTAAAATACAATAATATCATTCATTTATAAATTATTTATTATCATTACTAACTATATATAATTGTTAATATTAAATATATAGACGGACAAAATTGTCCAATTTGAATAAAAAGCAAAAAAATTACTTTTTACGCAAACAATCAACTTAAAAAAAGCTAGTTTAAAGGTTAACTTACCAAATAACTTACTTTGAACTAAATTTAATTTTTCGGCTAAAAACACAAAAATGCGAAAACACTAACTTTTAAGCTAATTGCCAATCAAGCCCTTAATAAATTATAATCCTATCAAGTTTTTAATTCTATAGAATCTGTCAAAATTAATTTTAATAAAATAAACTATAATATTATATATTTTTAATAACTTCAAAAAAAACTATTCATACTTGTTAATTATAAGAAAAAAACAAAATTTGGAATTATGAATATTATTAGTTTAACTTTTTTCTAAGTAAGAAATACATCACAATTAACATAAATTTTTAACTTGTAATTTTTTAAAATGTTGACCTCATTCTATACTATTTTTAATATTTTATTAGTGTCAATATTTTAAATGTTATAAAATTTGCATAACTTTACATAAAAAATTTCTTATAAAAAATTGATTGAACCCACTCAAGTGTACATGTGGCTTCGCCGATTGAGTGATCTAAGAATTAAAACGAGATTAAATCTCTAATAATAAGGTTAGATTAATTTTTTTATATTTGATTTGTATAAGATAAGGTAATCGATTAAATCGTAACTTGGTTGATGTGGATTGAATTAAATTTATTATTTTCTTGGCCCCAATCAGCTCTTCTCTCTCGCTTGTGAAAACAAACGGTTGAACGTAAAATCAATGTTGGAGGACAAAACAGTAATTGATTATTTAAATATTATGAACTTGACTAACAATATTGGCCTGTTTGGGTAATCGAGTTTATTGACTTATTTAGTTTATAAGTTAAAAATAAATTACGTCACCCAAATGAACCAAATACGTTAAATTTTAAATCAATAAGTAAATAAATCAAATAATATAAAAATTACTAAAATGAAGTGACTTGTTTAAGTAAATAAGTTAAAATAAGTTAAATAAGCTAAAAATTATCCAAATAAAGTGACTTATTTGTTTTATCCAAATAAAACAACTTATTTTTATTTTAGCTTATTTATTTATAAGTAATAAACAAATAAGTTGTTCATCCAAACAAGGCCAATATCAATCCTCCCTTCAAAGGTTTGATAATTGTGCCGTGTGGTGGAATTTGGAGTGCGCACGAATTACTAATCTAATTTATATTTTTAAAAATAAAAATATTTGATCAGATAAGATTAACGAATTGTATAATGTCCTATCAAACAAGGCCTAATAATGAAAAAATAACAGGATTATCAATTTCATCTCACCCCTATCAATAACTTATTCATTTTCTAGTCAATTCCAACCGTTAATAATTAAAAATAAATTTTTTTAAAACTAGTGTCCGATGTTTTATCCTATTTTAACCAAACACAATTCAATTCTAATTTGAATGAATCTTTTTTTTTAAACACTGCGCGATAAAAATTCAGCATTTGTATTTTTAATCTTTTTTTGATGTTTTGATTGAATCTTTTTATCTTCTTTTTTAAAATTTGGCCAATTTTTTTTAAAAAATCATAAAAAATGTACGGTATGTTTAGCTGATAAAATTTTTCGTATTAAGTCATTGAATAAATTATATGATATGCAAGGATCAAAGTTTCGTTTTGGACTGTTTATTTTGATTAGTATAGAAATGAAATTTTTAAAAATGTTTTTAAAATATTTTATAAACATTTGGAGAATATTTTAAATACAACAAAATTAGAATTGTTTGGAAATATATGATGAAATCTTTCTATTAAATATTAATAATTAACTAATTATACACAAAGAGATTATGTAATTATTCACATAAAAATAATAACTATAAAACCATAAAAATCAACGTTTTTATAAAAGAACAAGTGTAGAAGTTTACTTTGGTACAATAAAATATAACCATGTATAATTTCTAAAAAAAATTATGGGTAAATTACACTGACCTTCACTCAGGGACGGACACAGAATTTTAACTTAGGAGTGACGAATTATTCTTATAAAATTTTAAGAGAGTACATATTAAATTTAAAAAAAAAATCTTAGAGGGACGAATCTATATAATTATGAAATATTTTGAACTAATACTACTATAATAGTGAATTTTTTCAAAATCTTGGGGAGGCGGCCGATTCCATCCGCCCCCCCTTCGGTCCATCTATGCCTCCACTGAGATTCACGAAAATATCAATCACCTCTCCTATAATTTTTGAAATGTCATTAAACTCATATCGATTTAATTTTTGTATCAAATTAATTCAACCGTTAAATTTTTGTTACTATTTAATGAAAAATTATTTTTCAATGTATATTTTTTTATTAGAAAATAATATATTATTTTTTATATAATAATAAAAATAGTTTTTGATGAAAAACAGTTTTAATATATTATTTTTTAATAAAAAATGTACATTGAAGAACAGTTTTTCTGTTAAGTAGTAACAAAAATTTGACGAAAAATTAATTTGATTCAAAAATTAAACCAGATGAGAGGTTAGTGACATTTCAGAAATTACAGGAGATGCGATTGATAATTGTTGAAATCTGTGAATTTCATTGGCCATTGAAATCCAGATTTCAATAGCTTGATCAATTAGAGTTGAATTGGCCATTCAATTGCAATTGAAGTCTGGAAACCAACAGCCATGAGTGGCTATTGATTTCCAGAAAAAATCATCCATAATGAAATGGCTAGTTACATTCTTCACTCAGAGAAGAAGAAGAGACAGAATCTCAGAAGAGGAAGAGGAAGTGACAGAGAATAGGAAGAGACAGAGTTAGGAGCTCTCAGGGTCAGCATGGAATTCAATAGCCATAAGTGGCAATTGAATTCTCTGTAACCCCTCTCATTCTTGAATGGGCTATATAAGGGTCATCTCCCTCTGAAATAAAGGAGGACAGAACGAGATTGAGATATACAGATATACCGTGAGACATAATGTGAGAAAGAAGAGATACAGTTATCAGATTACGGAGCAAGCTGCAAGAGAGAGAAAGACAGACGAAGAACGTTCGTAGCCGATCCTTGGTGGTGTTTCGAAGATC
>JAOTRH010000024.1:19039487-19084464 GCA_034768845.1 Heliamphora exappendiculata | reverse complement strand
TTATTTCATTCTCTGTAAATTTCAATTTATTGTAAATTGTTGAAAGTTTAATAAAGATGTATTTTTTGGATCCCCGAACATGTATTTTATGTCGGCGTTGAAAATTCTCCCAACAACTTCATTATCACAATCAAAGTTTTAAGTCTACAAATTCATTAAGGCTGATAAAATAAATAAATAAATAGGAAATGGCTTCTCCATGGACCGACCGAAATGTTGAGTTAATCTAGGTTTAGTATAAGCTTTCGTTTGGATACCGGCTTTAAATCGATTTGAAGTCATTTTTTTTGATTTTTAACTTAAAACTTAAAAAGTTAAAAGGTTAAAAAGTCTTATTTTTAATTTCACAGCTTTTAACTTATTTGTTTTTAAATTTTTTTAATAATAATTTTTAATTTTACCATTTTTGATTTTTTTAACTTTTTTGACTTTTACCTTTTTTTTACATATAAGAGCAAACTTTAAAATAAGTAATATAAAATTTAGTTTATTGACTTATTTTTATATTTTTTAAATTTTTTTTATATTTTAATTATTTTTGTACTTTTTAGCTCATTTCAGTAAGAGGAGTTAAAAAATATAATAATTTATTTAAATAATAAATTTTTTTTACTAAAAATAAAAATAAATCAAATAAAATAAGTAAATAAGTAATTAATCCAAACGAGGCTTTAGAGCGTTTAGGACGTATATAAGTTCTCTCTTTTTTTTTTTTAAATAGGCCAAACAGTGCAGCTGTGGAGCTATTTTACTTTATTTTATTTTTAAAAAGCCAATTTTTGAGAATGCCCAAACAGGGCCTTGGTTGGTTCACCGTGGAGTTTATCTGTTCAGCCCTGTTGCTGCTCCTCCTCCTCCTCCTCCTCCTCCTTCTTCTTCTTCCTTCAATCCCCTTTCGCCATTATCGCCATCCTCAACTGCATATTACTCTCTGTGCCTCTTTTACGTTCTTTCCGAAGCAGAACACAATCCGTACAGCTACTTATCGACCCGGAACGTCGCTTTTCCCTGGCTGGTTAGAGTTCTCTCTCTTTCTCTCTCTCATTATGCATTGTATATCGATGTATTTATTCTATAACATGTTTGTGTGTTGTTCTAGTGCGCGTATTACGTGTGTTTGTGCTTAGGGATTGAAACGCAAGTGCAACGAGCCCCCTATATTCTGAAAATCCGAAACATTTGAATTTTAGGGTTTGGAACGTGGATGGCAACCGTTAATTTACGGTTCCGCTCAATAATTTTGGCTGTTAATTGTTAATTGTAATAGGTAAATGTCAACAGTGGCGAATCCGCGAATCTAGGAATTGAATACAGTTGGCACAAATCAAGCACATTGAGTTATCATAACTCATAAGCAGTAACGCATACTTTTGCAGAAGTGTCTTAAAATTAGGCATTTAGAAAAACTTTAAAGAATATTTTTACAATTGAACTCAATGTTTCATATTTTGTAGTTCAATAAGGCTACGGTCACCGGCTAAGCCACCGCCTCATTCACAGCATAAGCTACGGGACTGGACCTTATATCAAATGAGATCAGGCTTGTAGTTCACCCCAAAAATTCACTGTAGCTTGCATCAAATGCGATCTGATTGTTTTCACTTTAATTTTTTTCCATATTTTGATCACAAAATTAGTTTTATAGTTCATCTCAATGAGAGCAGTAGAAAAAAAAAAAAAATTTGATCAAATAGTGACAAAATAAGAGGAGCCTACAAAACGTAATAATTTAGTCAGATGATGACAAAATCTCTATTAAATATAAAAAAATCAATAAACCCAGATGTGGCATCTCTAAAAAGTTAGACTGTTTGTTTTTTTTTTTGTTTTTTGTTTTGTAAAAAGGTTGATTTTTAAGTTAGACTATTTGATATCTCTATGAAGTGTAATTTTTTTTTAAAGCAAAAATGTCTATACATTCGATACATATGCTTTAACTTCTCTTTTTTTTGAAATGAAATAAAATAATTATTAGTAATTCTTGTACCACATTGACGGGTCAAATAGTTTCTCTTCATAACATATTCAAATACAAAATAGGCTCAAATAATTTCAAAAACACTAATTAATTAAAAAATAGTTAAATACAAAACATGTTCAAATAGTTTCAAACACACCAATTAATTAAAAACATATTCAAATATATGTTCAACTACAGTTATATGACATGTTATTTGAGATATGCTCATCATTTCCTTTTGGTAACATTGTAATGCTATTCATCTCAGTGTCTTGGGAATTACTAGTTGCCACATCACATGCTTTTCATAATGAATGTTGATCTTCCTAAAAAAATTTAAAATAATAATCCAATAGTTATGGGTTGCATAAAAAAAATATAATTTAACCTAATTTGTTATTTGAGAGATAAAAGCTCACATGGATCTCAATTAGGCACGCGAGTAATTATTTCTAAGGCGAGCTTTTGGGGAGAACTACAAACCTGATCCTATTTGATATAAGGTACAGTCCCGTAGCTTATCCGGTGAATGAGGCGGTGGCTTACGTGGCGATCATAGCTTTATTGTTTGAAGTTTTGCATAATACTATCTTTATCATTAAAATAACCCCCCTCTCTCTCTATGCATAATACTAAGCTATCAGTCATTCGGTTTCGCAACTTATTCTTCACAATATTCATGGTTGAGAACCTTGTCGACTGTAGCAATTGCAATCGGTTATTCTTGGCGATTCCTATTAATGTTACTTTTATATTTTTAGTGGGGGCACAAATACAATAATAAAGAAGTACAAAAAACATTAGAGTATTAGTGGTATTTTTACATTTTCAATGGTGTCTGTGCCCCCATGCTACCTCCCCCGATTGTTAAGATTGGTGTTATTAGATAAGCGGTTCCTTTGGTAATAAAGGATGGGCTTAGCTTTTGGTTTTGGTTCAGGTTTATGTTTTGCTCTGCAGGTGTTATTGTAGTGCAACAAGGGTGGTGGCATGAAAGCAACGAGGGATACTATGTTGATCTTGAGATGAGCTGATATGAGTAGACTTTCAATTAGGCCTCGTCCTCTTGACATTCACAAAAAGCTCCCCATTGTAAAGTCTTCCAAGGATTTTGAGGATGAAGAGGCCCTCACTTCTACCCGTAATTCACAGATACTGCGACTTTCTGCAGAGGCTGATAATGAGGTACCAGTTCAGCTTGGAGTTTGATTTATTGCTTCTCTTTGATTTTATACCTTTTTTTGGTTTCATTCTTCATGCTGTAACGGCGACACTATTTGACTTGTTTGTAATTGCTTATATCAAAGATTATTACATTTCTTTTTGTGATGTGAGTATATCCTAATTTTACTAAGGCGTTCACAGAGTCATTTTTCCTGTGGGGGCTCAAAGCTTTGAAGAGAATAACTCTTTCTAATCCTTAAGCCACTAATCATCACTTCAAATTAGGAGAGAAAGTGATGGCGATTGTTCATTATTGACCTTTTTTGAGTCCCCAAAGTAGGGAACTTAACCATTCGTGTGCTTTTGTTTTTAATTACTATTTGAGCACAGAAATTCTTTTTTCTGTGAGGGTCCTCATCACTACCGAGGCCGCATCCCCTTCCTGGAAATCAGGTGTTACCTGCACACTTGATTTCGTTCCGTGAAGCAGACAGTCGAGAAGATAGCCACGGAACATTTACCCCATCTGGGGTGATTGACAGTGCTTACTAAATAGTGTGGTTGGCACTTCTCTATATACATATGCTATTTGCAACTTAATAAACTCCGGTAGGTGCCTCCCCCCAAATCCCAAATGAAAAGACCAAATCTTTTCAACATATGTCGATTCTCATTGTGCCATGGTGCTTACTAAGATAGAGAATCTTACTATAGTTTCTTGAAACATACCTCGCCATACTAGTTATTTTAGCTTAAAATTAATCCTCTGATTCCACTTACCCCTTCACATATCACGATGCATCTTTTAGCTCCATTTTGGTGCTTCCTGGTAATGCTTGGTAATCTGTTTGAATGTTTCTTTGTATATCTATTTTTCAAAGAACTAAGGCTATCTAAACAATCGAGATCTTTGAACAATGGAATAGCGTGCTAATGCAGAAATGACAAATGTACACCCTTTATCTAACTATGGTATTTGTTCCTTTAGAAAAACATGTCTATTTCACATGCAAGCAAAGCGAGTAGGTAGTCATAATTCAGTTCATCATGACTGTCTAGCAATGGAAAGAAAAATTCGTGGAAATTACTTCTTCCTTAATATTCAACTGTTATTCATGAAGTGTTTTTTTTTTTTTTTGAATCACCTTATGGTGAACTTTACACTTAAAATGGCTCTCATCTTGTTTCCCATGTGGTAGAATATTCTCCTGTGGAGTTATGAATATTTTAGGAACCCATTATTTTTCTCCGAAACTACCAGATTTTGAGAACCTTTATTTGGATAAGAAAGGCTTCAACCACGTGGTGGTTCTGTTTGCTGTATGACTTGTTGGAGCTATCTTACAATTAAAGGATGCTCATATAGGCTGTTTTCATGTATTATGATATTCACGAGGCTCTCTTTTTCGTCCAGTCTTTTTTTTTTCTTGATTATAAAAAAATTTTACTGAAAAAGGGGAAGAACTAAAAAAGGGTAAAAGGAGGACTAAGCCCCTGTTTGGGGTCACCATGTGTGGCTGGCTATTTCTAAAAAGCGCAGCTTTTAAACTTGGCTGTTTGGGATCAGGCAATGCACGGCTTTCAAGACAATACAAAAAAAGTGAATTTAATTTTAAAAAGTGCCTATACACATCCTAAACAATTTAACTTTTTTAGAATTAAAATTACTATAATACCCACAATTAAAAAATTTAACCCTCCTCACAAAAGTAAAAAAAGCCGTGCCAGTATCCCAAATACTATAACTTAAAAGCAAAAAAGTAAGGATATATTAGACATTTTAATAAAAAATAAAAAATAAAAAAGTAAAAAAATTACTATAAAAAATTATTCCAAACACTCAAACTATTTTTTTATTTTTTTATTTATTTTTTCTAAAAAAGCTAAACATCTTAAAAGCCTAACTTTTTAGACATCCCAAATAGGCCCTAAGAAATCCCCCATAAATTAATTGATTTTTTTAAAAAATTAAACAAGGCTAAAATAAGAAATGAAGGAATAACCCCCTTAAGGAGGTAGATACTAAAACCTAAAATGGGTCTAGGTAACATCCTACAACCCCATAAATCTTCAAATTTCTTCTCAAAGACACCATTCCATTTCAACCATATAACCAAAAAACCACACGCTTCACGCATCTCTGAAGAATACTAGGTCTGATAGATGAACAAAAGCCGCTAAAATTGTTGCATAAAATACCAATAAAAGAAGAATAACTCAATCTAACTCCGGCACATGAACAATGACAAACCAATCAAAAAATGCATTAAGAATGACCAATAGATTCCTTGAATCCCTTACACAGGGCACACCATTGAGGATGTAGAGAGGAATTTGGCATTCTCTTTTCTTTTTGAATCATATCATTGATATTAAGTTTCTTGTAAGATATAGTCCATTGAAACCTTTTAACCTTAAAAGGGAATTCATGCTTTCCAAATCATCTTGTGAGGGTCAAAGATAGGTGCATTTGGATCATTAATGACTTTATCAAATGATGACTTACAAGAGAATATCTCTAATGAACGAAAGAACTACACCTTCTACCTCTAGATGCACTGGACAAAAAGACACAAAGACACTATAAGGATATATAACAATGAGGCAAATTTCTTAACCTCTTGGTCATTTAGATTTCTAGAAGCTTGATAATTCCAATAGGACAAAGTTGAATTAGAAGCAACCATCAAGGCAATTGAAACATTACAAGCTCTATATAAACTATACAATCGTGAAAACATACGAGCAAATGGAATCTCAAACAAATGATCGAATGAAATCTCTCCCTTTTAAGCATCTTTTCAAAAATGAATGACCATTACCCACAACAGGATAAGACGAGACTGTTCCACCTTTCTCCAAATCCCCTCATTACCATGATAAAGTCCAAAACCACTCCAACTTCACGTGATCATTGGCTTTCTCAAATTCATCCTTGAAATTGACCCCTTCCCCATTGATAGATTGGAACTTCTCCACTGCTTCATTTGCTATCAAGGCCACGTCTATATCATTGTGTACTTCAATACCCTCTGGAGTAGTAGAGATGGTGTCACCCAAAATCGCCTACACAGGCTACAATTGCTGAAACATTTTTGTTTCGTACGAAATTGAAACGAAACATCAATGAAATATTGAAATTCTAATGTTTCCATCAAACTAACCTAAATAAACCGAAATAGGCCGAAATATGTCGAAACAGACCGAAACATGTCGATTTGGTCTGAAACAATGAGTTGTTTCGACACTTACTAAATGTTCATTTCTATTTACCCTTTTATGTTAGATATTTGAGAGCAGTAGATATCTTAAACTTATTAGAGAATCTAAAGAAATTTGGATGAGAGATAATGGGAAAAAAATAAAACAATTATGATTAAATTATCAATGATTATCAATGATATTTGAGAGCAAAGTACTCTTTTTATAAAGATTATCAATGATATTTTTTGTTTCCTTAAAATCTTTGCTATTACTATAATTTTTTATTTTCTTGTATTTGTTTCCTTTTAATCCCTACATGATTTTGTGAATAAATGATATATTTGATATTATTTTTACTTCTAGAATTATTTGGTATTGCCACTAATTCAAATCTAGTGTTGTTTTCTATCTTTAGTACTCTGAAATGAAAATATGGCTCTTAAATATGTTAAATTGTTGATGTGTTAGCCTTATAAACTCGTAGAAGTATACTATTTCATGTTTTCAAATGTTTTCTTATATTTTTAATTTTTTGGTGTTTCTATCATGTTTTCGAAACGTTTTCGAAACATTTATGTTTTTGAGTCGTTTGAAACAATCCATTAAAATGAAGTTTGATTCTTGCTTCTAAACAAAAGTTACCCAATATTTTACACAAAGATGTAACTAAACTGATGGCTATAATTAGGAATTTCATGGAGCTCTCCCTTTTTGGGATCAAACAAATGAATGAAGCAGTGGTGCAAGTGTGAACAATCCCATTCTCATAAAACTGTACGGTTACAGATAAGAGGCACGATAAAATCATCCAACCTGATGAATTTCTCTTTTTCACAGGCCTCTCTAAATGACCAACGAATTAAATGACCTCTCTAACGATGAGGACTTCATCTAACTAATGAGGAAATAATCAAGACCCTCAATCTCCAACCTAATGACTCCACCTCAGGAATACAACCTCGAATCAATGAGTCTTGGTGACAATTTGGTCCTCTCTTTTAAGAATCCTCCCAGTGTTTGCCTCAAGTCTCTTAATTAGCTGCGTTTTCTTTTGTCAATTTGCCACCTTGTCAACAACTCATAATTGTTTTCCCTTCTTAACCACTTCACTTTAGCTTTCTAGCTCTCACAATTGTGTCTCTAAAGAAAATCTCTGAAACTCAAATCTCAACTTTGATCTTTCCCTCAACAACTCATCTTGGACCCCATCACCATTCTGTATTACAAATAATGCTTCGACCCAATGACAATCCTAAGATTCAATCCCCCTTATTGGATTCATCAGCTTCCCCCATTTTGATTCTTCTCATTAAACCATACCAGGTGAGAGATAATGCTTCGACCCAATAGCAACCCTAGCCAGGCCTAACCTACAATCCCTCTTATTAGATTCACCAATTTGCCCATCTGGGTAATTGGCATTATTCAAACCCAGCCTCTGGCCCAGATCCAATCCTCATAACCTTCCTTGTGATAGAAGCAATAAGCCCCATTTGATGGGCCTTCATAAGTTACACTATATTCCTGGAAACCCAAATCTGTTTGAGCCCTTGAAACTATTGAAGGGATGAAATAACTACATCGAAATCACTTTTAAAAAGTGGGGCTTCATCACTTTGGGCCTTTATATTACAGATTTGCCCAATCTTTCCCACTCCCTTAATTATCATCTGATACTTGTTTGTATTTGAGTTACTTGCAAATCTCCCATCGCTAATGCCCTGCTCATGCTGGGTCACTTTGCGATTAATGCCTGCAACAACTCCCATCATCAATGTGAAAGAATCTAAGAATATTAGAATACGGATCTGGTAATCATTCCCATCTTGCGCGCACACGCGTAAAGAAGGGAGGGGGGGTGTAAAAGACATGCTTGCCAAAAAAATATCTTATAAGATCAATACTTTGTTTTAAAAAGTATGAATATCATGCAATAGAAAAGTATGAATATCATGCAATAGAATCAGTTTGAACACATTTTTTTATTTTCAATGAGTAATTTTTGTACCTTCAATTTAACTATTCATTTTTTAAAGGTACAACGAATTCCTAGCAAGAAAGTGGCTTCTGAAATTCCTATTCCACAGTTTGTTGTCGTCGATACATATGAAAGAGATTATTCCTGCACTTTCGGCCAACCAACATCATACTTACGAGCAAGGGGAGGTTTGTGAACTACATAGATTAATTATTATTTCTTAGGGAATTAGTTTGGCAGGAATTCAATTGATATGTGATGCTAGTTGTTTTTTCAAATACTTGTAGCTCGGGCTGAACTTGGAGATTTTGTTGAGTATGATCTAGACAACGAGGATGAAGATTGGCTTGAAGAGTTAAATAAAGAAAAAAAGCTTCTTACCCCTGAAAAGTACTGGTTACTTGATTCTTGTATCAGTTCCTGCACTCCTAATTTCATTTTTCTGTTGAGTTAGTTATTCTTTGTTTTTCCCTCCCAGATGTATGTTAATTTGAGCTGTGTGAATACTATTTTCATGTGCCGCATGTTTATTTTCCTTTGGAAAGCAAGGTCGATCTTTTACTCTCATGATTGCTAGTGTCATTACCTATCCTTACCTTTAATATGGACAATGATAGCGCAGTTGTAGGCTGATGCAGGGAGCTTTGAGCTATGATTTTGGCCACTATTCAGATGTCTTGGAGTTTCCATGGGATAGTTTCAGAGGTAAACAGTTGGTGGGAAGGTAGAACTCATAAAAGGAGGAAAGTGGCTTTTGGCTCTCCTTTTTGATGTGGAAAATATGGGGAGAAAGGAATTAGAAATTTTTTTAGGTTTTAGAACTGTTCGAGTATTTTCTTAGTATTTCTTTTTATGTATTAAGGGTAATATTGTCTTTGTGTCGCAGAGTATTTTAATATAAATAGATGACAGGCAGACCGGGGATGATTAAGTTCCTAAAGCTTAATTTCTCTCTTCCTCCTCTCTCCTTCTTACTTTATCTCAAATCAAACCCTAAAGTTAGTTGTTTTGGATTTTAACTTGGTATCAGAACAACCGATCTTGACTTATAGTTCATTGGATTATTGAGAATAAATCGGAGGCTATCAGAACTGCTGACATCAGCACCGCCGATGCTGACGTCATTTCGACATTAGCCGCCGAAGTGTCACTTTTGTTCCCTGATCATAACTCTTGATTCGTATCAATCTTTTCTTTATCACGGTGGTTATTGCAGAATTTTTTGAAGCTATGTAAAGCCCTTTTTCTATTTTTGAAATATTCTCAGATTTGGGAATCCTATGTGTTTGATTTGTGATTTGCGACTGCAGATGTTGTTTTAGTTGCTTCGAAATCATCCTGTGTACCTAAATTTTCTTATGTGTGAGATCTAGTGTTGATTTGGTGTTCTTGGTCGATCTAGCCTTGGCTTTGACAAGCCATTAGCTTCGATTGGAGTTTGCGAGGCTGCCTTCTTTCATCGCCGAAGGGTTTCGATTTTTTGGGGCTTGATGAACTCTTCTATTTTCAACGCCGAAGGGTTTTGGCCTTGTCTCTTGGGCCCACCCTGTTGTTTCGCATGATTTTGGTGTAGGGTTTGCTGTTTCGCTTAATCTCTTGTGCCGAACAGCCCACCTTGCTTGGCGGTAATATACTTTGAGAAATTCATGCCAATACTTGGCTCCATAGAGTTGTGAAACATAGCAAGTACCTTTGCATTTTCCATATCTCAAACCGCAACAAATGAGTCATATCTCAGTCTTAGGATTTGTAGGTCGACCAGTTGAACCTGTTATATATCCCCATCGTCTTCTTTCAAGAAGAAAGTTTTTCATAACGTTGGACCAATAGAACTAGTTGGTTCCATTAATCCGGATGCTAATAACTTGCAATTTTTCTCCAGACATGTCAAATGAGATGACAAGGAATATTGTGAATCAGATGATCAGATCAGATATGAGACAGATAGGATCAACCAAGGACAAAGAGCTCAATCAACGGCGCCCCCAATAGAAGCTAGAAGCCAATACAGAGAGCCAAAAGCAAGTATTAGCTTGCAAACAAAGGTGTGCAAAAGCTTTGTCGATGGTCAGAGATGCAGCCAAAGACTCTGGTGAGGCTCGTTGGAGGTTGTTGAAACTGAAGGGAGCCTTGTCACTGGTTGGTAAACCGAAAAAGAAGGTGGTCAATGGTCACATAGGCCGAAGAAAGCCTCATCGTTGACCAACGAACCAAGAAGAGGGCTCGTTGGTGGTTGACGGTGGTCATGAGACCTGGAAGGAGGGTTGGCGATTGGCATCAGCGGTGGCTAAACCAAAAGAGAAGGTTCTAAAGTCAACAAACCAAGGAGAAGAGGAGCAGCAGACTTTGACCACGACGACTGATGTTGTTGTTATGGCACCAAAAATAATTATTTAAAATTTAAGTTGAAAACTACTATTAAGTAGAATAGTGGTTAAAACTAGATATCGTTCCAATGGGACAAGAAGGCTGAGTTACGTGACTTTATAATTAAAAATTCAGTTCGAGTTATGAAAAAGTGAAAAGGCATTTTGATGTTTGATTGACTAAAATTTAGAAAGAATTAACGAAAAGCAATAAACAAAGCTTTGATTCAAATTAAAAAGGGAAACCTTAGGGTTTTGAATCCACCTTAACCAAGTAGTTTAGACTTGTAAAGATTCAATTAACTTCTTCACGACTCAACCGGAACTCATTCTACTTACAAGCTCGAACCGAGTTACCAAGAAGGGTATTCGATTGAAACCCTGGCATTGTCTAACTTTGATTTGCACAGATTGTTCGTTACGAACTTGGCATGATCTGTTCTATCGTAGAGTAGTCTATCTCACGTTTTTAATCAAATATGGTGATATAAAAAGCAGTTGTATAAGATCGCAATTACAATCGCAGACAAAGATTAGATTAAACATGAAAGCTCGTTGATTAAAACTCAATGTCCAAAAGTCATAAAGCTAGTTGAATTGACTTATTGAAAAAAAACTAAAATCCAAAAGAAATCTAAATACTCAGCTAGGGTTTCATCTAACCCTTGGACGGAAGAAGTTTAGCTGCTCATGTCGCGGTAGAAATCTCGAGGATTGGAAGATTACTCCGTCTCGAACCCTTAAACCGTAGCCGCCTTCCGTCTTCTTGCCTTGATTCCTTGATACTTGATGCATTCTGTCCTCTTTTTGCCTTTTTATATGCTCCCCTCTGGTCTAACTTTAAAATTTCGCGACTTCAGACCTTCGAAACCGTTCGGACGCTTGTCCGGACCCAAAGCTCTCTTGGCAAAACTGTCTGGGCGCCCGTTCGAACGCAAAAGTTTTTGGTAGAAAACATTTAGACGCCTATCTGGATGGAATGGGCTAGTAACTACTTTTTGCTATTTTCTCTGATTTAATGCCCCTATTCTCCTTTTCGCCTGTTCCGATAATAACTCCGTAAGAACTACCAAAACCATATTATTAACATGAATACAAGGACTTTGTGAGTATAAAGTAAGGGCTTAAATGGCACATTTAAGCACCTAAAAATGGCAAAGCAAGAAAAGGGTTTGTCGGCAATCAGGGAGGCTTTGTCAATGGTCGGTGAAGCTTCGTCGATGGTCGCCAGTGGTCGAGGAAGCTTTAATGGTGATCGTTGGACCACAAAGAAGGTTACGGCTTTGGAAACAAAGTTCAATTGTGGTCGGTGCTTGGGTTTTGCGGAGCAATGCAAACAAGGCTAGGGTTTTGCTAAGGGAATCTTGCATGCGACGCTAAGGTTCTAATGGTGGCTCTGACACCATGATAGAAAAGAAAGATAATTATTATTACAATTGACAAAAGGCTTAAGCCTTAACAATGGATTAGATGATATATATAAGGAGAGAGAACCCTAATATTGCAAACAAGATTGAACTACCTTTTAGCTATATATAAAATAACAAAATGGCACTCTCACAAAAGCACTCTCACTTGTGGTAATCTGGTTACTTGATGCAATAAAAAACAAAGTGTGATTGCTCGTTCTAGTGCTTAAGTTGAGTATCAGGCCATGGATCACACTGCCTTTGAAATATTATTGTTAGCTTTATTATTATTATTATCCGTTGTGGTTGGACACACCATATCTTATTATGTGGTCTCGTTGTTCTATAAATAAACCGTTGCGTGCCCTATTAGGGTTAACGCCTTCATTAAGCTTAATACTATTTGTTTAACATGATATTAGAGCCATCACCGCCAACAGCTCCTCCTTGAACCCTAACCCTAGCCGCCTACCACCCAAACAGTCTCCAACGCCGCCACCCACCAACACTACCGTCTTTAGCATCGCAATCCACCAGACAAGTCTTCAACAGTCGCCGAAACCCTAACTCTCGCCACTGACCAGGCCAGTCTCACCCTCCAACGCCGAAACCTACCACAGCCACCACCTCTGGCACTGAAACCTACCACAGCCACCACCCTTAGCGCCGAAATCCTTATCCCTTTCCCCAACAATCGCCGACAGGCGCCGAACCCACCAAACCACTATCGCTCGCACTAGTCCACCGAAACCCACTAGCGCTGAACCCACCAAACCACCGAAACCCACACACCAGTCCACTCCTGGCGCCGAAACCCACCACAACCACCACCTCAAGCGCCGACCACCCCAAACTAGTCTCCTTAAGTCGCCGACAGCCATTGACGTCGCCGAACCAGTTGCCGCCACCCAAGCAGTCGCCGACCCCACCAAAACCCCACTAAACAGTCCCCATAGTCACTGATCGTGCTCAAAAAACAGCCTCCGACCATTTAAACAGTCACCTGAACCCTAGAAAAGTTGCCAAAAAAGTCACCGGTCGCCGAAAAAGTCGTCGGACTAGTCGCACAAGCCTCGGCGGTTCTGTTTTCAGTCTCCCTCACTGCGTCCCTTCATTCATCCATACAATGGCCTGCTTTCCATTCAACAACAAATTGTGTGTTCAATTTTTGTTGATGCAGTGAGGGTTGTCTGGTTGTGGATTCTCTGGTATTTGAACAAGAATGTCATCGGAGGGTGATAGGTCTGCTACCCAGACTTTTGGGATTGCTGAGTCTTTGACGGATACTGGGCGACCAATGAGATCTGAGATATTCTCTTCTTCTACTCGGCTTGTCGATGAGAAGCTTAAAGGTGATTCTTCTTATCTTTTGTGGCGGAAGAATGTGTTGAAATCTTTGCAAGGCATGGAATTGGACTCCCACTTATTTAACGATGCCCCTGATCCTAGTTCTCCTATTTATCGTACCTGGATTCGAGACAATGCTCGTTTCTTCAGTTAGATTATGAATTCTATGGACCGCAGTGTCAAGATTTTGGTTGCCAGTGCCGATACGGGAAAAGAAATCTGGGGGGCTCTGGAGGATATCTATTTTTTCACAAATGACTTATCGCGCTTTTATGATGTGATGCAAGGCTTCTTCCGCTCGCAACAGGCTGATCTTCCTCTTCAGGAGCACTTTATGGGATTTAAAGTGCTTGCCGACGAGTTTGATCGCCTTCTTTCGTTCACCAGTTCTATCAGTAAGTTTCAAAAACAACGGATGCAGATCCTCGTCGTGTGCTTCTTGGCAAGTTTGGATCCTGAATATGGCACGGCTCGTTCACAGATTCTTGCTGGGACCGAGATTCCTACATTATCCGAGACTTTCTGTTGGGTGAGTCGTTCGATGCGGCGTGATGACACCTGGCCTTCCTCTGATACTAATGATCAGTCTGCCCTTGTTGCTTATCGGGGAGGCAATGAAACTCGTGGTCGTGGCCGTGGTAGGGGTCGTGATGGAGGTTGAACAGGCGGGGGGGACTCGTGAGACTCGTTCTTGCCACTATTGTGGGATCCAAGGCCATATTCATAGTCAGTGTTATAAACTACATGGAAGACCGTCCCCTGTGGCTAATGCTACTGCCGAGTACCCTCAGGTAGACTCGGCTTCCTCTTCTCAGAAGCAACTCGTAGAGATGACCCCAGTTGAATATGAGGAGTATGTTCAGTCTCGAGTTTCTAGCCCTAGTCTTCCCGCTCCTACTGCCGCTACCTTTTCAAGTAATCCTAGTGCATGTCTGGCGACTACATCTGCCTGGGTGATTGATTCAGGTGCCTCCTATCATATTGCTGGTTCTGCAGGTATCTTATCTGACTATCAGGTGACTCCTAGACATCGTGGTGTTCTTGTGGCTAACGGATCTTCCTTTCCGGTTAAGGGGCGTGAAGTTGCTACCCCCACGCCGTCCTTAACCCTACCTAATGTCTTACATACTCCTGGCAACCCATTTAACTTGCTATCAGTCAGTTAGCTTACTAATGATCTCAACTGTTGTGTGACTTTTTATCACGATGGTTGTGTTTTTTTGGATCTTACGACGAAGAAGATTAGTAGAGGTCGAGTGTCTGATGGGCTATACTTGGTGGAGGAGGTGGCTGCTACGGCCTGCTCCATAATTTCTTCTCCTAGTTTTGAGGCTCATTGTCGTTTGGGGCATCCCTCTATATCTAGTTTGCATAGTCTTTGTCCTCGTTTTCGTTATATTTCTAATATTGAGTGTGAGTCGTGTCAGTAAGCAAAGCACCTACCCGTGCCTTTATTACCTCGGGTCAATAAACGAGCTTTGACTCATTTTTCTTTAGTTTATTCAGATGTTTGGGGGCCCTATCCAGTCGAGTCTGTTTTTGGATTTCGTTATTACGTTATATTTGTGGATGATTATTCTTGTGTGACTTTCTTATATCTTATGCGATATAAATCTGAAGTGACATCTATTTTCTCCTCTTTTTGTATGGAAGTGCAAACCCAGTTCAAGGCTTAGGTTAAATGTTTACGCAGTGATAATGGTGGCGAGTATCTTTTAACTCAGCTGAAGACTTTCCTATCTACACATGGCATTATTCATCAGACTTCTTGTCTAGCTATCCCACAGCAGAATGGTGTCGCTGAGCGCAAGAACCGTCATATTATGGAAACTGCTCGAGCTCTCTTGTTTCAGATGCACGTACCTAAGACATTTTGGGGACATGCCGTGTTAACTGCTTGTTACTTGATTAACCGGCTCTTCTCTCAGGTACTTGGTGGACAAATTCCGATGGCTGTCCTTTCTCCCGGACAGAGCCTTTTCTCTCTACCCTTGAGAATTTTTGGGTGTCTTTGTTATGTTCGTGACACTCATCCCTAGCGGACGAAGTTAGATGTTCAGGCTGTCAAATGTATTTTTCTTGGATATTCGAAGACTCAGAAGGGGTACCGCTGTTTTTGTCCATCTCTACACAAGTTCCTTGTCTCCCGGGATGTTGTCTTTGTGGAGTCTACTCCTTTCTTTTTTGCGTCAGATTCGGTTGTGTCGGGGGTTGGGAGTTTTGATATTCACAGTCTTGATTTTTTAGTGTCTTGCTTGCCCTTGTCTTCTTCTGCAAGTGCTTCTCCTATTGCGGGGTCTTCGCCGCCTTCTCCATCCACTTCTTCAGGTTCATTGGACCTCTCCTCTGCAGAGCCAGTCTCTTCGTCTGCGGATCCTCTTCCCTTGGTAAGTGCTCTTCCTCCTGACGATACCGCTCCTATTGCTATTCGTAAATCTTATCGAACTTGCAGGGATCATCCTCTCTACATCACCTTCTACAAGGGTCTTTCCACCTCCTTACAGACTTATATTGCCACCCTGGATTAGGCCGTTGTTCCTCGTACCGTTACCGAGGCCTTAGCCGACCCTGGCTGGCGAGGTGCTATGTTGGAGGAGATGCAGGCTCTTGAGTCCACTTCGACTTGGTCCCTTATTTCTCTTTCGGAAGGTAAACAGGCTATTGGCTGCAAATGGGTCTTTACAGTCAAGCTCCATCTTGATGGTTCTCTTGCCCGCTTGAAATCCCGTCTTGTTGCAAATGGGTATGCTCAGACGTATGGAATTTATTATTTTGATACCTTCTCTCCCGTTGCCAAGATGGCATTTGTTCGCCTATTTATGTCTCTTGCTGCCACTCGCCATTGGCCTTTATATCAGCTTGATGTGAAGAATGTTTTTCTTCACGGTGATTTGCAAGAGAAAGTCTATATGGAGCAACCTCCCAGTTTTGTTGCTCAGGGGGGTCTCAGTTGGTATGTCGTCTCTATCGCTCTCTTTATGGATTGAAACAGTTTCCACGGGCATGGTTTGGTCGCTTTAGCATGGTTATGCGTCAATTTGGTCTTCTACAGTCCGGAAAAGACCACACTGTGTTTTATCGGCGTTCCTCTACTGACTGTATTCTATTAATTGTCTACGTTGATGATATTGTTATCACAAGGGATAATACGATAGGCATTTCTGAGTTGAAGCTATTTCTGAAATATCAGTTTCAAAATAATGATTTGGGAGAATTGAAATACTTTCTCGGCGTTGAAGTAACATGCGGCAAGAAGGATATCTTTATTTTCCAGCGGAAATACGTGCTGGATATTTTAGCTGATGCAGGACTTCTGCGAGCAATGGGGGTCGTGTCACCTATGGACCTGAGTGTCAAACTTCTCCCTGATGAGGGTGATGCTTTTCCTCATCCTGATCGATATAGAAGAATGGTTGAAAAATTGAACTATCTGACAACAATGATAAGACCAGGTATCGCATTTCTTGTGAGTGTGGTGAGCCAGTTCATGGCTGCGCCTCGGGTCCCACATTGGAATGCCGTGGTTCGAATTTTACGATATCTTCACAGTAACCTTGGTAAGGGGTTACGATATCTTCACAGTGATCATGGCCACTCTATGATGGAAGGGTATTCTGATGTAGAATGGGCCGGATGCTCCATTGATCGGAGGTCCATTTTTGGATTCTCTATATTTATTTGCGGCAATCTTATCTCTTGGAAGAGTAAGAAGCAGGATGTGGTTTCTCGGTCGAGTGCTGAAGCCGAATATTGGGTCATAGCTCTGGCGACATCTGAGATTTTATGGCTCCGTCAGTTGCTTAGTGAGTTGGGGGATCCCTGTCCTGGCCCAACAAAACTTTGGTGTGATAATAAATCTGCAGTGTATATTGCTACAAATCTAGTATTTCACGAGCGCACGAAACATATCGAGGTGAACTGTCATTTCATTCGGCGCGAGTATCAGAATGGTGTGATCGTGTTTGGCTCCGTTCGTACTGAAGAGCAATTGGCGGATATTTTAACTAAATTAGTTCCGGGTCATCGGGTTCGATGCATATGTGACAAGCTGGGCATGTTAGATATATATGCGCCAGCTTGAGGGGGGTGTTAGCTTTATTATGATTATATTAGCTTTATTATTATTATTATTATCCGGTGTGGTTGGACACACTATATCTTATTATGTGGTCTCGTTGTTCTATAAATAAACCGTTGCGTGCCCTATTAGGGTTAACGCCTTCATTAAGCTTAATACTATTTGTTTAACAATTCTCTAATTCAAGATTTTGGCATTTTTACTCCACTTCCTATGTGAATGTTTTACAACAATTAAGCCACTTTTTTTATTGCTAATAATCTGGTGTTCTATGAACGCACTAAGTATATTGAAGTTGATTGTCACTTTATTTAGGATTTGTTATTGCATAAATGGATTGCCACTCCTTATATTTGCTTAGAAGACCAATTGGGTGAGATTCTTAAGAAGTTTCTTTCGCGTTCTATTTTCCATCGACTGCTTGTCAAGCTAGGCATGTTTGACCTTTATGTTCAAGCTTGAGGGTCTTTGATAATAATACTATAAGTATGTGTTGGTGAAAGAGGCTAATTAATCTTCTAGAGTTTAGAACCCTTTCTTTTTCATCTCTTTTCCTCTTTCCTACCACTTCTTCTTCCTATTTCAAACCCTAAATATATATATTCTACGATTTAACTAGGACACCGACACCCCTTCTCAAAAACCCAATCGGTTAATCCACTCCAAAAAGTATAGCATATACCCCCACAAATCTCTCGAAAAGTGACTGAGAACAAGCAAGTGAGCAATAAACTCTCCATCTTTTTTTTTTATACAAACAACACCCAGTAGTTAACACATGACCCCCTGGATAAGCTTTTCTAGAGTAAGGATCTTTCCGTATACTGCAGACCAATCAAAGAAAGCCACCTTCGTAGGTGCTCCCACCTTCCACACTCCTCCAAGAAAACTTAATATCTGGCTCTCTGTTAAACGCTTGTGGAAAGATTTGACTGTAAACCTCTTGCTACGGTCACCCCTCCACCTAACTATAGATCTAACCCACCATCCACACCCTTACGACCATGTAAAAACCCCAAGAGGAGTGAGTAATTGGGCCAACTTCCAATCCTGCACATCTTTCCTTTGCCCAATATCTCAAAAGTAGTGATCAGAATCCCGTCAAACGTAATCTGCAATGAGGGCATCTTTGTCGCTAGCCAAAGCCAAAATACCAGGAAATATTGTACCCAGGGCCACATCACTGCACAAAACATCCAAACAAAAACTAACTCAATTCCCGCTCCTTACATTAAAGAAATATGCTTCGAAAACTCATCCCAAGTACCTTTTATTATTTAATATAATTTATGCTTTACAAGAAATTGCGTCTTGGAATGCTGCTCCTTGGTTATTAGTGGTATCTTGGATATGACCTGGTCAAATTGTGGCTTTCAAATTATGCTACTAAATGGATACTGCCTAAGAGAGTGGTGAGGCTATACACAAAAGGGCATAAACTTATAGAATGCGGAGCAGATAGAGCTTTTGCACTTTTTTTTTTTATGACGAGGAAACTTTTTTGCCCCGAGTCTATGTACCCCATGCTACGCACATAGACAGGGCTAAGCCGAGACCTATGAGAGCCATGAAAATTTTGTGCAGGTGGCGTTAAGAAGTTAAGAAGAGTTGAACCTAAGGCCTCTACTTCCTTAGGTGTTGTCTTTTACCAACTTAATTGCCCTTTGGGGTTAGCTTTTTGCACAATTTTGTTAATCTATATACAAGATCCACACATCTTGATCGAAAAAATATCAAGAGAAGAAGAAATAATCGAATTTGATTGATATATTTTTCAAAACAAATGAAAAGGAAACAAAAGATGAAAGACAACTCATGGATCAAGTAAGCCCTCTTGTGGTCTGTCTTAAGAATAAGACAGAAATTTCATGTAAATACCATGGAATAAGGTTGGATACTATTCATGGA
The DNA here is from genome assembly GCA_034768845.1 of Heliamphora exappendiculata. Lineage (NCBI taxonomy): Eukaryota > Viridiplantae > Streptophyta > Magnoliopsida > Ericales > Sarraceniaceae > Heliamphora > Heliamphora exappendiculata. The sequence goes on along the minus strand of JAOTRH010000024.1, from coordinate 19,065,050 downwards.
GATTTTGTAAATATTCCATTCCAAACAGAAAAAAGTTAGAAACAATTGGGATTATTTATTTTTTGGAAATGGGATGCACCTACTAATCCATGATTTGGCATATACAGAATGGAACTTCATTCACGATTTGTACAAGGGCTGTGGTCATGGGATCATGAATAACCTGACAACATGAGAATCCATGGATCACATGTTCTATGGTATTATGTAGAGGGTATCTTAATGCTGGCTGAGCTGGATGAAACTTAGTATTTATTAGTGATTCATGTTATTTATTAGTGATTCATGTCTTGGATCTTACAAAGCTGAACATCTCCGCTTATATCTTCCAAGTCTTCTGCATTCTTCAATAAGGCACTTGAGTTGAATCAATTCAAATTAATTTTATGGTAGAATGATGACAAAAAACTCTGCCTGTGTAGTGTTTAAAACCTTATCTCTTATACATCTGGTCCTAAGTTCGGAGAAAGGAGGAGGGTTGTGCTTTAGGTAACGGGCAACTGGCACGTCAAAAAACCATTTAAATCTTTATGAACACGAATCCAAATAATTTACCTGTTAATAGAGTCGAATAGCGTAAAAAAATTCACTAGCCGACCTCATTTGATTGGAATGAAGCTTAGTTTGGTTTGGTTTAATGATGGAAAAAGAGCAAATACCTAGTGAAGAGAAGTCAATGTGAATTATGAGTTTAATTATGCTGTTATTGCTGTTCTTTAGTTGCACGAAGTGGGAGCAGAGGCTAGAGAGCGAGAGCATATAGAAGGGCCTAAGGTTGGGAGCGCTTGTGGGTGCATTTATATATTTGATATATTCTAAGGAATATTTTTTTAATTAATTGTAATACATGTTAAAAGATGAATTAATATTACAGATTAGTGTCAAATACAAATTATCTTTTGTATATATAAATAAATATTATGTAATATAAAGTACTAGAATATGTTTAATTTAATTTTATTCTATAATCTTATTAATTCAATATATTTTTTCTAATTTCGTAACTTTTCTTTTGTTTCTTTGGGATCTATATGTTTGAGAGGTTTCATCCTAATTGGGAGCGCGATTCTTTTTTTATGGGTGCGAGGTTCTTAGAAGATTTTTACTTTGGAGCATGGGAGTGAGGTTTTGAAATAAATTCGTTACTCTAGTAGGAGGATCATGCAACTAAGTGCCGTTCTAATGACTGGAAACATTTGTGTTAGTATTTTCCTAGTACTAGTGACGGAATCGAGGGCAAGGCTCGCGATGTGAATAATGTAATTATTTTTTAAAGTTGTAAAAGTAAATTTTAGTAGAAATTATTTTTAATTGATGTAAGATAAATAATATTTGGACATAATTACTTTACTGAAAAGGTATATATACATTTAGTTTTTATAAAAATTATATTTGTAGAATTACTCATCGAGATTTATCAAACATAATCGATATTGAAAATAAAGTTAGTGTGAAAAAAATAATCATAGCAATTTTTATTTGCCATAATGTCATTTGACTTATTATATTATTGACTTTTGGCTTAAAACCACTTAAAGCCAAATAAGTTTTTACCCTTTAAGTTATTTAAAATTTTTACCAAATTAATTTATTACTTTTTTTGGGTAAAAGTAACTTTAAACGAAAGGTCCAATTTTAACCGGGTTACCAAACAATGCCTAAATAAATAGAATTTTTCATCAAGTTAAATTGGGATATTTTTTCGGTCATTTTTTTGCCAGTAAATATTTAAATGACCGTCATTTGTTAATTTTAGGCCTTGGTGTTTTCTTCTTCTTTGGCAGTGGACGGTATGCAATAGCCTTTTTAGGCTTGTGGTGTTTTTTCTTCTTTTGCAGTGGACTGTATGCAATAGTCTTGGTAATGTTATCTAATTTGTTTCAAGGGAAAAACAGTTCATGTTAATTTTTGACGGGTTTTACTTCTTTTTTTTTAAAAAAAGCTTCCAAACATTTTTTTAATGGAAATTTGAACTTCAATAAATATTTAGTTAAATAGCTAGTTAAGTAAATAATTAATGGTTAAGTACTTAATTGAATTTAACTAGTTAATAACAATTTGGAAGGGTAGCACTTAGCTATTAATTCTACCAAACACAGCTTAAGAAAACATTTCTTTGAGGAATTATAGATATGTTTCTCATTCTAATTGTTTTGAAAATGACTCTATATGTTTGAGCGGCTAAAATATAGAGGAAAAAGTAAGGAAAATAAAAATTATAATAGGGAAGTGTAAGCAATTATCATTACAGCAATGAAATTACTCAAGTAATGCATGAGGCAAAATAAATTGCTTAGGTGCATTTCTTTTCCCCTTAAAAAACGTAGACGTTAGCTTGTGTTTGTTCTATATTTTTTTTATATTATTTTCCTCATTTTTAATAAAAAAAAAAACTCTAATCCAAACGACTTATATTTTTTTAGATTTCTCTAGTAATGATGAAATAGATTAAAAATTTTAATAATAAAAAAAGTTAAACTAACAAAAAAAAAAGTACTTAATAGCCGTTTAGTAGTTTTTTCATGTTTAATTAGCAATTTTCCAACTTTTAACCAAAATAGGTATAAATTTGTATCGTCACAAGAAATAAAAAAAATAAAAATCTAAGTCACAAAATGACAAAAACCCATAAATGGCAAAAAATGCCTAAAAAAATTAGACCAAAAACATATATAGGCTTTGTCTGGAATAATGACTTATTTACTTTTACTTTTTCGTTTTCTCTTACCGAGTCAAGCCAAAAAGTTTTCTTTGATCAAAATATGAAAAAAAGCCAAAATAAGCTATAAGCTATATTTCATGTTAAAATAGGTCAAAAACTTGAATTTTATATTACTTATTTTTGTCTTTATTTTAATTTTTTTCGTCTTTAATTAATTATTTTTTTAATTTTTCGGTTATTCTCATATAGACAATTCAAAAATGTAATAGATCGTAGCCAGAAATTAAAAAAAGTCTAAAAAGCAAGAAAATTGCCAAACGGGAATAGCCCAAACTGGGTGTAACTATTGTGACCACGCAGTCTTGGTTTTCGAGCCCTTCTAATTTTGGAGAGAAAAAGGGAACAACACTGGAGTAGAAAAGTGAATGGAGTCGTGAAGAGGAAAAAACAAATTATATAGAGGGTAAAAATGTCTTTTTCTTAGGGACGAAAGTACGACAGTTTAGCACCCGCTCTTTATTAATATAGAGTAGATATGTGCATCATATTTGTGTTACTATGGTTTTAGTATGCTACATCACATTTGGGTTACCATGATTTTAATATGCTACATCAGATTTGTGTTGCCATGGTTTTAGTGTGCTACATCTAAACTACACAAAAACATAGAATTCAATTATGTGCATGCAAAATTTTCATTAGTCATTGTCAAAACTGTTTTTTTTTCTTCTTCTTGTTTTTTTTCAATGCCACCCCCCAGATTTATACTTTTTGTATTTACTGGAATGTAGTTTACTCTGCTGTTTGCACTCATGTAGGTGTTGTTGTTAGTGCAGGCTTGAGACTATCATATTTAGATTGGAGGTATCAGATCATAAGACTCGGGAAAGAGCAGGAGTTATATCTCTTACTCTGGGCTCGCCCATTCCTGTACTACTACAGTTTGATGCTGCTGCTGAGGTGAAGGTTTACTCCTTGCATGGTTGCACATATCTGTTCTGCATGCTACTATACTAGGTGTAGGGCTCTAGCGCTTTACTAATACAATAGGAAGGGTTAGCCGATCATGATCTTACGAATCTAAAGATCTCAAAATGACAAGTTTGCTGCAAAATGCTTAGTCTGATTGGCCTAAAATGTAATAGTGTTAAGTTATATATGTTATTGTACTTTGGTCTTAATATGTAAATAACAGTGGTAAGGGAGCTAATTCAAAATTTGAGTTTTTTCTCATTTACCGCCACAATAATTCTCTCTCAAGCCCTCTCTGTTCTATTTCTCACCTCCAGGGAATCTCCATGTGGCAGGTATAAATCTTACCTACTTGGCTTAGCAGTTAGAGTCTTGCTCTCATAAGGCAATAATCCTACTGATTTAAGGCTTCCGCTTGATCCCAAATGCCGGTGGGATTCAAAGTCTCTACATTAATTTTAACATGGTATCAGAGCTTGATCATCTGTAAAGAAGATTTAATAATTCTTTTCTTCTCTCATTTCTTTTCTCTCTTTTTTCTTCTAAATTCGTTAGTGTAAAAAAAAAGAAATTCCCAGATGATCAATTGCTCTTCAAGACCAGTGTAATGATTTTTTCCTTTTTTTTGGTTTGTTTGATATTTTTTCTTCGATTTTTTCAATTTTCGGCGCCACCTAGGGTTTTTGTTCGCAAATTGCAATTGCGGTTTTTCAGGGCTTGATCGATGGCCTTTTCTCCTCTCATGGGTGTCGATTAGGGTTCTACAAGGGTCAAATTAGCCCCATTGTTAATTCTTCGCCGATTTTAGGTTGCAGCTATGGTTGCTCTGATCAGTTTCGAACAGTTCAAGGGTTTGATGCACCTATTTCTGGCTTAGATCAGTTTCGGATAGTGTGTTTGAAGCTCCTTGGTTGTTCGTAAAATACCACACGTCTGGCTATGGTTTGCTCTGTGGTCTTTGTGGATTTGCTGTGGCGGCTAAGGTTTGCAGTTGTCCATTTGGTTCGTTTTTGGTTTGCTGTAATCTAGTATGAGTTGCTTTGCATGTTCTGAATATTATTGGTTCTCTCGTGGTTCAGTTCTACTTTGATTCGTGTTCGTTACAACGTTTATTGATTTCTTTGGTCTCACATTGCTTGTTCTTGGTTCTACATGTCCTTGTCTGATACTGGAAAGCCTTCTTTTGGTCATGAGGACACCGAATTGACTCGTTTCAGGACTTCTACTGACAGTCCGTCTATTCAGATTTGCCCTCTCAAGGTAATTATTTGATTTGGTCTCTTGCAAGTAGTCTAGCCATTGTTGCTCGCGGTATATCTGAGTATATCCCTGGTGAAACTAGACAATCAACAGTTGTGGGGCCTTTTCGCACATGGTGGATAGAGGAAAATGCCATTGTCTTGTCATGGTTATTACATTCTGTGCAACTTTCCATTAGTCGCAGTTTTCTATTTCTGAATACTACACATAAGATTTGGTCTGCTGCTGCTTAGCCTTATTCTTAGACCGACAATAATACTTAGCTATATGAAATTGCAGAGGAAACTCTATGGATTAGATCAAAAAATCCCTGGCCTAATATTACGTTGGGTTGACTAGTTTGTGGAATGAGATTGATTATTATCGAGACTTTCAGGTTATTTGTACTACTGATACTGATGCCTTCCAGAAATTAGTAGAAAATGAGAGGGTTTATGATTTCCTTGCCGGCCTAAACGTTGAATATGATCCGATCTGTGTACAGATTTTGGTTCAAGATCCGTTTCCTACATTGAGGCAGACATACGCTTATGTTCAGCAGGAAAAGAGCCGGCGTTATGCTATGGTTCCTTTTTTTGGGTAGGAGCTTTGTGTGTTAACTGCCACGTCTCTCACTCGGACAAGCCAGCATAGTCATACCAAAATGGGGGAGAAAAGTGGCTCAGTAGTTTGAGATCAGTTATGTTGTGAGCATTGTGGTAAGTCTCGTCATACTATTGATCACCGTTGGAAGTTACATGGTCCCCTTACTCAACGACGTGGAGGTGGCTATGGTGGCATCGTGGCAGACGTAGTGGTCCTATACGCTCACAAGCTCATCTTTTTGAAACCTTTTTTGGCCCATCTAGTGAGACTACTGGCCCATCTGGTGAGACTACTGGCCCTCTCTCTGAGGCAGAGTTGACTACTCTCAGGCGCTTGATGGCACTATTGACATCTCTCTTTCTACAGCCTCCACTTTCTTCTCCAACTTTGTATTTGCTTACTTAGGTATTTCTCTTAATACACTTGGTACTGTTACCTTCCAGATTCCTTGGATCATTGACTCCGGTGATATTGATCATATGACTGGTTCATTCAGTTTGTTTTCCTTTTACTCCTCTTATTCTGGTAAAGTTGAGGTCCAAATAGCCGATGGATTTCTATCCTCTGTATCTGGCAAAGTTCTATCAATTGCTCTTCTTTACTTTTTCTCTTGTCTGTTCTTTATGTCTCTAATTTTTTTACTAGTCTCTTGTCTGTTAGTCGTTTTACAAGTTTATTAAATTGTTTTGTAGCCTTTTCCTCCATTCATTGTGTTTCAAGAACTCGTGACAGGGAGAACGATTGGCAGTGATAGTGCGAATGGTGGATTGTACTTAATGGATGTTCCGTCTTCTGCTTGTCTTCCACTTGTCTTCCACCTTCATCGTCTGGCCAGGCTCTCCATACTGATACTGGAACCATACTTTTACAGATACATCAATGGCATCGTCGTTTGGGCAATCTTCTTATGGGGTTTTAAAGAAACTTTTTCCTTCTCTGGTTAAACATTGTTCTAGAAGTATTTTTTTTTTGTAAGGCTTGTGAACTTGCAAAGCATAAACAGTCTGTTACCCTTCAATTAATAAACGCTGTGATTTCCCGTTTATGATTATCCATTTTGATATTTGGGGCCCTTCACCTATTGCTTCTATTTCTGGTTATCAGTTGTTTGTGACTTATATATACTGTTATTCCTGTATCACTTGGGTAATATTTACTTCGCATTAATAGTGAAATCTGTTCGTATTTTTAATTTTTCCATCAAATGGTGCATACCCAGTTTGATATCAATATCAAGATTCTTTGTATTGATAACGAGACTGAGTATCTTGATGGTGGTTTTCACGCCTATCTAAAAGCTCATGTTATTTTTTTCCAGATGAGCTGTGTACGCACTCTTGAACAAAATACAGTTGCTGAATGCAAAAATTGTCTTCTTCTCAAGGTTGTTCGTTCTTTTCTCTTTACTATGCATGTTCCTAAGTCATTTTCGAGCGAGGCAGTCCTTACCGCTGCTTATCTTATCACTCGTTTGCCCTCTACTGTCTTTCAGTTCAGAACTCCTTTTGATCTTCCCGAGGCTCTTCGTTTTTGCCCCGGAGTTGCACTTTCTTTGTTTATGCACCTAAACATCCAGGTGGCAAATTACATTCTAAGGCTGTTAAATGTATCTTAATTGACTACTTTGATACCCAAAAAGGTTATAAATATTATGCCCCTATCACTCGCAAGGTGTTTGTAAATACGGTGTTACTTTTTTGGAGTCAGAGTCCTTTTTCCGTTTCCCTAAGACATCTCATCCGGGGGAGACATAGACTGAAAGAGATGTTGCCATTGGATAAATAGATTTAGCATAATCAAGAGTCTCGAGGATTAGTTTTTTCGGATTTTACATGGCAAGATCTTATTCCTAGTGATAGGGGAGAAGGAAGAGTTGGGTGAGAGGGAAACACAGTAGGATGATGTTGCTGGATTATTAGATAAAAATGATTTGCATACTTATTTTCAACGTCAGAAGGATCAAACTGCTCGTGCATCATTATTACCTTGCCAGTTGCTATCTTTGTCCTCTGTTTCAGTCTCTTCCACTAATTCACTTGGTAATGAGTCTCCTATTGTTACTATTGTTAATTGTGATTTACCTATCGTCCTTCGAAAATGCGTTAGGACATGTACTCAACATCTAATTTCACATTTTGCCTCATATAACTCTTTACCAACTCCATATCGTGCTTTTGTCTCGTCTTTGTTCGCTATATTGATCCCACAGGATTGGAAGGTGCTAGAAAAGAGAGAAAGGATACGGAAAAGCGTGTACACTCATTGTGGGACATACACGTATTTATTAAGCAAATGAGAGCCTATAGCAGATATTGTGGGCATCCTCACTGGATATTATTAATACTTAATATATTAATACTGAATATATATTAACACCCCCCTCAAGTTGGAGTATAGATGTTAATCATGACCGGCTTGTTACAAATGTAGTGAACCTGGGGCCCGGGTAGTGCCTTAGTCAATACATCAGCCCACTGTTCACCAGATCAAACAAAGCCAAAATCGATAGTGCCGTTCTTATACTCGTGGCGGATGAAATGACAGTCGATCTCGATGTGCTTAGTCCGCTCATGAAACACTGGATTAGTAGCGATGTAGACAGCAGACTTATTGTCACACCACAACTTGGTAGGACCCATAGGCGGTTCGTCTAATTCAATGAGAAGTTGTCGAACCCACATGATTTCGGATATTGCCAATGCCATAGACCTGTATTCCGCCTCAGCGCTGGACCTCGACACCATATCTTGCTTCTTGTTTTTTCACGATACCAGGTTCTCACCAATAAAGACAGAGAACCCTGATGTGGATCTCCTATCAATCGGGAATCCTGCCCAGTCTGCATCAGAATAGCTCTCCGTACAGAAATGACCCCGATCACAGAACTGTAGGCCCTTCCCCGGGTTTGAATGGAGGTACTGTAGGATACGAACCACTGCATTCCAATGAGGAACGCGGGGATCAGACATAAACTGACTCACAATGCTGACAGGATCGGCAATATCTGGTCTAGTCATGGTGGTCAAATAATTAAGTTTTCCCACCATTCTGCGATACCTGTTAGGGTGAGGAAACACATCACCGTCACCGGGAAGAAACTTCACACTCGGATCCATCGGGGACTCCACACTTTTTGCATTCAGCAGGCCGACATCTCGCAAAATATCAATCATATATTTTCTCTGAGAAATAAAAATCCTATGCGTACCTTTGGCCACCTCGACCCCCAGAAAATACCACAGCGCCCAAGATCTTTAGTCTGAAATTGTCTGCAGAAAGGCCTTCAGGCTACTGATCCCAACACGGTTATCACCAGTGATGACAATATCATCAACATATACAATGAGAAGAATACAGCCGGAGGTTGTCCGACGAAAGAACACGGTATGATCTTTGCCTGACTGCCGCAGACCAAACTGTTCTACTACCGTACTAAACCTCCTAAACCAGGCCCGAGGAGATTGTTTTAAACCATATAAAGAACGACGAAGGCGACACCAGATCAGACCCCCCTCTGAGCAACAAAATCGGGAGGTTGCTCCATATAGACTTCCTCCTGAAGATCGACATGGAGAAAGGTATTCTTGACATCTAACTGATAAAGCGACCAATTCCGAGTGGCAGCGAGAAGAGAAAAAAGCGAATGGAAGTCATCTTGGAGACATGAGAAAAAGCCTCAAAGTAGTCAACACCATAAGTTTGGGCATAACCTTTTGCAACAAGGCGTGCTTTCAAGCGAGCTAAAGAGCCATTAGGATTCACCTTCACAGTGTAAACCCATTTGCAGCCAACTGCTTGCTTCCCGGCAGGAAGAGAAATAAGATCCCAAGTGCCATTAGTATCCAGAGTAGACATTTCTTCTAACATAGTAGAACGCTAACCAGGATGGGAAAGAGTCTTTGAAACACTACGAGGAATAGCAGTAGTATCAACTGTAGAAATAAAAGCACGTAAAGAAGCTGACAAGCCCTTATAGGATTCAACATACCGGGGGTGATCCCGAAAGAGACGATAAGGGCGACGGGCAGCAGTATAGGGCTCACTTATCGGCGGATCAACTGACGAGAGAATTGGCTCAGCAGGAGGTGGATCACGGGAGGCGAAGCTACGGGAACCGGCGTCGGCAGCGGCGCAGAAGGGGATTCAGGAGTATCAGTTGTAATCCAAGAGACCAAAAAATCGGAAGATAAAGGGGAGGGAGGTGACTCAGGACCGGGAGGTGGAACAGGAGAAGAAGGAGAATAGAATGGGGTCGAGGTGGAAAAGCCTCACTCCAAAAATGATGAGGAACACGCATATGACATAGAAGAGCACGGGCTGTTTTCAAAACATGTCTATTTTTCTGCTCAGCCACCCCATTATGTTCGGGAGTATCAGGACACAACGTGTGATGGAAAATGCCATGACTCACTAGAAACACCCTCATGGCAGTAGATAGATACTCCCCCCAATTATCAATACGCAAGACCCTAACACAGGTACCAAATTGGGTTTGCACAGTCATACAAAATTGAGTAAACACAGATAAAACCTCAGATTTATTTTTCATTAAATATAGAAATGTGGCACGAGAGTAATCATCTACAAAGCTCATAAAATAGCGGAAACCAAATAAAGAGTTAACCGGACTAGGTCCCTAGACATCAGAATGGACCAAGTGAAAGGGAGCAGAAGCTCTTTTATTGACTCGAGATTGAAAAGGCACAGCAGGTGCTTGGCAAAACGACACGACTCACACTCAATGGCAGACACATATTTTAAATTAGGGTACAAAATTTTAAGACTCGACAAACCAGGGTACCAAGACGACAATGAATATCAAGGGCAGATGAAGACAAGGCAGAATACGCTTGAGCAAGAGCAGCATCGAGCAGGTACGACCTCCCAGAGACCCGTCTTTTACTAATAATCCTCTTCGTCGTAAGATCCTGAAAAATACAAGAATCGGGAAAAATTATTACTGAGCAACTCAAATTAGTGGTAATCTGGCTAATAATAATATATTGAAGGGATTATCAGGAGTATGCAAGACAATGTATAAAGACATGGCAGGAGTTGGTGTCGCAACACCACAACCCTCAACAGCTAAGGAGGAGCCATTAATCACCAAAACACCAGCATGACCAGGGGTCAGCTTATAATCTGATAGAATACCTGATGATCCAACCATGTGAGCAGAAGCGCAAGAATCAATAACCTAGGTGTGGGTGATAGCCACACATGCAGTAGGATTACCTGCAAAGGTAGCTACTGGTACCTCAAAAGAACTCGTACTCTACCCAATCTGACCATACATATACTGGTCATACTCTGCAGCAGTCATCTCAACAACTCGTCTGGTTGAACCGAAGCACCCTAAGGACTTGGCTAGATATAGTCTTGCTGGCTGAAATCAGACGTGGCATTGGCCACCAGTGGGGGCTTCCCATGAAGCTTGTAACATTCACTGCGAATGTCCCTGGATCCCACAATAGTGGCACGTACGGGTCTCACGACCACAATCACGACCTCTTCCATGACTGAACTTGTTACCACCACCACGACCGCGGCCTCGACTGCTGCGGCTACCATGAAAACCCACTAAAGAAGACTGGTCAGAGGTCTCAACAGGTGATGTACCAATACCATGAGATTCATCCTGACGGGATGCTCGACTTACATGTCGGAATGTATCGAAGAGAGTGGGAATGTCTGCCCCAACAAGAATCTGAGATCGAGCGGAATCAAACTCGGAATCCAAACTGACTAAGAAGCACACCACCAAAAGTTGCTGCCTCTGCTGCTGAAACCGAGACAACTAATTTGTAAACGGGAGACGGCGATCAAACTCACCAGCCAAAATCTTAAATTGCATAAAATGATCCTAAAAAGGCTTTCTGGATTGCTGGGATTGAAAGAAACCTTTCATGACATCATATAAGTGGGAGAGATCATTAGCGACTGAATAGATGGATTCTAACGAGGACCAGATCTCTCGCACAGTATCAGTGTTTGCCACCAAAGCCTGAACGGAAGGATCCATCGAGTTGAGCAATTGACTAAATATCCGGTCATCATCCCGGGTCCAAGCCTGAAAAGTCGCTGATGTTCGTGATGAAGCATCATTAAACAGGTGAGAATTCAACTCCATGCCTTACAAAGACTTAAGAACACTTTTCTTCCATAACGCATAACCATAGGCGCCATCAAGTCGCCGATCAACCAACCGTGTGGATGACGAGAACACTTCGGTGGTACGCTGTCGTCCAGCTTCAACATGGGATTCACGGGTCACAGAATCCTCTGACATCCTTGTTCACCAATAAGGGAACCGAAAAATACCATGAAAAACACTTCTCATTCCACACGGAGATACACTAAAGAGTCACACTAGACCTTCATAGCATCAAACCACTACCAGACATCACTGTGAGAGAAAGAGAGACTGGTCGGACTGCTTAGAGACCTGTTAGAGGTCTAGGATTGATCGGCAAGGCTCGAAAGGGGCCTACAGTGATCGGCGAGGTCCTGGAGAGAGTTGACTGTTGTTGACAGAGGCCCTGGAAGGGTTGTCAGTGGCTGATGTCACCCCTGGAGGGACTGACGATGGTTGACATCACCCCTGGAGGGGCTGACGAGGGCGGCGACCCTCCTGGTTGAGTCGACTGAGGTCGACGTCACCCCTGAATGGGATGACTAGGGTCGTCGAGCTCCCTTAGGAAGGCCTGATTGAAGTCGTCGTCACCCCTAGAGGGGTTAACGAGGGTCGGCGTACGTTGTGGGCAAGTTGATTGTGGTCGGCGAGTGTTCCTGGAGGGCCGACGAGGGTCGGCGACGACTGCTGGAGGGCCGACGAGGGTCGACGACGATTGCTGGAGGATTGACAAAGGTCGGTGAGGGGTCTGGCGGTCGGCGGCTAGGGTTAAGGTTTCTGGTTTGGCGGCTGGTTCTAGTGGAAGCTAGGGTTTCGTGGTGGCTAGGGTTTCACGGCTTTGATACCATGTTAGAAAAGAGAAAAAAGATACGGGAAAGCGTGTACACTCATTGTGATACATACACGTATTTATTTAACAAATGAGATTCTACAGCAGATATTGTGGGTATTTCCACAAGATATTATTAATACTTAATATATTAATACTGAATATATTAACTGAAGGAAGCTATTGCGGGTTCTAAGTGAAAAAAAGTTATGATTAAGGATATGACGGCTCTGAAAAAGAATAGTAATTGGGAGATAGTCTCTTTTTCAAAAGAGAAGAAATCAATTAGATGCAAATGGGTATTCACAGTAAAACACAAGATAGATGGATTACTTGAGATATTAGAGACAAGACTAGTTGCTAAGGGTTTTACCCAGACCTATGGTACTGACTATCAGGAGACATTTGCTCCGGTAGCCAAATGAATTCAGTTCGGGTGTTCCTATTCTGTGCTGCTAATATGGGTTGACTCTCTAACAATTGGATGTAAAGAATGTATATTTCCATGGAGATTTAGAGGAAGAGGTTTATATGGACGTACCATCAGGTTTTTCATCATGTGAAATTGAAGGGAAGTCGTGCAAATTGAAGAAAGCTCTAAATGGGTTAAAACTGTCTCATAGAGCCTTATTTGATAGATTCTTCAAGACTATGCTAAGATTTAGGTACCGATATAATTATGCAGACCGTACTATGTTTATCAAGTAAGGTAATAATAAAATCACAATTCTTGTTGTATATGTTGATGACATAGTTGTGACAAACAATGATATAGAGGAGGCATCCCATCTCAAGAAAAATCTAGCTAAAGAGTTCGAGATGAAAGATATGGGAGTGTTATGATATTTTTTTAGAATTGAGGTGGTTAGATCAGATAATGACATTTTCATTTTGCAAAGTATATTCTTGACCTCCTAGAAGAAACCGACATGTTGCGTTGTCGGCCATCAAATTCGCTTATTCAGGCTAATCATCGCCTCAGTAGTGATGATAGAGAATATACCGACAAGGGTCAATTTCAGAGACTTGTGGGAAGACTAATATAACTATCTCACACTAGACCTGATATTGCGTATGTTGTAGAGGTTGGCAATCAGTTCATGTATGACCCCTGTAGTGCATATTTTGATGATTTTTTTCGTATTTTGCGGTATCTGAAATCTGCTTCTGGAAAAGGACTTCTATTCTCTAACTATGGTCACGTGAATTAGAAGCATTTATGGATGTAGACTGGGCTGGTTCAGTTGATAATAGACAGTCTACATCTTGGTAGCACATTTGTAGGAGGCAATCTGGCTACTTGGCGAAGTAAAAAATAGACAGTGATAGCTAGATCATGTGCAAAGGTGGAGTATAAGATAGCACATGGCATTTGCGACCTTGCATGGCTCCAAGTACTATGAAAGGATTTAGGGATCGAGCACGATAAACCTATGAAGTTGTATTGTGACAACAAGGCCGCCATCAATATCGCTCATAACCCGGTACAACTTGACAGAACGAAGCATAAAGAGATTGGCAGAAAGTTCATTATGGAGAAACTGTGCAAGGGTTCAATTTGTATGCCTTTGTAAAATTCAAAAATCAATTAGCAAATATTTTTACTAAGGAGCTTAGTAGTAAAGTATTTCACCATATTGTATGCAAGTTGGGTATGGGAATATCTATGCATCAACTTGAGGGAGAGTATTAAGTTAAGGGTATTATTGTACTTTGGTCTTAATATGTAAATAACAATGGTAAGGGAACTAACCCTAATTTTAGGTTATCTCTCATTCACCGCCACAATAATTCTCCCTCAAACTCTCTCTCTCTTGTATTTCACTGTTTCTACATTAATTTTAACAAACAGATATATCAAAAAGAAAAAAATGGAAATTGATACAATTCACCAATGGTATAGAACACTTCCTCTGTTAACCTTAGAAAAAAACCCTTTCAGTACGCCATTTGGGAATTTCTTTGCTAATGGTTCCATTTTGGATGTAGAGCCCTTGGACAATATACTGGTTGTGGTTGATATCCTTTGAGAAATTTACATCTTACTTGGCAACATGTTGGGCCACCTGCAAATGTTGAAACTTTGGGAGCTAAACCATACCATTTTCTGGTCATTTTATCGTGCTTAAAGTATGGGTTCTTTTACTTGAAAATAGCTTAGGGTTGGAAAGAGAATGTGGTATGACTCCTCTGTCTGCATTATACTTCTACTGAATTTACCTATGCTTCAGCAGGTTATATCGAAACCAATACAATTTACCATTAATATGTCAAGTTTTTTATTGGTAGTCCCTAATCAATTCTCTGGTTTAGAAAGCTGTATTTCTTGTCTATGAAGTTCCTTGATGAAGTTGTGTTTATGGATGGGATTTTTAGTGAATACTATTCTGATTGTCAGCCTTGACCAGAGGCTAGATGTTATTTCATACTGTTATAGTCTCTGGCTGCATAGTTGATAATCTTTTGGATACTGAGAGCTCAGGGGGTCCAGCACTCCAGTCTCTGTTTCTCGCAATTTATAGAGTTATTTGGTATTGATTTCTTCAACTTTAGAAGTTATACACTTTTGTTATGGTTGTCAAGGATTTGATGCAAGATGACATCAAGAACTTTGAATAATGTTTGCCATTGTTAATCTTGTGGTGGAATAAGCTTGTAACTTTAAGGTTTTTAAAGGGGGAGAGAGGTTTAGGGGTTTGTAGAGGGGAAGGAGTGAATGGGCTAAGTTTTTGCCTGCCCGTAATCTAGAAAAGGGTGCTGAAATTTTTGGATAGCAATTAGTTATGGAGTTTGGGTTAAGGGTTGGGATGGTTGAATGTGGTTTATGTGATGATAAGATGAATCATTTAGTGGTTTGTTGTGGTTAAAGCAACTCAATCTCATCTCAAAGAATTGAGATTGAGAGAAAAGGAGGAGAATCAAGTTTATGTTGGTTCCAACATCATAAAATCTTATTCTCTGGCAACACTGCTGTATTCAATTGGAAGAATATATACAATTTGATGGGTTGTGCAGTGGGGAAACCAGGGTGGCTTTGGCCCCATTCATGCAATAAAGAGACCCGAGTCTCCCTAACTTACCTATAGAAAGAAGAGAAAGATAACATTTATGGTTTATGGGGCTTCTCCAACTTCTACAAATTTTAGGACTCCAAAATGGAAAACTTTGAAACTTTTTTACTAGTACGAACATTTTAAACCTAATACATTACTGCACAAAAAATATAGACACATGGACTGCTATTACAGCCCATGTTGAGCAACTGTGAAAATTAACAAAGCACACTCATACCATTGGCAATTGCCCCAATGGTATGGGTGTTTACCTTCCCACTTGGGAGGTGGGAAGTTCAAATTTTGCCAAGTGCAAGGTGTAGTAGTGGTGGCGTGCACATTTGTCGGTAAAAAGAAAACAAGAGAAACATGAATATGATTATTGACCTACCAGCGGCGGACTATCTGGAAATAGAAATCCACGAAGGCTTGATTCTGCTAAAAATTTGATTTAAGATTGTCCAGGGAGCTGTCCTCGTGAACTTTTCAAATTCCTACGTTTTCTTGTTTTCATGCTCGCAGCACCATTGCTGTGGGGGAATGAACTTTTCTTTTCCTTTTCTTTAAAGTTTTGCAATGTGTAAGATATTGTATTCGTGCAAACTCACACACACACACACACACACACACACACACACACACACGTCCCCTGGATTGTGTGCCTGTGAGAAAATTTAGCTTCTTTGCACTAGTTGTGTTTGGTAACTTTTGTTGTGATTTATCTGACTATTTATTTATTTACTTGAAATGCTAGGCCCTACTATCCCAGTCAGTGAAATATGGAATTCTCCAGTCTGTTTATAACTATTGGTTGGGAAAGGTATGAATCAGTTACCATATAAAATGTTTATTGTTTCAAGGAAGTTATTTCATTGTTGGTAGAGAATTCTTTGAGAATCTTTCGAATTCTTGTGAGAATCTCTCTCTCTCTCTCCCTCCCTCTCTCTCTCTCTCTTACATTTTTTGGAATATTCTTTGTATATGGTTGGTAAATTTAGCAATACATTTAGAACAATAGAAGCAGATATGCATTGCCTCTTGACATTTTGGTTCTTAGAATTTGACGATCCTTCTCAATAACAAACATTACATTGACAGCAGAAAATATAGTTTTCTTTTTTAAAATAAAGAATAATCCATTAATAAGGTTTGAAGGAATGCACTTATATATACTAATTGCAACCAGATCAAACTAAAAGCCATCAATAATGCCGTGGTCTGCCATAAATTTAGAAGGAAAGAAGATTCGTGGAGATTTCATCTTGTTAGGGTGCTTAGTTTTAATTTGTTGTCTTCCTTATATCTTCTTCTATCTCTCTTTCCCCTTCTTTTTTATCTCTTCTCCCTTCAAACTCTTTTTGCAACTCCATATTTTCCTTAGCTTAATTAACAAGCAACGAGGGAGAATGGTGATGGAGATGTATTGTGGCTTTCTCCTGTTCATCAACTCGAACCTCATTCTTTTGCAATTGATGTTATGGATCAACCTCACTCTCTAGGCTAATAGCTTTGCTCAACATCTTCTGTCGATTGTCAACCTGTTCAGACCTCAGAAGATTCCAATCACCCAAGCCAACATGTTTATTCTTGACGGTGATTACTCTCTGTTTTCTAGGGACAGACTACTCTAGAAGATCAGTAATCTCGCCCAGTCGCTTTCTTAGATTCTAGATTCCTCTCCCAGGTTCATCATTCCTCTTAAATTTCTTATCCAGTTGAAGGATATTTATCTTGTCTTCTAAATTGTTTTCCCCCAATACATCGGGCTTACATCATGTTAGTTCAATCTTCTCATGAACGTGAATCAGCTCAAAAAGTAACGTTGACCGTGCGGTTGCAGGTGAGGTAGGTCAAACTGCTGATTGAAGAAAGCGATTTATGGCTTGAAGCATTCGCCACATGATTACTTTATTAGAGGCAATGTGGAGATTGGCTTTTCAAAAAGTAACGTTGACCGTCTAATGTTCAAAAGCATAATGGACGAGTTACCATTCCTTTTGTTTACGTGGATTATATTGTTTTGGTAAGAGGAGATGATGTTAAGACTATTTGAGGCTCTCAAACCTCACTTTAAACAGAACCTCAGAAGGGTCTTAGTCTCTTGAAATGCTTATTTGGAATTGAGTTATATCCAAGAAAGAAATATTTAGCAAAAAGAGAAAGGTTGTTTTGGACCTTTTGAAATAAAGGGATAAACTTGGAGCTTGGCCGATCTACATGTACATCAGCGAAGCGCTTCTCATTCCCTTTCAAATCATTCTCTTGCCAGTTGTTGGAAACAAAGTTTTTTATTTTATTGGGATAATTACACTTACCTCCCCTGAGGTTTAGGCTTATAATAGGGACCTCCCCTGTAGTTTCTGAAATTACACTGTCCTTCCCTGTCAGTCTTACTGAACAAACGCCATTAACAGAAAATAATCTTTTCCTATTATACCCCTATAATTAAACTTATTTTTTTAAGGGAGAGGGAAGCAATTTCTGTTAAGGGAGAGGGAACAATTCCCTCCTCCACACCTCCGACGACGGTGCCACCCCCCCAACCCATCGCCGCCGGCGATGCTGCTCTGGCAAACCACCAGTTCCTCCCCTCTCCCGACTCTCTCTCCCTCTGTCGGGTCTTCTCTCTATCTCTCCCGGTTCTCTCTCTCTCTCTCTATATATATATATATATGTATATATACACACACACACACACACATATTCATCGGTGGATGAATGGGGGAGATCTCCATTAAACCCTCTAAGCATTCTGTGATCGTCGATTGATGATGGGCTCAGAAAAACCCTCGATTCGAAGTCGAGTTCGGAAGCTGATTGAAGTTTGAGATGCTTAGAAAAGAAAATAGTTGCTTAGTGATTGAAGTTTGAGAATTGTTGGGATTGGCGTTTTGGATTTTACTGTTTTTCCTTCTCAGTAATGGGATGCTGGAGTTAAAATCTATATATATATATTAGAGAGAGAGAGAGAGAGAGAGAGAGAGAGAGAGAGAGAGAGATCAATTTCCCATGAGAGGGAGAGGGAACAATTTTAGAGAGGTTAAAGAACAAACTTTAGTTAAAGAATAAACCCCTAAAAGTCCATCTCAAAAATCAACCCCTAACCCCCAAAAATCCATCAACAGTTAAAGAACAAACCTCACAGGGACCTCCTCGGCGGGGAGGGTGGCAGGTTTGGGGGTGGTTTACGTGGTGATTGGGGGTGGGGTGGTGGTTGATGTTGGTGTGGTAGTGGATGTTGGTTGGTAGTTGGCAGCGGAGGGAGGAGAGCGAGAAAGAACCGAGAGGTATGGGAGAGAGATGAGAGAGAAATCCAGAGGGACACCAACAGTTGGTGGTGGTCGGCGGCGTTAGAGGGTGGCGGCGACAGGTAGCAACGGTGGCATTGTGGTGGTCTAGTGTCGGCGGCAGTGTGTGATGCTCGGCGATGGTTTGGTAGAGGCATGGGTGGCGCGGCCTGGTTCAGGGCTTTCTCCCCCGCGCTGTTCTTCTACTCCAGCGAAAAAGAAAAAGAGTGTGAAAAAAGAGGTTTACAATTGGGAGGGAAAAATTGGAAATAATATAAAATGATTACTGACGTTAGCATTTTCTGTCAAGTTTTTTAACGGTTATTTGACGGAAGGGGATATTTGAAATATAAAAACAAAGCAGAAGAGAGGGCAGTGTAATTTCAGAGACCATTGGGGAGGTCCCTGTAATAAGTTTAAACCTCAAGGGAGGTAAGTGTAATTATCCATATTTTATTTTATTTATGTATTTAGGATTTCGTATATATAGACATTCTTATTTGTTTAGTCCAAACTAAAATTGGAGTTAAAATGATCTTGTACAGAGGCATATCCCAGTCTCGAGAAAATGCTTTCTTTTGAACTAGTATCAACAGAGTCGAATGCGGGGCTTTTTATTCCTCAATAAAGGTTTCTTATTGGCGTATAAATGGAAATGGAAATCAATCCAATTAGAATAGGAAGAATAGGAACATGCTGTTTGCATGATATCAGGAAACGCAAAGCCAATAAATCGTAGGGAAACCGACACTTGAATAAGTAGGCACGCTCCGCTCTTATGTATAATGGAATTATGTTTTTATGCCAATGTTGTCTAAAGCTAAAACAAGAGTTTTCCAAGCTTTCATGTGAGGAACCCTCGTACAAAGCCCTTCTAGAATGCCCTGTAAGGTTTTAGAAATCGTCACAAGGCAGCTGAGTAGTGTTGACGTCATCTTTCGAGCGATGACGTTAGCGTGATGGTAGCAAGTTGTATTGATGCCATGCGGTCTACAATTCCATGATTAAATTCACCGCATCCCATGGTAATTAGGGTTATTTTTACTTAAGCTTTTTAATACTGTTAGGATTGATGTAAGACAAAGAAATAGAAGAGAGAGCAGAGAGAATTATTGTGATGGTGAAATGAGAGAAAACTCTGTTCTAGCTTAACCAAGGTCTCGAGTTCGAGTCTTGGGCATGCAGCTGCACTTTGGTAGGGAGAGCTTTGCCCCCCTATGTGGTCCTTCCCGGCTCGCTCTGGATTAGTCGCGGTTACGCGGACACCGGAGGGTATAAACCAAAAAAAAAAAGAGAAACGAGAGATAACCCAGAATTAGGGTTTACTCCCTTACAATTGTTATTTATATAATAAGACCAAATATACTAAAAGTACAATAATATCCCTATCTTTACACTTCCCCTCAAGTTAATGCATTGATATTTCTCATGCCAAACTTGCATACAATGGGGTGAAACATTTTACTACTAAGACCTTTAGTAAAAATATCTGCTAAATGTTCTGCAGACTTTACAAAGGGCATACAAATTGAGCTATGACAGTTTCTCCTTGATGAAGTGTCGGTCAATCTTTATATGTTTCGTTATGTCATGTTGTACAGGGTTATGAGTAATATTAATGGCAGCCTTATTCTCACAATACAACTTGATAGGTTTGTCACACTCAATCCCCAAGTCCTTTAATAGTACTTGGAGCCATATAAGTTCGCAAATGCCATGGACCATAGCCCTATATTCAGCCTCTACACTTGATCTAGCTATCACTGTTTACCTTTTACTTCACCAAGTAACCAGGTTACCTCCTACAAATGTGCAATATCTCGATGTAGATCGCTCGTCATCAACTGAACGAGCCCAATCTGCATATGTGAAAGCTTCTAATTTCATGTGGCCGTGACGAGAACACGAACCTTTTTTCAGGAACAGACTTGAAATATCATAAAATACGATAAGCAGATTCAAGATGTACACTGCAGGGATCATGCATGAACTGATTGATAACCTAACAACATATGCAATATTAGGTCTGGTGTGAGATAGGTATATTAATCTTCCTACAAGCCACTAAAATTGACTCTCGTCGACGAGTTCTCAGTCACCACTACTAAAACAATGATTAGCCTCAATGTGAATTTGCAGGTCGACAACCCATCATACCAGCTTCCTTAGAAGGTTAAAAATATACTTTCTTTGGGAAATGAAGATCCCATGATCTGACCTAGCCACCTCAATTCCAAGAAAATATCGTAACGGTCCAGATCTTTCATCTCAAATTCTTTTGCTAGGTTTGCGTTAAGACGGGGTGCTTCCTCAGTATCATTACCTGTTACAACTATGCCATCAATATATATAATAAGAATTATGATCTTGTTATTACATTGCTTAATAAACATAGTATGATCTGCATGACTTGTCGGTACCTAAATCTTAACATAGCCTTGAATTTATCAAACCATGCTCATGGGGATTGTTTTAGCCCATATAGGGCCTTTTTCAATTTGCACACCTTTTCTTCTGTTTAATGAGATGATAAACTTGGTGGCATATCTATATATACCTCTTCTTCTAGATCTCCATGGAAAAATGCATTATTCACATCCAACTGCTGGCGAGGCCAACCTATGTTAGCAGCACGTGATAAGAGTACCTGAACTGAGCTCATTTTGCCAACTGGCAAGGTGGTAGTGGCACACGAGCCATTTGATCTTTCGAGCGTTGATAATAAGTATGCCGATCCAGTCTATTTAATCGTCCAACATCCTGCTCTGCTCCATCCTTACTAGGAACAAGAGCTTATGCGATAAGATTCGGAAAAACCAAACCTTGAGACTATGTATACGATGGTAACATCTCTTCGAGTTTAGATGTTTCTCCCGGAAGAGATGTCTTAGGAGAGAAGGAACCATCGATTAAAGCAAAACTAGGCGCAATCGCAATTTGCGAAGTGTGTACCCTAATCACGATGTGTCTGACTTGGAATCAACCAAAAAATATCAGAAAAGGTTGAATCGACCCTCGGAGGACCTTTTATACCTCTAATCAGCATCCATGGAGTGAGAAGAAGTTGTCGATCAAGATTGACACCGCCGCAATTGCGATTTTTGAAGAAAACCCTAGTTGGCGCCGAAAAATCGCAAAAAATTCACAAAAAATATCAAACATTCTAGAAAAGAAGGGGAAAAAGCATGACACTGATCTTAAAGACCAGTCGATCATCTCTGAGATTTTTTTTCTTTACAATGAGGAATCAAAAAAATAAAAGAGAAAAAAAGGAAATAAAGAACAACAAAATTACTATATCTTCTTTACTAAGGATCACGTTCTATATCATGTTAGGATTGATGTACGACAAAGAAATAGAAGAGAGAGCAGAGAGAGAATTATTATAATGATAAAATGAGAGAGAACCTAGAATTAGGGTTTACTCTCTTACCACTGTTATTTATATAATAAGACCAAAAATACCAAAAGTACAATAATACATTTATCTTAACAAATATGTTTAATTCTCCTTAATGATTTTTAGGCACTTTTTTTTCAAAATTTAAAGCCCTATTTTTCGATATGAAAACTGAGCAATCACCCGATGTTTTAAATGATGAAAAAGCATCAAATAGGTGCCGAAAACCAGAGTTTGGCTCAGGATTTGGTGAATAAAGTTATTTCAGTTTGTCTTTTGCTCAAAATATAGTTGATAATTCCTTTTTGTTGCTTCGGTTGCTGTTTTTTTGCTAGTTTGGTGCTTAATTGTTATGGTCTCTTTTCACTTTTATTTTCTTTTGGATTGCTTCTGGATTGCTATTCTTATGTGTACACCTATTTTGTTTCTGGATTGCTTTGATTTGGTTCTTGGGTATGTTTTGGATTATGGTGTGAGGGTATATTCATGTAATGTAATAGTTTTTTATTATTTTATTTGTACTCTAAGATAGTTTAGATCTTTATTAATGATTAGGGTTTCTAGGGGTTTGGTCTCTATATATATCTTATTTCCTGTCATTAGTAGTTATGTATTTTTCATTAATTGTTATAATAGTTTTCTTTTCCACTTTTGAAACCCTAACCATTGCCAAGAAAGTACAGCACTGGAGAAATCGTGAATATCAGTCGAAAACCAATTCGCAAATCTCCTTGTCGAACCTGCAGATCTCCGTAGCAAAATCTCTTGTCGACCATCAACAAGCATCGCCAACCACCGTCAACCATCGACCACCCTTTGACCATCATCGACCTTCCCCGTAGCATCGCTGACCATATCTGACCATCGTTGACCTTCCTCGTAGCTAGGGTTGTCCACAAAATTGGTAAAACTGAAGAACCGGTACGAACCGGTCCAATCCGCAAGCGGATTGATTCGGTTTTGTATTGAATCGGTTTGGTTTCGATTCTAAAAATATGTAAACCGTAGACTACGGATCAATTCACTGATTTAAAACCACGGTTTTGGTTCCGAACTGAAGCGAAGTCTTTAATTCAATTATATATATATATATATATATATATATATTTATATATAATATTTATAGCATATATTGGTCCTCCACCATAGTTACCATGGGTTAATTATACTAAAACAAATACCCCATATATATATTGAATCAGTTTTGTATTGAATGAGTTTGGATTTTATTGTTGATACTTAAAATTTGTTTGTTTTGTTGAATTTTAATGCGCTTTTTGCTTAGATTTTAACACTTTATACAAGTGCATCGTATATTAGTGGGATCGTGGTTTTTTGAACCGGGACCAAACTGTCAATAATAGGTTCATTTTGATTCGGTTTCACATGTCACAAGGTTTTGTTTGGTTCTAAAATTATTGGAACCGTATGGACCGGTTTGGTTCATAGTTTTATTCAAAATCAATCCAAATCGAACTTTGTACACCCTTACATTGTAGCACCACCGACCTTCCGAGTTACAAACACTAGTCGCAAACCCTAGTTGAAATCCTTTGTCGAAAACGTCTTGCCGTCCATCAACAAGCATTGCCGACCACCCTTTGACCACCGCCGACATTCCCCATTCAACTGCCGACCAGATCTAAGTTCAAACTGTCCTGCAGTGAATTGACCTGACCCTCTACTCCTTTGAACATCACTGGACCTCATGGACGACCACACTTGCCTCTCGCCAGACTCCGATGACTACGTCGGACTCTTGCCGGACTCCGACGGCTTTCACCGGAGCCTCATCTAGCCTGATTGAACACGCTAGAGCCTCTTTTAGTTGATTTCCTCTGTTTGGTTCTACCAACATATTTGACAATATGCTGGTTCCTTGAGTGTTTTGCCTCAGCATCTTTGAGTTGTATCTTGGCCCTCTTGAGATTGTCTTGGTCTTTGAGATTGATTTTAAGCTTCTCAACTTTGCTGAAGAGAAATTACAAGCCATCAGCATTCTCATCTAAATAGAGACAATTACTCTTATTGGTCTAATGTCATGGAAGATTTTCATCTTGGTAAAGGGAGGTGAGGTTGTGTGGCGAGCTCCACTGTTTGATCTATATATACTAAAGTTGAAGGTTATGATTGCGATGTGGGATATGGAAAATGCACATATACTCACTTGGTTCCACAAATCTGTGGAGTCGAGTATTGGAATGAACTTTTCTAAATATGACACAACGAAGGTGTGAGACTATTTGCGGAGTATATATCTTTAATCAAATTTTGTTAAGCAGTATGAATTGGAGATGTCTATTAGAAGTGCTAAACATAAAAACAAATCGATCTAGGAGTAATATAATAATGAGATGACATTATTGGGGATCAGTTGGCACTTATGAAACCCTATGATTTGCAGACGCTGGATAGTTACTTGCATTATAGGGAGAAACAACGGCTAGTGCAGTTTCTTATGGCCTTTCGTGATCAGTTTGAATCTTTTCATGGCACGATTCTACATCGTTCACCCTTACCTTTTGTCGATGGTGCACTGCGAATTTATTGCTGAATAAACACGACTCAAGGTTATTCAGTGACTATCCCTTCTTAGTTTGTGTTTGCTATTTCTTCTCCATTTGTATATACTACCCATTCTCGATATTTGCTGCTGTCAACTCCCTTCTCTCGTCTTGTTCAGGTTACGGGGAAGCCCATACCCCGAGTTTCCATGGACGAGTGTAATTTGTCATTGAAAGGGCCATTAGAAGACTACATGTCCTAAACTAGCACAGAAGGGCCACACTTCCACCCAGTTATCATTGCGATCATTTGTTCATTTCTATCGGCCTCTTGTTGCCCTTGTAGTATCTGCATCCAATGGTACCATCTCCCTTCCATCCCAGACGTTGCTCGACCGGTTTCATTTGTTTTAGTCTATGTTTGTATCCTCCGAGATTCAGTCACATGCTTTTATAATTACTTCTCACTTAGGTTTGCATAGTTCTTATTTTTCAGGTATTTTCTCGTCAACTTGGATATTTGACTCTTGTTCATCTTATTATATGACATTAAATTTATCCAGTCTTAGTCAATGTATTTCTCCCTCTTCCCCTATTATTGTTTGTAATGCAGATGGTTCCATTATGTTAGCCCAAGGGCTTCTTTAATTGATTTTGACGATTTTTATAATTCATTCTCTATATATTTTATTATCTTTAATTGATTAATAATTCTTATCTCCAAATGAAAGTATTAACCCAAGTTGAACAATCAAGGTTAACACATTAGCCAAAAAGGTATGACTTGATTCAAACACTTATGATTTCTGTAAAAAGGATTATTCTTCTGTGTTGATTGAAACACAAGTCAAATCACTTGAGGCAATGATCACTTGAAT
>JAOTRH010000024.1:19018184-19039295 GCA_034768845.1 Heliamphora exappendiculata | reverse complement strand
CCCCCCCCCCCCCCCCCCCGAAAAAGAAGGGTCTAGGGTACCGGTGGTTACGTGTTTGCATCAACCACACAACTTGAGAAGGGACATGCCTCAAAAGATAAGTGTTATTGCGGTGACTAGTTCTATAACAATAATGGAATGTCTAGGAAAGGAACTATATCCCTTTTGAAGATATTTTTGAAGGAGACACACCACCTAGCTGGTATATTCATTTATTCTCCTTTAGAGCAAGAGAAACGAAAGTATAAAAGAAAATCCAGGGACTAACCTGTAGATGTAAATGAAGGCTTCTGGTACCATTCCAGCAATTGATCCACATAAATAGGGCCAAAACCTCATATTCGTTACCACTATTGCATAGTTGAAAATTGTGTACGGAAATGGTGAAACCCTAAAGAGTGCAACCACTTTAAATTGATGGAACCAGCTCCCTGCCCCTGCTAGTCTAATCATTGTAGCTTTCTGAGGCCATCTCTTTAACCATTGCTGCATGTGCAACAAAAGATGGGTGAAAAAGGGAGAACAAAAGAGCGGGCACGCAAATAATTGTGAGAGTTCACTCTTTCCTCAAAAAAAAAAAAAAAAAAAAATCTATTGATGTCTTACATGAATTCGGTCACGGAAGAGTAATCCAATCAAATATGGCAGAACCATGCCGATGGTTGTTCCAACCATAATTATGACGAATCCAAGACCATATCCAAAAATCATTCCAGCAAGCCACATGGAAGGGCCAGAAGGAATTAAGAGCACAGGGAAAAATGCCATAGAAGCAACAAGTACAAGAGCAAGAACTGGACGACCGAAGGCAGTGGCTTCCCATTGCATGATCGGAAGGAGGACCTGCAGCAAATTGATAAATTGTGGGTTTAGTGCTGCCATATTGCTCATAGAAGATATACACCAACAAGATGTAATATAGCATAAAAATGTGAGCTTAAATTTGATAATTTTTGTCAAGTCACAAATTGTCCCAAAAGCTTATAGTGTTAGAAAATAAATCCAACAATGTATATCAAGTTATCCAATGCTCTCCCTCATATGCAACCCTGTCACACGTAGAGAGACGAACAAACTGAACTGAATAGGCGCACCAACATACATAAAACGTAGTGCACAATAACAAACATAACAGGAAAACAAACACATATCATGAGACTTAAACCCAGTACCTCTTGGAGCTAGAGCTCATACCATGTCAAGTTACCAATTGTCCAAAAAACTTAAACTGTTAGAATGAGCCCAATAATATATATCAAGCTATTCAACAAATATTGTATAGAAAATACTTTTGAGTTAATTAATTTATGAAATAATAGCTATTTAACAAATAAAGGAACTCTAAATCTACTTCCAAGTTTCAAGTTAAGATCCTACTATGGCCCCCAGAAAGATAATATTACTAATCTCAAATGCAAAGGTATGTGGTATGCCCCTCTTAAGTTTTGCACTTTATTTTCCAGTAAATAACCTAAATAACCTACCAAGTGGCAAAAATGAAAAGAAAGAAAGTAAATGCACAGGAAGTTGATAATTTCAGTGGTAACATTCATAACAAGGGTAAGTTCTATTTTATATCTCAAATTTCTTCGATTCCGTAGCATACCCAAAGTTTTCCACAATTAAGCAAGCCTAGGTACACAATTGAAACAAACTTTTACCCACTGTTGATATAATTTCAGCTGATGTCTCATTAAAAAATTATAAGAACAAACTCGTGGGTTAAAATGCTAAGTAAATCATGTTCTACTAATTTAGTTTTCATAGCACCTCCAAACAGTGGTGGATTGAGTATAGGACCAGGGGGCACGTGTCCCCCCTCAAGTTTTGATTTTCCCAATTTCATCTATCAAAAATAAGAATGATTTTAAAGGCGCCCTTAATAATTTTAGGTGGTGCCCTCCTCAAACTACTGTATTCTTTAAAAGATCCAACCCATATTTAAAAGGATTCTAAATGATAGCTTGGTGGTATATCTTCACCTATGAATATATATATATGTATATATATATATATATAGAGAGAGAGAGAGAGAGAGATGTATTTATAGACTTAGTAATACTATTATTATGCAAAAGTTTGAAAATATGAAAACCCGCTGAATCACATGTAAAAGAAAGGAACTTCAGGGATGAATATTTATGTTTTTTGTACTTATTGTTAGAAATTGTGTAAGAGTACACATTAGAACTTTTGTTTCGCCTGATGAATGTTTAAGTTTGATAATATCTTATTGTGGTGGTTGTGATCCTTGTGGAAAACTATTCAAGGTTGTAATTAATAAGTGTCCCCCTACATTTTATTTCTTGTTTTCATTTCATAAGCAGACCCTACATCAAATTCTTGCCTTCACCACTACCTCCAAATACTCTATTTCAACCATTCACATTCTTGTGCGCCTATTTATTTGGAATGAATGTACCTCTCTTATAAAATTTATGTCAAAAGCTTAGATGCCAGCAAAAAAGGAAATTGGAATGGACTAAATGCCAGCAATGCAGTGCTGAATGCTACAATTGAGTAACTTGCCAATGGCCAAAAATAAACCAAACAAGGACAATAATAATACAACCATAACAACAGCACTATCTAATTTCCCAGTCACATATTTCCTTGAACCATGATCACCGGTCAAATGGGGTAGGTCAGGCTTTTGGCGTTGGACACCCTAGATGAGAATTTAAGATGTTAAGGCTATACAAATAGAGAAAAGGATTGTGCAGAAGTTTACCTCAATCGAGGCAAAAGGACCAAAAAGGAAAACATTCAAAAAAAAAAAAAGAGAGGCAAAGGTAGTATCAATATCCAAATACTAATTTTCCATAAGACATGTCTGCAATGAACTTGAAGAAAGTATGCACATTGAGCCATAATGAGTGATTCATGAACTAGCCTCAGACTGATCTTCTCATATGTTATAATAAGATGCATAAAAGAAATTAACCATGGAACAACCCCAAACACCCCAACCAAACATACGCACAAAACCCAATAGAACATAAGTAATATAGAAATACCTTTTCAAAGACAAATGGTACTCCCCATTTCATGAATATTAGAAGAACTAATATAGTAACCAAGCACAACAATATGGCCTTGATCCACCAGATGAATGATTTGTAGTTTGTTTCAGCTTGGGGTTGTAAGGTATCTGCTTCAGCAACCCTTGGTTCATTTGAGATAACCAACCTTACATACTCACTATCAGCTCGCACTTCATTTGTATCAGTCAAACTCTCTTTCTCAAACTTCTCAGCTGAAACTGGCATCTTCTCCAAGACGCCAGAAATCTGTTAATGAAACATGAATGTTCCATTAGCACCAACAGAGGCAAGCATAGATTAGGCTGTTCAAATTAAGTTGCATATTAACTTGTGAATAACCCATAATCAAAAGCTTAACAGAATATTAATGACTACTTACAAATCAGGAATAATGGAATTAATTATGCCTGGCAGTGCGAATAGTTAGATGTAATGTAGTGTCACCTCGCCTTGTGGTGTAAAGAATGCACCTAGAACATCCAAAACTTTAATGCTTGACCCTACGGTTTTTCATGTCAATATAATGCACACAACATAAGTATGTCAAGATTGCCCCAGGTCCCTAATTCCAAAATAGCTCAATGCTTAAGTGGTAACATACACCTAGCTGACACTTCAACCCCCCCACCCCCGCGTGCGCGGGGCGAGAGCATGCGCACAAAAGGGGTAAACTACACAATTAGTCTTTATAGCTTTTGGCAAGACTGCACTTTTTAGTCTTGCAATTTCATCAATTTTAACCCTACACTTCCAAGTTTCAACTGCATTTTAATGTAGTCCTCCAGAATCCATTATTAAAGTTAATAGCAAACTCCTCTGGCACATGGCACAGGCAAAGAGCAAGGCAATTTCACATGACCAACTAATGTAACTAGGTAAACCCATAAAATAAACCCAATTTTCTTCTTCTCTTAATTTTTGTATCTCTAATCCAGATATACAAATACGTACAAAGGTATACATACATACATACATACATACATACATACATATATATATATATATATATATATATATTCTGGTTTTGATGGTTCACAATGAAATCTGTTTAACAAGGACACAACAGAGATAGGGATGGGGTTGCTGCAAAAGGGGAAAGTGGGGAACAAATGAGATGACGGGGGAGGAGGGGTAAGGCGGCGGGTGAGCAAGGTAAAGGGGAGGCAATGAGTGAGGGAGGTGAAAGGGATGCGATGGGTAAGGGAAGGGGAGGCGATGTCACTGGTGAGGGAAGCTGGGGGAGGGGCCTTTGATGGAGAAGGAAAAGTAGTGGACCCAATCTCACCAGTTGTGTCCACCACGCTAACCTGGGCAGCTGGCACCCTGCTTGTCTATGTTCCGAGATCTATAAACAGAGACTCACGAAATATTAAGGTTGATTAAGAAGTATTTGCCTATGTAGCAGTATTACAAATATCACCTACTTGCAGGTCAAAGAGTAGAGGCACTTTGGTCTCAAATCTTGGAAGCTAAAATGTAGCGACCCGGTACGTTCCTAATTTTTGGCTAATTATTTCAATATAATTAAATTACTGGATATGATCAATGATGAAAATTTGTGAATAAGTACAGCTTATTAATTTAAAATCTGGGAATATGAGACTAAAATTAAGTTGTAAATGTGGAATATAACATATAAAATTATGGTATTAAATTGGAGTGGAAATAAGTTATGAGAGCTAAAGTTAAAAAAAATAAGAAAAAAACTATAAGAAGCAAACCAAACAAAGCCCTAAGCTTATTCCCAAACCTTTTAGAAGCAAGGAGAATAAGTGAAAGAGAGAGAGTTATAAATCCAAGGTCCCTTCTCCCTCACCCATTCCCATTGGCTACTCTCCTCTCCCATTTCTCTCCTTTTGTTCTCTTGGAAAATTAACCAAAAATCTCACAAACCCTAGTCTTCATCCTAAATTGGGAGCCCACAAAGCAAGATTGAAGCCCTAGCTCTCAAAGTGGAGCGATTGAAGCTTTAAGGGCAATCCCCAAGTTCCGAAACCCTAGCTAGGTGGAGGAGTTTGACTAAATCCAAAGCGTCGTCGCTACTCGAGGTAGGATTTTGACTAGTCTAAGTGTTTTCCTTGATTTGAGTTGAATTTTTTTAGATTTTTTATGAGATTTAATGAAAACCCTAAAATTGATGAAAAACTAAAGATTTTCTCTACAATTTGGGTTTATTTGTTTAAGATTTACAAATATGAGACCAAACCTATACAATGTGAATGTATTGTGAGTAATTGAAGTATGAAAAGTAATGTATCATGTACATTTCATTGATGTTAACATGGAGACCTTGATTTTTCATTAAGCTTGGGTTGTGAGAAATCTAATAACACCACGCTTGACTTAAACTGGAGATGTAACATGACAATTCTTTGGATTTCATAAAAATTGAGTGAGATATTGGTTTGACGAATATTTGTGATGTGAGATTTGAGCAAGTGTAATGTGTACTGTGGTTCCATGAATGAGAAAACTTCCATGAATGAGAAAATGAACTGAAAATATAATTGATGATGGAGCTAAAATCTCGGTATGTAAATGAATATATGTCTAATTGACCGAATATGGAACTGATGATTGTGGATATGATTAAGTTGGGCTTGAGTAGCTCTGCGGTGAAAGACTGAAAATTTGCGCAAGATGGGTGTCAGGTTCCCTCGTATTAGCCCCCATAAATTGGATGGGTGCCAGGTTCCCTCGGGTTAAGCCCGTAAACTGGACGTGATGGTGTTCGTGGTGAGTTATAGAATTATCTATTACTCAACGGCTTCGCGTAGCCTGTTGGGGGAATAGGGAGTGGTTTCTATAAGCTGCACCCGACGTCGGTTCGATATTGAAATAATATGAGATAATGAAAATGTTGAAAAAAGAAATCCTTAAGATAACGAACATGGTTGAATCTTGGTTTAATTAGAAAGAATGGGTGGGTGATTGAATTAGATCGATCAAAATGTGTGAATGGTTGCATTTATATCACACCTCACAAATCATGCATCACATTTTTATTAATTGTTATTCTACGAGCTTCGGTTTACTGTTGTTGAATTAAATTTTTACAGGACAAGACAATCTGGAGGGATATTAAGAGGAAGTGTTCTTGGGAGGGTATGATTGAAGAAGAAGAAGAAGAAGAAGAAGAAGAAAGAGAAATGTTGATCTTTTGTTTTTGAGTTTTGTAATGTACTATGTTTGTTGCAAAGATGTAAAGTGGTATATATGTATATATGTCGGAATGTAACAAGAACAGCAGGACTCAAGTCTGAACAAAATTGTGGTTGAAGTTTTGTGTTGAATGTCATGAAAGGAAACTTGAAGAATACTGTGTAATTTTGGATTGAATGTGAAGGAAATGTTATGGGAGCAACTTTCATGTTATGAAATTGAAGTTTAAGAGTGTACTTTGTATATTTAGTCTCATGGAAATTCAATATGTGGATGTGTGGTTGAGTTGAATTATCAAACTTTCAAAGCAGGATTTTGGAGAAAAAGGTCCAGAGCTTGACTGCTCGATGAACCGCTCGAGCGGTCTATCGAGCAGTGAAGTAGCACTCTCGATTTCTATGTAGCAGGCTCTGAGATACTAAGGGTAGTTCTGGACCGCTCGATCGGTCTAATGACCACTCGTGGCAGATTTTGATAAAAATCCCGTTTTCTTCAATTATGTTTCTATTTTTACACGGATTGATTCTGAACCCCTTTCTAAGATTATATAAATTCCTCGGATGAAATTTCTCTATAATATTGATGATCTTTCCCAAATCTTTATTCAAATATTCTTTAAGAGATTTATAAGCCTAAAACCTAAAGTTTGACAAGGTTTTACTTTTGGGTCTCTTGGTTGGGTTATCAAGATGGGTTTCACGTTACCCAAGTTCAGGGCATCACATTAAAATAGACCAACAAATAGTTGACCGAAAGATGATGATTGGGGACAGGGCGTCAGTAGGTAGTTGGAACTTATACCTTTGGAGTCGGTGGAAAAAATAGGGGTGGGCGAGGTGAAGGGAGGGGAAAGCTGTTTGAAGAGGGAATGCGAGGGAAGTGAAGCAACTTGAGGGTGAAATCGAAGTCTAAATTTGCAGATTTGCCAAAGGTTTTAGAGAGAGAAAGATGAGATGAAAATAGAGAGAGAATGATGGGAAGAAGACACAAGTTGGGCTATTGCCGGCGTGCTCATGGACTCTGTGCGTGTGCGCGCCTTTCCTCCTCTCTCTTGTGATACTAATGTTAATGTACTTCTCTCAAAGGCTCACTTACTAGAGGTGAAGGTAAGACAAAGTGAGAAAATAAGCTTAAATGTAAGAAATAGGGTAAAATGAACACTTTACAATTGTAAAAGCTCACATGAAATGCATGGTCATATTCCGTAGGATTTCTAATTAAATCATGACAGGAAGACTACATTGAAACACGATTAGAAGTGCGAGGTAACAATTGATTAAACAAGTAACTAAGGGATCAAAGCATAGTTTTAACAAGCGGCCATTATCATTACGTAACGGTTTCGGTGGCCTCCGTTACTCGTTAAGGCCAATTTTTTGGTGTGAAAGAAATTCACAAGTGTAACGGTCGTTACACCACCGTTATGGCCGAAACGGACCGAAACGGCACCGCTACGGCCGTTACGGCTTGTGCAACAGGATTTTAGATCGTAAATTTTCTGATTTCATTTTTTCATTAACAGATCCCACGTTTTCTATTATTTTCAACCTAAAATTATTCATAGTAGTCCGACAAGCCAAATACTACTTGGGCATTGTGGGATTTGCCTCAAGTTTCTTCAATTTCACAACAATCAGCTAATTTTTCTTTTCGTTGTTAACTTTTGACTCTATAACATGTTCATTCTTCTTCCAGTTTTGATGAGTTCTTTAGGATTAAATATTTACTAAAAGCTAAACAATATGCTTGATTCAATATCCATATTTCTTGAATATCCACTGTCTATGAATTCGAATTTTTGTGATGTTGTAGGTAGAAAATATGACGTTCAAGTATTTTATTTTTAAAAAAATTGTTCAAGATCCATGCTTGTTTACAACCCCCCTCCAAAAAAATTACATCTATACAAATTAAAATTCAAACAACAATATAAATTTTTAAAAAGTGAATTCAAAATTAAAATTTAATTAACAAATCAAATATTGTGCTTTAATATATACAATACTTTATAGTTGTAAAATATTTAATGACATTTTAGTTGTGCATAATGAATCTATAATATATTCATTAATTACTACAAAACAATAATTGAACTGTTAATTTTAACTAGACTATATAGCAAAAAAATTAAGACATATATTGAATCATGTCTAGAAAGTAAACAAAATTCATCAAAAATTATTTTAAACTTCAATAAATATATTTATGAAATAAAAAGATGTAAAACAATTATTTTTTATTGAGTTGTGTAAAAATTAAAAAAATTCACGGCTTTGAATACTGCTAACGTTATGGTACAGCCGTTACTCCCCCAAAACCGCATCACCGCTACCGTTACCGTTACGCCAACCGCTACCGCTATTTAAAATCATGGATCAAAGTGAAATTCTCCTTAAACTATAGTGACTAATGATTTAATTTAACACCCCCCCGCCCCAAAAAAAAGAATAAGAAGAAACCAAAAAACAAAGAATGGATACTGCATGAACAACACTATGATTTATCTCAAACATAGTAAAGAACGAAATCAAGTGACATGAAGTAAGAAAGAGTACAAGAAAATTGGGGGACAAGAAATCATCCAAAGAAGGGACAAAAAATACAAAACTGCTAATTACATATCACATTGTGCACTCCAACCGCAAAAAATAAAAAATAATGGAATTCCCCTAAACGGATGGGATACTAAAATGACATGACAAAACCTTTTCTCATAAGGAGCCAACATCCTCACTTTTATCCTCAAAATTCTAGCACTGCGTTCCAACCAAAAAATCAAAATGTAAAATAAGTAACATGGATACAAAGATGCGACACAACACAAACACAACACGCCGGTTTTTATAAAATATAGGATACAACACCTCTATGACGGGTTAAACTTTTTATTTTTATATATTTATTACATGTTAAATATATGAATGGTCCATTCAAAAGTGATAAAACATATGCCACATATTACTAGTTAAATTAGAAAGCCATATATTTCATCTAATAATTGTTTCAGAACATATGTAGTATGCATAAATTGAGTTTTGAATAATGCAAAACATATTTATTATGAAAAGACTCATCACATAAGAAGCGCTTGGAGGGTTAAAGAAATATCGTTGAAGTGTTTGAGAACTATCGAAAGAGTGTCTAATGTCGTAAATTTAACTTTATAACTAAGACACGTTTAATAAGTGCCAAATTTGCTTAAAAGAGTGTCCGAAGATTGTTGATGCCCGACACAGATCACCGGTTCAATATGCCTACCGCGTAGAAGTGTATGTATTCCATACTCTTCAGTGGAACAGTGCACACTATCCCATACCACTCACTTTCTTTTTGCAACCAAAACTTTGAAAATCGATCAGAAGCATTGGCTACACGAAGCTGGTGCCACCCAATAAATCTCTGCCAAAGTCTTGTACTGAACAAAGACTTGTAATCATTGGCTTTCATGCAAGTACCATAAAATATAGGAATCTGAATTCACACGAAAGATCCCTTGACTAAATCCTATATGAGATGAGATTTTGTATTTTGCTTGCCATTGGTAGCTGTACTAGAAGAACTCTCATTCCGAAGTGTTCCCAAAGCATCAATAAAATCCTTGAACTTCTCTGCCTTATTAATGTATCGGTAGGACCAATTTGAAGTTTTCAAAACTAAAAAGCTGCAGAAAATTACCAAAACAAAAGTGATATATACTTATTTCTTGCAGTTGCAACACTTCTTACGTGGAATCTGTGGCAAGGAGATGAGATATTTATTCAAGAAAGAGCTACTATGTCTGGAATGGTAAGTTTTCCCGTGTTAAGTCAAATTAAGTCGCAGGCTCCACTTCTGGTGGTGCCCTTCCGTCAATTCCTTTTAAAGTTTCAACCTTGAGACCATAGTACCACACCCCCTCCCCCTGGAACCCAAAAACTTATATTTCTCATAAGATGCCAGCGAAGTCCTAAAAATAACATCAACTGACCCCTGGTTGGCATCGTTTATAGTTGAAAGTAGGACGGTATGTGGCGTCTTCAAGCCATCAACTTTTGTTCTTGATTAATAAAAACATCATCAGCAAATGCTTTCGCAGTTGTTCATCTTTCATAAATCTAAGAATTTCACCTTTGACTGTGAAATACAAATGCCCTCCACTGTCCCAGTTAATCATTACTCTGATCCCGAAGGCAAACATAAGAGGATCGAAATCCTATGACGTTATCCTAAGCTAATGTATCCAAAGCGTAGGTTTGCATTGAGCACTCTAATTTTTTCAAAGTAAGAACGTCAAGGGCACGACCCATCTAATTATGGCCAGGAGCGCATCGCCGGCAGAAGGGACAAGAGGATCGGTGCACACCTGAGGTGAACCGGTCGACCCAACCCAAAATCCAACTACGAGCATTTTAACTGCAACAACTTAAATATACACCATTGAAACTGGAATTACCGTGGCTGCTCGCACCAGATTTTCCCTCCAATGGATCCTCGTTAAGGGATTTGGATTGTACTCATTACAATTACCAAACTCATAGAGCCCGGTATTGTTATTTATTGTTTTTGATAGTTCTTGTTTCTATGCAGCTAAGGTACAAGCAAGGTATTGAGATGCTTAAAATTTTCAAAAATTACACATGGAAGACATCTTTACTTGATGACCTCATGTATTATGAAAACCGACAGAAGATCATGCAGGAGGAGAAAACTAGGTTACTGATCCAAAGCTATGGATGTTCATTCCTTATACCTGCATTGGATCCACCCCGGAAGCAAAATTTTCTGTTTGACATATCTTCTACTGAAGAAGAGAAAACAACAATGTCTAGTGAGCTTCATATAGCTCGAAAAAGATTCGGGACTCTCACAATGGGCAGGTTTCTTCGTGTTTTGATGTCAGCAGCTTAAGTATGGCCAAGGAAAATGCTCATTGCATGATGGATGAAGCAAAAGATGATGAAGATAAAGATGATATATCTTCTTCAGTACAGATTGGTTCATTCCCTATCAACCCAAAACAATCTGAATCTAAACCTTCAGAAGCTTCCTCAATTGTTGCGATAGTGGCAGGTACCAAAACAGTTGATGTTATCACAGTAAGCTCAATGCCTACTAGAGTTAATGGCTATGCAGACTCTCCTGGTTTCTTAACAGAACTCAATCACATTAGAAAATGGACGAAGGAAACCGGATCTCCTTGCCTTGGGACCTCAGCTCTACGGATACAGCCTTCCAACCCGTCATTTATTGCAATAGACAGTTTAGGAATAAGAACACAAGTCATCTTTCATTTGAAAAGTTCCATAAATAACATTAAGGTCTCCAAAAGGTTAGTAGTAGATTCCCACCTTACTTGATCACAAAACTTACAAAACTCAACCTCACCAGTGTATCTGGGTGGATCCTTGCCTTCATGGTAGCTACTCATTCTTGAGATGGCAGGATATTTTACTAGCATTTACCATCTTGAGCAAAAGCCAGTTGGAAAACAAATTGATAAACACTGAACTGGCTTTAATCAATTTGCAAACTTATAAGTGAGTCAGTGACAAACTGGAAGTCTGTAAAGCTGTAGGACACCAGGACGACTGATTGTTAATTAATAATGGCTTTGGAGACTAAAGAAATAACTATGCTGTTGACTTTCCTTAGCAGGTCAGTTTTTGCAAAAGGATGCCACTGCCCATCTTGCATCATTCCTCCATAGACTGCTTTTCAAACAGAGAGAACTAACCTTGATCTGCAGCACTTTTTCTACCTCACAACTCAGAAAACGAGACCTACTGCTTCAAAAGTTTGGTACCTGCAGCTCTTAACATTTCAATCTCTACCTGGGTAAGGAAAGAAATCCTCTGAATTATGTCTCACAACCACCAGATAAAGTAGAACACGCTTTTGGGCCGTTAAGTGAATCATATTTGGTCAAGCAGAAGTACCAAGCACTATAGTTTTCTGCTTCATCTTTTCTAAGAGAGAGACATATGACTAATTTAAGCTATTTTTTGCTGAATTTGCTTCGAATATACTAATATATGCTTAAAATACTCTCCAGTGCATAAAAAATCAACCAAAAAAAAACCAAGAGTAAAGGGTACCCCTATTCCCACTCCAAGTTTTGTTAAATCTACTCAATTTTGGGTATTTATGGAAGCCCTGCTATCACACAATATGAAGTGAGGGAGCAAATGTAGAATCAAATTATGATGAAAGTTGAGTTCTTGTGTCAATCAGGATATATATTTAGCCATAATTATGGCATAATTGTACGGATATTATTTCTTTTTTGGTTAGGAAAGATTGATACTAATGGCTTAAATTTAGCCTTGTATTTGAACAACAATTTTATATATAAATGGTGGAACCTCACAAAAAGGGAGAGAATTCAAAAATATTGTCATAGTATCAGAGCCAAACTTAAAAAAAAAAAAAAAAAAAACCTAGCCGTCGCTCTCCTAGCGTCGCCTGAGAGATAGCCTCGCTGGAACCCTCGTCCTCACTCGTCGGCTACTCTTTTTTTTGGTTCTCTAGTTCTCGTCGACGACCCCTCTGGTCGCGCCGGCTCTGGTTCTCGTCGGCGACTCTGGTTTCTGGTTCACTAGTTCTCGTCGGCAACTTCTCTGGTCGCACAGACTCTGGTTTTGGTATCGCACCGACTCTAGTTCTCTTGGTTCGCGACTCTTTGGTTCTCTCTGGTTCGCGACTTTGGTTCTCTCTTGGTTCGTCGACTCTGCTTCTCTATGGTTTGTGACTCTGGTTCGTGTCTCTTGAGTCTCTAGTACTCGCCCTCTCTCGCGCCTTTGGTTTCTCGTGATTCTCTGGTTTTCTCGTGGTTCTCGCGCCTTTGCTCGTGATTCTGTGTTAGTGGTCCTTTTACTGTTTGTGGTTTTATCATCATGTCTACTAGCGAATTTTTCGGAATCCGTTTTACTGAAAAAAATTATTCTGCTTGGGAATTTCAGTTTCAATTGTTTGTTATGGAAAAAGAGTTGTGGGGTCATATTGATGGCAGTGATCCTGTTCCCACGGAATTTACAGAGCTGCCTCAGTGGACGGTCAAGGATGCTCGTGTAATGTCTTGGATTTTGGGGTCTGTCGATCATCAGATTATCCTATATCTGAGGCCGTACAAGACTGCTAAAAGTATGTGGGAATTTTTGAAAAAAGTTTACAATCAGGATCACACAGCAAGACGTTTTTAGTTGAAAAATGATATCGCCAATTACACTCAAGAAAATCTCTCCTTCCAAGAGTATTTTTCTAGATTTCAGAATTTGTGGAGTGAATTTACTGATATTATTTATGCCAAGGTCCCAGCTGGATCTCTCGTTGCTGTTCAGAAGGTTCATGAACAAAGCAAGAGAGATCAGTTTCTTATGAAGTTACGGATAGAATTTGAGGCCACTCGCTCCAATTTGATGAATCGTGATCCTCATTCCTCTTTGAATGTGTGCTTTGGAAAATTACTTCGTGAAGAACGTCTTGCAACACAAGGTATTTTTCAGAAGAATCGTATGATCTCTAACGACGTTGCTTATGCAGCTCACGGGAAAAGCACGGGTAGAGATATGCAGAAGGTCCAATGCTTCAGCTGTAAGGAATTGTTTCTGAGCGTTCTTGTCCTTATACACCTCAGCAGAATGGCGTTACTGAACGTAAGAATCGCCACCTGTTGGATGTTGTTCGAACTTTATTCCTTGAATTGTCTGTTCCCGCTAAATTTTGGGTCGAAGCGTTATCCACGACAGTTTATTTAATTAATAGATTGCCTACAAGTGTCTTGCAATTTGAAACTCCCTATTATCGTCTGCATCACGAGCATCCCAACTATCTTGATATGCATATCTTTGGTTGTGTTTGCTTTGTTCACTTACCATCACATGAAAGACACAAACTTTCTGCTTAACCTATAAAATGTACCTTTATGGGATATAGTAACTCACACAAATGTTATGTTTGTTATTATCCAAGCTCTACCAAATTTCGAATTTCTCGTTATGTAGTTTTCTTTGAAAATCAGTCTTTCTTTTTTACTCATGTTATATCCTTGCTTGAGATCAATGTTTTCTCCATTTTGATGATTTGCCTCCTGCTCCTAAGCAGTTCAAATCTGGATTTGTGTATACACGCCGACAATCAACGTTTCCCCTTTCTACACCTGACTCGACACTTGAGCCTGACCAAACTACTTTGCCAGATCCGGGTTCTAACATTGTTCCTCGGCGGTCTACTAGAGTCTCTCGCTCTCCTGATCGGTATGGCTTCTCTAATACATCTTTTCATGCTACTTCATCTTCTATTTCAATTCTCTCATGTTACTCTGAGGCTGTTAAGCATGAATGTTTGCGGGCGACAATGGGCGAAGAACTTCAGGCTCTTCATGACAATCACACCTGAGATGTTGTTCCTTGTCCGGGACAAGTTAAATCCATTGGGTATAAATGGGTTTACTCGCTCAAGCTGCGTTCTGATGGTACTCTAGATCGCTATAAGGTCAGGTTGGTTGCACTTGGTAACAGATAAGAATATGAGGTGGATTATGAGAAGACATTTGCTCCTGTTGCCAAGATGACTACGGTGCGGTTGGTTAGTTCTATTGCAGCATCCCAAGGATGGCCGCTTCATCAAATGGATGTTAAAAACGACTTTCTTCGTGGTGATCTCAAAGAGGATATTTACATAGCACTACCACTTGGCTTGGCCTCATCCTCCTCTTCTGATGTATGCAAATTGAAGCGATCTTTATATGGCTTGAAACAAGCTCCTCAGGCGTGGTTTGATAAGTTCCGGTCTACCTTGATTCAGTTTTTCTTCGAGCAGAGTCAATATGACTCTTTTCTGTTTTTTCGTAAGACTTCTGCCGGCATTGTTCTTCTTCTTGTTTATGTTGATAATATTGTTATTACGGGGACAGATTCAGACTTGATCACTCGTCTACAACAGCATCTTCAGCCTCATTTTATATGAAGGAACTTGGTCCTCTTACAAACTTCTTGGGGTTGAAATTCACCGGGATTCTTCTGGAATCTTACTGAATCAACACAAGTACACCCAAGATTTGATCGAATTAGCTAGTCTTCAGGACTCTTCTTCGGTAGATACTCATTTAGAAGTAAACACGAAGTATCGTCGTGAGGAGGGTGATCTCCTCTCAGACCCTACACTATATCGACAGTTGGTCAGCAGTTTGAATTATTTAACTATTACTCATACTGATATTTCCTTCGCTGTACAGCAGGTTAGCCAATTCATGTAGACTCTCCGCCATCTCCATTTAGCTGCTGTTTATCGTATCATCCAATATCTTCGCGGTTCCCCTCACCGAGGGTTGTTCTTCCCAATTGGTTCTCCTCTACGTCTTGTTGCCTATAATGATGCGGATTGGGTCGGATGGCCTGATACTAGACGGTCTGTCACCGGATGGTGCATGTTTCTTGGTGATTCCTTGATCTCTTGGAAGAGTAAGAAACAACCTCGTGTTTCCAAATCATCTACTGAATCCGAATACCGTGCCATGTCTGCTGCATGTTCTGAGATTGTCTGGTTTCGTGGGCTTCTGGATGAACTTAGTTTCTTCCAATATGATCCCACTCCTCTTCATGCTGATAACACCAGTGCCATTCAGATTGCTGCTAATCGTGTTTTCCATGAACGTACGAAACACATTGAGGTAGACTGTCATTCTATTCGGGAGGCCTTAGACGCTCGCATCATTTCTCTTTCCTATATTTTCATTGATCTTCAACTTGCTAATCTGTTTACCAAGGCCATGACACAACCGCGCCATCAGTTTTTTATGGGCAAATTAATGCTTCTTGATCGACCAACATCAATTTGAGGGATGTCAATCAAGATATATTTAGCCATAATTATGGCATAATTGTACGGATATTATTTCCTTTCTGGTTAAGATAGATTGATACTAATGGCTGAAATTTAGCCTTGTATTTGAACAACAATTTTGTATATAAACGGTGGAACTTCACAAAGAGGAAGAGAATTCAAAAATATTGTCATCTTGAAGGCCTCAAATTAAAACTAAGTTGACCTCTATATTTTAATGCAAAGGGTTGCATCTAGATCAAGGGTCTTGTAATGAATGGTTATGAATTCAATAATCCAAAGACTATGGCTTATTATGAGAGAGAACTTACCATTCGATTTCAAGATGCATGGATATATTTGAGAGCTTTATAAGGGTTCGTTCAAAATAACAAGAGGGTATTTATTTGATATACTTACCACAAAGAATTTCAGTTGAACAAAGTCCTGATCAAACATGTTCTTTGCGTCTTTGCTCTACCACCCTCATTAGGCTCCCAAACTACTACCACCAACCAACACTCCTATGCATTGGTTCATTTCAAACCCAAACCCCTTGATTACAAATCTATTCATACAAAATCAAGCTCACGATAGTCACCTTTCTCCACCCCCTTAAATGCAGTATGAATCACTCAGCTATACTACAAACCCTTAGGGTATATTTGGGGGTTCCAATAAGAGGGGATTTGATTGTATAGTATAATAAATGGGCCCACATATTCAGCCTTATAAGTTTTTTGACGTGAATGTTTTATTTTGTATTTGTACCAATGTAACTTGTACAATGAATTATGTGGCATTGATGTGGAATTCAACCACATTAATTTTATATAATGAACAGTGTATAGGCTTATACCAAGTTATAATCATATAATAAATATTGCCCATCATATATGGGTAATCTTTCTTAAATAATCTCAAAATAATTTTTAGTAAAAAATAACATTCTATAAATTTGGAAAAGAATAAGGACAATTTGAAAAAAAAATCATTTCTCATCCATTATTACATTTGCCACTCCAAACGGTGTATTGGATGAGTAAAGTATTTAATGAATTCATCCCAAATTGGGATAGAATAAGATATCTTTTTAATCTTAACTAGATTAAATTGTATAGCTATATCCAATCCAATGCTCCTCTTAACAGAACCCCCAACATACCTTCAAAGAGTTAACAAGAAGTTCACATAAAGAATCTTGGCATCATTTGAATTTTAAAATCTCAAGCTGTTAAAGGTATTCCTTGTAACTATGTAATGTTTCTCCTACCAATTCCATGCATATCTATTCTCCAAATAGCTTAATATTATCTCAACCGGCTATATTTCTTGTCCTCTCCATAAACCCTTAGGCCATGTTTGACTAATCGGATTAATAATGAGAGAATATATAATCTCACTTTATAAGTAGTCCCATAAGATTAGCAATAAATGGATTATTAATACTATATTCTCTTAAGCATTGTATATCTCACATTTTGTGGGATTAGTTATCCAATTGATGCATAATCCTCTCACCACTTATTAAATTCAAATAAATGAAATATAATCTCATAGGATATTTAATCCAATCTCATATCTAATCCGGTCAATCAAACATGCCTTTAATATATTGAATGCATATGGTTCCTTTGCCATTTCTTTTATTTTATTTTTCATATACCATATTTTTTAAGCCTATCAATAACTGATTGTAATAAAGGAGCGCCTGATATCCCCCAAAATGAAGATAAGAATATTTCCCAACATAACCTGTAACCTAAACATATACAATACATTATATATATATATATATATATATATATATAGAGAGAGAGAGAGAGAGAGAGAGAGAGAAGGGCAGAAAACTAAAGGCCACAGGAAAAACTCCAAACCAAATCAAACTAATCCTTTGTACCAACGAATTTGGGTCAACTACATAAATTTTTTTACATTATTTTACTCTTTTTTAACGGCTCTATCTTCTAGCAATATTTTCAGCTAATTTAGCTAATTTTAATAAATTCATATCTTTTCTTACATGTCAATTTAATTCTACTTCTCTTCTACTATTTCCATTATCCCTTGTCATTTTTCTTTACTAATACGTTAACTGATCTACGGGTTCAAAACACCTTAATCTATTTTCTAAAATATAAATATTCACATACACACGTATAAATAGAGAGAGAGAGAGAGAAAAAAAGGGGGAGAGAGAGAGTGAGAGAGAGGATCAAGGCGATTACTCACATTAAGCACGAAGAAGATGCCTCCGTTGGTGGTCTGCGCACCGGAAATTCCTCCTTTCCTCTGAACCCCCTTTCTATATATATCTATGTGTGTGTGTATATAACTACAGATCACTTTCTCTCTCTAAAAAACTCCGAGGCGATCGTCGAGGAATCGTCAGTGGCTCCTGAAATCGCTGAGAAATGAGGCAGCGTGCGATATCGTCTTCTTAATAAACGTTAGTACGCATTATAGGGCGCGTAAGAAAGAGTCCGCCCACCGGACATGACTTTATTACCT
Organism: Heliamphora exappendiculata; assembly: GCA_034768845.1. NCBI lineage: Eukaryota > Viridiplantae > Streptophyta > Magnoliopsida > Ericales > Sarraceniaceae > Heliamphora > Heliamphora exappendiculata. The sequence goes on along the minus strand of JAOTRH010000024.1, from coordinate 19,020,780 downwards.
TTACCTAATCTCTGTTTTTATCAAAAATGATAGATGCAGAGAGTGGTCACATAAATATAAAATATTGGTGCAATTATTTGAATAATTTAATAATGATTCGAATATTATGTCGCAACTTTGTTAAAAATGGTCAAAATTAAAAAAAAAAAGCGTGTAATTCGATGCTAAATTATTTGATCTTAACCCATTTCAAGATGAAAATTCAAAAAATGTGTAATTCTATACTAAATTAAAAAAACTCAAGCATTTGGTTTTGTTAAAAACTAACCAAATGTTTCGTTTTTTAAATATACTCCCATAATAGTTTTAATTTTAAATTTTAAATATAATTTCATAATTATTTTCTCTCTTTTTTCTCTCTCAAATAAAAATAGAAAATTATCACGCATCATTTCTCTCACGCAGTTGTAGATAAAAACGAGAAAAGTAATATGAGTTTCAGTGTGTTAACATATTATTTTTATATTTTTTAAATTTTACACGCATCGCGTGTGCTCAGATCGCTAATATAAATAATGCCCACAAAAAAAAAGCAAATATTCAATACTCTTAGAATAAATCTAGGTTGTGTTCCAATTTCACATTTATTGATGTGTTTAGTGAGACCCATCACCTTTTTGTTATTATTTTATTTAACATGTAAACATGTGTCAACCAGTAATTTGAATAAAGTATTACTCCAAGAACATTGAATAATTATTACAAAAAAAGATGACCGATCCATTAATTTGGTTAAACGGCATGGGTTCGACAATGACATATGTCAAAACTAAATTCAAATTATGAAAAAGAGATTTAAATTTTAAATTTGACTTTATCTCCATAAAAAAAATATCATTTTTTCCATTCAAAAATTTTAATCAAGAGATTTTTAAATTTAATCTCTCTCTCTCTCTCTCTCTCTCTCTCTTTTAAATTGTGGCTCTCATTTATTATAAAATAACATTTGGTCAAAAGAATTCCCAAACATTTTTCAAGATTCTCCACCAAAGCTGCTCAAAACTATCTTCAAAATTCTTGTGATGAATCAATAAATACTTCAATTACATGTCAATTCATCTACGACTCATATCAAGTGCCTCTATGAGTTAAATTTCACATAATTTTGCACTTTTTATTTTTGTTTTCGATTATACTTTCAAATTGTCGATCAAAGCTCATATATTTAATGTTTCAGTTCAGAGATTTGAAGAAATCATTGAATGATTTAGTTCAACAATAAGCTATTTCGATCGTTGAATTACAAATGATTCAGAGATCGAATCAAAGATACATCATTATATTTAGTGTAAATCACATAGAGTTGTACCCATTTTGTTTAATTTATAAAATTATATTTTGTGTATTATTTTTTTTGTTTGTTATTATAAAACTTATAATTTATATGTTATATAATAATATTCTCACCCAATATCGTGATGAGACAAAAAGTTATCAACATAACATAAGTTGCAATTATTTATTTGTCAAAAGTATCACTTACTGCCACCTAATCCGAGAGTACTTAATAATTTCACGTGAGATTCACTCTATGGAGACAAAATATGTTTAACTATTTGGTGTTTGTGAATTCTTTTTTTTTATTTATGGTTGTGTTTAGGATAATATCTCAAATACTTATTTTATTTTGTTTATTTTTATCTATTAAATTTTTTGAACTTCTCTCAAGAAGAGCTAAAAAATAATTTTTTACGACAAATTATATATTACCAATTTTTGTTTTTTTGTATTTTTCTTATTTTTATTTAAAAAATTACATTTTGATTTTTCATTTAGATGATTGAAAAAATAAAAACTAATTATAAAATTAAAAAGAAAAATCAAAAGAACAAAAATAGGCAAACACTCTTCACCTTCCATATGCTTCCATTTTCCACTTTAATCACTTAAAATACGCCTAGATTTACTTTTAAATATGCTTACTGCAGGGTTTGACTATCATATTATAATATATATATATATATATATATATATTGCTATCTAGAAGGTTGATCTTTTTGCGTTGGAACTGAATTTTCGAAAAAGTTTATGTCCCTCTATTTAATGTATTAAATGGCGTGAATTATTATCAATAATATTTGTGTGCTTTGAAATTATTAGATAACTGAAGGATATTTAGGTTTTGTTTGGCTTTTTTAAAAAAATAATATTTTTTTTTAAAAAAAATATTAGCTTTTAAACTAGAATGTTATATCTCTAAAAAGTTCACTAATTTTTTTAATTTTCTTTCGGAACAAATTTCAAACATTCATAAATTTTCTATAGAATGAAATACCTATAACACTGTCAAATAAAAAGTCAATTTTACTCTTAAAAATTAAAAAAAAAGTAAGTTACACTTACATTTATTTTATTTAAAGATTATATCACTGTCACCCCTTTTATTCTCTGAAATATCACATCACCCCTGGCTTTTTAAAAATTATAACATTTAGATCCAAATTAACTTTCTGTTAATGGAAAACACTGTTTCAACAGTGTTTTTACTATTTTTTTTTATTTTTTTATTTTTTTAATGACAAAATCTTATTTAAAATTTTATAATTAAAAAATAAAAAATTACTAAATACAAAAATAAGTAAAATAAAAATATAAA
>JAOTRH010000024.1:18990074-19018084 GCA_034768845.1 Heliamphora exappendiculata | reverse complement strand
CCGCACCTCCCCCCAACGAAGCCCAGCCACCCCCACCTCCTTGTCTCCCTCGCCGCCGCCCCAAAACCTTAACCCTATCCCCTCCCCATACTACCACTAACCCAGATTCACCACCTTTGCCGTTGCATTTGAAGGTTAAGAGAGAGAGATCCAAAACTTTGGCTGCTGCCTTCACGGGAAAGGTTAGGTTTTCAGATTGGAGAGGTGAGGATGGTGGCAGGGGATTGGAAGTAGACGCACTGGTGGTGAAGGGGCTGGATGTTGGCAACGAAAGGCGGTGGAGGGATGGGGAAGCAGGTGATGGTGGCGGTAAGAGGCGGTAAGAGGCAACTGATGGTGGATAGGGGGTGTAGGGTTAGTGTTACCAGAAAATGCTCACCCCCTTGCGAATTAGGTTTTGAAATGCACGTTCTGAAACATGGTACACTTTCGTTCCAAAATGATAAATTTAGCGATCCAAAGTGAACTCCCATGAGTTTCTTTAAAAAATTTGTTATAGAAAAATTAAACGTAATAATCTAAAATTTAGAGAAAGTAGAGCTGTAGCGAGAAAAAAATGCAAAAGAAACTGATTATAATAATTTTGAGATATGAACTTCACTTGAGATATGTATTTCACATGAACAAGCTTAATGACATGCTTATCGCTTGAAATAAATACATTTTAATATTGTAAATTATAGAAGTCTACTACTATCGTACCACAATTTAGTACATGTGGCGTACTACGTTCCAGTTTTCGTTCCTTGTTCCAGAACGATTTGCGTTCTAGGTAACATAGGCCTGAAAGGTTGAAGGGTAACTTTGGGAGAAAATTTTGTAGGCATACTTAGTATTTTTTTAGATGAATAGAATCACCATATAACGAGGAAAAAATGAGCACTTACTTATCCATTTTGTAGTAGCTAAGGAATTGTGAGACATATTGTTGCCCATATTTGGGGCACAATGGGTGATACCATCTTTGGTGTTAAGGTTGTGGAATGTTGGGATAGTGGTTACTGTTGAGTGGTGAAGAAAAACTACGATTCTGGGTTGACTGCTCAAGTGGACCAGCGGAGTGGGCTAGCACGGTGGTAGTCTCGGGCTAGGGACAGCTCGACTGCTCGAGCGATCAGTAGCTCGCTCAAGCGGGCTTGTATGCAAGAAGTCTCAGGCTAGTGCCCGCTCGAGCGAACCCGTCGCGGAACCGTTTTTAAGTGCGGCGGCTAGGATTATGTTTCAACTCTAGAGGCTTATTCTTTGTGTGAGCATTGTATGTTTTAGCCTAGAAAAACAGTGAGAAAGTCAAGAACAACATCCCTCTTTGTAATTTTTCAATCAATATAGTGAAGTGTGATCCCGTAGACGTAGGCACGCCTTATCGAACCACGTAAATCTTGTGTGTGATCGTGTGATTGCTTGTTTTCTTTCTTCTTCGTTATCATTCTGCAGTTTGTGCATTCGTGATTGATCTTGGGCGGAATTAGTAATTGCATTTTAATCCCCAACAACTGGTATCAGAGTTTGGTTTGGAAGTTGACGAATATACATGGCAGAAGAAGAAAGATCGACAGGAATCGAGAAGTTCGACGGTTTGGACTTCGAATATTGGAGGATACAGATAGAAGACTATTTGCATGGGAAGAAGCTATACTAGCCGCTCTTGTGATCTAAACCAGAGGGCATGAAGGATGAGGATTGGGCGTTACTTAGCAGGCAAGTGCTGGGAGTTATTCGATTGACGTTGTCCCAGTCAGTGGCGTACAACGTGATCAGGAAGAAGACTACAGCAGGTATGATGGCGGCACTATCAAGCATGTACGAAATGCCGTCGACAAACAATAAAGCACATCTTATGAAGAAACTATTCAATCTTAAGATAACCGAAGGTACACCCGTTGCACAACATCTAAACGAATTTAATACCATTACACATCAATTGTCTTCAGTAGAGATTAATTTTGACGATGAAGTCAGGGCTTTGACTGTGTTAGCTTTGCTGCCAAACAGTTGGGAGGCTATGAGAACGGCAGTGAGTAACTTTGATTATAAGAATAAACTAAAGTATGACGATGTCAGGGACTTGATTTTGAGCGAAGAAGTTCGCAGAAGGAATTGAGGTAAGGCATCAAATTCGGGGACGAATCCTGGTACAACTTTGAATGTTGAAGCACGGGGCAGAGAAAATAATAGAAATCAGAACAGGGGCAGGTCAAAGCTCAGAAGAGGCAGAAACAAGTCCAGGTCGAGACGACAGCCTGAATGCTGGATTGTGGCAAAACTGGCCACATTAAGAAGAGCTGTAGGGAGCAGAAGGAGGCTGACGGTAAATCAGCCAATGTTGTGATAGAAAACGTCCAGGATGCTTTGCTCTTATCAGTGGCCAATCCTATTGATTCCTGGGTACTAGATTTAGGAGCTTCCTTTCATACTACCGCACACCAAGAGATCATGGAAAATTATATTGCCGGTGATTTCGACAAAGTATATTTGGCAGACAGAGAGGCATTAGACATCGTGGGTACAGGTGATGTCAGAATCAGAGTTCCAAACGGTTCAGTATGGAAGATACACAAGGTACGGCATGTACCTAAATTGATGAAAGATTTGATTTCTGTTAGACAGTTAGATGTTGAAGGTCATTCAATGACCTTTGTTGGTGGCACGTGAAAAATCATCAAATGAGTTATGATAGTGGCTCGAGAAATGAATACGAGTACCCTGTATATGACCATAAGTACAAAGGATATAGTGGCACTGGCAAACAGTGGTTCAGACACAAATTTGTGGCATCAGAGGTTGGGACATAAGAACGAGAAAGGGATGAAAATTCTACAGTCAAAGGGCAAGTTGCCAAATTTGAAGTCTGTAGAGTTTGATTTGTGTGAGGGTTGCATCTTCGAGAAGCAGAGGAAAGTCGGCATTCTGAAAGGCGGAAGGACACCAAAGCCAGACAGGCTAGAGTTGGTACACACAGATATGTGGAGTCTTTTCCCAGTTACATCTCTTGGAGGCTTGCGGTATTATCTAACATTCATTGACGACTCCAGCAGGCAGGTATGAGTTTATTTTCAGAGAAATAAATCTAATGTGTTTGAAGTTTTCAATAAATGGAAAGCATTGGTGGAGATTGAAACCGAGTTAAAACTGAAGTGTCTGAGGTCAAATAATTGAGGTGAATATACAGACGGGAGATTCAAGGAGTTCTATGCAACTAGTGGAATCACATAGGAAAGTCGGTATTCTGAAAGGCGGTAGGACACCAAAGCCAGACAGGCTAGAGTTGGTACACACAGATATGTGGAGTCTTTTCCCAGTTGCATCTCTTGGAGGCTCGCGGTATTATCTAACATTCATTGACGACTCCAGCAGGCAGGTATGAGTTTATTTTTTGAGAAATAAATCTAATGTGTTTGAAGTTTTCAATAAATGGAAAGCATTGGTGGAGATTGAAACCGGGTTAAAACTGAAGTGTCTGAGGTCAAATAATTGAGGTGAATATACAGACGGGAGATTCAAGGAGTTCTATGCGACTAGTGGAATCACATAGGAGAAGACAATTCCAGGGATGCCACAGTAGAATGCCGTGGCTAAGCGGATGAACAGAACACTAAATGAGAGAGCCAAAAGCATGAGACTACATTCTAGCCTACCCGAATCCTTGTGGGCTGATGCGATGAACACATCATCCTATCTTCTGAATCGGAGACCGTCAGTATCGTTGAGTTTCAGAATTCCAGAGGAGGTATGGAGTAGAAAGGAGGTGAACCTATCTTTTCTAAAAGTCTTTGGTTGCACGTCATATGTTCATATTGATTCTGATGCTATAAGTAAATTGCAACCAAAGTCTAAAATCTGTTATTTTATTGGATGTAATGATGATGAGTTTGGCTACCGATTTTGAGATGAAAAAAACCAAAAGATCATCAGAAATAGGAAAGTGGTGTTTAACTAACAGATGTTGTACAAAGACAAGTCAAAGGCTGAGACAGACAGTGCGTTGCCAGAGACGACGAAATTCAAGTTCATTAACTTGGATAACATTTCTGAGAGAGCCAAACAGAACGGGGATGAGAAAGACAAGAAAAAGGTGAACTCACAGGTGAAACACACTACATCAGTGATAGCAGTCAGGAGGTCTTCTAGGAGCATCAGACCGCCATAGCAGTTTTCACTGTCTCTGTTCTACATATTGCTCACTGACAGTGGTGAGCCAGAGAGTTATACAGAAACCTTGCAGACGGAGTATTCGATGAAGTGGGAGTTAGCGATGAAGAAAGAGATGAATTCCTTACTGACAAATCAGACATGGGAGCTAGCAAAATTGCCAGCTGGCAAGAAGGCGTTGCACAACAAGTGGGTCCATAGAGTGAAGTAAGAACATGATGGCAGCAGGCGCTACAAAGCAAGATTAGTTGTCAAGAAATTTCAACAGAAAGAAGGAGTTGACTTCACTAAAATCTTCTCCCCGATTATGAAGTTGACACCAATTAGAACAGTGCTGGGAATTGTTGCTGCAGAGGATCTGTTTCTGGAGCAGTTGGATGTCAAGACTACGTTTCTTCACGGTGAGTTGGAAGAAGACATATACATGCGCCAACCTGAGGGATTTACAGTGAAAGGCAAGGAAGACATGGTCTGCAAATGGAAGAAGAGCTTGTATGGTCTGAAACAAGCAATTGAAAAAGAGCTTGTATAGTCTGAAACAAGCTCCAAGGCAGTGGTACAAGAAGTTTGATAGCTTCATACAGAGTATCGAGTTTACCAGGCTAGAGGCAGATCATTACCGTTATGTCAAGAGTTTTGACAACTCATATATCATTCTGTTGCTGTACATAGATGATATGCTTGTCGCCGGGCCGTGCATCGAGAAGATCAACAAGCTAAAAAAGCAGTTGTCAAAGCAATTTGCCATGAATGATTTGGGAGCAGCCAAGCAAATTCTTGGGATGAGGATAGTCAAAGACAGAGCCGCAGGAACCGTGAGACTATTCCAGACAGAATATATGCAGAAGATACTGAGCAGGTTCAACATGGATGGCGCAAAACGTGTCAGTACGCCTTTAGCTAGCCATTTTAGGCTAACAAAGGATCAATCTCTGAAGACATAACAGAAGCAAGAGCACGTGAGTAAGGTCCCATATGTATCGGCTATTGGTAGCCTGATGTATGCTATAGTTTGCACCAAACCAGATATAGCACATGCAGTGGGAGTAGTCAGCAGATACATGAGTAATCCAACAATGCAGCATTGGGATGCTGTCAAATGAATTCTGAGATATTTGAACGGGACTACAGATACGTCCTTATGTTTCATCAGGACAGGACTGAAGCTGCAGGGCTATGTGGATGTCGACTTAGCCGGTGATATTGACAGTAGGAAGAGCACCACTGGGTTTGTCTGCACTTTGGGTGGCACAGCAGTGTGTTGAGCTTCAAAACTGCAGAAGATTGTGGCGCTTTCTACAACAAAAATAGAGTATATTGCAGTGACAGAGGCTGGAAAAGAGATGGTGTGGTTACAGGGTTAAATGGTTGAGTTGGGCAAGCAGATTGACAGGGGTACACTTTTTAGTGACAGCTAGAGTGCTATTTTTCTCGCCAAAAATCCGGCATTCCACTCAAGGACGAAACACACACAGCAGCGGTATCACTTTATTTGCTTTCTATTGGATAACGGTCAGTTGCATCTTGAGAATATTAGCAGGGTGAAAAATCCAGCTGACATGTTGATGAAAGGTGTCAACACTGATAAACTGAAGTTGTGCTCTACTTCAGTTGGTCTTCAGGGTTAAAAAACAGAAGATGGGTCACACAGGAATGTTTGAGTTTGATGGTTGATTCAAGACAGTTGGTGTTGTAATGGGGTTTTCTCAGGGCTTGGAATGGTTTTACTTCAAGTGAGAGAATTGTTGAGTGGTGAAAAAAAATCACGATTCTGGGTTGACCGCTCGAGCGGGCTAGCACGGTGGTAGTCTCGAGCTAAGGACAGCTCGAGCGATTAATAGTCCGCTCAAGCGGACTTGTATGCAAGAAGTCTCGGGCTAGTGCGCGCTCGAGCGGTCAGGGGTCCGCTCGAGCGGACCCGTCGCGGAACAATTTTTAAGTGTGGCAGCTAGGATTATGTTTTAACTCTAGAGGCTTGTTTTTTGTGTGAGCATTGTACATTTTAGCCTAGAGATTGTGAGAAAGTCAAGAACAACATCCCTCTTTGTAATATTCCAATTAATATAGTGAAGTGTGATCCCGTGGACGTAAGCATGCCTTACCGAACCACGTAAATTTTGTGTATGATCGTATGATTGCTTGTTTTCTTTTTTCTTCGTTATCATTCCGCAGTTTGTGCACTCATGATTGATCTCGAGCGGGATTAATAATTGTGCTCTAATCCCCAACACTTGCAAGTGGAAAAAGTACAAAAAAAGCTTAAGAAAAAAGCTCCTTTATCCATTATATAGTGTTCATGAGAGAGAAATATGTGCATCTTCTAAGGAATGGAATTGGGCGTTCAAAAGTTCAAGTTGAATCTCTTGTATAGTATTTGTTTTTGGCGTGAAGGAATTTTTTGAATCCTCTTTCCTTCTTTTAGATTTTACAAGGGAGCACAATTTTTGCATTGATATCACCCTTCCGATTTTTCATTGTACACAAATTGAGCCCCTTCTCGCGTTTTTCTTCTCTTTAATTTATATTTGTTGTAGGTATCATCACAAACGGATTTACAGTCACGAGAAAGTTCACCTATATGTCACCATATGAGGGTCGGAGTGTTGGAGAAGAGAGATAAGAAGCTCAACAGAGAGAGAAAGAGGCAGAGGATGGATTTCAAAACCTAAGTATAAGAGTATTTATAGAGTACCGCTCAATGTTTATAGGAAAGGGTCACGAGGTTTGCACCTCCTGTAGAATGATTTTGATGACGTCTGGAGAATACCAATCCCTTAGCGTTTGTTATGAGGGGACATGCACTTTGTTTAGGGGCTTGAACAACTCCGCGGGTATGGTACCACGAAACCCGACCTAAGGACACCATACCACGTGGTACGGTGCCAAGTAACCCTTACGTCTCTAACCTCCAAGCCACATGAACATCTCTACCCTCCAAGCCACATGAACCAGACTCGAAGGGCATGAAATATCTTTTCTATATCCCCGGCTATAAGTTGGTTCAATATTATTTATAGTAATACATGCATTGTATATTTGGTCATCTCATGTCTTTGACTGCGGTGTGCACGATGGGATGCAAGGGAGTATTCTCTTCTTGCTCCTTGGCATGTGGACTCACATGAATCGAGAATTATATGACTACAATCATTTACCCTTTTTCATTAGAAAAAAACCCATATGGCTTATGTAAGCATCTGGGAGGATGGAACTAGCATCCCAAGCCAACAGGCGCGAGGGTTTGAATAGGTAAGCAATTGCCTAGGAAGAGTTCTTTAGAGGCAGCTCCTCCCTTCAATTGAAGTCCCAGATACAGGGAGCTAATATGTTATGCATATTACACGCAACAATTTGACACTAATGGCAATTAGAGGAATTTGTCTGAAAAGATGGAAGAAATTAATGCAGGAGAAATCTATCTACCTCCTAAAGAATCGGAGATAAAGACGTGTCTAGCAGCAACATGCAACTGATAATAAGAAAGCTCTACCCATTTCTCATAGATCTGTGCAACTTAGGTGATTATCTTCTAATTTTGTAATTTGTATTAATTTTATTATTAGAAGCTAATGCTGCCCCTTGGGCCATTTTTCTATAGGTTTGCTCCGCTGGCTATCACCAAAGCTTTCATGCCTCTTACCACTTCAAAATCTCTCTCTTTCTAAACTATACTCCTCATGCAGACCAGAAAATAGCAGAAAGTGAAACACTGATACCCCACACTGTGTGGGTATCCTTCTGCTACGAAAATGGCATGTCATAAAGATGACGTCCTCCACCTCCCTAACTTAATGCAATTTACAAAAATGCCCCAACATTACAACACTAGGACCTTATTGTTTGCAGACTTGCAGCAAATTAAGCTTCTGAACTAGCAACAATAATGAATTTGCTGGCAATATCCTCCCAAGAATGACTACTTTTAGCAAAATTTAACTACACCCCTTCCATTACCAATTCCTTTCAATTCCACCAAACACCAGTGTCATCTCCTCAAACAGTAACCATCAAATAGCGGCTGCAAGTTGAGAAAACATAAATTATCTTGTTTCCAAAACTAATTTATTATTTACAAACAAAAGAAGAATTGAATCAGTAAGCAATTCAAGGTAACACAACCAAATTCTTTACTCTTGGTTATATTCCCAATGTCCCATGTTGGTCACCAACTGTTCAATGTGTGCACATGCGTGTAATTTCATATGGATAACATATTAGATGAAATGTTTGATAGAAAAATGACAAGAAATAGTCATTTGGTATCAAAGAATGGAGAAGGACAAAATTGCAGGAATTGGGAGGACTTCAATTGGTTAAGTCCACAATGCATTGCTTGTCGAAAATGATAATCAACTAACACTAATTATCAACAATGTTCAAGACTAGAAAATTGTGTTTAATCCGAGTTAAGGTCGTAATAATATTACTCGATGCGTCAACAGACTTCACAGATCATTAAAATCATTTGGTTTTCCACAATCTCAAAATGTTTGGGAAACTACAGCTTGGAGGCATCTATGAAGTTCCTTATGTTTTATTTGAAGCAAGATCACACGTAGTGCTGCACTCTACACCCTCACATACATGGATGCACTCAAGCTGGTTATCTGACTTGAAAGTTGAAAACTTGAAACCCAGCAATTCGGTATGGGCAGAAGATGTTAACTGAAAGAGGAGAATTTGCAACCACGACTCTCTCTCTCCCCCAGATCAGATTACTGTTATTTCAGTTAATGAAGCTATTTACCCTGCTTTAAAAACTCACATTCACTTTACATTAATGGATAACATTACAATTCAATATGGCAGTTTTGAAGATGGAGTTGTAACAAAAATTTCAAAAAGCCAAAAACAGCCAAGGAGGAAATGTTGAGGTCCAATGGAGAAAGGAAACAATTACGGTGGATCCTAGGCTCCTATTGAAATGCTGAAATGGATCTCAATAAAACACATGAACTTCGATATTAATAAAGAAAATATTCCACATGCAAAGTTATAATTGATTTGTAACTTCCTAATATGAAGATCTGCCCCAAAATTTTAGAAAAATAATTTACCGAAGGGTCAATCATGTCCAAACTTACTAAGACTGAAATTATTCAATGAGGAAGTTGTAAATGGTGAATTTACAATGTGAATGTTGTCTTGAGCACAAGGGGGATAACTAATCATTAGACAAGAATGTACAGTCTATGAAGATGTTGCTCACAAATAAATAAATAAATAAAGAAGAAGTCGTGAACACTTCACTGCATTTATGAAAAAAAATAAAGCATGCTATACAATGTCTAACTACCCAAGTTACCTTGAACATTTGAACCAGCCAAAGAGGTAATTCTATCTGAGGATCGGCAGAAAGAAGAGTTTCCGCAACAAATACTGGTAATCTGGGATGAAATCTATTATATTTTTCCTGCAATTAACGATGGAAAAATGCAAATATTAATAATATGACATAGAAAAAATGAGAATTTCAATAATTGCTCAAAATTCACAATAGTATGTTCGATTTCTTGAAGTCATCAAACAATTAGGCATATAATGGAGCCAACCCCATTATAATTAACTCCAAATGCAGCCTATTAAGCAACTTTATAAGTTAAATCTCTTAATCTCCCTTTCCTACTCCATGATGACATCTACAAACCCTAACAATGAAAATCCAGAAACTCTATAAGCAAGTTCTAACCTTACTTCTTGCAAATACAATAGACCCATCATCTAAATTTAGAAACAGAATCCAAAGAATATAAATTAAAGTAGACAAAAAATGATCACAAAACAAGAATATAGAAAGCTCTAGATATGTGATTTCAACAAATCTGCCAGCTGAATATTAGACCGCCATGTACATCTCAAACGAAGACAGTGTTGAACTAGTGGCACTTTCCAACGTGTCATAACAATACTAAGAATAAGCAAATAAAACAGCTTACAGAAAAAAAATAAAAGAAAAATTTTTTAAATAAAGAAATAAAGATGTCATAACTGAATCTTGTAAAGGCATGCTAATGAAAGAAGACGCCCCATGCGTCTATCTGAAGATAAGAACAAAAAGTTCATATAACAGAAAGTTCAAATAACTTATAAGTGAAGGCAGAGGTACAAACAAGATAGAGCTCAAGTGTTTCCCAGTTGGTATTCCCTTTAGATTGCTGTGGTGGAGGACTCATATCTATTGAACCATGAATACCCACTTCATCTTTTGACGATGTCAACAAAAGAACATGCGGTCTAAGATCATTTCTGAAATATACAAATTACAACAAATATATATAAGTCAGCAAAAGGAGCTTATGTCAACAAAAATCGAATTACTAAACCTGGAAAATAATGTTGCATAAATAAAGAACGCAGCACATTTTTCAGCAAATAAAACAAGTATCAGGCATATCTTACCCAATCAATGGAGGACCTACTCTATTCGGACAGCACTTCAATGACATTGACATAAAGACTCTTTCTAGTTCCCTGAACAAAAAAGGTCAACTTATATAGAATTCATGCCAAAGAGAAAGGAAAATGATGTTGCATAAGATGGAATTAAGAACTGCACCTCTTCAATTCTGAACCCTTCCAAAATTTCAAAATAACTGTAAAAGCCGTGTCATATAACCCTGCCTGTACCAACATCTCGACCACGTCTGGTGTGGGTTTTTCATTCCCTGGAAGGACGCAGATAAGAACATATAGTAAACTAAAAGCTAAAACTGTTTTCCCCAACTAAAGGGAAGTTGAATATGACAGAATGCTTGAGAAATCTTTAATTTTTTGCATGATAAATTCACCGGCATAGGTTGTGTTTCTAAAGTGAAGAGCAACTTCCAGCTCTATATACCATAAAGACGTCACTCACTGATGGCAATGAGTTAAGACTTGAGTTTAATTAGATGGGTATTAGAAATTACTTTTGGGTTCGACATAAATTAATCTCAAGTCTGAAGTTGCATATGATATTTATGAAACATTAGTAACAAGCTTCTATGACAACACATAAATGACCGGTGTGTAAGTACCGGTAAATGTCCAGTTGATGTTTGCCAATGAGAGCAAATATTCAGCTGATGTTAGCACAAACTCGTTATCAAGCTTCTCTACATCAACATAAGATTGTGACCTTTGAGCACGAACATCAATACCAGCCGCTGCAGCCCAAAAAAAAAAGGAAGGATTTTATTGTATACAAATAAATATTACGATCATTTTACTATAAACATATAGTAAACAAAACAAGAACTGTAGAGGTTGCAGCTAGAACAATTTCTAACAAAATTGATAGAAATGCCAAGGCAATTAATATTTACACTGTTCGTGCTCTGTTAATTTAGCCTTTTTACTTGGATAATGCTCTTTCAGAACAGAGCTATCTTCAAGTAGAGGATTGATCCAAGCATATGCAGGATGAACAAGATGCAGTGCGTTGATGGCAGCAGAGAGCCCATTCAGCCTCTCTTGCAGAAACAGGGACCTGCGCCGATGATCTTTTACAGCTGCCTCCGTTTTCAATTGGGCCGAATATAAATAAATATAAGTTGCTGCCCTTCGCCAGTTATGCCGGTGCATCTCAAATGCATAAAGCAATTTAAATGGGTTCGGCTTTGCTGAAGAATCTGAATGCCGCGCCTACAAGAAGCCAGAGCAAAAATGACAGGACTTCAGTCTGAAACTACTAACTAGGAAAAGCAACGAGTAAATTTTCTTTTACAACTAGGACCCACCTTCCAAGCAAGCTCTCGCTCTACCTTCTCTGCTAAACCAATAAAAGGTATTTGGCCATCACAAAGAACCTACAGCAAAAATTGAAAATTCCCCCCATAAGTAGCATATGAGGGACAAGAAAGCTGTCTTTTTGACATTAAAAAAAAGGAATTATAAATCTGCATACGATTATTGCATATAAAAACCAGATACTGGCTTTTTGTGCAGATGGAAATTAAACAAAAAATGCAATGTCTACAGGTTGTAGGTTAACCAGGGAAAGGAATGAAATATAGTTCACACATTACAAGTGAAAATTTTACTTAAGACACTCTTTTTAAAACATGGATTATGGTTCATTATTGAGAGTGCTGTGGGCACATACAGGTAATAAGAGACAAGCAATCCTTTTTTCCAGGGTACTAATAAATGCAAAAGGGCCCGAGTTTACACACGTGGGTAGGTCCAAAGGTCCCTGCCTAAACCAGGTTCTCAGTTATCAAAAACAGAAAGCAAAAGTTTCATCAGGTGTTTCACATATGACCCAAAAAAATCCAGACATATTTCTTAGCTGTAAACAGACATAGGTCTGACGAACCTTAAACTGGCCCTTTTGCAGAAGCATAGCCAACCTGTCCCACAAATAGTATACATATTGTAAACAAAATGTCGCAAAACGATACATTTGATCAGAGAGAAAATGGCATTTATTAGAAAAGGGGATAAGAACTTTTTAAGAAAAAACTACGAGGACAAGAAGTCCAGCACACTAAATTACACTGAACATTTTGCCAAACTTTATTTTTAACTCCAGTTTCTAAATGTGGAAATTATAAAGAAAATGGGAGTCAAGATGTTAATAAAAGATAGTAATCCGGTAGACAACCTACCTTAAAGGAACCACGTTCGTAAAGAACAATTATGAAACGTCTCATACAAATATACTTGCTTTCCTCATCTGGATTTGAAATTATTGCACAATATGCATCATAAAAGTTATTAAGATCCAGGGTGAACTTGAAGACATTGGCCCAAAGACGTCCTTTAACTGTGGTAGCCGATTCATTTGGAGTACCTCCCCTAGAGTTGTCATCTCTAGGACCAAGTGCTTCATCAACTTGCTCAAGGGCTGCAAGAGCAAATTGGCAAGCGCCTTTGCTCAAATTATACTGCTCAAATATCTGCATCGCCCATTGATAATAATGAAGCTTCCATGCTGCAGCTGATAGACAACCAGCTGGCAGAGGGAAAATACAGATACAATTAAAAAATGACAACAGAAGATGAAAGCTCTCATTTCTGGAATTAATTACAAACAGTTCAAATTGACTTACTGAAACCAAGATGTGGCAATCCTGCTTTGTAAGACAAACTCTGCAAAGCCTGGGGAGCTCCTTGTACTGATGAAGCTCTGCAGACAAAGTTTTATGGAAGAAAATCAAAACCTATAAGCACAGAAATGAGTATGCATAACAGCAACTTGTGCAATCACCAAAATTAACTCAAGCTTTTGTCACTTTTAAAATGAAACAGGAATGGATAAGGGAGATTCTAACACATCTGAAAAAATAACATGGGAAAAATTGTCATTTATATTTTCAGTGGTGCTAGGGACATTCCAGTTTATACTTTATTTTGTACTCCATAGTCACATAAGTTGCGTGCCCCACAATAACACTGCCCACAACAAGTGAGTATGGAGTATAAAAAGGAGTACAAAATGGAGTGTCTTTAGTTTTATTCATATATTTTTCCATCAGGATGCAATAAATTAGCTCAGAATGCACCACTATTTTTGCCTTACCATTTTTGTTTAAATGGAGAAGATGCACGGTTCAGATTTAGATTGATTCTGCACCGAACTTAACGTTACTTCTCTTCCGGTGTTTCCCCGCAAGGGATTCCTCATCAGCATCATAAAAAAAACATTGGTCTTTCCCAAAGGCCCAAAACAACTTGTGCTTTGACCAGTTGGACAGTAAGCACTAACTTTTGTACATTTCTTTTGCAAGAACCAAGCTTCTTTGGCAATAGCCATGGCCAATATTAAAATGTAAAAGTAAATACGAACTAGAAGACACGAGATTTATGTGGTTCTACCTTAATGCCAACAAGGAAGTCAATAGTAATATTATCCACTACACTACATCAACACTAACATTATCCACTACTCCAAAGAACACATGAATATAATGGCAGTTATAGACTTGTACAAATTGAGATAAGATTGTTTGTTGATCTACCTTCCAACCACTATTCGGGTTTTTTCAATCTCTAAAAGTAGGATTACTGTAAGCCTTATCTCCAACACTCCCCCTCAATATGATTAATGATCATAGATAAATGTTCATATTGGTGATCCTTTCTTTCTAATTTGCATCTCTCTCTTCATTTTTTTGGGTATGAAGAATAAAATGTGCATACTAAATTGAGAATCTATTTTCCCTGAAGCTTGCAAAATGAAGATGCAAGACCTTGAGTCCAAACCTTCGAGAAAACAAATGTTGACAAGTGCATTACTCTATTTGGTTTGGATGAGCAATCAAAGAAGTCTGCAAGAATTGAAAAATGAGATCCGATTCTTACCATAACAAAACTAGCATAAAAGCCATAACATGCTTTATACAAACAAATAGGTAACCAACAAAGAAGGGCAACAAATAAGGGTTGTTCAAGGACAACATTTTTTGGGGTGAAATTTCAAAATAACCCCCAGGGTTTTACCCTTGTAGAAAATTAAATCTTTGACATTTTAATCTTATTTTCTTCAACTTAAAACTTTAACATGGATATCAATCCAGGCCATTCATCTATTTTCCCTCTCTCTCACTCTCTCCCTCTCTCTAACCACCTTCAACCCACCATTGCTTTCCTGCACACAGTTTAGCTCTTTCACATTTATTCTTCTCCTCTTCCTAAGTTTAAACTTACTTTCAATATCTAAAACTGAGAGTAGCAACATTTATCTATTTTTCTCTCTGAAACTAAACTCGTGCCCATACCGCCTTTACACTCCCTCTCATCCCAAGCTACCATCACCTCTCACTCTGCTTTTGTTTTTCAGAACACAAAGCCACCAATACAAAAACATACACAAGCTGCCAAATTCAAAGCCGGAGGAATACATAAATCAAATAACAACAGTGATAAATATTTGATGTTTTGTAACCAACAAAATTCATGGTGGAGCTAAACTACAGTCCTTCCCTCTGAAGACATAGGCACTGTTCTGTCCAGAGCTATTACATTGAGTCAAACACTTAAACAAAGAAATTATCTGGTTTACAAATTAAAAGCTAGATTCAATTATTTACCGTGGAATCCTATTAGAATGTGAGTTGATGCAATTATGGGAATTACATACCTAAAGAAACAGCGAACAGCCTCACAAACTTTTTTCTCTTTCAGTAATCCTTGTAATCCATGTTGGGCTTGAGCAAGGAGGGAACATCCAAGAATATGAAGAAGTATGCCCCATTCACCATCCTCACTCTGAATAGTTTCAGAAATTTTCTCTTTCCGAGAATGTGCATCCACGGTAGTAAGTAGATACTGGTAGAAGAAACAACTTGTTTCAGTAGACTTCTTGAAATATAATAATAAAGACAAATTCTCTTCAAAGAGGGGGAGAAGAGTTTTATCATTATTAAAAGCAAAGAAAAAACCTCCACAGCACCATACTGGCCATGTCTAAGTAAGACCAAAGCAAGCTCAGTTGAATGGCTGAAGAAAGAAGGACTTTCTTCTCCATTCCCTCCCCACATTATCCAGCTAGTGAAGTCCCGCACTGAATTAATAAAGCTGGCAGGATCAGGAAATTTTACAAAAATCTGGCTCTGGTCTTCAGAGGATCTTTGGATATTTAATAATAGTACACAAGCCAATGTGAAGTCACATTTCCCTAGTTTCTCATTCCATGATCTCTTATCAATATTGTTATCTGACATTGGACAAACAGACAACATCAGACATAAGACTGTCAAGTATCCAATTCAATATCCTCAAAAAAACCTAAAAATACTGCTGAACTAATGGCATGATGAGATGCATGTGGCATCAAAAATGTCCTTACGTATCAATAATGTAAAGGAAAACTCCCTTATACAGACGCTATTTAATCAGACCCAAAATCATTTACTGATATCTATCACTGAGCCCCAGCAACAGAGATAAGTGTCTTAATTTAGCAACCAAATTTGGTATCAACCTACCAATTTGTAACGATGAAAGTTGAGAGCTGAAATCTTCAGCAGCAGGAAACTCAGATGTTGTGGTTCCCAAGAAATGAATGATATGCCACTCGGTAATAATTTCTTGAATCATTGGAACCAACTCAAATTGGATTCTAGAAATATCATCATGCAACATATGAATCTGCAAAAAAGTAAAATATTGCACTAAAAATGTGTAGCCATATAATATCAGCTTCTATAAAAGCATTATGAAAATAAAAGAAAAATATTGGGAGAGGAGAGGTCAGAGGAGTTGACATATGCAGGTTACATATGAAATTGTGCCTCATAGGTGACAGCATGGCATAGACAACGGCCTGACGTTTTCCAAAATGGCAACAATATCTTTTATTTTTTTGACAAGTTAAATCACAATAATTGCATTCAGTTTTCATTTACAAAAACAATTACAGAAAACTGCATATTACTGTTGTGTATTGGGCAAAAAGAAACAAGGACAGCAAGGAATTTACAGAAAAAATTATTCCCAACTTTGATCTGTACGGTGGCAAGTGCCCTGGTCATTCCCAAGCCTATAGAAAAGTATCTTCTCACTCTCACATAAAATTGACGCACTTAAATCCTTGATACAAGCGCTCCACGGTAAAGGGTGCAATAAAAAACAAATGAGCAAACATTAACCCCCCTGAATCGACACACTGCAGTAATGCTTAAGGTCGCACAATCAGTGATGTATGTAACATTTCCCTTATATCTATAACTGTGTAACTATGCAGTTAAAGAAACAACTGCTCATATATCAGCAAATTGGATTGAGGAACAACTGCTGAAAAGATGCAAACATTGACGAGGAGAGTTAGGACAGCCTGTCAACAGGCAGCATGCCAAATAGGTAGAAAATTCAAAAGAACTTAAGAATTAGACAAAGGAAAAGCAGAAGTAAAGATTTGGACCATCTTATCCCAGGAAGTGAGGATAAGAGCATATGAGTAGACTTCCATTATCGATTTGATATGTGAAATTTTCATTTTGGAACAACATATTGACATTTCTCAGGTATAATGTTATATGTGCTAAAAAAATAAGGAAGCTAAAGCTAATGCATCCAAAAAAGACAAACATTGGAGACCCATGGGGGCCAATGCAATTTTGTTAAAATTTGAAGTGTCATGGTAAAAACAGTGTAGCGTGGTGGATTTATTTATAAACTACAATTTCTTCAAATCCACAACAATTTTCTTTCTCGGTCCATATACCTTACTAGCGACTTGACCCGTGCCTAAAGGCACATTTTGCAACATAATTTGATTACAAAATCAATTTTGAACGACAATTAATATCAACAAAATATATTGAGGAGATGATTGAGGCAGTAGGAGGAGAGAGAGGTGAAGAAGTGAATCTGGAGGGTGAGAGAAAAAAGAATGGGGGAACTAAGAGAGAGAGAGGAGAAAAGACATGAAGTGAAATGAAAAGGGAGAGAGAAGATTATGGTAATGGTAGTCTCATAAGATTGAGAAAGAGAGAAGAAGCATGGTGAGAGAAAAGGGTAAAGTAGGAGAGAAATAGAAAAAAGTGAGCAAGAATTAAAAAAGATATCATCTTTATTTGGGAGGATATAGACAATCAAAACACAATTCATTTCACATATATTTTAAAGGGCGAAAGCCTAGGGAACAAAAGGAAGAAAATTAAAGTGAGAAAGAGAGGAGAGAGAGCACATTTTGTAAGAACCAATATTGACAGCAAAATTTTAGTCAAAATGTATCTCAACTGTTCCAAAAAAGTAACACGCAAGACATTTTTCAACATTATGAGCCATCTTATTATACATATATATTGTAGATCACCAATAACATTTCTTGGGTCAGATTTGTTGAAGTCGAGGCAAATGGAATGATCAAGTTTCCCTTCTTTGTCCTAAAGTTCGAGGCCCCGGATCTCAAATCAGTTTGCTAACCTTCTCTCTTAATGTTTTCCCTTCTTTGAACTCGTTTTGGTTGTAGGGGGTCTTCTTTCCAGACCTTTACATGATGACAATTCAGAGGGCTCAGTTGCCTGCCTGAGTTTTTGGCTCTCATCTCCAATGTGATGATGCTCTCCAATCTTTCATAGACCTTTCCAGGATTGGGAGGTAGAGTCACTTGAAGCTTTACTAGGGATGTTGCAGGACACACCAGTTAGAGTAGGGGATGAGGATTAGCTGGTTTGGACCAGAACGACATGTTCGTGGGTACTACTTTCTTTTGAAGTTTGTGTGGGAGGAGTTTGTTAATCTTCTCCTACAACATGCAGTAGCAAGGGAGGTGCTTTTCAATGTCGATCAAAATGAAAAGAAACAAAAAGAAAAAGTAGCAAGGGAAGCGTGTAGTATGGTATTCTCGGTTTTGGATGTGGAGTGGGCGATGTGCTACTCAAGTTGATGGAAACTGCAGGATTCTAAAGGGAACAGGACAGGTATGGCTTGGCTTCAAAAGCGATTAGTAGCAGAAATTGCAGAGATGTAGTTACTGAAAGTTCAAGATAGCAACTAGTATGGCAATTGGATCTTAGATGAAAGGCTTGAGTGTAGGGAAGAAAAGTTTTCAGTTATCAAATTAGGCTTTTTTGGAACGAATGACAGAAGATATTAATGGCTGATTATGAGCAAATCAACAAAAATAACTGCAAAGAACTAATAGAAATAACTTTGAATATGTGGCCCATAGACCAGGATGTCTTTGGACAGAATATTGTGGGACTCACAAGTGTAATTGGGAACCCGGGTAACCATTGGGAATCTTTAGCAAACTTGTGTTGAATATTGAGCCAGTAATAATTCATGTTAACTTGCCAGGAGGAAGGAGTAATTTAAAACTTGGGTTCAATGTGGAAAATTTAAAATTTAACCTTTAGAGGCGTCCACAGGAAGCCCAATTGTGTATATGTATGCATATAGAGTATGTGTTTGACCAACTCACAAAATCGAAAAAGACAGTTGATATACTTGGCGAGACTTCCTTTCTCACCAATTGAAATTTAGTTTAGGTAACTTTCAAAATTCAACATTCTCCTTCTCTCTTAATTTTACTTGATTCAGATAGTATTCTTAACTACCTATGAATTATGTGTGTTCCTACGTTATCAATGTGTTATTTTCTTAAGAAAAATAGGATTAATTTGATAATAAGCATGAGCCCCACTTTTTTTCTTAATGTGAGGTTTCAAGTTAGGAAAGGTGTCATAATGAATAACTGGTGGAGATTACTTATAATACTAGTTGGAGAATACTAGTTGGATTTGATTAATGCATACTTGAAGTCTTTACACGGATGTAAAGACTTCAAGTATGCATCTTATTATGATCGATTAATTTCTTATCTAAAGGTCTAATTGAGTAGAAGCAATAAAAATTGAAAGTTAGGATGATTTGAATTGGCTTGTGTTAGCATATATGTGAATACTTTTAACATGACTAGCTCCTCGGTGAAAGACTACAAAATTGCACAAAATTGGGTGCCCTACTCATCGGGTTAATACCTGAGAAGGTGGTTGGTGTGTTTTAAACTTACTCATGACATAGCTGCAGATTTGGTGCCTTTGTGGGGCTCATTTTGGTACACAACCTTGCTCGTACTCATGATCTAAATAATGTAAAGATAAATATGTTTGTTAATGGAAAACCTTCATGTGGATTTATTTTTATGGCACATATTAGTCAGCCACATTTGTGTTTTTTGAAATGGAGAACAATATTAAAAAATCTAATTTAAGGTAGAATTCTTGCATATGTTTCAAAAAGGTGTCTTGACGGATTTAACTATGCAAGTACATATGTATCATGGCATTGGCAGCATGTTCATGCATTTTACCATAGTTAATGGTGTTTCTATTGAGTCTCCACCCACACTAACAGATTTCAGGTACCGAAACCGATTGCCCGGCATAAGTATCGTCGGCTTGTTTTGGAAATTTGCCTAGCATTATGTTTTGATTAGTTGAACTTTGTAAGGCTGCAACTTGAGTATTAGTGTGCTGTAATGAATAAAAAAGAAGGAAACTTATGTAAATACGCCAAATTTTTCAAAAAAGTAAAGAAACAACAAGCAACAACTTAAGTAGGGTTATACATGCCTTTACCCATGTTGAATGGTCCTCGGCAATGAATTAGTAGGAATTTTGTTTTGGGAGTTGCCACCTACACAAAGAAAGAATGATTTAATCATGGTTGTGGCAAATCGTTCCTCCAAGACTGTCTAGTACCTTATCAGAAAGATACCACTAAATATTGCTAATCTCTTCTTCAAGGCAGTTTACAAGATTCATGGAGTTCCTATGTTAGTAGTGCCTAATGGAGATGCTACGTCCCTTGCTCACTTTTGGAGGACTTTTTCGAAGAAAATTGAGTCTAATTTGTACATTACCGCTACTTTTAATCCACAAACCAAAGGAGTCAAACCAATATCGGAATACACATCGGTGTGAGAGTATCTTTTTTGTTAATTTATATATAACTAAAGGGTAACGTAGTCCTTTTAGCATTATTAGGGTTCTCTCTCTCTCTCTCTCTCTCTCTCTCTCTCTCTCTATAAATATATATATATATATCATGTAACTCATCGTTCGGCTTTAATCACTTTTAATTATTATAATAATAGGTATTTGTTCTCCTCTCTGATTTGTATCATGATATCAGAGCAAGTTGTGCAATCCTAAGCTTCAAACTCTATCTGCCAAGACCCTAGCCACCGACAACCACAGTGGGAGCAAACCTTAGTTGTTGTCGACATCTTCGGAGCAAACCCTAGCCACCCTCAACCCCTTTGGAGCAAACCTTGGCCACCATTGACGCCTTTGGAGCAAACCCTAGCCCCCGCCAACATTCGTTGTTGTCTTCTCTCTTCATTCGCAACGGCGACCTCCTCTCTTACTTCCTTCTTCGTCGACCAGCATCGGTGACCCCTTTGGAGCCTCCAATCAGAGTTTGTGACCTCGTCGAACTTGGTTCTCTTGCATCTAACCCTTTAGATGCGAGAGAACCAAGAAGACTGCACGAAACTTTTGTCGAAGACTTCGACCATCTCCGGCAACCTTGTCAAACCTTTCAACTAGCACCAGTGACCTTTCTGAAACCCTCGGTCAACACCGGTAACTTGTCGAACATCTACTTCTTACATCTGTGTAACTGGCCTTCAGTTTCGGCTACAATAGAACTAGTTTTTGTAATTGTCTTCCTTTTGGTTTGCTACGGGAGTTTGGGATCTAATTCCTTCGATTTTAGCCTTCATTTAGTTCTAGTTTGGGTATCTCGATTTTTTGTTGATTCTACTTTTCAACGTGGCCAAAGGCTATTAGCATTTGAATTAATAGAACCAATTATTCTTATCGGTCCAATGTTATGAAAAAAATTCTTCTTGGTAAAGGAAGATGGAGTTATACGATGGGTTCAAGGGTTCGACCTATTGATATTAAAGATGAGGGTTATAACACATCAATTGCACTATGGGACATGGAAAATGCACAAGCACGTACTTAGTTTTAGAACTCTGTGGAGCCAAGCATTGGTATGAATTTTTCCATGTTTCCTTCAGTGAAGCAGGTGTATTACAGACTATGTATCTTACTTCTAATTTTTCAAGGTATATGAATTAGAGATGGCCATTTGGAGTGCCAAACAGAACAATAAATCAATTTAAGAATTCTATAATGAGATGACAAATTTCTTAGACTAGTTAACACTTATGGAGTCTTCTGATTTGCAGATGTTAAATAGTTATTTTCAATATCGAGAGAAGCAGAGACTAGTGCAATTTCTCATGGTCTTTCGTGATCAGTTTGAGGCCCTTCGTGGAGCTATCCTATATCCTTCTCTGTCAATGGATGCTGCCTCTCGTTCTCTATTGTTGCCTACCCCTTCACCTCATCTTATTCAGGTCACGGGAAAGCCAAAACCATGTGTTGCTATGGATAAGTGTAGCTTCTTCCATCAAAAGAACCATTGAAAGACTGTATGCCCTAAGTTAGCACAGAAAGGCCACTCATCTTCTCATACAGGCCACTCATCCTCTCATACATCCTCGCTCTCCTCCTGCTCAGATCTATCGCTCTCCTCCTGCTCTTGCCACACATGCATCCAATGGGACCACTTCCCCTCCATCCCAGTGGTTGATTAATCAATTTCATCAATTTCAATATGCTTGCATCTTTTGGGACTCAGTCGCATGCTTATATGACTATTTCTCATTCAGGTTTACATAGTTATTACTTCTCAAGTATTTCACCCTTGACTCGGATCTTTGATTTTGATTTTTCCCATCATATGACATCAAATATGTCTTGCCTTAATAATTGTGTTTCCCACTCTTCTCCTGTCATTGTCCGCACTGCAGATAGCACCCTTTGTATGTTGTTTCTATTGGTTCGGGTGTCCCTTCCACCTCATCCGCTTTATCTCTTCCTTATTTTTTCTAGACACCATCATTGTATGTTAGTTTATTGTCTATTAGTTAACTTTCTGACTCTGATTTTAATGTCCTTTTTCTTTCGCGGATTGCGTTGTTCAAGAACATTGGAATAAGGCGTAGAGTTGGTGACCTATAACTTCTAGAGAGTTTGTACATTCCAGTTGTTTTTTCTGTGGTTATGTCATCCTTTTCCTTAGATCAACATTCTTCTTTTTTACCTTTGACATTTTCTGTTGAGACATTTGTCTAGTGACCGTTAATCCGGTAGTTTAGGTAAAGTATCAGTTAGTAATATTTTTTAGTGCAGTGATTGTAAACTTGCAAAAATATCAGCGTTATCTTTTAACAAAAGTACGTCTATTTTCACCTCTCCTTTCTTTGTTATATATACTGATGTGTAGGGCCTTTCCCCCATTGCCACTAAATGAAAATACAATCCAAAACTGCCACCTTAGAGTACCCACTATCAAAATTATTTGTATAGCCTCCAAGAATATCATAGAAACTTTCAACAAAAAGATCTACTACTACCTGAACAAAACCAAACTAAACTTTTGTTCCAATCAATTAGGATTGGCTACATTAATTCTTTTACGCCATTCTACTTGGTTAAGAGTCATATCTTCAGTTAATTTCAATAAGCTCGTATCTTTTCTTACAACATCGATTGTCAATTTAGGTCTACATCTCTTCTTAGTGTTTCTATTACCTATGATCTTATTACTTTTCTTTACTACCGCATCAGCATGCCTACGTTGTGGGTGTCCAAGTTAGCTTAATCTATTTTTCTCAACTTATCCTCAATTGGTGCGACCCCTACCATTCCACGAATCTTTTCATACCTCAATTTATTTTTTTTAGTCTTACCACACATCCACCTTAATATTCACATATCAACAACACTGATCTTATTTATGTAATCTTTCTTAACAGCCTAATATTTTGTTTGTAGAATCGATAGTCTAATAATTGTCCTATAAAATTTTCTTTTTAATCTTGTATGCATCTGTCCATGACATAGGACGCCAGAAGCACCCCTCCACTTGAGCCAATCAACTTTGATTCTATAGATTACATCATTTGCAATTTCTCTAACACCACATTCATGCAAGCACCATCCCTTTAAGAAGCTCCTTACTTCCCTAGATGTATCCATCCACTCTAGAACCTCGATTCTACAATTCAGAGCCAAATAGTTAGAACCTTGCTCCATCGAGAATTAACTTCACTCCTAACTAGAATAAAACCTCTAAACATAGAGAGTCTCGTAGCAACAAAAGAAAAGCTACTAAGTAAAAGAAAATAAGCAACTCAAAATTACTGTCGCAATTCGAATTTATGTGGCATTTATTCATATTCACAAAAACAATTTACACTTGACGTCAATATCCAAAATGTATTCATTAACACATATTATCACAAAGCAAAAATATATCTTCCTGTATATTTATAGACACATAATATTCCAATATTTATACATAGGTGCTCCCAATTTGACACTAGTCTATTTGCCCTCAATCCCCTGAGCTTGACCCCTTCCCTGCTTCTGCTTGGTGCAACTATCGCAAGTATCACTCCCTTTCTCATCCTTACTACACAAAACAGCATAATAGTATAATTCAATATGAACATGAAACGAAAGGAGACTATTTTTCCCTTCAGGACTTCCACACAGATCAGTTCGCAAGATCATAACACAGCAATAACGAAGGAATAACTGAAGATAAATCATCCAGTTTCAAATACAATAACTGCACAGACAAAAGATCTAAAACAATCACACACACCCAAAAAAGAGAAAGTACAGATATATACTGCATGTATTCATAATTGTGCTCCATCTAGCAGGAACAAAACTGACCTGTCCACTTATATTCACCAGATAGCATAGCAAGAGCAGTATGTCCAATGCAGATTCAAACATCACTTTTGCAACTTGAGACGTTGCCTGAACAACAGCAGAAGTGTTGATATTGAAACCTACTTGAGAATCAAACTTCTGAATAATTTTGCGAGGCACCAGAAATTTTAAGTAGCTCTCTATGACATCCAAAACTTTTCCCCACGCAGTTGCTTTACTGGACAAAGCTTGAAGTGATAAAAACATCTCTATAGAGAACTTCCTCAGATTTTTGTGATCTACCACCTCCTTCTCCCAAGCAACATCAGCTCCCAGCTCAGATATAAGGAGAGTTGTCACTGACGAACTATATCCAGTTTCTAAAATCTTCAGTAAGCGAGGAAGAACTTCTTCAGCTGATATAGATGGTCCATTAAGAAGTGACTCATAAAATATAGCTGAAGAAACTTTACCCAGCTGCTGATTGACATTAATTACGCATTGCAGAACCTCAAAAAGAATCTCACGGTCAAGGGTGTCATCAGAAAACTCCAATCCAGAGCTTAAAATATCTCCAATTTCATCCAAAGAACCTGACACATCAATACATAAAACTTTATAATAGACAAACTATTCAGTGAATTAACCAAAAAAACTTTTCCAGAAAATTCATGCGGATAATTTAAAATTGAGAACCAAGGTTCCTCCACATACCGTAGATGAGAAGCTCTATATCCTCCAAACAACGGAACAGTGAGACTGAATTTTTCCTAATCAAACCAATCGCACCCGTGGAGGAATCAATGAGAAGACCAAATGGTTCATTGATTTTGCACCAACGATGAAAATAACGTGTACAAAAGGTTTTCCAGCAATATAACACTGAAACTGGATTTTCTGAGACAACCTAGCACAAAACACAGAGTTATCAATGCCCTTGAAACCGTCCTTTCCCACGAGAAAAGAATGGACGCATTCTACTTCAAAGACACAAAAGAAGCGGCTTAGAAAGGTGAAGAATAGAGAAACAAAAGAAACTGCAGCACAGAAACAAAACCTCATTCTCAACAAGCGAAAGTATTTCTTTTTTCAATCCATCAACAGTTAGGGAATAGAACTCAGAATCAGTCAAATGCTTGTTATAATCTTGAAATGTTGCTCGGAGAACAGTACTATGATGAATTCCAGGGAGAAGCAGTCTACGTAAGAAAATAGAAGACACAAGCGGGACAATTTGATCCTGCAGTAATTTAGAGCAAAAAATGTAGTAAGCAACCACTAACAAATTATTAATACAAGAATCCAACACCTCCCATATGATAATACCACAGTGTGATTCACCTTATATTAAAACATAAAACAAATGAGACAAGTAACAACTTTTGCCTAGCAAGCACACAATAGTAGAAGGAAACAAGGATGTAGGCATGACAGATGTCATGTCATGCAATGATATTCTGGAGCCATGATAATTTTTCTGATCACACGACTATCACAAAAATAGTAAGGATGAACATTAAAACCCCACAAACCCACAAACCAATGGTGTTAGTTTTGATTTTTTTTCTTTTTGTGAACTTTATTCAACTCAACAAGATTAGATAATGTAAGAAATGGATTTAATTTTTGATTTCACAGTAGCTGTCAGTGCAAGCTTTATCTGTTGTTTAAAGAGTTCTCTTAGTTAAAGACTAACCAAACCAAACTAAGCATTTGTCCCAATCAATTGGGGTCGGCTATCTTAGCAATTCAATGGGATTAGAAATGCAAACACATATTTATGCCAAGTACAAACACGTTTGCACCATATAATTACACTGTAAAAAATATGACATATGGCCTATTGAAGTCCAAGACAGATGACAACAGTCAAAGGCAGCCGTTAAGCATTGGAGGCAATTCAGTATTTTGAATCAAGCATTTTGAATCAGGAGAGCAACTGCATAGACACCGCAAAGAGATAATGGGCGGTTATGAGTTTTCAAATCACAAGTGCCATTCAGTACAAACACTTGTTGGAGGAAAGCCAAGGCCTAAATAGGCCAAAAAGCATATGTGAGAGGGCTTCTCTTTTTTGAACCACCATCGTGTGCATAAGCGTAGACTAGCATAAGTTTAGGGGTAGTTTGTAAACCAGTATAATATTGTAATAATTGAGAGACTCTCACTCGAAGTCAAATCATAAGTGCCATTCAGCACAAACACTTCTTGGAGGAAAACCAAGGCCTAAATAGGCCAAAAGGCAGATGTGAGAGGACTTTTCTTTTGAACCAGTTGAATATTCGAGAGACAAAAATTCGTTAATTTGAAAAGTCATTTTAGATTATTCACTTAAATTTTGATAAACCTCTTATCGCTTTCAGCAATTCATGGAAGAATGAATCGGGAAAAAACCTATGCTATGATCGCATCAATCACAAGAAAAAATCTCATGATAGTCAATATGGGTCCTCAAGACGAAAATGATTTATTTGATATTATGGATGACCGGTTACGGAGGGACCGTTTCGTTTTTGTAGGCAGGTCCGGTTTATTGCTCTTTCCTTGTGCCTATTTCGCTTTAGGGGGTTGGTTCACAGGTACAACCTTTGTAACTTCATGGTATACTCTATCCTCTATTCAAAGGAGAGAAATGAATATGGATGTAATGCTAATTCAGAAGAATTTAACTCTTACAGACTGGGGATATTATGTGATTAGTTGGTATTCAAAATAGACTATTCAAGTAAGCAAGTCAATAAAGAGAAGAGATGGTTGAATCAATATGATTCCACAAAATCTAGTTTCGTTCAAGTAACGGATTCTAACCAATTGAAAGGATCTTCTGATCAATCTAGAGATCATTGTTAAAGAGCAATAGGAACATAAGAATGGATAGTAATGTCTTTTGGTTTAAACTATGCAGGGCAACCTATCAAAGCATAATGAACCGGATTTCCCATGATTTCATAGGAAAATTAATCAATGTTCACATAGACGATATAGGAAAATAAGTAAATTACACTTAGACCCCCTGTATACTTTGAATATATTACTGTCTTCACTCTTTTTCTCTCAAATACCACTGCACTCCCTTACTTTACTAAAATAGATAATATTTTAATCCCTCCGTTAGTCAATTGTTAGTTGACCTAAAAAAAACACATCATCAAAATATTAATTGAAAATGACAATTTTACCCTTATTATCCATAATTTTTCATCTTCCACCTCCAACCCATCCCTTTTCCCACCGGCACTGCCCACTCTCACCGCCCAACCTCCACCATCACCTCTCTCTCTCTCTCTCTCTCTCAATTTGTCAATTCTGAAACCCTTGATCTTATTCAATCTCTTTAGCTCAAATCAATGAGCAGAGAAAGACGGAGAGGAAGAGAGACTCCCAGCTTAGCAGACGCATTACTCAAGACTAACAGATTTCTAAATTTCTAGGCAAAGGTATTGAACACAACTTGATTCTATTAGGGTTTAGAATTCGTTTTCAGTAGACAAAAACAAGCAGGAGGTGAGTTTTATACTTTGGGATCGTTAGACGGACAAGCTTGATAACACAAATTCGAGAAGAAACCAAAGAAGATTTTGAAGAGAACCTGATAATCGAAACAAAAAGGGTTTACGTTCATTGATTTCAAACTCTTCGAACTCATCATCATCTTCGAATAGGTCGATCTCCCCCAACCTACTATTT
>JAOTRH010000024.1:18967526-18989974 GCA_034768845.1 Heliamphora exappendiculata | reverse complement strand
TAAAAATAAAATGACAAAAAAATAAATTAATAAATTAAATTTTATGTTTTTAGTTTACTTATTTTTGTATTTAGTAAATTTTTTATTTTTTAATTATAAAATTTTAAATAAAATTTTATAATAAAAAATAAAAAAATAAAAAAAACTGTAAAAACACTGTTGAAACAGTGTTTTCCGTTAACGGAAAGTTAATTTAGATTTAAGTGTTACAATTTTCAAAAAATAAAGGAGTGAAGTGATAATTTAGAGAATAGAATGAATGACAGTAATATAACCCTTAAATAAAAGAGTGTAAGTGTAATATATCTTAAAAAATTATATTATTATCACAAATACTATAACTTAAAAATAAAAATTATAAATGTAGTGATTTGTCTATTCTGTCCAAAAAAGCGAAAAATGCGCATTTGCTTAAAATTAGACATTTTAACTAAAAGTACAACAAAAAAAGCTACTTTCAAAACATATCCCAAAAAGTTTAGCTTTTTTATTCTTTTTTTTAATAAAATTAAATCTCTTGAAAGATAAATTTTTTAGACATTCTAAGTCTCACTTTGACCTTCTTTTGAAGATTTTTTGTCCAACAACCTCTTAAAAATCTAACTTGTTTGACATAATTAGTTCTTTTCACATCTGCTTTTTTACCCCCAAAAAAATCTAAAAATCAAAAAACTTTTTTTTAAAAATTTGCTTAAGCCAAACACAAGCTGCATAGGGTATTAGTTCATTTAAACAGAAAGACAGTTTCAATGACAGAATTTCTAGCCTCTGCCCTGGAAATTTGTTTCTCAATATATTAAATAAAAAATGTCAATCATTGGTTATTGGGAAGTGAATAATAGATACCTAATGTATAAATAGCTATATAGACACGCCATCTTAAAGTTTTAGTAAAAAATAATTAGTAGTCAATAGTCACAAAGGTTGCATACTATCAGTTTTGTATCAAAATTATTTATCGATTAAAGAATAAGTTAACTACACAAAATTGTTTTAAAAATAAAATAAATTTATCCAATAATTTTCTTTTCTTTTTGGGTCGTGCATGCAATTTTTACTCTACTCTAATTTATCAATAATTATCACATAACACGCCGATTGCTATTGCTCTTTGTGTATCGTTGCTATTCCTCTTGCATTGTTGTTGTCGATCCTCGTTGTCTATTTTCGTGCATCATTATTATATTGACACCTCTTTTTACAAAGCCGTCATTACTTGTTACACTTTTTAATTGTTAATTTTTTATTATTTTATAAATGAAAATATTCTAATCATTCCTTACATTTTTCAATCAAGTACGAAGAACATATTTTTCTATTTATTTTCAGAATGTATTCTTGTATTCTATTCTAAATTTGTTATCTTTTTATAAATTTAGTTGCACTTTAACCTGAATTTAAATAAAATTTGTGTTAATAACTATAATAGAGTTATTAACTTGTACTCATCATGAACATAAAAACATATATACATTTATTTATATATATTTTGATGTTATTATTTTTCTTTTTCTACCCACAGAAAATATCATCTTTCATATTTTCTTTATAAAATCTTTGGTAGTATTTTTTTTGCCAAGATTAAAATATTGAGTCTGTCCTTAAACAACACCGTATATCTCCAATGTCATGGATCATACTACTCTAGTTTTATATTTTATATTTTATAATAATTTTTATATGATCGAACGATTTTCAATAAATTACAACAAATTATAAGAAATTTTGATAATAAAGAATTTCTAATATTTTGTGAATCTTGTAGGAGTTTATGTTATTTTACGTGGAGGTTTGATGCCATTTTTTTGTGAATGTTGTTTTTTTTTTTTTTTGATGATTTTTTACTTTTTTTTAGAGATGTTTTATTTTTTTCAATGTACTCTTTTATTTAATTTATTGTCGATTAAAAATATATTTAGCCGTAATATCTCTTTCTTGATTAAAAAAAAAGCTACATGCAAAGATGATAACGAAATAACAATAAAAGATTATATATATATATATATATATATATATATATATTAATGCTATTGATGGATTATAATAATTGACACTGTTAATTCATAAGGTAAACACAAGTTGGCAGAATCCTAACTTATATTTAATCATATCTCCAATGATTTACTTTTGGGCCTGTTTGGTTGTAGTATATGATGGTAGGATTGGAAAACAAATCCTGTGGACTCCATATATCCAATGTTTGGTTGGGCAAAAAATTTCGGACATACAGTTCTGTTTGGGCAAATGTTACTTATTATGGTCCTGTTTAGGTGAATAACTTATTGCTTATTTGTTTATAAGCAAATAAGCCAAAACACAAATAAGCTGGTTCGTTTGGGTGACACAAATAAGTCACTTCGTTTAAACTTGGTTCGTTTGGGTGATTTTTGATTTATTTGCTTAAATAAGCTTGGTTCGTTTGGGTAATTTTTGGCTTATTTGGTTTATTGACTTAAAATTTGGCTTATTTGGTTATTTTGGGTGACGTAACTTATTTTTGATTTATAAGTCAATAAACTGGTTTACCGCCATTAGCTTATTGACTTATTTTTGTTTATTTTAGCTTATAACTCATATAATTTAGTTTATTGACTTATTTTTACTTATTTTTATTTTTTAAAATTTTTTTTATAATTTCAATCAAAATATTTTACTTTTTTGGCTCGTTTCATTGAGAAGAGTTTAAAAAGTATAATAATTTAATTAAATAATAAAATAATTTATTAAATGACAAATAAATCAATAAATTAAATTCACTCGTTCATGGCCAGAATCCGAAGTGCAGCAATCTCCCTGGAGATGCAATACCCTAGGAAGGAAGGTTGGTATTTGATATCTAACCTTTGTAAAAGACCATTTAATCTTTTTTTCTTTCAGTTTCCATCTTCCACGGGTGAAGCAAACAAGTCTGTGAATGGAAGGATTTTGCCCATTACATTCATGTTTGGACATTTGATAGAGAAGACCAAGGGTGAAAGGAAAGAAATGAGGGTAAATTTTTTAGAGAAAAGGGACACTAATGGTATAATTAAATTTTTGCAAGGGCATATAATAAAAATTAGTTTTCTTTTATATTTTATAAATTTATATCTATTCATATCTATTCATATTCATCATAAAAACAAAAATAGTATATGTTTATACTCAAGTATAACATATATATTCACTATTATATCTATTTATTTTATATTCACCTTTATATCTGAATGTATTTTATATCCGTCAATTTATATGCGAACAAACAAACTGCCCTTAGAGCAATTCTGCTAGCTAATGTTTTTAAATTCCTTTTACTGGTACTCATGCCTTCAATTGCCATTCTTTAGAAATTCCAAAACTTAGGGTATCCTTGGTAATTAGTATAAAAACTAATTCTTATTATTGTTTATATTTTTAGTTAAAATACGAAATTGAGTTCAAAGTGACTTATTTGGTAAATTAATTTTTAAGTTAGTTTTTTTTCTTAAAAATTGATTCATTAGAATAAAAATTAGTATTTTTTATTTTTATTCAAATTGAACAATATTATTCTTCTACATAATTGATAATAACGATTATATATAGTTAGCAAGAGTAGTAAATAACTTATCAAATTCATGTATTACGGTATTAGTGTCTTTTAAAATAAAATGAGAGTTTGAATAAAGTATTTTAAAAATTAGTATTTTAAATTGAATTTTTGACTTTTTAATTTTTTGTTTTTCTGTCAAATGGGCTATGTTAATTTTTTTTTTTTTACATTTTTAGCTAAAAAGCTCACCAATTAAGACCTTAATTTATTTTTATTTTTTTATGTTTCAAGGTATTCGGATCAGTTTACGTGCGTCAAGCCTTAATTTAGAGCTATATCCTATAAATTAATTTTTAAATGAAACTTATACTTTGACAAACATCTTTATTGCATTTTTTTGAAATATTTAATTAGTATTTTTTGTCAATAATGTCAACAAGCACATTTGTTTGTTCCAATAATTTCCACTTATTGAACATGTTTCATGTAGTTTTTAATGTTCAATAATAGCGGTTGACCAGATGGCTATTTGACGTAATTGGCCCCGTGTTAGGGTTATGGAACCTTCTCCTACATTTTTTCCACTTTTCTTTTCTTTTCTTCGGTTTTCTTTTTAATAGTAAATAATAATGGAAGAATAATTAAGAGTGTGCATGAATTAAGTTGGTACAAAATTATTTGTTGATTTTGAAATCTAAATGGTTTGAGAACCTAAAAAGATAAACAATTCTTAACACTAATGGGGTACAGCTGTACAGGTCAAGAATTTTTCCATACTCAAGTCAATATCTTACATATTAAGAATTGAGAGAATTTAGATTATTTTTATTTTTTAAGTGATGATGAATAACTTAACGAGAATAAAGATAGCTGAGTCTCCAAGTGCTCCATGGTAGGGTATCTGCAAAATAAGCCTCCCGATCGGTGACCCTCTGATGTCTAAGTCAGTTGAGTCTTTGAGAGAGAAAATATGTACGAAAGATAGAATTAGAGTTTATACATTTACTTCGTTTGAGGGCATTATATATAGGAGGAGAGAGATTGAGAGAGAGAGTTGACCATCTATTATTGTCTTGTCACCCTTAGAGGGTGTTTAGCTATGTTTAATAGCTTTATTGATTTCATACTCTTACAAGAATATATGAATAAACTTAAGTGAGAGAAATTGTGTACATTTCATCGGCGAGACAATACATTTTATATAAGTGAGTATTTGACAATACAACTGTTAGTAGTTTTTAATTTTTTGTTATTAATTTTAATTATAAATTATGAGTTTTTTTTAAATACTTATAACTTCTACTATAAATTATAATTATTTTTTATTTTATTTCAACTATAAATTATAATTTTTGTCAAACACTTACAACTTCTGCTATAAGTTACAATCTATAAGTTACTAATAGTAACTTTGTCAAATACTATCATAATACCAATTAGGTGTGAATTATCGCGTGGATTATTCTAAAATTTGAATTGATTTTGTGAGGGGAGATCAAAAGAGGATTTTCATTACAAGACTCGTAATATTTTTGATTAAAAAATATTATTTTTAAAGTACAAAATTTTTACACTATATCCAAAAACGAAATGTAAGGGTAATGAAGTAAATCTCAATTCATTAACAAATATACATTAAAATCAACATATTTGTCATGAATTTTAGTGAGATGGTGTATATTGGTCTTAGTAATTTGTTTAAAGTTATTTTAAGCTAAATAAATAAAAAAATTATTTAATAAATCTTGAGGAGACTTAAAGTCAAAAGACAATAAGTAAAAAGTTCTTGATTTAAAGTGACTTTAAACTAAAAAGTAAAAAGTTTTAAGCTAGAAAAAATTATTATACTTTTTTAAGTTTATTTTTATATAATTTTATATTGAATATAGATTTTTTTTGATAAATTCTGATGGGTAAGTTTTAAAAATATAATTTTTATAAAAAATAATTATGTATAATAAAATATTTTGGGTTGATAAGCAAAAAATCAATAGACTAAAAGTCAATAAGCAAAAAGGCAAAAAAATCAAGTTATTTGAATTATATAAATAAAATGATATTAAATGGACATTAAAAAAAACCTTATGACTAAAATAGTCAGTATGCAAATTAAATAAGGTTGATGGTACGTGGAGAAAATTTAACACGTAACTAACCCATCCGCCGTGTTTTGTTCAATTAATTCGCACCACTTTAACTAAAAAGTTAAATCTTTTATATAAAAAGTTAATATTTAAGATATACTGTTTGATTTATTTAAAAAATTAATTATTTTTTTTATTTTTTTCAAAAAAAAAAACTTATACACAATTCATACACACTAACTTTTTTCTTTAATTATAATAATTATAATCATTTCAGTTAAAAAATTAACTCTACTCTCAATAACGAAAAAACTTTGTCAATATAAAAATACTATAATTTAAAAGTAAAAAGTAATGACATATTAAACATTTTAATTAAAAAAAAATTATTTTTAAAAATTATTCCAAACATTGTAATTTTTTTTTTAAAGAAATTAAAACTTTTAAAAATTAAAATTTTTAAATATCCCAAACAAGAGCTCAAACTAAATCACTTACTAATGTGAAAAAACTATTTTTGACTCAAAACAACTATCTTTTTGAGTTATTTTTTTCTGAAAAGAAGAAAGAAGCCTCTTTCATCACTATGCCATTAGAGGATCTGGAATATGCTGTTTTTGAACAAATGGCATCTTCCTTCTAGATTTGCCTTAATTATCTAGATTTCAACCTACACTGCTACTATATCCCCTTCATGCTTTCTGTTTGGTTCTGAAACTCTTTTGAAAATTGGTTCTAAAGAGTTTTTATTTTTAAATAAAAAAATACCTAAATGTTGTGTGCCTTATATTCTGTGTATCTATATAATTATAATTTTATAATTATATAGGGCTAAGATTTTTAAGATTTATCTATAAATAAATACTTCATAATTCTAATAATTGTGTGGAGAGTAAATCAAAGGGGAATGTAATGAGATGTGAAAAAATATTGAAGGCACCGAGGTGACCTTTGAGTAAAGAAACGGAATTCCTGAGTTTGTTTCAATGCTCGAGTTGTGGGTTTCTGATTTTAGAATATTTTTAGTCTCATGTTTATACATTTTATGGTTATAATATATTATCTTTCTTACCCGTGAATGTAGACAGGTTGTGTCAAACTACGTAAATTCTTACGTGATTTTGTCTTTAGTGTGTGCAGGGATGTATTGAAATTTTAATGACTTAAATTCTCTACGCAGCAGAAACAGGAACATAGACTACGATCCACGCAAATCAAATAGAGAACAAGAACACCTACAAGAACACAAGAATTTGCATGGTTCAGCTGACTGTCTAACTCCATAGAATAAGAAGAAGGAATTCACTATTATCAATAAGGATTAGAATCACTATCTCTCACACTCACACTATATCTGTGGCCTCAAATTTAAGTCACTTGTCGTCTCTCTATATTCTCTCTAACCTCTCTACTAAGTATTTTCAAGTGTATAGACGTTCTTTGATTTCTATGAAATATAAAACGCTTATATATTAAACCTCTAAGGTCAAAACTTAACACTAATTGCCGCGCAAAAAAATTGCTATTGCGCCCAAACGGATCGATTCGTTCTTAGACCGATCGATCCGTCTTTAACAGGTCTCGCTTTCTTTGCTTTCTATAGAGATCATGCGCCTATGTCAACCAACTTTTTTACCCTCCAATGCTATCCAAACGTCCTACCGAGCATGGATATCAAAATTCGAGGCATCAAACCAACAATGGCCCGCTATACGCTCTCGCTCTCTCTCCTCTCTCTCTCTCCTCATTTTGTCTACCTTGATCTCCAACTCTTATTAGTCTTTTTTCTCTTTTGCTTTAACTTGAGTGTAATTTGTATTTTATTTTATTTTTTTTGGTGTGTCTCCTTTGATCATATGTTTTTCACTACTTCGTTTTTATCAAGTAGCTTTTTTAGATTTGTATGTCAGATTTACACAAGTAGATCAACTTTTGCAACACCAAAATTAAGGCTAAGCGACTATTTCCTTTCTTTAGTAAGTCATTTTATGAAAATTGGGTGTAGACTATAATGTTATTTTAGCTTACCATGAGAGAAAGACAGCATGCGTGGCTCTTGGCGATCAATTTCTTGTCTTTTGTTCGTCAGATATTTTTAGTGTGTTTTAGTAATGCATTTCTATGTTGAGGTATGTAGTTCTGGTTAGGTGGAAGTTTGGTTTTTCCATTGTATTGGGGTTTTTCCACCATGTGTCAAGGTTCACTCTCTCTCTCTCTTTGAGAATGTGGCTTGTTGCATTTGATTTTACCTGCTTAATTGATTTACATCAATTTATAATGCAATTAGTGTTTGAATTTAATTATCAATTTTTAAAGGCAAACAAAAGTACATCTAAATACATACTAAAAAATTACACAAAAATTTATGTAGTTTAGCACAACTTGCATGTGTTCACGAGTGAAAAATAATTTATTATAACTGTAAAATGTACAAATATGAGACCAAAAGTATTAAAAACCCGACATCTACAACCTGAGCCTAGAAACAAATTCTGTTTTCCTACTTCACCTAGGTGCTCCTGGTATTTTTTCGTCTCTCCCTATATTTCTACATATTTAATTTACTCTTCATACATGCACTAGAATTATAAGGTTCCTATATATGGGCAAAACCTAAAAACTCTTAACCTTCATATAATTATAAAATTCTAATTATATGGGTCTGGAGAATACAAGACACGCACACAAAAATCTCCACTTTAGTTTAA
Organism: Heliamphora exappendiculata; assembly: GCA_034768845.1. Classification (NCBI taxonomy): domain Eukaryota; kingdom Viridiplantae; phylum Streptophyta; class Magnoliopsida; order Ericales; family Sarraceniaceae; genus Heliamphora; species Heliamphora exappendiculata. The sequence goes on along the minus strand of JAOTRH010000024.1, from coordinate 18,981,671 downwards.
ATTATGCAAATCATCCTGAAGATAATCGATGCCGAAGTCAATTCTATCGTTGTCACCGATCCACCACACTCAAATTAGTATAGTCCGCAACTTTTCACCGAAATGCTCGATGCCTATTCACCAAGGTGTCTGCCGTCATTTTAACTATTCACCAAGGTGTATTGATTACCAATCATCTGTCGAATCAGAAAATCATCATCTGCTTTGCATGCCATACCAAGTTACCGCTTCCCCCCCCTTTGTTTTTCTGTGCAAAATAAACATTATTGTTCTATTTGAACTGATATAAAAAGTATATTTGTGCTTTGATCTCCCAACGGTACTTAATTAAATCGCCAATCATCGGCTTTGATACTACTTATTAGGTTTTAATCACAAATCCCTGAATGTAAATAGAATTACATCATGTTGGTTTGACGTCTCAAATTTTAGTATCCATGTTCGGCAGGACGTCTGGACAATATTGGAGAGCTGAAAAAAGGGTTGGCATAGGTGCAGGATTTCTGCAGAGGGCATAGAAATCGAGATCTGTTAAAAACATATCAATCCGACGGATCAATCGGTCTAAGGAAGGATCGATCCATTTGGGCATAGCAGTAATTTTTTGTGCGACGACTAGGGTTAAGTTTTGACCTAAGGGGCTTAATATATAACGGTTTTATATTTCATAAAAATCTAAGAACGTCTATAAATTTGAGATGACTCAGTAGAGAGGCTAGAGAGAGTATAGAGAGACGGCGAAATGCTCAAATTTAAAACTATAGATACAGTGTGAGTGTGAGTGTGAGAGAGAGTAATTATAATCTTTATTGATAATAGTGGATTCTTTCTTCTTATTCCGTAGAAGTAAGCAATCAGCCGAACTACATAATTTCTTGTGTTCTTGTGGGTGTTCTTGTTCTCTATTTGATTTGTGTGAATCGTAATCTACGTTCCTATTTTTGCTACGTTGGGGATTTAAACCGTTAAAATCCCAACAGCCATCGCCTCCCTCCCCAAGCCAAATAATCATGGGTTCAAAAGAGTTTATTCCAATTAAAGTTATGATAAAAATTAATTATTAAAAAATATTTTTTTAAATTAGAAAATATCAAGAGATTTAATTTGCTTCAACATAAAGTCAATCAAATAAGTACATCGAATACAACAAGACTCACTCTAATTGAGAGAGAAATCCCTTTATGTAGGGAGGAGAAAACCCAAAAACACTAAACATTCATATAGAAAAGATCACAAACATCCACACAATGAAGTATCACTAAAATACACTAAAAAAATAAGACTTGAAAAATAATGGACAAACAAACCAATCATCATGAACCGTACATTGTCATTCTTTTTTCACAACAATTGAAATGACATTCTATTTCACCAAATTCTCGTAAAATGACATATTAAAAGCCAGGGTAGTCACCTATCATCAATTTTGGCATAATTGGTATTAATGTACTTGTACAATTTTGATAGATGTCCATATTTAAAAGAACTACTTAAAAAATGATGATTCGTAACAAATGATAAAAGAAAAGGAAAAAAGTACCAATAAAATATAACTAAATACAAAACATAGCAAAAGAGCAAAAGAGGGAAAGGAGAGGAAGAGAAGATGGAGATCAAGGTAGGTAAATGAACAATGAACTTGATAGACATCATACCTAAATGAACAAATTATTTTTTTGTTTTGATAGACAAATATACAATCAATATTGGTGATATATTAAAAGAATCTTCCTAAGCGAGTCAGCATTGGAATCGACACCTTTCCTAAATAGAGATAAAAAACAGCTTTGATTTTTTAAAAACATAACACAATTTATTTATATACCTAATGATTTATAATTAAGTTGAAATCTTTAATAAATAATTTTCCCTACAAGACCCCTACAAGTTAAAAGGTTTTGATCATCATTATAAACTCACTCTAAACTGGCAAAATGAACTCTTAAAAAATATTAAAAGAAGAGGGTATGAATTGGAACTCATCCCTTTGCATATCCTTAGCTGAAAATCAATTTTGTTTTAATTTGGTTCAATTTTTAATCAAACTATTTTATATCGCTCGAAAAGTTTAAAAATTAGAATTAAACTGCATGGATCGTAAAACCAAATTGGGTTGAAACCAAACCAATAAATAACAGCTCAATTTCAATTTAGAACTGCAATTTTAAGACCAGGTATTTATTGTCTACTTTATGTTAAAAATATTAAATATTTATTTGTTCAATTATTTCTACTATCTTTTTTATCTTTTCTCATTTTATTAATTTACTTATATTTTATTTTATTACTTGTTTTATATTAGCACGAATAGAGATCTTCATAGTTATAAAGTATGAATTATAATTTATCTATTTTTTATTTTGTTATGTATGAATTATATAATATTATGATATTATGAGAGGAAACAAATAAACAATAAACAATAAAAAAAGAAATGAAGAAGATGCAAAAACAATTAATACTTTTAAAATTTCTCTTTATATATAATACATAATATAATACAAATATAGTAAAAATACATAATGGATCAATTCGATTCCATACCGTTTTTTTAAGTTTAATTTAAAAATCAAACCATAAATAAGGGCTCTTAATTATTTGGAGTCGAATCGAATCATTTATTTAAAAAAATCGAACCAAATCATACAATTTAGATTGATCTAAACCGATTTACAGTTCCATCGATTTTTTTGAGCACTCCTAATCAATAAAAATTATGTTCCATATGTTTGGCACAAAATGTTTATCAGGATAAAATATTTTTTGTAGATTTTTTTTTTACAAAATAAGTTGCTTTCTAGTGTTTGATGCGGTTTGAGAATGTGTGCTAAACAATATTTTTCATTGCTTTGCTTGCTCAAAAACTGATTTGTGTTTCTTATTTTCCATATTATTATATAAACATATAATTTCATTAACAATGTGAACAATATTTGGAGTTGCGCCGGCAAGATTGGCAATAGTGGTGGTGTTGGATGGCAGAGCCAGCCCAGAAAATTTTGGGGTTTAAAGCAAGTTTAAGAAATGGGGTTTTAATAAATATAAAAATAAATTTTAAAATTAATTATAAAAATTTAAGCAGATTAAATATGTTTATAGTCATGTTTTAATTACAAAATTAAATTTATGAAAAAAATTAAATCGAGCAAAGTACCACTTATATATTAAGTTTTTAACTTATCTATTATATACTTTTTAACAATAGAATATTTTTTTTATTTAATATTTTGTGTTTGATTACAATTGATAAAATAAGAATTAACACTTTAGAATTGAAAAATTATTACTTAAATATATGTTGATCGTAACTTTTAATTTTTTATATTCTATTCGTATTAGTTAGTATTTTAAATAATTAAAATTTCCAATAATTTAGAATAACATTAAAATTGTATAACTTAAAAAAATGAACTAAAATAATGTAAAAGAACCTTAACTTGAAACAAAAACATAAAAATTATAATAATTACCACTCGTAATCGCAAGATTTTCGACATGAATTTTTTTAAAATATTTATATTGAATTTAAATTTAAATAGGGCTCTAAATTTAAACAAAAAATGGGTACCCAAGACGGCAGCGGCATTGTCGGCTTTCCCTTAGTGCCGACTCTGTTGAACAGTCCGAGCAACGACAACGGTAGATGAATGACAACATCAATGGTGGTAGAGATAAAAATTTTTGACATGACACGTTAATACGATTCTAACTCTACACGGAATTAAAGAGTTAGAATCAACTATTTTTCGACACGATGTTAAAAATAATACGATTCGATAACACGTTTAATAAACAGGCTGTGTTAGCATTGAATCCGTAAAACCCAAAAATAACCTATCTAACTCATTTAATTTTTTGTAAATTTTTTTTTCATCTACTGCTTGAATTTTGAAGTTCTTCATGCATAGAATTATATTATTTTTCTATCAAACTATTTAAAGATTTTTTACAAATTATTTAAATTTCTTTATTTATTATAATTTATGTAATTTTATTACTAAAATATGTATAAAATCGAAAATATAAACTTCTTGTTGAATAAGTTGTTAAACATGTTATTAAATAGGTTATAAACATGTTAACCCGTTTATAAATGGGTAGTACTAGTGTTAAAATAAATAATACGTTTATTTAAATATGTAGTGTTAATGTTGAGATATTTTTTACATGAACCCGCTATGACACTGCACGGCGCTCACCCTTGTGGTTGTTATAATGAAGCGCTCATGATGGAAGAGTAATAGTAATGGTAATGAAGTGGCTACAAGAATAAATATGAGAGCGTGACACAATATTAACACGTCGATACATTAATTTTTAAAAATAAATTTATATTTTTATAAATTTATTATATGTTAAATATGTAAATTTTATATTTAGTAATAATTAAATATATACAGCATATTATTAATAAAATTAAAATTTTTTATATTTTCATCTTAGACGTGCCAAAAATATATTTAGTGTACATAATTTGTATTTCAAAAAATGTAAAATATTGTTGCTATAAATAAATTCAGCACATAAGATGTATTTAGATAATTTAATAAGTACTCGTCAAGTGTTAAAAAAGTACATAATATTATAAATTTAATTTTTAATTAAGATACATTTACCAAGCATTAAACACGAATTTAAAAGTATCATAAAAGAGTTCAAAGAATGACATGTCAGACACTACGTGCTTTTTTCGTAGAAGTGTTAGTGCGCTTCTTAGGAACGGCATAATGGTGAAGGACTGGTACCAAATGCCAAAAAGAATAGAGTTTTCCTATAAACATTTCTTGCCGAAACTAAAAAGACCGTTGGTGATCAAATAAATAAGAAATTTGTGATGATGAAATAAATAAATCAAGAACCCAAAAAAAAAAAAACAGAACAATCAAGCACAAAACACAAAAGGATTTTATGTGATTCAACTTAAACTTACATTCACGAGCAAAGTTCGATAGAGAAATCACTATAAAAGAGAAGAATATAATAAATCGCCCTTCATGCATGAAAACTGTAAAATAAGATCCAAATCATTAATAGGTAAATATAAAAACGGTTGAACTTATTAAACAAGTCGTCCGGATAGTGAACGAACTATGCGTTTAAGATGAACCCAGAAACAAGAATTAGCCAAAAAGTTCAGTTACCTTCAAAAACTACATCGAGTAAAGTCCGCATTAGAAAAGAAACACAGATACTACCACTCCGTGCATGGCAAAAATTTAAATATACATTTGAACTAGGAGCATGGAAAAAGAGTCTTCATTAGAGATTATGTGAAAATTTATTGTAAACAACTTCAGACTGTTCAAATTCTAGTGTTTTCGAAAGAATACATGACCGATTTCATACATACATGCTATACAAATCACAGATTATAAATGAAAAACAAGCTGAGACTCACAATTACCATTTTGTCAAGGTAGTAGTCCAAGTGCATCATTTCGGCCCCAGCTCATCCATCGTCAGTGCCTAACCCCCCAACATGTTCGTCGTTCTTTGTGAAACTTTTACTTCCACACTGTTGAAATTCCAAAAACTCTTGCAGCAAAACATCTAAGCTAGCACCACAAACACACAGAGAGCGAGTCTAGAGTTGGCATTTCATGGTTTCCAAGGTGCAGGAGGTGGTGGTGGAGTTGGAAACATGGGTGGGACCGCAGAGAATATGGTGTTCTTGTCAATCCCAACACTTTTGTCACCCGAAAGAGCCACCAGGGCGGCGACTAAACCAGCATTGCCGGCAATTGTTGGCTCCGTGTAATTGTAGTTAGTACGTACATCATGGAAGCCGTCATGCTTGTCGGGACCAGCCACCATGGCTCCAACAAGTGTGTTTGGATTCGGCTTCGAAGTGTCCCTCCATTTCCATCCTCCTTTACAATTATACTTGATCGAGTTCTTGGGGATCGATGCACCTCTATGGTGGACGTGTTTAGGATAGTGATTCCCAAAACCCACAACATAACTCATCCCTCTAGGATTTTTGCCCAAGATGTACTCAATCTGCAAAATGACAAGAAGAATAGATATTGTCACTGGTCATCAGTGGTTTCAACTTTGTGAGTGCTACCTAGATTTCTTTTGGGGTAAACAATCTGCACAAATATATAGGAAAAGATTTAGTGTGCCCCCCATTTTTTTGGGTATATGGTAACCACTTATGAGGTTTTGTAATTGAAATTACGAATGTTTGGGGTTTAAGTTATGAAATATGTGAATTGTCAAATCAAAAGTCGGGTGATCTTTACTTTTTTATTATGAATTCTTATGGTTAAATTTATGAATGTGTGGTGGTTGATTTATGAATTTGTGTGGATTAGTTATAAGTGCTAGGTAAAATTTATGTCGTGCATACCATACATCCCAAAAATACAGTGTACTGAAGTTGGACACTAAATATATATCTGTATTACTATTGAAAGGAAACACTCCCATCTAGTCTGCCAAAACCGACCATAATTTTTATTCCTTTAATGCATTTACAAATGCATTTTTTTTAAAAAACAATTAAGGATAAAGAGTCATTTAATTTTAGTAGTTCCATCCAGTTTTTCAATCCCTACCTTTTACCTCATATTAACCTCTTCTGTTGTAACCATAAAACAATTTTTATTTTATTTTTTAAAATTCTCATGCGCGCATTGTGTGGGCTCTTGGTGCTACACTATTGCGGAGGATCTCAATACTCCCATTGAGGGGCTACTTAGCCCTCCGGTTGTGCCACCGGTGACTAACCATACAAATAAATGTGATTATTTTAAAAATCACGTTACGACCTGGTGCTCGTGTGTGCATGCATGCGAGCTATTCCTTTCATCCTTGTGCTTCTCTTTCCCCTATCTATCATACTCTCGTCTTTTTTCTTAGGATAGTTTGGTATCTCCACCAGCAGACACACACAAACACAAACAAAAGAGAAATCTATATCAAACTTCAGTTCCATCCAACAATGTATGAGAAAGAACACAGATTCACAAACCTGTGTCTCCGCAAATTTACGAATGATATCTGTTGAGTAGAAATTGGGCCCACAGTACCATCCAGGTGTATCAGCAGCCGCAAGATAATCACTGTACAGAGTAGCCAAGAAGGCTGCATTAACCACATACTGAAGAGGCTGAGGCCTTCCGTGGTTTAATTGGATTAAGCCTCCTGCAACAGGACAGCAGAAATTTAATTGAGATCCCACATTTATGTCAAAAACTACAGGTCGAAATCCACAAAAAATATGAATTGGAGCTGGCATACCTTTTGTTCGATTAAAGCTTGTGAAATATGGTAGGTAGGAGCACATGACTATACTCGTCTGATTATGGAAGGTCCTTAAAATTTCTTCATATGGATATCCAGGGCTCAAGAACAATCTCAAACGGCTCAAAAGCAACTAAAACATAGATTAACAGGAGACTATATCAGTATAGAAAAGTGCATGGCATCCCAAAAGTGAGAAATCAAGTTTCTGAAGCAAATAAACCTAATGTTCATTGGCCAACAAAAAAATGTTTCAACGTCACTGAGCTATTCCATTTATATAGAAAACTTTTGCCAAAAAATCCACCAAATTCTTCATGTTATTGGTTCATCGATAGAACCCTAATTTAACAAAAAGCAATTCAAATTTATTTAATGCAGTATGAATATCAAATTATGATGAGAATACGCGCAGCAATCCAACAAACAAGAAAGAGAGAAGAAGGCAAAAGGGAAATAAAGGTGATGATCGTGATTAATAAATATGAAATAAACAAAACATAAAATGTGTGTTTAGTGGTAAACAAAGAATGTTTAGAAAATTGGCAAGAGTCCGAGTCAAGCATGATTTTTCCTGTGTACTTAGGAACTAAGCATCTCTTTCAGATATTATTTGGTTGCTCAGTTCTAATGCATATGAAGAACCACAAGAACATTTGGACTTAAGTAATACTACATACATAGAAACCAACCGCAGACGAACCAAAGAAAATGCATCGTGGCCATCTATATGCATGTAAAACCCACACAACAGTTGTGGATTCCACATATATACGGATGGCCAAGATGCATTTTCTGTGACATTTGTGGTTGGATTTATGTGTACCAAGTATTTTCCTTTGGAACAAACAAGGAAAAAACTGCACCATAAATGCATGCACCCCCGAAGCATGTACAACAAACAACAGATAATTGGGGAAAAATTAGCTATTGCTCCATTGATCAAGCTGTGTTCCCAATTATTCGCCGAATATTGTTGCACATGATGTGTGCATGTGCTTGTGGCATTTTCCTTCTCCTTGGGGATAATGCAGTTATAGTACAACTTATACCAAGAAACTCCACTTACTTGAGCTCCGGCAAGCTTGTTGTCCCAGCTAAGTACGCCATAATCAGGGCCTCCCCAGAAGGCACCAGCATGTTTGGCAAGAGCGGGAGCAGTAGCAAGTTGAAGATAGGATGAGTTACCAGTGGCATAATATAACCAAGCTGCACCCCAGACGTATTCGTCCCAGTAACTGGTGGAATTATAGAATATTGCAGCATCTGCACCACCTGCACTGTATCGGCCACGCTGATCCCTAGAAAACTTAAAGAGTGTTTTCGCACCATGGACAAGTTTCTGTGAGTAGGCCTTGTTATCTTTAAAAACAATAGATGCGGCAGCTAAGGCTGCAGCCATCTCTGCCCCAAGGTCCGAGCAACTATGACATTCATATACAGGCCGCGGGTAGTCAATATCTTCAGGACGCATCCAACAATAGTGATCATTAGGAGTTGGCCCTCCTGAAGTATCTCCAACTCCAACCTGTTGGATAAAGAGGAAAAGAAAGCAGGAAGATCAGTTTGCTTGTACTAGATTTTCAATAATCCAAAGCACAAAGATTGAAAAAATTTAACACACAATCGGCAAGAAAATATTAAAAAAATACCAAAAACCACATTCAAGCAATTTCTTCCTTGACAAAAATGTCTAAGAGGGTGCTTGTGACAACTTATTTTTCAGCTTTTAGCTTATAACTCAGCAAAAATTTAGGAAAATGTTTGTAGCTTCTAATTCTAAATCAACAATCACAAATTCTATACTCAAATCTAGAAGTTCACAATTTTACCAGACATTTATAACTTTTGCTTTAAATCATAATTCTATCTTACGTTCACCTATAATCTATAGGTTCATAATTTAAGCCACGCCAAACAACCCCTAAGAAAATGAAAATAATCACAAACCTGATTTTAAAACGCCCAAGAATCAAAGATGATGGATGCCTCATAAAAGTTAGCTAAATGAATCAAACAACAAACAATGTGCGGCATTTACCTGTGCAGCTATCCTATCTATAGTATCAGCAGAGGAATTGAAGGTCTTGAGAAAGTAATCAGTCCCCCACTTGATGATATCTTTAACATGGTTGAGCTCGCCTGCAGCCTCATATTTTGCGCTGTATTCAATTACACTCCAGCTCAACATGGTCATGGCAAAGGATGCAGGGAAATTGAACTTGATTGCATCTCCCGCATCATAATAGCCGCCCACCAGATCCTTAATTACAGATGACGAGTCGGACTTCCCGTCATTCATACAAGAGTTTCCCCTCCAAGAAACATTATTATGCCTCGGAAGCTTTCCGGCTGTAATATTTAATATTAAAAGAAAAAATTAAAACCCAAGTGATCGGATGAAATAAATGAAACTGCACATATAAGAAGATAACATTTTAGGAATTTTACTGTTCAGGGATGGGGCTTCAATCTGATTAATTTATCTCCTGAACATATAAAAAGCTTTTTTGCATATCAAAATTGAACTAGTCTAAGCAAGAGGCAGGAAGAATAAAAAGAAAGATAAAATTCAATAAAACATGAGAGTTTTAAGGATTGATCAGAGGACTACTGATCTAGATCTAGATGAAGACCTTTTAACCATTTCTTTCTTGAGTCAAACATTGACATATATGCCAAATAATTTATAAATAGAGAGACTGAGAGACTAGAAAAAAAATATCTTTAATTTATTCCCAAAATACCGTACACAGGTCAATCAGATCTTGACCTCAACAATTTGTAATTTTCAAAATGAAGTGCAAACTAGTGGAGATGTGAACCAAAACAAATAAATAATCATCAGATCTGATAAGCAATGATTAAATGCAGTATTTACTCCAACCTTTCATCATTTTTTCCCCCATCAAATTTCACTTCGATGAAAAATTAGTCAAATTGAACACCAACCTTTCATCAAATCTATTCCAAATCAAGGAAAACTTAATTTTTCATCCAATCAAGAAAAAAAATAAGTTTATTTTATCAAATTTGATTTAAAATTAGTCAAATTCAACTCCAACCCTTTCATCAAACGCATCCCAAATCAAGGAAAAACTAAATATTTTTCAAATCACGAAAAAAAAGGTTTTTTTAAAATCAAATTTGATAGAAGAAGCCATTGGGATAAGATTAGAAACTTCTAAAATTATTTGATCAAATGTATAAAAAATGAAGGATTGGAGCATTCACTTTTTTCATTAAAAAAAGTTAAAATGTGTTTTCAGAATACATTCGAATTTCTTTAAAGATCTTATGAAACAATTACTTATGACTATTGGAGCGTGTAGCATCAAAAATCAAGTTCTTAACTAAAACTTTTACCCAAAAAAAAAAAAGAAAAGAAAAAGATGGAAGGATGGGAGATGAGCATTAATCAACTCATAAACATATAGACAACCATGCAAATTAGCCAATTAGGTACACTTTTTCCACTTACATTTCTGGGCATTGAAGAACATGAGGGCTTTGTGAAGCGCAACAGTGTAATTGTCCGGCGGCGGATGCGCGCGGTGGTGGCGGGGGACGGTCTTGACGATGAGGGTGATGAACCCGGCGACGAACCCGGCGGCGAGCACCGTCCCCACCGTCCACAGAAACAGCTTCCGGCTGACGATGATGCACCCCAGATCCACGTACTTCTTCTTCTTCTGCTCGCCGGGCCCCAGCAGCCAGCTCTGCTGCGTCTCGTCCAACGGCCGCGACAGCGCCGCCCTGTCGAAGTCCTGCAGATTCCGGCTCCGATCGTCGTCCGTCGCCGAGTCCGCCGCATTGATCTCCAGCGGCCCTCCCCAAGGATCTCTCCCGTATATGCTCATCTCGTGATTTTTTCTTTCTACGGATTTGAATTCACCTCTATGTTGGCGATACAATCAATTGTTTCCAGATCTTGAAAAGAAAAAAAAAACCCAGATCTGAATGCCAAGATATCTGAATTTTGCCAAATGGGTTTTGATCTGAACTCCCCTTTTTGGAGTAGAATCGAATCGATCTGGACGGTGGGAGAGAGTGGTGAAGTGGGTGGGGATTATTGAGAAGTGATTGAATAACAGTGAGAAAAGTGCCCAATAATAATACAAAAACTCGATTCCAATATAAAATTTTAGTTGGTGAGACTGACGAGTCCACTAATTGACGAAGACAGCCTGTCTAACGCCTCATGCTTTCTCTCGCTCTCACTTTCTTCTAGATTACACCTCTTTACTACTGAAATTTTCCTTTGCTTTCTTTTTCATTTTCTTCCGCAAGAAAATAAATTGTTATTGGGTATAGTTTTGGTTTTTGACAAAATGACGAAAATATTGTTTTTTCTCTCACTGATTGGGTAGATTTTATTGTCAAATATATAACTCGTTTTACAGTTTAATTAATAAAAGAGTTATTATCATTCACTTTTATTGTTAATTGGTGAATAAGAGGGTATTTGGCAAAATTTTTCTCAATAATATTTAAATTTTTTATTTAATTTTAATTATAAGTTATAAATTTTTTAAATTATTTATAATTTTTATTAAAAATTTATAATTATTTTTTTATTCTATTTCAGTTGCAAATTATAATTTTTACTAAACACTTATAATTTTTATTATAAATTATAATGTATAAATTATTAATTTTAATAATATTAAACAGCATAATTACTTGTAAATTTTCTTCCATGCTTTTTTTTATTTTCTTTCTCCAAGTTCAGTTAAACAATAAGAATTTATTTAATGAATTATTTTTTTTAAGGAAAACCATAAATTATCTTTCAAAAAAACATTAAAAACGTTTAAAATTTCTGAAACTGTTTTAAAAGAAAGCAATATGAAAAAATCAGTCTTTTCCTTGATTTTCTTATTTTTCAAAATATAAAAAATAATAATAATAAAAAACTACTAACTACAAACAAAACAAAAAATGTGTGTTAGGACATTGCTTTATCCAGATAGCTTGCTTGGTTATACCGCAGCTGGAAGGCCCCACCCGAGTAATTATTTGGTGCTATCGGAGTTTTATATAACAAATTTATGTAATATTTTTTTTATTTAATATAATAATAATAAATTTTATGATAAAATATAATAATTCACATTTATTTAATAATTAGTCAATAAATAGTGATCTATATTATATAAATTTAAATTATTTATTTATTAAAAATACTACATAATATCATATGCATAATATTTCGAGATTATCTAATAATTTTCCCTACCTCTACCTAACGCCTACGTAACGTAATTAAACCATTTCACACGGCGGAGGGTGGCGAGTTGCGTCTCAACTCACACGATATTTTCTCTTTGGATAAATTACAGTTATTTTTTCTAAAATTTAGTAACATATCAATCAACATTCTTGTAATTTTTGAAATATCATTAATTTTCTCTTTATTTTAAGTTTTATATTAAATTAGTTTAATTATTAAATTTTTGCTCAGCTATGTCTTATTTGACGTATTTTTTGAATAAATTTTTATGATTCAATTCGTTCATTACGTAGAACTCGTCGAGTTTGTTTTGCATGCAAATATTCAGATTCATCCAATATTTGTAATTTAGTGATTGAATAAGATCTCCTAATAAATAAATAAAAATTATAATTTAAAAAAATATTATTAAACAAATATTACTCAATCATTTAGCTACAAGTATCAGATGAATCTAAATTTTGATATAACAAACTAACTCGACGAGTTCTACATAATGAACGGATTGGATCATAAAAACTTATTCAAAAAATACGCCAAATAAGGTACAACTGAGTAAAAATTTAATAGTTGGACTAATTTGATGCAAAAACTAAATCAGATGGGAGGTTAATGACATTTTAAAAGCCACAGAGGTGAGGTGGTGATTGATGTTTTACTAAATTTCAAGAGATCACTGTAATTTACCATTTTTCTTTTCCTTTTTTTTTTCTTTTTTTTTTTCACACCGACAATATGAAAATTGAAAAAGTTTATGCCGATCCCACTAGTCTATTTTATATTATTATTATATTTATTAAAGCAACAGTACTCTTTTTTATATTATTACATTAAAATAAGAATTTTGTAATTTAAGCTCACTTTTAACCCCTATTTGGGATAGCTTAAAAGTTTAATTTTTTTTAAAAAAAAATTAATTTTTAAGTTATATTATTTGGTATTTCATAAAAACTAATTAATTTTTTCACTTTTTTTTAAAAAAAAATTACCTATTCAAATCCTAAATACTTTAATTATTTTTGAATGAAATAATTATAATACCGTTAATTAATCAATTATGCTCACAAATTTTAGAAAAAAAATTATAATATAATCTCAAACATTGCAATTTAAAAAAATAAGTATATTTGATATTTAACTAAAAGGCAAAAACAATACCATAAAAAATTATCTGAAATATTTTAATTTATTTTTCTTTATTTTTTTTAAAAAACAATTTTTTTAAAAACATATTTTTTTAGACATCCTAAATAAAAAATTGGGTCTCGCTTGGCAGTAGGTTTTAAACTGGCTTAAAGTCAAATTTTTTATTTTTTTGCTAGAAGTATGAAAAGTAAAAAAGCTTCGTTTTCTAATTCAAAGATTTGTAACATTTTTGCTTTTTACATAATTTTTTTATATTTTTTAAAAATATTATAACTTTTATTATATAAATATAATTTTTATAAAAATTATATTTTAAAATGTACTTATCAAAATCTATCAAATAAAATTTATATTGAATATAAAATTATTTAAAAATAAAATTTAAGAAATTATAGCAATTTTATGCAAAAAAAAATTTACTTTTTGACTTAAAATCATTTTAAGTTTTTTTTTTCTCAAAATCACTTCATATCTCTTGGAAACAAACTTTTAACTTTTTTTAACTTAAAATAATTTTA
>JAOTRH010000024.1:18932309-18967516 GCA_034768845.1 Heliamphora exappendiculata | reverse complement strand
AAATAAAAAATTTAATTTAAAATTAAATTACCAAACAAGACCTTAGCCGAAACGGGCAGAATAAGCGACTGCAAATGGCTAAGGTTTTCGAGCCAATCAGAACCGCTCACTTTGCCGGTTTGCGTCATTTTCGTGGAAAATAAAATGCAATTGAAATCACAGATCACCGACACAATCTGCTTTTTTTTTTTATTCCTTCCAAGACATTCGCTGTTTGGGCTAATTTACGTGGTTTTTACTTCTTTTTGTTTTCTTATTTTTTATTTTTTGACTATTTTTTAAAATTTTCTCGATAAAATAATTGAAAGATAATATTTTAAATTAAAAAATAAAAAATATTATTAAAATTAAAAATAAGCAACATAAAATTTAATTTATTGATTTATTTTAATTATTTTTTGTCCTTTCTAAACCTTTATATATTTTAATTAAAAAAATACCTTTTCAGCTATATGGATGAGAGATTTTTTTACTTATTTTATTTTATTTTTTTATTTTCTTGATTAAAATATTTTATTTCTCAAAATCATCTTGACGGAAAAAAAATATAAAAATATTTTTTAATCAAAATATGATTTAAAAAAAAAAACAAATACAAAATTTAATTTATTGGTTTATTTTTTTATTTTCTCTAAACTATTTTTATATTTTAATAAAAAAAATTATTTTTTTGGCTAATCTTGATGAGAAAAGTTCTAAAACACAATAATTTGCCTAAATAATAAAAAAAAATTATTAAAAATAAAAATAAACAAAATAAAATTTAAAAAATATGCAATTAACCCAAACAGGACCATAGGCAATGGCCTCGTTTGGCAATCTAGCTTTAAGCTAAATTTTTTGCTTAAAATCGCTTTAAGCCAAATGAGTAAAAAAGTTTATATGATGAACCGTATGCATGACTTTAAGTTAAAATACAATAAGCCAAATTTTTTTACTTAAAGTAGCTTTAAATCAAAAGGTAAAATGTTTGACTTAAAATTAATCAAATTCTTTAAATTTATGTTTAAATAATTTTATATTCAATATTGATTATATTTCATAGATTTTAACGAATTAGATTTTAAAAATATAATTTTTATAAACAACGAATGTATATAATAAAAGTTATAATATTTTTTAAAAAAATATAAAAAAAAATATAAAAAAAAGAATAAAAGGTTAAAAATTTTGAATTATCAAACGAAACTTTTTTAACTTCAAATAAAAAGATAAAAAAATTCAACTTAAAATCGGTTACCAAACAAGATTGTAATTTGAGATAGATATCGTTATCCCCAATCTCCGTTGTGCAAATGTATCTATCTGGTTACATAAAATTATTAAAAATTTTGGCTCAAATCCTATTTGAGTTGGAATAGACTTCTATTCTATTATGATTACTAAATTTGATTTTTTGAAGAGTTCTGAATAATATAGGTTTGAACAAGTTTAATCAGATTATTGTATGCGCAAGTTATTTGAGAGAGAGAATTTGTGAGAGCCGAGTGATTTGTTTTTTCTTCTCCATATATATTGAATTTTTTCACATGTGAACGTAGGCAAATTGCCGAACCACGTAAAATTTATCTCTTTGTGATTTGTTTATGATTATTTTGAAATTTCTTGCATAACAAGATTATTTTGGTCAATCCCCACCTTAGCAATAATTCATCTTTCAAAAAAATCAACATACTAATGCTTCCACCAATTGCACTAAAAATGCTTAAATTTTTTAATCAAATAAATCAATAGATAAACTCTGCATCCAAATGCACTTCGTGGTGCCAAATTCACCTAGGGTGACCAAAGCTTCAAATAAGACATACTGAAAAATTGATGCTGCCTTCAAATGCGCATTGAGATGCCAAATGCATCTAAAGGTGCCAAATTCCGAAATTGAATAAAATACAAATAGATGCACTGATCACGTCCAGACCAAATGTGAACCGGGTGGTGCGGTTACTTAAATTACCAAATTTTGTCAAGTTCAAGTCGTATTAAAACTTAATCGAAATAACACATTTTGTCATCCAAATTGTCAGCATATCATCCACCAACAAATGCAACTGGATAACTAACACAAAATTTATCTATTGACAAATTTCATCCGAGAACAAATTTCACCTGAAGATCAAACTCCTCATGATGAACAAAATATATTCTTTTAGACGAACAAAACAACTGTATCCATTGCAAAGCTCTAAAACCTTTGACTTTTTTATAAGATTCAAATAGACGATCCTTCGAATAGATATTAAAAATACAAATAACAAATCCAAACTCAATAAACAAAACTCTTGGTAATTCAACTATTAAAATTTTCAAGCTCCACCACAAACAATGTTTTGCGCTTGAAAACGACAAAACCAATTGCTTTTTTGCTTCAATAAAACAAAATAAAATGTTAAAAGCTGAACTGATTAAATTTAATGTCGCAGTTGAATCCAGAACGGCTAAAAACAGTGGATACCACTCTGATCTGATAAAAAAAAAAAAAGAGTACACGAAAATACCGAACCAACTAAAAAAAAATACCAAAGCTGGCAAACCGAATCGGTCTAGAATGGACCGCTAAGGTGCGGAATGCTAATCAGAGAGGGTTAGACGCCCGCGGATCACGAAGCAATGAATCAACCAATGCGAGGCTTCAGCAGCAAATCAGAATAATGAACTAAGACCACGTTTGGTGCATTCAAAATACAAATAAAGACTTGAACAACGTTTGAGGATGCATTCGAACTCTATTTTTGACAAATAATATACCGTTAAAATCGTTTCGACGAGACAAAGCCTCTAGTATATTCAAAAATGATTTTTAATTACTTCAAATTCTAGGCATAAAGTAAAAAAATTAACTTTAACCAAAGTTCTATACCACTTGTTATACAAAAAATTTCAAAATAATCGTAAACAAATTACAAAGAGACAAGTTTTACGTGATTTTGACAATTTGTTTATATCTACGAGTAGCAAAATTTAATATATATGGAGAAGGAATAACAAAAATCGAGAACATGGGGATTATATCATATGTGATCTATGTCTTCTTTAGCATTTTTTGATATAAAAAAATAAAATTAAAATCAAAATGAGCATATTATAAAGGGGATTTCAACCAGAGTCCTTAAATATAAATTTTAACGCGCAAGATTCGTAAACAAAAATTTTAAAGCGCAAAATCCAACTCATTTAAAAAACGTAATTTTTTCAAAAAATACCTAGTAAACAGATAAATTTATCAAACAGATAAATTTCTCTGTTTAATATTTATGTGTATTAATATGTAAACAGATAAATTTATTTATTTACATCTACATATATAATGAAAACAGATAAATTTATCTTATTTGCATATAATGCATATAATGTGTAAATATTCAAACAGATAAATTTATCTGTTTACATATCAAAATATATAAATGCATAAAAATACAAACAGATAAATTTATATTTATATACCCTCCCCCCACACAAAACGATTATCGATCTTGTCTTCTGCTCATTCCACTATCTCCATTGTTGTGTTCTTCATCGTCATTATCATCTTCTTTATCATCTTCTATTAACAATTCAGATTTTGACTATTGTAGGGTTATATATATATATTTAAAACAATTCTCTATTTTGTCTTTCCTTCACTCCATTATCTTCATTGTTGTCTTTTTTATTGTCATTATCGTCCTCCATTAACGATTCAGATCTTGACTGTTGTAGAGTATACAGTAAGATATTATTATTTCAAAAAAGTTGCACACAACAAATAGAGGGTCAAACAATTGAATATTTTTGTGAAGAAGGACCTTTCACGTTAAAAAAAAACCTACTTGATGAAAACTAATACACAACCTACAAAATGGACCTCTCACCATTTTTTCGTATTATAAAACATTTAATTCAATCAAAAATAATTTTTGTAGATTATGAAGTTCAATTGAATTAAAATATTCTTCTTACTCTCAAGTTTCTACACCTATTTTTTTACCCAACATCTTTATCACCTTTAGCGATTGTCAATAATCACTATCAATAGACAGACTTTTAAAATAAAAATATTTTTCAAAAAAGATTACACAAGCACCCCTCAACTACCATTGAGTATCAGTTTACTTACCAACTTCAAACCTTTTATTTAGATCCCTCAATTATTTAATTTGCATAATTTTTACTTATCTAAAGTATGAGATATTTTGTATGATTTTTAATAGTTAAAAGATCTAAATGTATGTTTTTAAAGTTGAGATGATAAATTAATGCTCAGTGATAGTTGAGTGTGTGTTTATATATTTTTTCCTAATTTTAACTATTTTAAGACAAAAATTAATAATTACTATTTTTTTGTGGTCTTGTAACGAAGAGAGTAATTGTCATGGATATAATATTGTTAGCATTTATATCAAAAGTTAGTTTGATAATCCATTTGATTTGTGATATTTCGTTTCATGTAAAAAAACTTTTAGTTGAATACTCTAATGTATGGATGTAAGTCTGTGAAGTGTTTTGAAATTTGAAAATTTGTACTGTAAGATATACTGTAAGATATGTTAGACGGATTGATAGGCAAATTGATATGGATTGATGAACAGATTGATCAGTGAAAAGCTCAGTCGATTGATCTGAACAATTACTGCAAGCATCGAAAGATAAATTAATGGACAGATTGATATGAATCAATCATCGATCGATTGGTTTGTTTGGCGAAACATCTTTAATTGTTGCTAGGGTTATTGTAGTCGTAAGCTTTCAAGACATTTTTAAATTGCTGCTAAGGTTATTACAATCGTAAGCTTTCGAGCCAACCTCTCTCTCTGCACTACATGACTGAAGAAAAACATTTCCTAGGGTCTCTAAAAGAGGTTTTGATTACTTGATGATCCTTTTGACCAAATCGACCATTTTTCATCCCTAATGAGAACACACACCTTACGCCTTAGGCAAAACCATAGATCTCGCTCCCCATGAAGTCTACTAGAATCAGTAAGCCTATAGACCGTTATTCACCATCACTGCATTATATGTTATTGATTAATAGTGGTGAGTTAAAATGCTTTGAAGAAACTTTATAGGTTGAGGCAAATAAAGAGTGGGATCATACCATTGATGATGAGATGGAGTCTCCATCATCAAACCAGATTTGGGATTTGGTACAACTGGCCAAGGAAAAATCAGCATTGAAAAACAAATGGGTTTATAGGCTGAGAGAAGAATCTAATAGGAGCAAACAGTGCAAGGCAAGGTTTATTGTCAAGGGGTTTCTGCAAAAGCTAAAGATAAACTACACTGAAACATTTTTACTGATTGTGAAGATTTCTACCATTAAGATAGTATTAAGTATTGTGGCTACAAAAGATTTGCATCTGAAGCAGCTAGATATCAAAACATTTATTCATGAGAATTTGGAAGAGGAGATCTACATACACCAGACACAAGGTTACTCGATCAAAGAGAAAGAGAAGATGGTCTGCAAACTGAAAAGAAGTCTGCATGGATAAAATCAGGTACTCAAATAGTGGTACAAAAGGTTTGATAGTTTCATAATAGATACGGGGTTTAGTAGATGTCATGTGATCATTGTTGCTATGTTAAGCAATTTTTCACTTCGTAATTGATGCTTCTCTTGTATGTAGATGATATGTTGATTTCAAGATCAAGCATAGATGAGATTTCCAATCTCAAGGCATAGTTGGCCAATGAGTTTGCTATGAAGGATTTGGGGACAGCCAAACGAATCATTTGCATGAGAATTAATAGGGACCAAAAGGGAAGGAAGTTGAAACTTTCACAGCCAGAGTATGTTGAAAAGGTCCTACAACGGTTCAACTGAAAGGTGCTAAGCCTGTTAGCACAACTTTGGAAAGTCATTTTTGACTTTCAAATAAACAAGGAGCTTTCACAAAGGAGAGAAGAGCTACATGGTTAAGATACTATACACGCTAGTCGTAGGTAGCCTGATGTACGCCATTACCTGTACGAGGCTAGACATTTCCTATGCAGTCGGAGTTGTGAGCAGGTTTATGTCCAATTCGGGCAAGGATTATTGAGAAACAGTAAAATGAATTTTGAGGTATTTCAAGGATACTACAAATTATGCTGTGTTATGATGGCTTAAGAATTTAGTTACAAGATTTTGTTGATTTAGACCTAGTATGGGACATTGATAGAAGAAAAAGTGTTACCGGATATCTATTTATTTTGGGTAGTGTAGCAATCAACTGGGTATCTAGATTGTAGAAAATTGTAACTATCTCTGTCACGGAGGCGTGTAAGAAATTGAATGCCTGGAAGGTTTCTTGAAGAAGCTGGGCAATGAACAAGATAAGTGTCAACTGTTTAGTGACAATCAGAGTGCTATATATCTGGCAAAGAAATTGATGTTCCATTCAAGGTCCAAGCACATCAACATCAAGTATTATTTTGCTCGGTCTCAGCTAGAAAAGGAACAATTTGGCCAGAAAAAGATTCATACAAATGAGAATCGTGCAAATATATTTACAAGGGTGGTAACAGTGGAAAAGCTGAAGATGACTTTTCAATTTTGGTTAGTTTTCAAGCTTAGAAGATAGGAGCATGGCTCACACTAGTTTTCTTGGTTAGCTTTGAAGCAATAGTGGTTAAAAGTATTATTTTATCCGATCTTCAAGCTGAAGGACTATTTAACTTTGGAAATTGTTACAAGTACTAAATAAATAGAATTTTGTAATCAAATGACCAGTAACTTTTTTCAAGCAATGCCTTAGAAGACTTTAGGGTCAAGGAGTTCGATTGGTGTTTAAAATGAGCTTGGGAATCTTGAACGTCAAATATAAACATATAGAATGCATTTAGAAATTTGTAGACATTGCTTCTATGCAATTACATAAGAAGAATGAATAAGTTCATTTCAAATCAAATTTGCTCAAATAGGTTACCTATTTCCCCGTAAAGTGTTCTATCTATGGTGTCGACCACTTCATTATACAAATCTATGGCGTCGACCATTTCATTATACAAATCGCTCCCAATATGTGATGGCACTAGAAATATGAAAATAACCAATGCAATAAAGACTACCTACATCGCGAATTTGAGAACCCATTTCGTCGATAATAAAAATTGTATAATTTAAGTAAATTATTAACCTAATAACTTAAATAAGATAACAAAATCCTCTTATTCAAAAATAAATGAAAAATAGCAATGAAAAACTTTTCTTTTCAGAAATTAGGAGACATAGGTATTTGCGTAGTAAGACAAGACCTTGTTCATTTCAACACAGCATTCTTTTGGTAACCTAGAGGTTAGACTCCACTTCTAAGTTTGGGGACTGTCTCAATGGATGTCTCGTAGCTGTCAGATATTCACGACCAAGAAATACGTGACAACACTACAGATTGAGTGGCATTTTTTGGTATCCAAAAAATCAAAGTCCGGCTCCGTTGCATTATTCGTGATTCTCTGCAAATATTTGCCTATAATGACCTAACATACTTATACTCAAATTATTAATCGTAGCTTATAAATTTTTCTATATATCAAATTTAATTTTTATCTTTCAATAATGTGGAATGGGATATGAGAAATAAAAATTAAATTTAACATATAACAAAACTTGTGAGCGAACTTAAGTATTTTGAACAATATTATTAGGCTGCCAGTAATATACTTGAGTCGCTACAAAAATACTAGTGTCATCGCTGCCACATTCTTCTTTTGCTTGTTCTAGTTCAATTTCTTCAACAAATTACTCATGGCATGTCCTTCTTAATCTGTACATTTCTTCTTTGAATCGTAGGGATCACGTTTTCAAATGTCCGAGAAAATGAATCCACAAAGAGTGCAATCATGTCAAACAAAAGATGACAAAATATGCATGATGGTTGGTTAAGAAAAAAAAAAAAGCAAGCTTTTTTCAAAAAAATTCTTCATCTTTTTTTGTAATTTTTATTTTTTAAATTTCTTGACAAGAAAATTTTAAAAAATATGTTTGTTTTCATCTTAAACTGAAAAAACTAACTAGGAACAAAAAAAAAATGCCAAAAAAAACTAATTAGCCTTTTCATTTTGTCTGACTCAGCCAAGTGAGATTTATCTAACCAATTTCATATGGCTTTTTATTGCAACAATAATGCTAAGCTCTTTTTTGAGATGAATAAAAAGTTAAACTCGTAAAGAAAAATAGGGAAAAAGTTAAATTGTTTAGAAAATTTTGTTTATGATTAATTTTTTTCTTTTTTATTAAAATGTTTAATATGTTCTTCTTTCTTACTTTTTAAGTTTTAGTGTTTAAAATAATAACACAATTATTTTATTTTTGAGAATAAAGTCAGCTTTTTAATTAAAAATCTATAGACATTTTATTCCAAAAACAGCTAGTGTGTATGAGATGTGTATATCTTTTCTTCAAAAAATAGTAAATTTTTTAGAGATGATAAATACTATCGCTTAAAAATTGACAATTTTACGAGGAAAAAAAATCAACTTTTTAGTAAAATTAAATTACAGTCATCCGAATATGTATCGATGAAATGCAAACAGACAATGCGAACCCATGTTAAACTACAGTCATCCAAAAAATAGTTACCGAAAAAATGCATGCAATAAAATAAGTACAAGTGATAAGCATGTTCAACCAGGCCGATCAATATAAAAAAAATAATCATGTAATATAGCAAAAGCAACTAACAGAAATAGCATCAGTAGCATGAGTGAGGGACGTTTCAAAGTGCAAGCATAATAAAGTCATCGATTGCGAACTGAATCCCATATTTGTCATGCAATGGCATCCCGAAAAGTGGACATATGATGTAACTACAATGCACTAACATTAACATCCATGCAATTTCGTGACGAATTGTCCCAAACTCGACCCTTCACTGATATCAGGTTTAAACGTCGTGAACAACTCGTCCTCCTCATCATGAATTTGTATCCAGTTATGTACAACACAACACGATGTCGGTATGTACCTTTGCGTTTTAAGTGGATATGGGGCCATTTGCTTCAATATCGGGAACCTCACCTTGAGAATGCCAAAACAATGCTTGATGACATACCGTAACGAAGAGTGCCGAAAGTTATACCACTCCTCTATACTTGTCGGCCGTTGACGGCGGCCACGATAATTGTTTAGGTGGTATCTTTCTCCCCGATACGGTGCAAGAAATCCTGACATGTTAGTGTACCCAGAGTCCACTACGTAGTACTTACCTGTATTTGAATACAACACGTATTTCATGATGTTACTTTGTTACTAGGTTCTACGACTAGCATCTAAAATAAATGCATTATACCTTCAGGTGGTAACGAGAATTCCAGCTTTGAATTATTCAGACACTCTATTAAAATACGTGAGTCGTTTGTGGTACCTTCTCAACCAGTAAATACATACGTGAATTTCATGTAAAACGAACATGCCGCCATAACATTTTGGGTTGTCATAGTATGTCTTCCACGATAAGGAATTTGGTCTCTCGACGGCACAACGGCGGACACATGTATTCCGTCTATCGCCCCAACACAATCCTACGGCCAAACAAATATGTCAATAACATAAGAAATGAACCCTACGCATTTTAACTTTTAAAATATACCTTAAAATGGATAATATTTCGAGCTAAACAGTATTTCAATAGGAGTTTTCTCGAATGAAGGCGGCCAAATGACTAACATCCCGAGTTTACAAATGGCTTTCAACACCTGGTTGAATTATCTTGAGATGGTATGACCAGAATGTTGAAATCGTTCTTGGACAACCCGATTCCTCTCATTTTACCCAACTGTAAGTAGGAAAATGCAAACTTGCTCTTGCACCTTTAAGTACTGAGAATGGCACAACCCCTATGCTATTTCAAAACCTCACAGAAGCTCTCAAATACATGAGGCATCATTCTAAAGTTCTCCTCTCAAATACATGACGCATCATTCTAAAGTTCTCTTGACATCTATTTTCATGGTCATTCAGTACTTATAGCACATAATCGTGGCCACGCAACATTGACGTCCGACAAGGTCGGTAGTCAATGTACATAAAAAAATATTGTTGTAGTGCTAAAAAAATATGTTGCATTAAAGCGTCATCATCATCGTCGTCCGACGATGACGTTGCTGCTATTGCGAATTATGACTCATTCTAGTTTCTTGTTCGCAGGTTATACATATTACAAAACGAAAGAAGGCCAAATGAAGTATTTGAGAACTTAGAAGGGCAAACGAAGTCGATGCAGTATGCGAATTGCAGCCGCTGTATTTACCCACAGCATACTTGTGCCTTCTATAAATGGTATACGTTTTCAAAGCACATCGACCAGATCATGTGTCCGACCAGATCATGTGTAGTTATGTCACAACATCTCAATTTGTTGATGTAGTTGACTGAAATACGTCCAAAATAGTCATGCGTGCTGCAACTACTTTAATGAACCATTGCTTCAACTTTCCAATTGATCACGCGTGCTACAAAAATAGTCAACAGTTGTTCGAAAAAGCTTTGTGAAGCAGCTGTTCCAAGCTGTTCCAAGCTGCTGTTTGCAGCTGTTCGAAGCGGCTGTAAGCACCACAGTGAAGTACTCCACTAGGCTGTGTGACAAGCAACCATGTCAAGCTTTATGCTCCATTCGGCTATCACATGCAACTGCACAGTGAAGCAGCTTATTGAAGCTGCTGTGAAGTGTAGTGGGTCCACCTAAATGACAGTGAAGTGCTGTGAAGTGCTGTTTGTGAAGTGCTTTTTGAAGCTGCTGTTTGTGAAGTGTTGTGCAGTGGAGGCCACCTAATTGATTGTCTCACAATTCACAAATGGGAAAAATTGATTTGGACTAATTCCGTAGTTATGGCAGTTTGCCAAAATCATGTCAGTATGTTCATTTCTATATCATATCTCCCCCAACCTCAGGCTTTAGCTTGCATTGGTATAGGCCTCACAACCTCAGGCTTATTATCAACAATTGTATCAAAACTGTTCCAATTAATTTTATATGGCACAAGCAGTCAAAATGGAACTAATGAGCAGTAAACAAAGCCAAAAAAGAAAAGAAAAAGAGCAGTTAAGTGGAGCAGCGGCGGCAGCATTTTATGTCTCACAAATGCAACAACTTTCTATATTTATGCTCCAAACTAAATCATAAAGACAAAGAAAAGAGAATCAAATTGAAACATCTTTCTCACCTTATGCTCCACAAATAAGCAAAGAACAATATTAGGAATAGCAGCAGCCAGCAACTAACAATCTAACGTGATAAAATAGAACCACCATAAAAAAAGAACAATATTACAAATAGCCTGAGAATACAGTAGCAACAACAGCGAGCCAATAGCAACCAGCAAAGAACAGTATTATGTTCCATAAATGAAAAACAATAGCAGCAGCCAGCAAAGAAGATAACACAAGCAATAGCCTGAAAGAATAAAGAAACAAAGCATTACAAACATTCACAAGCAACTAATATGATAAAATAATTCCTATGCGACATTTAATACAGCGTTAGTAAATGACATGCTGCCTTGAGTGGTAAGACCCATTAAACTAATACAACAACTATTGAGTGCAGTGAAGGAGAGAAGGGCGGAGATAGACTAAGAGGGTCTGTGATGAGAGATGACAGATGAGAATAATTAGAGACAGATCAAGTGGAGGAGCCTAAAATATGGCCAAGGGCTCTTCTTTTTTGACACATCACAGATCACACAAGTATATTACCTGTAACTTAAGTATTAAAAATAATATATGATAACTAGCAAGTTAGAAATAGAAATTTAATACATAGTTTTGATAAACGACAAAACAAACTTCTCTCATATACTCCCCAACCATTTGCATATAATGCCACCTAAAGTTCTGGTGATTAATCCAAAACAGGCCTACAATTCTTGCAAGTTCACTATAACGTTCAATTATCTCCAACTAGAAAATTAACTCCATGTCGGTAGGAGTGCTTAAAGTGTTCTCTTTTACACAGTCTATCTCAAGGCCTCACAAATGGAATGCTGGTGAACCCAAAATGGCACTATTCCTGCACTATATGACAGGACATTTCATGCAGCCCATGATACGGTGTAGAGCACCAGAAGCTTACCTCCATCACTTTGGATGCCATACGTTCACAAACTACTACAGTCTATTTCCACCTTCCACTATATAGTTAACAAGTTGTATTCAAACACTTTTGTGTCACCAACTTGATTAAAGAATTAAGGCATTACCATTAAATGGGTACTCCATTTGTTTGATTTGGGCATAGTTGTGCCTTTCTTTCACTAAACAAAAAGGTGCGTGCACCCCCAATGTGTGTGCTACAAAACTTACAGAAATTGGGTATGTGCCCGTGACCCTTCCCCCTCTTAAAAAAACAGGGAAAAGATAATATGTGATGTTGAACCATGACAAATTGTTCAAAATCAAAATCGAAATAGTTGAGTGGAGATGAATAGAAGATAAAGAACGAAATATTGAAACAGCAAATACACTAACTTATTAAAGCACGCTAACTTATTAAAGAGTACGAAACTAAACTCATTAAAGCTCCATGCATGGGAGAACATATTTACTAACAACATACACACCACGTACATAAGTTTGCACATAGACCCAAACAACACAACCAAACACAAGATAGTATTAAGAGTACTACAAGCAACGACGCTACAAACACATTAAAATTTATTTGGGAACGACCTAGAAACTCTCAAAGACTCTAAAAGACTCTCAAAGACTAGTTATCCATATCTTCCTCATATGCTCAGGTATCTCCAAGATCTCTCTCCAAAGGACATCAGAATACAGCTTCTCCAAGACCTTTGCGTATGCCGGTCCTTCAATGTCAGGGATTGCTCTCAACGCATCCATACACTCCTTCATGAGTCTTCCCCTAGTTTCCGCAGATGCTGCAGCTGATGCACTACCACTGACAGTAAAGATCGTGGCTGCAGATTGTTGGGTTAGGAGTTTCATTTCCATGATTTCTAGCTTTCTCTACCCAGCTGCGTTAAACTCATTTAATGCATCAGATATATTTGCAGCAAATGAGTCATGCTTCCAACTTTTACCCATAGTAGATGAACCACCCTTGCTCTTGCTCTTGCTCTTGTTCTTGGCCTTACCTTTTCCCTTGCTCTTCCCACCCTCAGTGCATGGTGAACTATCCACTTCCACCTCCTCAGTCTTACCTTGTGACATAAAATCTGGATCAGAACTATCAGTGCTCGAAGGGGCTTTATTTGATGGGTGCACAAGGTTACCAGTAGCGGATGTGTCCCCAAAAATACGGCTCAATGCGTGATAGTGTGGCATCCCTTTCTTTTTGAACCTCCTTGCATGGGAGTTCACCTGAACAGTGGAATACCATGAACGAACATATTCTACGTAAAACTAACTACTTCAACCAAAATATCTTTAATGCAATTTGAAACAAATTTCATAAGACTCACCTTAAAAAGTCATTCCCACACTTCGTCCGGAACAGTAATAGTCAACAATGTGTTGTCCCAACCAACCCCAGTCTGAGACTTCAAAACATTAAACTTGTTAAATAAAATGCGCAACTGGTTATACTTGTTTCGCAACTGATCTTGGGTATATTTGTAACCCGTTCGTGAAATCATTTCATCTCTAAGCCTTGCCCACGACCTGGTCATCCATAAGTTGGATGAAAAGTGACTCGTTCTTTGAGGACCATGGGGTTGCACTCAATTCAGTACCAAGGCCAACAATATCTTCAGTAGATGTTATGGTTCCACTCACATTCCTTTCCATTTCCTAGGTTCCCACAATAAGACACAACTTGTTATTCTATGGTGTACAATATAAAAGAAGATCTAAACTATATGTGGAATGAAGGCACATATACAAGATATGCTGCTAATATAATTTGGTTAGGTTCCTTGTCCCGATAATTTGCTTAGGTTCCTTAGTTAGGCAGGTATGTTGCTGTTGTGAGATGAAAAAAAAATCTAACTAAATATCAACAAATGTAGGCAACATGGAAATAATGCTTTCGGCCTTAGAGGAGTATTGTGAAATAAATTATTAAGTTTTATGACAAGCATTTTGTTTTTATTAGATCAAAGGTTCATGCCTTATCAAATTTAAGATATTTTAATGGTGCCACAATAAAATATCCAGAAATCTGAGTTGATCAACCAGTGGAGGTATCCATAAGCTTTGGCACTCCTAGTGGCCTACTTGGACTTAAACCTGTTATGAACTCAAAGCTTATGGATACCTACATTGGTTGATTAACTCAGATTTCTGGATATTTTATTGTGGCACCATTAAAATATCTTAAACTTGATAAGGCATGAACCTTTGATCTAATAAAAACAAAATGCTTGTCACCAAATTTAATAATTTATATCACAATACTCCTCTAAGACTGAAAGCATTATTTCTATGCTGCCTACATTTGTTGATATTTAGTGAGGTTTCTTTTTCATCTCACAACAGCAGCATACCTGCCTAAATTTGTTGATATTTAGTTAGGTTCCTTTCCATGTTGCCTAAATTTGTTGATATAATTTGCCAGCCATGTATGGTTTGCAAATAAGTGGTCTGTATATGTGGAATGAAGGCACATATACAAGATCAATTCATAGGATCCACCAAGTAAAGCTAGTATGTGTGTAAACATATAGACAAACAGTGCATCATTTACATCAAAGACAACATATATGAACAGATGTACAAAAATTAGTCTACTGAAATAAAGAGATCCACAAGACTTAGTCAATCCCCATCAAGAGGGATAGATCTCATTGGTCTGGGACAACTCATACTCTAATTACAACATATATCGTATACAGTTTCAAGATGAGTGAGGAGTTGACTTTTACTTTCAGTGGTTGGATTTGAGAAGACGAAGTCTGAGTCGAAATCCGCTAAGGTTAACAGCAACAGATCTACGTCGTAACAGAGGAGACAATGTAGATCAGTTACGAACAATGGAGAGAGAGAGAGAGAGAAAGAGAGAGAGAGAGAGAGAGAGAGTTTCGAAGAGAGTAGCAATGGATTACCTCAGTCGGTGCCGTGGTTTGTTGAAGAAGATTGATTATGGGAGTCGTTGGTAACCTACCTCTGACAACGAAGAGTAAAGTGGCTCTCAGTAGCTTGTTTTTGTTTATAGAGCCCTTGCTGAGTTTCGAACGTGTGCTTAAATCAATCTTGTGCTAATGGCACTGTTCATGCGTGTCATGTTGCCATTTTTCAATTTCTAAACAGACGAAAACACAAATTTCGTGTTTACGGAATTTCAGAAAATTTGAAAACAGTTTCGTGTTTTTGTAAACATAAATAAAGCACCAAAAGGTTTTTGTTTTTTGTTTACATAAATTCTGAAAACATAAACAAAAAATAGGAAAAAAAAGCGTTACCAAACGACGCCTTGGAATGCCAAATGGAGATTAAGGCCTTGATCGACAACTTTGACTTTTTGATTTTTCGACTAAAAACGCCAAAAAATCAAATTTGCCCATTTGGCAAAAAAATCAAAAAACTAAAAAACCAAAAAATCAAATCAAAACACAAACTTTCAGAATATTCTATTCAAACTCCTACCACTTTTAAAATATAATAATACTTTTTATTTATAACTTATTTACTAGCACTGCCAACTACATATAATAGTTAATATTAAATATATAAAATAATAAAATTGTCTACTTTGAACAAAATCCAAAAAAATTAATTTTTTACCCAAACAACTAACTTCAAAAAAGCTAGCTTAAAAGCTAAATTACAAAACAACCTACTTTGAACTAAATTTAACTTTTTAGTTAAAACGCAAAAACAAAACAAAAATACTAACTTTTAAGCTGGCCAACCGAGCCCTAAGTACACAAAAACCAACAACAGAACAGCTACAAAAACTTACTCCAAATTTCCAGTTATTCATATGCATGTAGCATTTATGTTACTATAAGCTGCACAAGTGACTTCACTTGGCTGCTTTTCCTCCACAATACCTTTCCTGTTAACTGGGAAAAAGTTTAGAGAAACAAGGAAGAATAATTTCTTTTTCTGCTAAATTAATTTGCACCCAAGGAATCATCACAGTGAGTATAAAGAGCTATAACCACATTCCTGCTAAACTCATTTTCAAGTGCTGAAAATCTTTTGATGCCATAGCATCCAATAAATTTGAAACAGAAATTGCATTTAGAATACGTAACATTTAGACAAAGTTCTTAGTTACATCCATCATTAATAGAACATGAAGCATGTCTCTTCATCTCAATTCATAATCATGGATTCCTCTCTCTCTCTCTCTCTCTCTCTCTCTCTATATATATATATATATATATATATATATAGGTAATTGATTTCCACACTCCCTTTTTAACCATCCGCACACTTTTTCTTGTCTTCATTTATGTGAATTCACAATATTGCTCTTTCATTGTGAAAAAGTGGACAGATAAAAAGGCACTACTGTAAATTCACGTGAATAACGACAAAAAATGAGGATATAATAAAAGGGAGTGCAAAAAACACTACCCTTCATATATATATATACACACATATATACACATACATACATACATACATACTTGCAGATACTCATCTCTCTCTAGAGTAGATCTTTATGTGCATCCATAGAAGAAGCTTAGTCCAGCAGCCCACAGCTGGATAGTTCTTGAGGATTTGAGCTTTTATGAAGCATATTAAGTAGAAGGTGGATGAAGCTACAAATCAAAACTATGGCTATTGAAATGGAAGATTGGGTGGTTGGATTTTCTCCTTAAATTTTTCATCCTGCATGCTTTAGCAACACTTATCTGGAGAGTTGGAGGACCGCACACAATGACACCAACATCAACATGGCCCCAACGATCCGATATGGATCCAAATATTTCTGCAATGACGATTAAGAATATAGAGTTGATAAAAACCAATCAGATTTTTGGGAAACTCAAGGAATTTCAAAAAGCTTAATAATTACGAACTATTGTCCGTTTGTTTTAATGGAAAATATTTTCGTAATAATGTTTTTTGCACTTTTTGGTGCTTTGTATGACAGAAATTAAAAGTCAATTAAAATTATTTTCTTGATCTAACAAAAAATAAGTTAAATTTGGTGGAAAATATTTTTCATTTTGTGAAGACATAAAATATTTTTCACTATTACCATCTCACCACCTCTACCATCACTACCCACCACACCACCACCTCCATAGACACTGCTACCCCTACCACTACTGCCGCCACCATTGCCACTAATATTAACACTACCATAACCACTAGCACCATCATTTTCAAAGTCACAACCAAGCAAACAAAACAAAAGAAAATATTTTTCACGAAAAACATTTTTTGAAAAAAAAAATCACAATAAAAATTTTCTTAATGAAAATGTTTTTTATTGAAACAAAGGAGTGTAAAATAAAAAATGCTTTGGGGTAATACCTTTGAAGTCTGGTCTTTGCCCATACTGAATAGTGTTTGAAGTAGCAACACAATCCAACCTTGACTCCTTTTGTGCCCTTGGCTCATTGTCTTGCATGGTGTCAATCTTTTGCCCATCATCTTCATCTACCTTCCTTGCTAAAGTTTTTCTTTCCCAAAAATGCCATAGCCCAACCACAATGCCCCCAAGGATAATAGGACTTGCAACCATGCACACAACAAATAAAAGCCCTTTGTACCACCAGGAATTAATACCAAAAGGATTTATATAGAAGATATGTAACAAACCCACAGAAAGAGCCAATCCAATTGTGGATACTATGACATAAATTCCAGACCACACGATATTTCCTGTGCCAACCAAAACAGAAATGCCACATTTGTTGCGGATAGGGCAACCGAAAGAGGTCACGGACTTACTGATATTACCCTCCTCCTGCGGTTACCAACAGTCAGATACCAAAAAATAAATGAACTTAATTTTTTGTTTTGATAAGTAAGCAAAAATATATAGATAGGGCATTAACGGAATGCCAACTGTATACAAAAGCTCCCATAAAAGTGGAGACAATATAACAACTTTTACAAAAATGGAATCATCCCACCGATAAAGACTCTATAACGTCTACCGTATCAAAAATAGTATGTGTTTCTCTCTCAGATAGTCAAGTATAAAAATTACTAAGAACACCCTTCAATTTACATAACATGGATTCTACTCCATCAAAAGATCTCTCATCTCGCTCCACCCAAACCAACCACATAAGACACAAATGAACTTCTATAAAATAATAAAGAGAAATGATAATTAAGGAAGGAAACCACAAGTTGACTTACAAGTTGAGGTTCTGATTCTCGAGTGACATAAGTTTGAATCTCAAGATTCAGTGTTTCTGAATAAAAGGGGCAGATCGATTCCATGTCAAAACTGTACAGAAGAGGAAGCTCATTCGATTGTTTTACTGCCCAAACTATTAAGACATTTCTCGGTAGACATGGTTTTCCGTCTTTAATACGGTGGAGAATATCACTCAAGATAGCCAGGAATGGTGATATTCCAATTCCTCCTGCAACTAAAATAAGGTTTTCATACCTAGAAAACAAAAATTTCCCCATCAGTCCATTAGATGAATGCATTATAACTTAAAACAAGAAAACTAAATATCTTGAGAATATCTCCACATGAAGTTGGTAGGAAGCTCTCTAGGAAAATTATTCAAATTTCCCCCTTTTCCCTTCATAGTAGTTGCACAAACTTAGTCGATTCTATGTATGGTGAAATTATAAAAGTTACAAAATACTCCAATAAATCATAAATTGAAAATGATACTTCAGTTATATAATATTGGGTTAGGGAAAAAATATGAGGCCAACTCTGGCCCCACTACAACATTACCGTTTTCCCTTTTGGAACAGAGCCAAACTGCATGCAGCAATCAGAATGGTTTTTCATCAATACTAAATATACTTTCATATCTTCATAAAATAACATAGATAGTAACACTGTTTCATCATAATTAGCATATGAAATGCACATGTACAAAATTAAAAGAATAGAATACATACGCTAAGTGGTATGGTGACTCGTGGCCGTAAGGCCCCTCTACAGAAACAGTTATATTGGAATGAGGCTGTAAGGGTTGCTCTATTTGAAGGCCCTCCTTGGGACCATTTAAGATACTTTCTCTTAGCTTTGCCGTCCATTCTCCAAGAACCTTAATGAGAATTGAAATATGATATTTACCATCCAGAGGACTTGATGAGACACTGAAAGGATGCCATTGCAGCCACGATAATTCTCGAACTTGAAGAAAAATAAAACTGAGGGCATTGTATTGCAGATCTACATAGTCAAAACGGTATCAGTAAAAACTGTATTCAGAAAGAAAAATAATAATTAATTAGGCTTTGGTGAGATTTTATTACTTTCAGGTTTTGAAAGAACCAGTTCCAGCGTTCCGCAGGGAAGGCAAGTGGCTGATATTACATTGACAGTTCTTCGTGATTGACAGAATCTCAAAAAGCGATCGAGTATAAAGAGAAATATTCCTCCAGCAGCTATACTGAAAACGAAATCACCGACATGCATGGCAAAGAAGACAACAAAGACAATGTACAGCTGATGAGTGTAGAAGAATAATTCAAAGTTTTGCCTCCTCACTGGCACAAGTGATGTCACCCACATGAACAAACCAGCCGCAAGGCTTATAACTCCTGGAAGGTTGGCCACACCAATATTTTTCCAATCCAATATCTGCTTGAAAAATTAAGCAAAACTTAGCACCTTCTTCCATCTCCACGTCCCTCTTTCATGCTTTCTAATACACAGCGGTAATTTTGTGCATTTAGTGAAGGAAGAAAACGTGTTGATTTTAAGTCGCCCTTCAACTAATTTTGAGAAGTATAAAATTCTATAGAATTTTACAGAATTCAATAGTGGCAACTGGCACGGAGAGGAATATTAAACCTAAACTTGCATCAAACAAGCCTAAGTGCTTTGAACAAGCATGCAATATATAATCTCGTCTTAAAGATGTAAAGATGTAAACACCGAAGTATTGTAAACTGAAGATGTTGTTCGCCACATCGGGTTTTGAATTTTGAAAATTTTCTATTTTCTTGATACTGCCTACCTCTTGCAACTTAATATGCAACATGCATTAATTATGACAGGAATTCAGAGTATTTATGTATTGGTAGGCCGCAATAAGATTACGTATAATGTGCAGAAGCATGAAAACATAGTCCGGCATAAAAACATGAACATGCCCTAAAGTTACATGACTTTCATGCAGCATTTACTATAAAGGTGAGAGGCCTGCCTGGTTCCTCGTGAACATGGTATAGAGTGAGTTTATGAGAAAGGGAAATAATTGTGCACATTTGGCATATTCTTTATAGTTGGATACATGTAATCTATTATTTACGTGAAAATAATCTGGTAACTTAAGATATCAGGATTTTCTGGCATGTGGTCAGCAGCATGGTTAAACTTGAAGAAAAGCTCCATGTAGTTGATAGTGACTAATACATAAGAAGGCTCTCTTATGTAATTACATTTGATAATGAAAAAATTGGGGCATGGCCAAACTGGACTTCATAATGATGAGACACCCACATTGGCAAAAAGTTTTGGAGCATTATTATGGCAGTTACACTATAAAGAAAGAATGAATTTCTAAACAAGGCACACTGATGAGATCGTTATAGCAAGTTGCTTATGTGGCTTTGCTTTTGGTGATTCTGCTTTTTTCCTTATTCAGCACACTGATGTCATCAATTAGCATAGACAGAGGAACACAAATCTGCCTGAGTAAATTAAGAGAAAACGAAACCATTTGTATGTCCAGCAAAGTTGATCATGATAAATTGTAATGCGTAGAGCAAAAGATCGAGATATCTCCAGGAAGGAGAAACTGGCGTGTCAAGGCTGCTTTTTTTTTTAGGGTGTGTTATTTAGAGGCTACTTGGGAAAAAAATATAAATACTATGGCGCACATTCAGGCATTGGTGGAGCCACCATTTGCCCAGCAGTGTGCCCCTCCCCCCCTCAATTTTTTATTTTCCTACTTAAATCTATAAAAAATAAGAAAATCTCAAAATACATCCTTAAAAGATAATGTTAGTGCCCCTTCTAAATTATGAAATGAACTATTATTTTTATTTTTAAAACAAAAAATTCCAACTAATGGCTTTAAAATATCAAGTTTTTTAAAGACAACTCAAATCATGTTTAAGTAATTTGGTTTTGATAGAAGTGATTTATGTATTGTATATCCTAATTATGCCGAAGTTATAACTTTTGATTTAGTCTTATTTCTTTCATACAGTCAACCTATGAATTGTATCAATTGAAAGCAGGCACCAACAGCGAGCTTCAATTGGGCAAGTCTCTTATTTTCTCATTTTCTATGTTAGTAATTATTATTCCTCAAAATTGTTCACTGTCTCTTAATCTGCATGTTATTCCAACTTCATCCCCACTTGATCCACTGCTTTTATGCTTTCAAATTTCTCCACTCGTTCTGATACATGATGCTACACTAGAGTGGTCATATATGCAAAATGACCAGAAGGTATTGTCCATTAAATCCTGGAACTGTAGACAAAGCACACATGATATTTTCTCAAAATGTAGCAAAATGGTGTTAAGACCACAGGAACTCAATATCATATTTCAATTGTCTCCAATTCACAAGGTTTTCACTCACTGCCAATAATTTTGTTAATGCATTTGATATGATTCTTATAGTTTTCTAAAAGGAACTCACATAACAAATTTAATTCGACGGCTCTTCTACATAAAATTGAATTCTTTTCACTCTTTTTCATCACTTTTATAAATCTATATTACATTTTAGAAGGGGCTTAATGGGACAAGTTTTTCACTCACTGCCAATAATTTTGTTAATGGTTTGATATGATTTCGTATAGTTTTCTGAAAGGAACTCGTACAACAAATTTAATTCCATGCCTTCTCTATATAAAATTGAATCCTCTTCATTCTTTTTCATTACTTCTATAAATTTATATTACATTTTAGAAGGGCCTTGATAGGACAATTGTCCTATGTGGCACTTCACTCTCCCCCTCCACCCTCTATCACAAACTAGCTCTCGTTTCTCCCTTCATTTAAAACCCATGTTTTCTCTCTCTTTATTTTAAACCCAACCTTTTTCTCTCTCTTTATTTCAAAACCAACTTTTCTCTTTATATCCCATCAAAAATACATTTTTAATATATATATATATGTCCATACATACTGTCTAAAAAATATAGTTGGTTTTTCAATATTTTTTTAAGTTTACAGATATCTTTTTCATTGCTTTTGGTTGAAATAAAAGTGAGCTTAATAAAATTATTAGTGATATTGGGAGTTTGCAGTAAGACTACTGAAAATTTGTTACTACACTTTTTAACCTTCAACAATTTTAAAAATTATTATTATTTAAAATTAATTTATAATTAAATTATATTTAAAGCGCCTTCACTGTGTGTTGATGAAGTGTTTCAGCCAATGAACAAACACAGGTAATGTGAACGACAACATACATGTGCTTGTGCAATGTATGCTTGTGTATATTGATTCATGGAAGCAAACAAACAACCTTGAAAACTTACTTCACGAAGGAGACAACCTTGTACTGCCCATGCTATTATGTAGAATAGTCCATGTAGTGTAAAGATCAACATAGTGAGATGTCCCAACCACACATGATATCTAGTCGCATGCTCGTAAGGAATGTCTATTAGGCGGAGAAGAACTGATCCCCTTGAAATTGGTAGAAATAAAAACGCCAAGCAAAATAACCCAATCAAACCAAAGCGAAGTCCTGTCAGCTCCAGCATCAAATAACTGAAAAATTCAAGTGACAATGGCAATTTAGTCAAGAAACCTATCTTTACACAATGAAAACATGAAAATATGTCCAGCCCCTAGCCAGCCATTATGAAGAACGTAAGCACGACATAAAAGAAATAGAAAACAAAAAATACTGCAAAGTGCGAACTTAGTCAATGAAACCAATTTATATACTAAGCAGGAAATTATTTGAAACTAAAAAACTAAAAAGGAAAAGTAATTCCTACCCTTGACACAGCCATTAAAAAGTTTATAATTGCAATGGGTAATAGAAGAAATAAATATCCAACTTCTAGATGCACCATATAGCCTGTCCATACCCGTGCTTCTCAGGGGGCAATTTGCAGTCATGCAGAAGGGAACTACTTTCTCGAAGCTCATGGAATTTGATTTTATGTTTCTCTTATATAAAACTGTAGAAGAAATACTTAACCGGGAAGAAATATATTGTAGAACAAACAGATCATTATTCATTAAGACGAGGTACTGTAAGTTTGGGTTCCAATAAAGGATCACCCCTAAGCTTAACTGATGTGTTTTGAGAACATTTATAATATATATGCAGCTCTTTGTGAACTAAGTTATGCAAACATGGTCAAGGCCATTCACAGAAAGATGAGGAGATAAAACTTAGACCCTAAGGCCGTGTTTGGATCATGGATTTGTGAAGGGACTTCTGGAGAGAAATGAAAAATTAAAGG
Source organism: Heliamphora exappendiculata (assembly GCA_034768845.1). Classification (NCBI taxonomy): domain Eukaryota; kingdom Viridiplantae; phylum Streptophyta; class Magnoliopsida; order Ericales; family Sarraceniaceae; genus Heliamphora; species Heliamphora exappendiculata. The sequence continues at coordinate 18,944,103 of JAOTRH010000024.1, read as the reverse complement.
AGATGATTAAGAGAGGTAATGACTACATTTATCTATCATGCTATTTTCCCTTGAGAAATCCTTCACAATCTATAATCCAAACACAGCCTAAAAACTGCAATATTCTGACAAGAAGAGATATCTTCTCATCTTTCTCTACCTCAGCAAGTTGGCAAGAAGAAATATGACAAGGATAGGAAATGAGATTTGATGAAATCAATACTCATGGAACTTAGCCTACCAACAAAAGATTCATAAATGATTGCAACAACATAGCATTATACCTTTCCTCTTTAAAAGTCAATTGAAACTTGGATAGGATGTTGAGGTTCAGAATAGTATATGCAGAAACGGCCCAGATGATAAACATGAAGAAGATGAGTACTCCAATCAACTCAGCAGCAGAAATAACCCCAAATGGTCCATCCACAATAACTGGGAATGTCCACAACCGGAAACGGGGATGTTTTGGCATCTTCTTCCTGTATGTGAAGTTTCCTACTACACAATTACTCTTACTAATCACAGAGTAAAGCTCAAATAACAATATTATGAAGGACATAATTCAGTTTGCAAGAAATATATATATATATATATATATATATGCATCAGATTTAAGGATCTCTCGATTCGAGAAATTTAAAAACAAAAAACAAAACAAAGAGGATAGGGTCATTACTTTAATGGTTCTTCTTCAAACCCAAAAAAAATACACTGAATTCAAAATAAACAGTTTAGATACATTTTAAGCATGACCCACAATACAGTTATATGCATCCATACCTTACAATTCAAATTCTAGGTACTTTCTGGAACATACTTTCTGGGTTCTTAGTTTTAGGCTTTCTTCAAATATAAACATAAAAATGTACTTCTCATACTACAAATAACATACTCTTGGAATTCCTCTTCCCCAGACATGATAAGATGTGCTATAGCGAGAACTGCAATGGCAAGAATTGGGGCACTGAATAACAGAAATATGCTCCCTGCAATTTTTCCAAATTCAAAGTTTGATAATCACTAAGCAATCGGCTAAAATAGTAATGGTGGATTAAAGTGAAAAGGAAAGAAGTTCAAATTGCCAAACCTACCTGTGATCCCATACACAGTTCCCGAGGTAGCCCGAATAAATTTCTCAGACAAATCATGGACAAACCCTGATGGGTAAAAGAAGAGTAAAGTAGCCCAGGCAAAGAAGATTGCCCTCATTGTGAATTTGAGAATAAATTTCATGGATGATGACAGCAAGGGTGTTGTCTTCTTGACACAATCAAGAAGAGGTTCTTTTGCAGAGTGTTCATCCATGGGCAGAACAAGAAAGAAAAAGGCAGAACAATTGTGAACAAGAAAGAAAATTTAGTTTAATGCTCTTGATCTACTTCAATCACCTAAAACCATCATGGCCCTTTATATACAAGAAGACTTCAAAAAAAACACAAAACCCATCAACATCTAACTCTACTACAAACCCAGAAAAAAAAAAACCCAAAAAGATAACCAGAATGTAAAATAAACGATTTAGATACACCCTGAGTGTGACCCACAACACACAAAGTTAAATCTACATACACACTACAATTCAAATTCTGAGTACTTTCTCGGATAATTTTTCTCAGTACTTAAAGTTTCCTATTAATATTTCGACATTTTATATTCAGAATTTCAATTTAGGAAAACGAAGAAACTGAAGCCACATAAAAGATGGACCAACAATGCTCATAATGTCATCTCAATTAGCATCTCAGTACTGAGATGTCGACTTGGTAAAGTAGTTCATAAGCCCAAAGGAATCGATGGAACGACAGTGCTAGTATCATACGTTGTCCGCACTTGAAAATAATTTGCAGATTCACAAATTTTCTTTTATTTTCCCTTTTTGATAAAGTGGTGTCCCAATCAGTTTACGCCCACTTCGATTAATTTCAAAACCCTCAAGTTAACTATAGATAAATCTCCAGTGGGCCGAATAAATTCCAACTGATGAAGATTGAGAGAGCAAACCCAAAACTTATCAATCGTCTTGAAAGTGACAAAAGAAGAACCAATTCCTTAACCACAATAAAGGTGATATCATGAAGTGACTAGAAAACAAAAACCCTAATGAACAATGGTGTCCACAATTAAATGAACGTGGAGAGAAAAAAAAGTAAAGACTTTGGGATAATATGCATTTATGAGGAAACGGGTGAAAAGGGTAGAGTATTTTCTCGGCAACCAATCAAGAACTATCAGTTGAGAAAACCCATCCGAAAATTGTATGAACACAATTAGTTGGTGAATTTGTGATCGTCGTTATGGACACGGATACAAGTTGGATGAAGAACATGCATACAAATGAAGACGGGGAGTGTGCCTGCTGAGTTTGAAGGTGGAGATCACAAAATTTAATAGAAATGGTTTATTAGGTTGAAATAGTTGAGCAGATAAGCCTTATAAAAAAATTAATTCAATTCAACATTATTATTTATTTGATCAGAATAATTATTTTTAAAAAATTAATTAACTTTTAATATTTTAAAAATAAAATATTAAATAAATATATTTAAATTATATAAATAATAATATTTGATTAATTTAATTTTTTACAATAATTAACCATTCAACTATTTTAACATAAAAAACAATTATTATTAAATTTTAAAATTTTAAATAAAATACCTTAAAACTCATTGGAGCTCCTACTTTAAACTAGGATGAGGAATCCCAAATCCCTCTCATTGAGAGATGGGTACATTGGAGAAGTTTTTTTGGTGAGTTGGTGTTTGGATGTGCGAAAGTTTAATTTTTAAGTTGTTTTATATTTTTTAGAAAAATAAAAAAAATTACATTATTTAGAATAATTTGTTTATAGTGATTTTTTTTTAGTTTTACTTTTTATTAAAATACTTAATATATCTTTATTTTTTACTTTTAAAATGTAGTATTTGAGATAATAATATGTTTTTTTTTTATTTTTTAGAATAGCATTGTTTTTTTTATTGAGAGTATTATAATTATTTTATTTATTAAAATATAAATTATTTATGTTGTAAATATATTTTTTGTGAAAAATAAAATTATTTAGTTCGTTTTTATAGAACGGCAAACAGCCTCACTTAAAAGTTTGATTTTTTTAAAAATAAAATTGACTTGTTTATTCCAAAAGACAATAGTAAGAAATGATGATATTTGGTAGAATTAAAACTAGTTGCATATAAATTATAGTTAAAGAAATAGTAATTTTAACTGGTAGTAAAATTTATGAATATTTAAAATAGTTAATGTATTATGAATTATAAATTATAAATTTTTAATTATGTTAAAGGATTAAATAATTTTGTGAATAGCAACAAATATATTGAAGGCGTTTGGCAAAACTATTGTTAGTAGTTTTTAGTTTTTCGTTATTAGTTTTAGTTATGAATTATAATTTTTTTTAAACACTTACAACTTCTACTGCAAGTAATAATTATTTTTTTTTGTATTTTAGTTACAAATTATAATTTTTACCTGACACTCATAACTTCTACTACAAGTTACAATCTATAAGTTATTAGTTTTAATAGTGCAAAACACCGTCGTTAATAGGTTGCTAAACATCTTCATTTGCTCGATCAAATAAAATAAAACAACTTTATTTGCATTTTTAAAGCTAAAATCTAAAAAGTTAAAAGGAAAAGATTGCCAAACACCATCGATGTAATAAATATATGCATAATATGAGCTTGTTTGAAATATCTAAAAAGTTATTTTTTAGAGGTTTAGGTTTTTTATGAAAAAAATAGTAAAAAACGTATATTATTGGAATAATTTGTTTATGTTAGCTTTTATTTTTATTTTTACTTTTTATTAAAATACTTATTATACTTTTACTTTTAAGTTCTAATATTGGAAATAATGACACTATTTTTCAATTTCTTGCGAGTGGATTAAAATTCTTTTATTGAGGTTATTATAATTATTTTATTAAAAAATTAGATTATTTGTAATATGAAATACTTTTTTTCATGAAATAAAGGTAAAGAATTTAGTGAGCTTTATTAAAATGTCAAATAATATAGAAACTTTTAAAAAAATAATTATTTTTTTAGAAATTACAAGCAATAGGCTATATCACATTTGTAAATAATAGACTTAAAATAAATGAACAATAAAGTGCGCGCAAAATGGTCTGAATACTTAGTTATCAAAAAAATAGACAATGATTATTATAAATTAATTATTAATATGGTTTTTTTTTAAGAATTTATACATTAATTATTTATTTGATGTTATTTTAAGGTACATGAGATTAAATATTAAATTGGATAAGAAATATGTTTATTTATATTTTTTGTTTTGTATATTTGTTAATTTTTCAAATTTTAATGGATGATATTTTCTTCACATTGATTATTTATCTAATAATCTATTAAATTTATTTATTATGTGATTTCTCACTACTGTATTAAAACTTAAGTTCAAAAATAATTTCTTTTACTAAGTCTCAATCAGATAAAGGATCCCAAATATTTTAATTTTAACTTTATCAAAATTTAAATAGGTTTATATCTTAATACTAAACTCAAAATAAAACTATTTTTATTAGTGATCACCCAAATTAGATATACTCTTTCAGAAAAAGTTATCAAAAGAAACAATTGTTTTAAGTATAAAAATTCTATCTTAAAAATATGCTTAGGGTCCTAAAAATTAACTTGGAACAATTCTAATGAACTAATATAATAATGACACAAAATAAAATGAACAAAATAAGCATTGTTACAAAAATAATAATTTTATTATTATTTATTTAATAATTAAATTAAAGAGTTATTTAAATAGTTTTCTTAACATATTTCTTCATAAATTAAAATTTAATGCTAAGACATATTATTAAATATACTATTACAATCATCAAATTAGAGACTTGAATAAAAATTTTACAAAAGTTTTATAGAAAAATATATAATTGAATTCATAAAAATTGTAGTAAAAAATATATAATAAAAAAATTAATCAACAAAATAAAAAAAAATTAAGACAATTTATACTCATCAAATTGATAATAATATAAAAAAAATTGTCACGCATAAATCAATATTACCAATAACAGATAACAAAAAAATATTTTTTAAAAAAAGAGGTTTAAGAGGAGAAAATTAGAAATTATTATTTTTTTAAATAAATAAATAAATTTTGATAAAACAAGAAATATTGGGACACTAATAAAAAGTGAACTAACTATTCACAAATTTTAGTGGGACCCATCAAAATAGCACCGCAATCGTTGGTAATTAGTTTATTTTTAGTATATATTTTTAATTTCCATGGTTTTTTCTTCTTATGAGAAAATAGCCCAAGATTCATTAACACGTGTAGGAAATCCATTGGTCAATCCCACGTCGTAATTGATGACTACTTTTGTGGTAGCTGTTGGTAACACTTGTAATAGCCTGATACCAAACAAGCCGCGCGTTTAGTCATGACTCTGATGGCTTGTTTGACAAGACGGTATTGATTACTCGTTTGACAATACAGTAGAGATTAAATTGAATTGAATTAATAATAAAATGATATTAATAATAAAATGACATTAGTAGTAAAATATAATTAATTTTTTTTATATTTAAATTGAGTAAAATTAAATAATAAATTAGATAATAATTTATTCTTGTATTAAGTTAATTTATTTTTAAAAAATAATTACGCTTATCTCCCATAAGATTTAAGCTTCTTACAGTGACATTCCTTGTAGTTTTTGAAATTACACTAACCTCTCATAAGATTTAATTTTTAACATTAATTGTATGTAACTGTTAAAATTTTTGTTAAAATTTAACGAAAATTACCCCTCCTACTCTAAAATCACCATTCTTACTCCAAAACCACTCTTCAAACCACTTTTTTCCCCTAAAATCACCATTTTCACCCTAAATTTCAATAGAATGGTGATTTTGGGGTAAAAATTGTGATTTTGGAAAAAAAATGTGATTTGAATTATGATTCTGGGGTGAAAATTGTGATTTGGGGTGGGAGAGGCGATTTTCATTCAATTTCAATAAAAATTTTAACAGTTGGATGCAATTGATGTTAAAAATTAAATCTCGGGGAAGATTAGTGTAATTTCAGAGACTACAAGGACGATCCCTGTAATAAGCTTAAATCTCAGGGAGGTAAGTATAATTATTTCTATTTTAAAATTAACTTAAATAAATTATTAAGTTAAATTTTATGTTATTGTTAATTTTTATGTTATTTATTTTTATATTTTAATATTTTTTATTATTTTTTAAAAATTTTAAATTCACTTCTTAACTCAATCATTCTCAATCTCACACATCTCCCATCACTAGTTATCCCACACATGACGGACTAACAATCTGTCCGGATAATTAGTCCAAAAGTTTAACAAATATCGGATTGAACTATATTTCGAATTAATAGTCCAGACGGACTATTAGTCCGCCGAAATAAACGAGACCTTAAGATAATTAGTATATTCAAATTATTAGTACTTAAAATATTATAAATTAAATTATTAGTGTATTATTTTTTATACGAAAAAGTACTTAATTGAAATTAAGATAACTTAAATAATAAATACTACGTTATTTGATTTGATATAATTTTAATATGATTAAATTTTTTTATGTATAAAAAAATAATTTTTAATTTCAGAATAAACTAATCCACCCCCACCAGGAATTGGGATAGTCCCCAATAGAGGGATAAATTAGTTTGGAAGTTTTCTTAACTTCCCTCCATTTGCTTTCCAAATCTTAGTATATATAGGATTATTTTATTTTATTTTTGAAAATAGTCTCATCCCTATTCTTATCCCACTGCCAAACATGGCCTATGTTTGGGAAAACCTTTTTAATGTGATTTGTTTTTGTTTTTTCTAAAAAAATTTTAATTATTGTCTTGTTAGGATTTAGATTCTAGATTGATTTGACAATTTGTTTTAAAACACTCGTTATTGTATTTTATCTTCTTTTATTTCATGTATAAAGTTTTTTTAATTGAACACTCTACGCTATAGATGTAAGTTGTAAAGTGATTTAGAGTTTAAATGCTTATACGGCTAGATATGTTCGACTGATTGATGGACATATTGATACGAATTAATTATAAATTGATCATCGATTGATCAGTAAAATGATTGGTCGATCGGTTTGCAAATCCACTACAATCCCAACAAGATCGCCTTATGAATATTTTGATATGAATTGATCACCGATCAATTATTGGTTAGACTGATTAATTGGTCTGTTTGGTGAAATTTAATTTAATTGTTGCTATGGTTATTATAACTACACGCTTTTTTGGTACAGAATATCTTCAACGCTGTAGAGCTTTGAAGAAAAAGATTTTTTAAAGATTGATTTTGTATTCCTCATGATGATATGTTAGATTCAATAGTATTTAAAAAGATCATCAAGCACCACATCTATATCGAGTTTCTAAGTGCACCTAGAGTGGATTTCAAGATAAAAAATTCAAGGTGGATTTCAACTATTGTAAAAAGACTTATTCAGATGGTTGTATACCCTAAATTTTGGTGTTATCGGTATCGATCTACTTTTATCGATTCAGTAGACGTTTAAATCTAAAGAAATTATTCGAAAAGAATGAAGTTGTGGAGAGCAGATGATAAAATGAGAAAAATACTAAAAAATAAAATAAAATGTAAACCGTAGACAAATTAAAGCAAACTGGAAAACTAAAAAGAGTTAGAGAAATCAATATAGAAAAAAAATGATCAAAGAAGAGAGGAAAAAGAGATGCGAGGTGAGAAAGACAAAAATGGTTTACTGCCACCGTCTTTCTCTTCCAAAGTCGAAAAATCTTAAAGAGAAAACTTTAGAAGAAAAGAAAACCAAGGGTAGAAAAATATTGTATGTTATACCTACCAAATGAATTGGATATATGTACTTCTAATATTCTTTTATCGAAAAATTGGTAAAAAATTTAATTTATAGATCATTTACTATTTTTCATTCAGTATAAGATTTTTTCAATGAAGAAGATCCATCCGCATAAAAGTTTTAACGCACAAGATCCTTTTGAGATAAAAATATCATTGAACAGATAAATTTATCTGTATATTTTTAAAAATATGTATGAAGAATACAGATATATTTATCTGTTTTTTATTGAAAACATATATGTAAACGATACAAATAAATTTATCTGTCTTTTACTAAAAGTACGTGTAAAAAATACAGATAAATTTATATGTCTTATTTAAAGCACATATAAAGAATACAGCTAAATTTATCTGTTTGCATTATCTGTATTACTATGCAAACAGATAAATTTATTTTTTATACATAATTATGCAAACAGATAAATTTATCTATTTGCATATTAAACAAATGAATATCAAACAAATAAACTTATCTGTTTGTTATACAAAATAGATAAATTTATCTGTTTGTAGAGTATTTTTAAAAGAAATCATGTAATTAGACCTTGCATTTTAAAACTTATTTTTTTTTTAATTTTTTGTTGAAATTCTCATATTTTATTGGGATTCTAACCCTAATTGCCTCGTACATAAAACTTTAAAATTTTTATTTGGTTTTATATAAATATTTACCAACAAATAAAGAAATCAACTAGGAAGATTTAACTTTTTGAAAATAAAATAATAAAAAGTTCAAAACAATGATCTTTTTCATATATTATATTTATTTTTAAAAAAATTAATCATAAACAGTTTTTGAAAACAAATTACCAAATGAGTTTTCTATATTTCCCCAAAAATAAAATTGGGAACATTGAACCAAACAGTGCCGAGAAAGGGTGCCTACACCACATGGGCTATCTTTTTGGTCAAGATTGGAAGTATCATCGGATCTCATTATTTAATGAGAAATTATCATTTGAACCCAAGAAATGATTATCAAATAATTTTATAAATTGGAAAATGCTTTTAAATATTCTTCAAAGACATGTCCAACATTCAAAGAATATTAAATAATTTTATAAGTAACAAAAAATTTAAATTTTTTTTCAAAACTGGTGAGATTTTAAAATAATTTAAAATAATTTTACAAGTTACCAAGACTTTCAAATTTTCTTTAATAATGTGTCAAAAATTTTCTTTAACAATTTAAAATTTTTCTTTATTTGATCAAATGTTAGAAGTTCCAACTACATATCTCTAATGTGTCAAAAATTGTGCTTAAGCTGTTGAGTCAGCTAACCAAAAGTTTGGCAAAATTTCATACTACGAATTTTAACTATATATTGCACTTTATTTTAAACACCACCAGCTTCTATTATAAATTTTAATTATTTTTCTTCTATTTTAATTATAAATTATAATTTTTATCAAATATTTATAATTTATACTATAAGTTACAATTTATAAATTAATAGTTTCAGTAATACAAAATACTACAAATATAAGAATTAACAAATGTTTGAAAACACACTTTAAACCACGAGAGATACTTAAAAAAAAGTTTGGTTACTCATATTGCATTTGAATTCAAAAATGTGAATTCCAAATACAATTTGAATGGTTAGAATTTTTATAAATTGTTTATGGTTTAAAATATGGCATTACAGATAATAATCACTTATAAAAGGAGACAACATCTTTTTGATGTGACAAACAAAATGGAGTGGTATTTCTCCCGCTCAAGCATACCTCTATCTTGTTATGTATAAGTTTGAGAAATTTTGGTTCAGGTCCATTTAAGATATTTGTTTTGAGATAAGTCTTAACTTAAAATTAATGTTTCACTAAGTTTTGTTCTTTCTTATTATACCAAAACTACCCTAATTAATTGTTGGCAATATGTGAATTGAAGATTTCAAATGATAGAAACAATTTCAAATCAGAATCATGAGACAATTAACTATATCTTTGAAATTATGTGAAAATCACATTTTTGGGAAAACATAAAAAAGTTAGCTTTACAAAATAAGTAAGAATTCTAAAATCAAAACGACTAAAGTTAGTTCATACTGATGTATAGGGATCATCTCATATACTTTTACTTGGGGACTCACGGTATTTTGTTACTTTCATCGATGATGCTATCAAAAAATTATGGGATTATTTATACAAGAACAAATCATATGTGTTTGGGGGCATATTTACGAATTGAAAGGCCTTAAATGAGAATGGAAATAGTTAAAAACATAATTGTTTAGAATAAGATAATGACAATGAGTATTGTAGTAAGAAGTTTGAGAACTACTGTGCAGCTAATGAGATTAGAAGGTTGAAGACCATCCCAATAAAGCCAAGGCAGAATGCATGAACAAGCCAATTATGGAGCATGCCGGAAGTATAAGGTTACACGTCTGGTTTCCAAAGCAATTTTGGATAGACGAGGTGAATACAGTAGTATATCTAATCAATAGGGGGACCTAGGGGGACCTTCAGTTGTTTTGAATTATAGATAGCCAAAGTAAGCATGAACCGAAAAAGAGGTAAAAAAAATCATTTACATAGTTTTGGTTGTATAGCTTATGTTCATATTGAGCCAAATAATATGGGTAAGCTTGTCCCCAAGTCTCGAAAGTGCGTCTTTGTTGACTATGGCATTGATAGCTATGGATATAGGTTATGAGATCTCGAAAATAGGAAGATTGTCAAGAGTATGGACATAGTGTTCAATGAATTGTTTTGTTCAAAAATAGATAGGATTAGAAAGTTGAGACCATAGATGAGTCAGACTATGTTGAGTTTGAAGGGCCATCTAATAAAGTCTTGGAACCTCAAGGTGAGAACGCACACCTTACTTCTCGGGCAGAACCACAAACTCCCATTTCCAAGAGGTCAACCAGAATTAGTAGGCCTACATTCCTTTGTTCACCATCACTGCATTACCTCTTATTAATTGATAGTGGGGGGCTAGAATGCTCTAAAGAATAGGTTGAGGCAAAGAAAGAGTGAAAGCATGCCATGGATGATAAGATAAAGCCTATATCATCAAACTAAACATGAGACTTGGTATAGCTACCCAAGGGAAAATCAGCACTAAAAGCAAGTGAGTTTTATAGGCTGAAGAAAAAATCAGATAGAAGTAAGCGGTACAAGACAAGGCTGGTAGTCAAGGGGTTTTTGCAGAAGCTGATGATAAGCTACACTGAAACATTTTCACCGGTTGTGAAGATTTCTACCATCAGGGCAGTATTGAGTATTGTGGCTATAGAAGAGTTGCATATGGAACAGCTAGACGTCAAGACAACATTCTTTTATGAGAATCTTGAGGAGAAGATTTACATGCACCAAACATAGGGTTAGTCGTCCAAAGGGAAAAATGAGATGCTCTACACACTAAAAAAAATTTATATGGGTAAAAACAAGCACTCAGACAGTGGTACAAAAGATTTGATAGGTTCATGATAGATACGTGGTTTAGTAGATGTTGAAGGATTTTGGGGCAACCAAATGTCAAGGTACAATTGTCCAATCTTAAGGTACAATTGTCTAGGGAGTTTACTATGAAGGATTTGGGGGCAACCAGATGAATATTTGGCATGAGAATCAATATGGATAGAAAGGAAAGGAAGCTGAAGTTTTCACAGTCAGAATATGTTGAAAAAGTCCTATAGTGGTTCAACATAGAAAGTGCTAAACCAGTTAGCACACTTTTGGGAAGTCATTTTAGACTTTCAAAAGAATAAAGAGTTGTCACAGAGAAAGAAAAAAGTTACATGGCTAAAGTACCATACGCGTTAGTCGTAGATAGCTTGATGTACGCATGACCTGTACGAGGCTGGACATTTTCTATGCAGTGAGAGTTGTCTTAGGATTGGTATACTGAAAACTATATTTTTAGTATTTAATTTTATTTTTTAATAAAATTAATTTTTTATTTTATGA
>JAOTRH010000024.1:18919493-18932209 GCA_034768845.1 Heliamphora exappendiculata | reverse complement strand
TTAGGATTGGTATACTGAAAACTATATTTTTAGTATTTAATTTTATTTTTTAATAAAATTAATTTTTTATTTTATGAGAATTTTAATGAGTAATGTATGTGTGCCATTTTTTTAATATTATGCATGGATGTTCGATATTCTGTATAGTATTTAATTTGGTGTGTAGAGTACAACTTGCATACAGAAGATCAGATTTTAGGTTCTTGCAGAATATAAGCTTTATGTTCACAGTTTAAATGAAAATTGACAGACCATGGGTACGACTGTAGCACAGAGTTTTAGTGCGCCTATCTTGGTTACGGGAAACAGATAATAGCGTCGTCTATTGTACCAACTCTCTGTGCTAGTACACTTTGTGTGTATTGAACATGACATTTGAGGTAATTAATTTTATACTGACTATATAAATTAATTCACACTCCAAGATTATTATGAATAGTATTTATCTTCTTAATCCTGAAATAATTATTGATTTGCGTATATTTTATATTTGTTATTTTGATTCATCAAATGGCGCGATCTTATATGGGTCTATAATCCCGGTGAGTTGGATAGCTGTATTATTTATATAACGAATATTAATTATTGACAAAATTCACGTCTCAAAAGATCGGAATTAACGATACCTCCTTAAAAAAACTTATAAATTTTGACCGACCTAAACCCTGCAGGTGAATTTAATTATTCGGCGGTCAAATAAGTTAAGTGGAAGAGTTTAAGGAATATCAAGATGCCAATTAAATAAAATTATCAGTAATTAAATTTAATTGGCGGATATCAAAAATCTTAACGTGGGGAGAAATGGTAACCATGCAATAATAGGAGCTCAATGCTATATAGTCTTGAGATTATGGGTCAGAGTGCAATTATAGTTATTTAGTTGTGTGAACTGTAATTCAGTGTTTTATAAAAATTACAAAAATCGCTGCTGATTTTTCATAATTACAGATACCGCTACGAGGTTTGCTTAATTGTAGAAACTGCTGATACGTGTCTGTGTTCCACTGAAAGTCTTATTCATAATTATTCCACAGGTCCTTATTGTAGCCCTATATATATGCGGGTAAGTTGAACCAGTTTCATAACTTATCTTCTAAGACTAAAACTGTCTTAGTTCTGCTGGTACGAGTTCTTAGAAGATTCTAGCCCACACTATATCCGAAAATCGTATAAAGGAATACAGTAGAAGATCTGACAGGAGATTCAACTCAAATTCAAATTATAGTTGAAGATTCGACCGGTAAAAAATTATTATTCTAAATTACTTTCAAATGCACGTGTTTTATTTTGATCGTTTGTCATTAAAAGTTTTATCTTGAGCCCGTTTTGGTGATTGCCCGTCCAGTTAATTTTTTTTTCGTTAATCGTTTACAAAAAACAAAGATATTAGCAGTTTTACCTCCAACAAGTTGTAACCAGGTTTATGTCCAATTCGGGCAAGGAGTACTGGAAAGCAGTAAAGTGGATTATGAGATATTTCAGGGGTACTATAAATTATACTTTGTGTTATGATGGCTCGGGAAGTCAGTTGCAAGGTTTTGTGAATTCAGACCTAGTAGGGGACGTTGATAGCAGAAAAAGTACCAATGATTATCTGTTTACTTTAGGTAGTGCAACATTTAGCTGGGTATCTAGATTGTAGAAGATTGTGACTATCAGTACCACAGAGGAGGAATATGTAACAATTACGGAGGCGTGCAAGGAGTTGAATGGCTAAAAGGTTTCTTGAAGAAGCTGGGTAAAGAACAATACAAGTGTCAATTGTTCAGTGACATTCAGACTGTTATACATCTAACAAAGAACTTAGCGTTCCATTCAATGACTAAGCACATGACATCAAGTATCATTTTATTCGGTCTCAACTAGAAGAGGGACAATTTGGTCGGGAGAAGATTTATACAAATGAGAATCCTACAGATATGTTTATTAAGGTGGTGACAGTGGAGAAGCTGAAAAACTATTCAGCTTCGATCAGTCTTCAATGGGAGGATGGCTCACATTAGTTTCCTTGGTTAGCTTGAGGCAATGGCGGTTACAAGTATCATTTTATTCGGTCTTCAAGTCGAAGGACTATTCAACTTAGGAAATCATTACAAATATTAATCAAACAGGATTTTGTAATCAAATGAACAATGACTTTTTCCATGCAATGCCTTAGAAGACTTCAGCGTTAGGGAGTTCTATTGGGGTTAACAATGAGCTTGGGGATCTTGAACATCAAATACAAACATATAGAATGCATTTAGAAATTTGTAGACATTGCTTATATGCATTGCACACGAAGAAAGAAGAAATTCATTTCATATTAGATTTGCTCGAATAGGTTACCTATCTCCCCTTAAAGTGTTCCATCCATGGAGTCGACCATTTCCTTGTACAAATCACTCCCAATATGAGATGACACAAGAAATATGACAATAACCCATGCAATGAAGACTACCCACGTCCTGACTTTGAGAACTTATTTTGTCGACTATAAGAATTGTATAATTCAATTTGACTATTGATCTAATAACTTATATAAGAGAATAAAATCTTTTCATTCACAAAGAAAAGAAAAGATTGCAATGAAAAACTTTTCTTTTCAAAAATTAGGAGACAAGGGTATTTGCGCTATAGGACAAGATCTTATCCGTTTCGAAAATGCTAAACACATCATTCTTCTGGTAACCTAGAGATTAAAATCCACTTCTAAGTTTTGGGACTATCTTGATGAATGCCTTGTAGTTGCCAAATATTCACGACCAAAAAGTACGTGACAGCACTACAGATCGAATAGTTTTTTTTTGCATCTAAAAAATCAAAACCTAGCTCCGTTGCATCATTCATGATACTCCGCAAATATTTACCTACAACGACCTGACATACTTAAACTCAAATTATTAATAGGAACTTACAAGTTTCTATATAAAACTTAATTTTTATCTTCCAATGATCTGGAAGAGAATATTGTGAGAGATAAAAATTAAATTTGATATATAAAAAAATTTGTGAGTGAATTTAAGTATTTTGGATTATATTGTTAGACTGCCAGTAATAATCTGCTTGAGTCGCTACAAAAATACCCATGTCGCCGCCGCCTTTCTTCTTCTTCTTCTTCTTTTTCTTTTGCTTGTTCTGGTTCAAATTTTTCAACAAATTACTCATGGCATGTCGCCATGTCCTTGTGAATCTGTGCGTATTTTCTTTGAACCGTAGGGATCACATTTTCAAATATTAGAGAAAATGAATCCACAAAGAGCATAATTGTGTGAAACAAAAGATGACAAAATATGCATGATGTTTGGTTAAGGGGGAAAAAAAAGCAAGCTTTTTCCAGAATTTTTCGTCTTTTTTTGTACTTTTTATTTTTTTAATTTCTTGATAAGAAATTTTAAAAAACATGTTTGTTTTCAACTAAAATTTTAAAAATTCACTAAAAACAAATTTTTTTATAAAAATGCCAAAAAAAACTTATTAACCTTTTCATCTTATCTAAACTCTTTACTCAGTCAAGTGAGATTTCACTAACCAATTTCATTTGAAGGGATTTTTATTGCAACAATAATGCTAAGCCCTTTTTGAGATGTATAAAAAGTATAACCCTTAAAAAATTTAGTTAATTGAAGAAAAAAGGGGAAAAAGTTAAATTGTTTAGAAAAATTTGTTAATGATAACTTTTTCTTTTTATTAAAATGTTAATATGCTCTTCTTTTTTTGTTTTTCTAAGTTGTAATATTTGAAATAATAATACAATTATTTTATTTCTAAGAGTAAAATTAACTTTTTAATTGAGGATTTATGGACACTTCATTCAAAAAACAGCTAGTGTGTTTAGGATGTATATAATTTTAAAAAAAAATAAAAAATAGTGAATTTTTTAGAGATGACAAATACTATAGAAATTGACAGTTTTACAAAAAAAAAAATTCAACTTCTTTGAAATGCCAAACGGAGACTAAGTACACAAAAACCAACTACAAAACAGCTACAAATACTAATCCCAAATTTCCAGTTATTCATATGCATGTAGCATTTATGTTACATAAGCTGCAGAAGTGACTTCACTTGGCTGCTTTTCCTCCACAGTACCTTTCCTGTAAACTGGGAAAAAGTTTTGAGAAACAAGGAACTAAATTAATTTACACCCAATGAATCATCACATTGAGTACAAAAAGAGCAATAACCACATTCCTACTAAACTCATTTTCAAGTGCTGAAATTCTTTTGCTGCCATAGCATCCAATGAATTTGAAACAGAAACTGCATTTAGAATATGTATCATTTAAGACAAAGTTCTTAGTTACATCCACCATTAATAGAACATGAAGCATGTCTCTTCATCTCAATTCACAATCGTGGATTCCTTCATACATTCATACATATATACATACATACATACATATATGTATATATACACATATATACACATACATACATACTTGCAGATACTCATCTCTCTCTGGAGTAGATCTTTATGTGCATCCATAGAAGAAGCTTTAGTCCAGCAGCCCACAGCAGGATAGTTCTTTAGGATTTGAGCTCTTATGAAGCATGTTAAGTAGAAGAAGGTGGAGGAAGCTACAAATCAAAACTATGGCTATTGAAATGGAAGATTGGGTGGTTGAATTTTCTTCTTAAAGTTTTCATCCTGCATGCTTTAGCAACGCTTATCTGGAGAGTTGGAGGACCAGACACAATGACACCAACATCAACATGGCCCCAATGATCCAATATGGATTGAAAAATTTCTGCAACGAGGATTACAAATATAGAGTTCATAAAAATCAATTAGTTATTTAGGAAACTCTTAAGGAATTTCAAAAAGCTTCATAATTACGAACTATGGTCCGTTTGTTTTAATAGAAAATATTTTCTGAACAATGTTATTTACACTTTTTAGTGCTTTGTATAACAGAAATTAAAAGTCAACAAGAATTATTTTCTTGATCTAATGTAAAATAAGTTAAATTTGGTGAAAAACATTTTTCATTTTTTGAAGACAAAATATTTTTCACCATTACTATCTCACCACCTCTGCCATTACTATCCACCACACCACTGCCATAGACACACCATCACCCCTCACTACTACCACCACCACCTCCCACCACTATTGCTGCCACCATTGCCACTAATATTAACAGTACTATAATCACTGGCGTCATCATTTTCAATGTCACAACTAAGAAAAAGAAAATATTTTTCACGAAAAACATTTTTTGAAAAAAAATTGCAAAAAAAAAAACATTTTCTTAAATAATGAAAATTTTTTCTACTTAAACAAACGGAGTGTAAAATAAAAAAATGTTTTGGGGGAATACCTTTGAAGTCCGGTCTTTGCCTATACGGAATAGTGTTTGATGTAGCAACACAATCCAGCCTTGACTCCTTTTTGTGCCCTTGGCTCATTGGCTTGCACGATGTCAATCTTTTGCCCATCATCTTCATCAACCTCCCTCGCTAAATTTTTTCTTTCCCAAAGATGCCATTGCCCAACCACAATGCCCCCAAAGATAATAGGACTTGCAACCATGCGCGCAACAAATAAAAGCCCCTTGTACCACCAAGAATAAATACCAAAAGGATTTATATATAAGATCTGTAACAAACCCACAGAAAGAACCAATCCAACTGTAGACACTATAACATAAATTCTAGACCACACGATACTGCCTGTGCCAACCAAAACAGAAATGCCACATTTGTTGCGAATAGGGCAACCGAAAGAAGTCATAGACTTACTGATGCTAACTTCCTTCTGCAATTATCAACAGTCAGATACCAAAAAATAAATGAACTTATTTTTTGTTTTGATGAGTAAAAATGTATACATAGGGCATCGAGGGAATGCCATATGTATATAAAACCTCCCACAAAAGTGGAGACAATATACCAACATTTACAAAAATGGATTCATCCCACAGATAAAGACTATATAAAGTCTATCGTATGAAAAATGTTCTGCGTTTCTCTCTCAGATAGTCAGCTATACAAATTACTATAAGCTACACAAGTGACTTCACTTGGCTGCTTTTCCTCCACAGTACCTTTCCTGTAAACTGGGAAAAAGTTTTAAGAAACAAGGAACTAAATTAATTTACACCCAAGGAATCATCACAGTGAGTATAAAGAGAGCTATAACCACATTCCAGCTAAACTCATTTTCAGGTGCTGAAATTCTTTTGCTGCCATAGCACCCAATGAATTTGAAACAGAAACTGCATTTAGAATATGTAACATTTAAGACAAAGTTCTTAGTTACACCCACCATTAATAGAACATGAAGCATGTCTCTTCATCTCAATTCATAATCATGGATTCCTTCATATATACATATATATACACACACACACACATGCATACATACTTGCAGATACTCATCTCTTTCTGGAGTAGATCTTTATGTGCATCCATAGAAGAAGCTTAGTCCAGCAGTCCACAGCAGGATAGTTCTTGAGGATTTGAACTTTTATGAAGCATGTTAAGTAGAAGAAGATGGAGGAAGCTACAAATCAAAACTATGGCTGTTGAAATGGAAGATTGGGTGGTTGCATTTTCTCCTTAAATTTTTCATCCTGCATGCTTTAGCAACGCTTATCTGGAGAGTTGGAGGACCAGACACAATGACACCAACATCAACATGGCCCCAGCGATCTGATATGGATCCAAAAGTTTCTGCAATGACGATTACGAATATAGAGTTCATAAAAACCAATCAGTTTTACGGGAAACTAAAAGAATTTTAAAAAGCCCCATAATTACGAACTACTGTCCGTTTGTTTTAATGGAAGATATTTTGAATAATGTTTTTTGCACTCTTTGGTGCTTTGTATGAGATAAATTCAAAGTCAATGAAAATTATTTTCCTAATCTAACGGAAAATAAATTAAATTTGTTAGAAAACATTTTTCATTTTTTGAAGGCATAAAATATTTTTCACCATTATCATCTCACCACCTCTGCATCACTACCCATAACATGACCACCGCCATAGACACCGCCACCCCCCACCACTACAACCACCTCCTACCACTAGGGCCGCCACCATTGCCACTAATATTAACACTACTATAACCACTAGCGCCATCATTTTCAAAGCCACAACTAAGCAAACTAAGCAAAAGAAAATATTTTTCACAAAAAATATTTTTTTGAAAAAAAATTGCAAAAAAATTTTCTTAATGAAAATGTTTTCTACTGAAACAAACAGGGTGTAAAATCAAAAAAAAATTGGGGGGATACCTTTGAAGTCTGGTCTTTGCCCATATCGAATAGTGTTTGAAGTAGCAACACAATCCAGCCTCGACTCTTGTGCCCTTGGCTCATTGTCTTGTATGGTGTCAATCTTTTGCCCATCATCTTCATCTACCTCCCTTGCTAAAGTTTTTATTTCCCAAAGAAGCCACAGCCCAACCACAATGCCCCCAAAGATAATAGGACTTGCAAACATGCACACAGCAAATAAAAGCCCTTTGTACCACCAGGAATTAATACCAAAAGGATTTATATAGAAGATATGTAACAAGCCCACAGAAAGAACCAATCCAATTGTAGACACTATAATATAAATTCCAAACCACACGATATTTCCTGTGCCAACCAGAACAGAAATGCAACGTTTGTTGGGAATAGGGCAACCAAAAGAGGTCACGAACTTACTGACGTTACCCTCCTCCTGCGGTTACCAACAGTCATATACTAAAAAATAAATGAACTTATTTTTTGTTTTGATAAGTAAGCAAAAATTTATAGATAGGGCATTAAGGGAATGCCATATGTATACAAAAGTTTCCACAAAAGTGGAGACAATATAACAACCTTTACAAAAATGGAATCATTCCATGGATATATAAAGTCTATCGTATCAAAAATAGTATGCGTTTCTCTCTCAGATAATCAGCTGTACAAATTACTAAGAACACCCTTTGATCTACATAACATGGATTCTATTGCATCAAAAAATCTCTCATCTCGCTCCACCCAAACCAATCACATAAGAGACACAAATGAACTTTTATAAAATAATAAATAGAAATGATAATTAAGGAAGGAAACCACAAGTTGACTTACCAGTTGAGGTTCTGATTCTCGAGTGACATAAGTTTGAATCTCAAGATTCAACTTTTCTGAAAAAAAGGGACAAATCGATTCCATATCAAAACTATACAGAAGAGGAAGCTCATTCGATTGTTTCACTGCCCAAACTATTAAGACATTTCTCGGTAGACATGGTTTCCAGTCTTTAATACGGTGGAGAATATCACTCAAGATAGCCAGGAATGGTGATATTCCGATTCCTCCTGCAACTAAAATAAGGTTTTCATACCTAGAAAACAAAAATTACCCAGTCAGTCCATTAGATGAAAGGATTATAACTTAAAACAAGAAAATAAGATCTTGCCAATATCTTCACATGAAGTTGGTTGGAAGCTATCTAGAACAATTATTCAACTCTCCTTATTTTCCCTTCATGGTAATTGCACAACTTAGCCGATTCTATGTATGGTGAAATCACAAGATTTACAAACTAGTCCAACAAGTTATATACAGAAAATGATACTTGAGTTCAAAAATATAATATTGGTTTAGGGAAAAAATATGAGGCCAACTCGGGCCCCCCTACAACATTTTCCTTCTACTTTTTGGAACAGAGCCAAATTGCATAGAGCAATCAAAATGGTTTTTCTTCAATACTGGATATACTTTCATATCTCCATAAAACAATATAGCTAGTCACACTGATTCATCATAATTAGCATATGAAATGCACGTGTATATAATGAAAAGAATAGAATACGTACGCCAAATGGTATGGTGACTCATGCCCATAAGGCCCCTCTACAGAAACAGTTATGTTGAAATGACGCTGTAAGGGTTGTTCTATTGGAAGGTCCTCCTCGGGACGATTTAAGATACTTTCTCTTAGTTTTTCCGTCCATTCTCCAAGAACCTTAATGAGAATTGAAATATGATATTTACCGTCCAGAGGACTTGATGAGACACTGAAAGGATGCCATTGCAGCCAGGATAATTCTCGAACTTTAAGAAAAATAAAACTGAGGGCATTGTATTGCAAATCTACATCGTCAAGAAGGTATCAGTAAGAACTGTACTGAGATAGAAAAAATAGAAATAATTAATTGGGCTTTTGAGAGATTTTATTACTTCTAGGTTTTGAAAAAACCAGTTCCATCGTTCCGCATGGAAGGCAAGTGGCTGATATTACATTGACAGTCCTTCGTGATTGACAGAATCTCAGAAAGCGGTCGAGTATGAAGAGAAATATTCCTCCAGCAGCTATACTGAAAACAAAATCACCGACATGCATGGCGAAGAAGACAACGAAAACAATGTATAGCTGATGAGTGTAGAAGAATAATTCAAAATTTTGCCTCCTCACTGGTGGAAGTGATGTCACCCACATGAACAGACCAGCTGAAAGACTTATAACTCCTGGAAGTTTGGCCACCCCAATATTTTTCCACTCCAATATCTGCTTGAAACAATTAAGCAAAACTTAGCATCTTCTTCCATCTCCACATTCCTTTCATGCTTTCTAATACACAACAATAATTTTATGCATTTAGTGAAGGTAGAAAAGGCTCAATTTGCAGAGGAAACTAAGAATTGACAGAATTTTGTTCATAAACGTGTTAAGTCTTCCTTCAACTAATTTTGATAAGTACAAAATTCTATGGAATTTTGTAGAATTCAATAGTGGCATGGAGAGGAATGCTAAACCCAAGCTTGCATCTAACAAGCCTAAGTGCTTTGTTGGCTATGGCAGGCAATACATAATCTTGTGTTAAAGAGGTAAATCCCAAAACATTGTAAACTGAAGATGCTGTTCACCACATAGGCTTTTGAATTTCTAAAAATTTATTTTTTCTTGATACTGCCTACCTATTGCAAGACAATATGCAACATGCAATAATTATGACAGGAATGCAGAGTATTTATGTATTGGTAAGCCGCAATTTGATTACGTATAATGTGCATAAGCATGAAAACATAATCTGTCATAAAATCATGAACATGCCCTAAAGTTACATGACTCTCATGCAGCAATATGCTACAAAGCTGATAGAATTGCCTGGTTCCCCGTGAGCATGCTATAGAGTGAGTTTATGAGAAAGGAAAATAATTGTGCACATTTGGCATATATCTTTATAGTTGGATAATTGTAATCTATTATTTAGGTGAAAATAATTTGGCAACTTAAGAGATTGGGATTTTCTGGCATGTGGTCAGTAGTATGGTTAAACTTGAAGAAAAGCTACCAGTAGTTGATGCAACTAATACATAAGAGGACACTTGACTTTTATGTAATTACCTTCGATAATGCAAAAATTGTGGCATGGTAAAACTGGACTTCATAATGATGAGATACCACATTGGCAAAAAGTCTTGGTGATGCAGCGCGTGGTGGGGATGAGAATGGTGGATAGGTAGCGCACAAGGGTCGAAACTCTAACCCAAGGCTTTTGCCTTAAAACTCAAACTCTTTTATTAATTCAACTCTACCAATACACAAAAGGAGAATCTTATTTATAAACTTAAAACCCTAATCTAAAAAGGAAATTAAGATCCTAAGGAATTAAAATAAAAATCTCAATAATATAATCTAGAATTCTAACGAAAAGGAAATAAACTAAAACCTTATTTAAAAGATATCTAGAATCTTAAGCTAAACAAAATCCTAATTAATAAAATAAAATAAAATATTAAATAATTAAAATCTAATTGTAAATATTCATTTGAATTCCGCATCATTCGCCTCCACCAGAAAAAAGAACTCGACCTCGAGTTCGTCCTAAAATACTAAACGCGTCCATGCCAAATAATTAAATATTTTGAATAAATGAGCGGCATAAGTTTCATCTCATTCCATCTATTCTTGACCTTGAGACAATTGACAATGGTCACAAAACTAGATTTAATAACCTAATCACAGGCTTCAACAGTAATAAAATCAATGTGTTCTGCCTTGATAAAGTCTTCTGTTGGTGGACAATCAATAGAAGTGTACAAGTGAAGTGTATCCTTATGTTCAAAAGAATATTCATTGGGTTGAACCATTGTTCATCATAGAGGTTGCTAGCTCTTCAATGGCCAGAGAAGGAATAGAAGCATCAATCTTGTCTTGCTCCAGAAAAGGATAAAGTTGCTGAGTAGGCATCGAAGTAGGAAACTATTGAGTTAACACCCTATCTTTTGAAATTGCAGGTTTCAACAAAATAATTTTGTTATTATATATGAAGCTAAAGGTGTTATCTTCCCTATTATAAGTGGTACCAAAGTCAACAATCCATAGAAGGCTAAGTAGCACATGCGTAATGGCAATGAGAAGTACGTTGCACCAAATCTCATCAAAATAGTCACCCATCTTAACAGGGACCAAACACCTTTGGGATACAAAAATATGAGTGTTATTATCCCAAAAATAATTGGTAGGGTTGCGGGTGTGGTTCAGACAGTAGTTTCATCTTCAGAACACCTAATGCAGACACAACATTCATTGCATATCCTTCATTAATAACAATTCTACAAACTCTATTGGCACATTTAAGAAACGTATGAAAATTATTTGTGCGTGGCCACTCCATCAAGAGTTTGCACAAGGAAAAGGCCAAAATATGGAAGGAAAGTTTTTTTTTTTACTGGGTTAAAAAAAGAGGTGAATGGCTGTTGGGTTTGGGTAGCTCTGTTGGGTTGTGTAAGGCTGGGCTGGCCTAATGGGCTGGGATTAAAACAAATATTAGATGGCTAAAAGGGTAATGAGCTGTTGTGAAAAAAAAGGTTAGTAAGCTGAGTTTAAATAAACAAAATTAGTGGGTTTAAAATTTAGGAAATTGGGTGGGCTGGATCTTTATTTTATTTGGGGTGGACAAAGGTTGGGGAATGGGTTTTAAGTTATGAGTTGTGGCAAAAGAGAGGAAGGGTGGACCGGGTAAAAAAAAAAAGTGGGTCGGGGCATGCGGTACCCTTCTTCCTCGCCTGTGATAGGCAAGAGGGTACTAGGGTTTTGGTGTCTTGCAGCACACGGGGAGGTCGATGAGGAGGTCGAAGAGGAAGACGACAACACGAGGGGTTGGGAGTTTCGTCGACTGGTGGTGACGACAGTGACGGGTGGAGACACCGACTGTGGCTGCTGTAAACGTCGACTGTGGCGTCGACAACGCAAGGGGAGGGCGGCGTCAACTATGGTGTCTGCAGCGCGAGGGGGGGCCACCATCGATGGCCGCAACAGGAGATGCCGACTATGGCATCGACGGCGCGAGGGAAGGGCGTTGCAGACCTCGAAGGGGAGAGGAAAGCTAGCGCTCACACAAAGGTGGCAGCCTTGGAGGTCGTCGATGGTCGTCGATGGCGTCGTTGGCGATTAGCCTAGAGAAGAACGGTAATATGAGCTTCTTTGGCTGCAAAAAGGAGTCAAAGAGGAGAAAAGGATAAGGAATCCTGAGCCTAAGCTCTGATACCAATTGATGCAATACGCGCTGGGATGAAGATAATGGATAGGTAGCGCACAAGGGTCGAAACTCTAACTCAAAACTTTCGCCTTAAAACTCTAACTCTTTTAATAATTCAACTCTACCAATATATAAAATGAACCTCTTATTTATATGCTTAAAATTCTAATTTAAAAAAAAATTAAAATCCTAAAGAATTAAAATAAAAATCTCAATAATATAATCTAGAATCCTAATGAAAAGGAAATAAACTAAAACCTTATT
>JAOTRH010000024.1:18857297-18919393 GCA_034768845.1 Heliamphora exappendiculata | reverse complement strand
GATGCAAGAGCAACAGTTGTTGGATATTCACAGGAAAGCTCCGAGCAACGAGACTAAAACGACAGGCGTGACGGACAGGTGCACACCTCGATAGAAGCGAGTCTCATTTGCTATTGATTTGGTTAGTGGCGGTGATCTCTCCGATTGTGTGCACAAAGGGGGAGAGATGGGGCCACGTTCTTCAACAGAATAGTGACCTTTGTGGGGCACCCGGGTTGGGGTGCGGGCACCTCGGTGTAGAGGTGTGGGCCATGCTGTTTGGGTGTGGCAGATCGAAGACGACGACGACTGCAGAATCGACAACGATGCTGATTATCTTCTGGGTGGTTTGAAAAATTCAAGTCAATGTGGAGATCTTTCGTCTTACCAGAAAACTACAGGTAGATCAAAAGGGGAAAGGTGTGCAGGTCGAGGATTGCCGACAGTTCTTCAAGATGGCTGAAAGATTCGAGCCAAGGTGGAGATTGTTGGGATTGACTCGAATCTCAATATCAGATTTATCAGCTAGGTTTATTTAGCAGCTGTCCTATTGGTCATTTAGCAGCTTTCCTATTGTTGATTTAGCAGATGTCCTATTATTGTTTTAGCTGTTTCTGTTTTGGTAGTCTCCTATAAATAGAATAACTAGAGTCTCATATTATAGGTCAGAATTGAGAGGCTAGCTGGTAAAAAGAAGGGTGTCGAATTTTGTACTCTTTCATAAACGACACGGTACAATTTTTCTCTCTCGCTCGTGGACGTAGGCTGGTGTGGAGCGAACCACGTAAATCCTCGGTGTTATTTATTTTCTATTTTTTTGTGCGTGGTTTTGCTTCCGTTCGCGTTCAGGGATTGGTATTCAAATCCCAACAACTGGTATCAAAGCCGACGATGGACGATTCGAAACTGTGGTGGTTGATCGGAGCACATGTATTTTTTTTTTGATTTCGTATGGTATAAATCAAAAAAAATTTATTTCACACAAAAAAAAACAGCACATCAAGGGAAGTGGTGCACAGAACTTGTTTTTGAGTAAGAAATCACAATTTTTTTTACGGACACAGGAGCAAAAAAATTTTCCCAAACGGCGCACTTGGGTGGAGCAGTTTAAATCATGGTTGTTTTTGGAAACAGCAGAAAATCAAAAGTTTGAAAATCCCAAACGGAGCAACAGTTTAAGTGGGTTTGGGAATTGTTAGCTTTTGTGTTGCACAGTGAATGGATTTTACGTTATCAATGGTTGTGAATGGATAAAGGTTCTGATCCTGTGTGATAGGAGTACGAAATTAATTATTTAAATTTATTTTATTATATCGGCTCATATATATAATAAAATAATTTAAGGGGGAGGTGTATTCTAAGGTTTTCGGACGTTGCGAATTTATCGGTACGGTCAGATTTTTCGATTTCTGTACCGTTTTTTTGGATTCGACACATCGACTTAGATTGAAATTGATCGGGTACAACTGGATTTGATTTAGGCTGCGTGGGACAAGGATTACATATATCTGTTATTGCGACCAGTTCAGATTGTGGAGATTGTCAAACAAATCTAATGGCGTTAAAAAGTTCAGATTTTGTGACTGAACCTTTTAACAGCCACAACGACTTCACCTTATGGCAGTAAAAGGTGAATAATATTTTGACGCGCGAAGGACTTATAAAGGCTCGCAGAAATAAGTTAGAGAAACCAGAAATGATGAAGAATGTAGAGTGGGAAGAGATGCGGGACTTGGCGAACAGTATGATTCAGTTGTATCTCGATAACAGCACTCCTCGGGAAGTCATCAACGAAAGCGATCCGGTGGAACTCTGGGCTAAGTTGGAGAGCAGGAACAAGTCTAAGACATTGACGAATCGGTTGTCTTTAAAAAAACAGCTATATGTACTTCAGATGACAGAAGAAGCAAACTTTATAGAGCACTTGGACGAATTCAACAGGATACTGACGGAATTAGATTCTATCGGCGCGAAGATCGAAGATGAGGATAAAGCAATTCTCCCGTTGGTTTCATTGCCTTCATCATACGAGCATCTGACGACTACACTGATGTTTGGGAAAGATACCCTAGGATTAGATGAGGTTGTTGCTACTCTCATATCTCATGAGATGTTGAAGAAGATGGAGAGTGAAAGATCACATGGACAAGGCATCATGGTTGCATCAGGTAGCAGGGAAGTCAGAGGCAAGGCGACAGTGAAGCAAGATGGGTCCAAGAAGAAAGGTTGTTCCAAGTTGAGAGGTTACAAAGGAAAGTGCTACTATTGTGACAAGGAAGGTCATCTGAAGAGTAATTGTCTGAAGTACAAGGCAGACAAGGAAAAAAAACAATCATCAGAGACAGCGTTACAGAGGGCTCTGATTATGAAGAATCAGAGGTGTTCACAGCCACTTCAGGTCTGAGCAAATCAAATTGGATATTAGATTCTGGATGTTCGTTCCACATGTGTGCAGTCAGAGATTATTTTGATACGTATCAGGCATGCGATGGGGGTACTGTTAAGATGGCTAACAATACAGTGAGCAGAGTTGTCAGTATAGGGACAGTGCAATTTTGTAGGCTTGATGGGGCCGTTTGGATCTTGACTGGGGTTAGACATGTGCCGAATCTAAGGAAGAACTTGATTTCTCTGGGGATGTTGGATTCGAGAGGTTACGGGTTCTCATCTAGAGGTGGAGTTCTTTGAGTTTCAAAGGAAAATTGGGATGTACTGCAGGGACAGATGATTGACAACCTATACAGGCTCGTAGGGAATGTTGTGACAGGTGGATCTACTACCAAACATAAGATGAGTAGTACAGGCAGACGACGTACACGGAAAGAGTGTAAGGGTGATCAGAGTGAACAACAATTGCGGAAAAACACACAGAATAGGCGCAGGGGTACACGAAAGTGACGAGGTAGTACAAGTGCGCAGGTGAGCAAATCAGATTGCGTGCAGGATGCCGGCAAGATGTAAGAGCAACAGTTGTTGGATATTCACAGGAAAGCTCCGAGCAACGAGACTAAAACGTCAAGCATGACGGACAGGTGTACACCTCGACAAAAGTGAGTCTCATTTGCTCTTGATTTGATTAGTGGCGGTGATCTCTCCGATTGTGTGCACAAAGGGGGAGAGATGGGGCCACGTTCTTCTACAAAATAGTGAGCTTTGTGGGGCACCCGGGTTGGGGTGCGAGCACCTCGGTGTACAGGTGTGGGCCATGCTGTTTGGGTGTGGTAGATCGACAACGACGACGGCGGCAAAATCGACAGCGATACTGATTATCTTCTGGGTGGTTTGAAGAATTCAAGTCAATGTGGAGATCCTTCATCTTACCAGAAGGCTTCAGGCAAATCAAAAGGGGAAAGGCGTGCAGGTCGAGGATTGCCGACAGTTCTTCAAGATGGCTGAAAGATTCGAACCAAGATGGAGATTGTTGGGATTGACTCGAATCTCAATATCAGATTTAGCAGTTAGGTTTATTTAGCAGTCGTCCTATTGGTCATTTAGCAGCTTTCCTATTGTTGATTTAGCAGTTGTCCTATTGTTGTTTTAGCAGCTTCTGTTTTGGTAGTCTCCTATAAATAGGATAGCTAATGTCTCATATTGTGAGTGAGAATTGAGAGACTAGCTGGTAGAGAGAAGGAGGTCGGGTTTTGTACTCTTTCACATACGACATAGTAAAATTTTTCTCTCTCGCTGGTGAACGTAGGCCGGTGTGGGCCGAACCACGTAAATCCTTAGTGTTATTTATTTTCTATTTTTCTGTGCGTGGTTTTGCTTCCGTTCGCGTTCGAAGATTGGTGTTCAAGTCCTAACAAGATGTAACCTTCCATCTTTGTGATATTCTCTTCCTATTAGTTGTCCCTTAATTGTAGCATGCATTCCTTAGTCTTTTTTTTTTTTTGCGAGAGATTGACTTTACCATATATAGAACATTGCTAGTGCTACATATATAGGACTATGTACTATTGTACGTGTATGAAATATTGAAGAAATCAATTAAGCTCTTTACTCACATTCTCTACTCTCCTTATTTCTCATTATATATTTCAATATAATTTCATGGTATCGAAGCCATGGCTATTTGACTTTTCACTATTAACCATGTCTTTTGATGCTTTAATCTTTCTTTTTCATTGCCGATCAAATTTGTGCACTGCTGAATCTTAAAAACTGCTCAAAGCATGGTCCAAACCTACTCCATACCTTATCCTTACCCAGAAGGTTCCAACATTTTATTCTTAATTAATTGAGGAGATTCACTTTTAGAGTATTTTTTTGCTAAATAGCTTCTTATCCTTCATGTTATGGATCAATCGAATCCTCTTCAACCTATTTCTATCTTGGATGGCTCTAATTACACTATTTGGGCCCAAGCCATATCGAGTTTATCAAGAGAAAGAAACTTTGGCGTGTTATGTCACGCCCCAAAAATTCAGGGTCACGTGAAACACCTAACAAACCATCAATTTATAAAAAATAGAACTTTTACTGATAAACAATCATCCAAAATAATACAATTTTGGAATAAAAAGAGTGCCCAGGTTCACTCTCAGGATCACATGCAACCTGCTCATACAGTTATAATATACGGCCTCATGGCTTACAAAACATGCCTTTAGAAATAGGCAACAAATATGTAAATACATGCTTCTATAACAAAGGGAAAACTATACAATAGTTTTCGGCCACCACGACACAGCTAGATTAACTTCACGTGATTATCAACACCTGAAAAGGTTTTAACAAATCCCACTACGTGAGCCGAAACCCAATAGAAACAGACTATGATGCAGTAAAGCAAGATATGTAATCACATAGCATAAAGTAAAAAGTTTTACCACAGAAAATCCCAAGCTATCAACGTGTACACGCACGCACACACACGGATGAATGTCACATCCAAGTGATTCTACCATCTCGTGGCCTCAAAAATCTAGGCACTGGTATTGAGCGAGCATATAGACCCAAGTAACGCTACCATCCACCTGGCCACACATGCCTCATGGAGTAACAGAACCTTCTATACCCTAACACGATCTGTTTCATTTCCCAATTCACTAGTCGGCGGGTAGAGAAACCCATTATGTGCAGTTTTCTAGTCTTTCACCGAGAAGTAACTCGTTCCCAAATTTACCAGATCCGAAGATCCCAATACGGACCTTTTTGATTGTCACATCAAAACCAAAAACACTTACGTGAGTTTAACCCATCAAGGTTTCTCTCACCAAACCCACAACATCGTGAGTCCAACTCAAAAGATTTCTCTCACCAAACCCATTCGTCCCATCACATGTAATACACTAAGAATAGCATAAAATAAGCTTTCTATCTGTATAAATGTAGTTTAAAACATACAATATGCTATGTAGGCATTTTCAACCAGTAAAAAATTATAAAACTACACGTAGCACCCTTTAAAGACAACATAATCTAGGATCCTACCTTGGTGAGTCGAAACTCGAAATCTCAAAATTTAAACCTCGTTGAAATGAGAATTCGTCTGAATAGGTGCGAAGCCCACATCCCCGATAGCAAGGATTTGCTATCCAAACAGCAAAAACTAAGCCTCGGGCCTCCCAAAAGCTAGAGAGAAGGCAAAAAAAAGGTGTAGAGGAAGAGATAGACTTGAAAAGATATTTCTGGCTCAAAAATCAAGCCTGACAGGTCTTATAAAAATTCACGCCTGGGCACCACCGCTCGAGCGCCCAAGCACCGCTCAAGCGCACCCCTTGCCGACATACACCCTGCCATCCCACCACTCGAGCAGACATCTCACGGACCTAAACTTTGCCACTACCCCGCTCGAGTGCGCACCCACCGCTCGAGCGGCCAACGCTGGGGAAAAATCCAAACTTGGAAACTAAGCCAACCAAGCCCCCGCATGCATAACACATATACAAAATATGCTGTTCTTCACAACAAATAAAGTGGTAAACAAGTATATATGCAGTAAACGGAACACGTCATATATATTTCACAAAATAAAATGGTACAAGGTCTCACAACTCTCCCCCTTAAGGAATTTTGCCCCCAAAATTCACTATAAAGTCACAAGGTTAGGAGGTGAAAAGCTTCGGGTATCTAGCACGCACCCCAGACTCACTGTATGACGTCAGGAGGTGAAAAGTATCACTGCATGACGTCAACACCGCCCACTTGTTCCTATGGGGCATGAACATGTCCCACTTCCGGAACCTGAACGTATACTCGACCTCAGATACGGCCTCGGCCACGACCCCATCCCCGTCCCCGCGTAGACATAACTCTATAGAAAGGTAATATAGCAAGATAAGCTTTCCTATAACATGTTACTACGTAACATAAACACATAACACACATAAGCATTCTAACACATAGCTACTTAAGGTTATGTAAACACGCCTCACATACCGAGGAGAGCCAACAAGACGGACGCATCAATTTAAATAACCTATTCAAATTCCTTACTAGAAAATACATCGGCCAAACGCGTTTCTAACTTGGCTTCCAAATTTGTTAATCCAAAAGCCCGAAGGAAAGACTAGTCCACCCTAAGATCCAACCTCTATACCCACATATACATCAACTATCATGCTTAACAAACTATCAGCATGTTATAAAACACAGGCATGCAAGCATACATAGTCATTCTCACCAGGTGATGCACCATCTTTCCATGGTCTTAGGTATTCGAACCCAGAGCTCTGATACCAAGTTGTCATGCCCCAAAAATCTAGGATCATGTGAAACACCCAACAAATCATCAGTTTATAAAAGATAGAACTTTTACTAATAAACAAACATCCAAAATAATATAGTTTTGGAATAAAAAGAGTACGCAGGTTCACTCTCAGAATCACATGTAACCTGCTCATACAGTTATAATATACGGCCTTATGGCTTACAAAACATGCATTTAGAAACATGCGACATATATGTAAATACATGCTTCTATAACAAAGGGAAAACTATACAATAGTTTTCGGCCAGCACGACACAGCTAGATTAACTTCACGTGATCATCAACACTTGAAAATGATTTTAACAAATCCCACTACGTGAGCCGAAACCAAATAGAAACAGACTATGATGCAGTAAAGCAAGATATGCAATCACATAGTATAAAGTAAAAGGTTTTATCACAGAAAATTCCAAGATATCAACGTGTACACATGCATGCACACACACGAATCACTGTAACATCCAAGTAATTCTACCATCTCGTGGTCTCAAAAATCTAGGCACCGATATCGAGCGGGCATATAGACCCAAGTAACGCTACCATCCACTTGGCAACACAGGCCCCATAGAGTAACGGAACCTTCTATACCCTGACACGATCTGCTTCCTTTCCTGGTTCACTAGTCGGCTGATAGAGAAACCCATTCTGCGCAGTTTTTTGATCTTTTACCGAGAAGCAACTCGTGCCCAAATTTACCAGATCTGAAGATCCCAATACGGTCCTTTTTGATTGTCACATCAAAACCAAAAACACACACGTGAGTCCAACCCATCAAGGTTTCCCTCACCAAACCCACAACACCGTGAGTCCAACATAAAATGTTTCTCTCACCAAACCCATACGTCCCCTCACATGTAATATACTAAGAAAAGCATAAAACAAGCTTTCTATCCGTATAAACATGGTTTAAAACATACAATATGCTATGTAGGCATTTTCAATCGGTAAAAAAGCAAAAAACTGTGCGTAGCACACTTTAAAGAGAACATAGTCTAGGATCCTACCTCGGTGAGTCAAAACTCAAAGCCTCGAAATCTGAACCTCGTCGAAACGAGAATCCGTCTGGATGGGTGTGAAGTTCGCGTCCCCGATAGTAAGAATTTGCTATCCAACCAGCAAAAACTAAGCCCCAGGCCTCCCGAAAGTTAGAGAGAAGGCAGAGAAAAGGTGTAGAGGAAGAGATAGACTTGAAAATATATTTTTTTGCTCAAAAACCAAGGTTGACAAGCCTTATAGAAATTCACACCTGGGCACCACCGCTCGAGCACCCAAGCACCGCTAGAGCAAACCCCTTGCCGGCATACACCCTGCCATCCCACCGCTCGAGCGGACATCTCACAGACCTAAACTCTGCCACTATCCCGCTCGAGCGCGCACCCACCGCTCGAGTGGTCAACGTTGGGAAAAAACCCAAACTTGGAAACTAAGCCAACCAAGCCTCCGCATGCATAACACGTATACAAAATATGCTGTTCTTTACAACGAGCAAAGCGGTAAACAAGTATGCGATTTTATCCTGCGATTTAGTATGCGGTTTTACCCCGTGGTCTATGATTTTACCCCATAGTATACGATTTTATTCCGAGAATGTATGTTTATGTACGGATCTTTATCTCAATGTTAGGACTGTAGTTGTGGCGTGTGAGGGCTGGTTGTATGTATCATGGATTGCATGTACTGCATTATGGGACGAATAAACCAATTTTTAAACTATTTTAAGAGTCGTGTGAATCGCGATCTAAAAACTATTTTCCAACTATTTTCAAGGCTCCTGTGAGTGAGTCAAAACATGGTTTGTATCTTCGCTTTCCCTTGCATGTGAAATTATTTTTCGGTCTTGAAAAAGAGTCTAAAACTGTATTTCGATTTCCTAGCATATTTTGTTTATACTGTATGCCTGTCTAGTTTCTGCTGAGCCTTATCTCACGGTGTGGGATTTTCTTTTCTCCAGGTACTAGTCACGCAGGTTGATCTGGAGGTGCTGGAGAGGTGAAAAAGTTATAGTCTTCCTTTTTATTTCTATTTGTCTCATGTATGCTTAATGCATGTTTCTCGGCGTTGGAGCCTTGTAATGTATGCCGTTTGGCATTTATATACAATGCATGTATGATTTAATTTGAGAGTGTATTCTCGGGTTGGGTGTATGTTTGGTTGTTTATGGGTGTTTCACATGACCTGTAGTTTGGGGCGTGACACATTGGTTTTGTAAGACCTCAGAAAACTTCAAATGTGTTCGGTGTGCTGGTGAGTATGAAAATAGAATGAAAAAAATTAGTAAATATACTGAACAAAAGACCGTAAAGGAACTGAATATAATGAGAACTTAAAAAAATGATGCTTGTATGGAAATAAATGATAATAAAACAATAGAAACCTCACCCACAACACCATCGGAGGAGAGAAATGAGCGTTTAGAGAAAAGTCGTGGTTCCTAAGGTTACTTCGTGTGTATATCCACCCCAAATGGTCCATCGGGGGTGTGAATAAGAAGTCTTCAATCTAATACAAGCTCCAAAGACTCCTCTAGGGCAAGCAAGAACACAAAAATGGCTTGGAAAGTATAAAATATTGGGTGAGAATGGATTTTGGCAGAATAAGGGTGTTCTAGAATTGTTCTCCTCTCTTTTGGCTTAGAGACAACGTTTATTTATAGGCAAAACGAGCAAGATAGGCCCCATCTGAAATGCTTCCATCTATCCAAATTGGGATAAATATGGCGGCTGTTACCTTTTTTCTTTTTAACAGTTCAGGCCACTACCTTTATGCTTTTTACAATACTGGCCGCGACCTTTGGTGGTGGAAAGAGTGGCGATTTGTTTACAAATGTTGTACCCGTGACAAGCAATGTTACAGTGAAGATTAAAAAGATTCGGCGAGAATCAAAAGGTTGCGGCCGTGATAAATGAAGGTCACGACTTGGGCTATTGGATGATTTTTTTTGTGTTTTTACTTGTCTTGGAGTATACTTTCAAGCTTGATTCTCATTCTTTCTTCATCGGGGTGCATTTGAGACGGGTGCCTAAGATTCAGCTTGGTCAAATTGGGGTGTCTACAGGTTCACTCTCGTCATTTCAAGTGACTGTGAATTTCTTCTATTTCTTTCAACGAAAGTTCGAATATTCTTTAACCATATATCTATATCTTTTGCATTCATAATATTGGATTTTAAAAATTTGGCCTCTCGACCCCTTTTTAATAAAATTGGACATATTTTTTATTTTTTCTCTACCATGCTTCTTTTGTGATTTTTTTTCCTGGTTAGCCTTTTTAGTATTTAAAAACTTTTCAAACTTTTTCACAAAAATAGCAACCATATTAGAATCTAAATCATCATTAGAGTCACTTATAAAATCTTGAGCTAAAGAAAATGCCAAAATTTTAGAAGCCTTTTTATTTTAAAAATTTAGCTAATAAGTTTACAGATTTCTAACCAAACTTTCAACAGAAATAGAGTTAATGTCTTTACTCTTTTCTATTACTGTGAATTTTGATTTAAAACATTCGGATAAAGATCTAATAATTTTTTGAACAATTTTAGAAGATGAGATTTTTTCTTTGAGATTAAAAGAGGCATTCATAACATTACTTAATTTAGCATAAAAATCGTCAAAACTTTCATCGTTTTTCATACGCAGAGTTTCAAAATTTATTGTGAGACATTGAAGTTTTAAAATTTTTACAGTATCAGTCCCTTCATGAGTGACTTGCAATATGTCTCATGCTTCTTTAATCTAGTCACACATACTTATTCTACGAAATTCATCTTGTGTGACTCCACTAAAGATAGTATTTATGGCTTTGTTAATCCAGACTGCATCATCAAAATTGGGTCTTTCTCATCTAGCCAAAGGCTTACAGACGGTTTCTCCGTCAACAATAATGGTAGGAGCCTTGTAACCCTCA
Source organism: Heliamphora exappendiculata (assembly GCA_034768845.1). Lineage (NCBI taxonomy): Eukaryota > Viridiplantae > Streptophyta > Magnoliopsida > Ericales > Sarraceniaceae > Heliamphora > Heliamphora exappendiculata. Next base: position 18,908,799 of record JAOTRH010000024.1, on the reverse strand, counting down.
ACTACGAAAAACTAAATACGTTCGTCAATTGATTTTAGAAAAGCCTTTATTCATACTTTTCAAAAGGGATAATTAAAGCCGTCAAGAAGTGGTGGTTTACCGGTTAAAGCGCCTTCTTTTAAAAAATTCATTTGTTGCAAATCAGTCAATGGATCACCTTTAAAAAAATTTAAAAATTTTTTAGTAACTTGCTATAATACCAATTGAAAATTTCTATTTATAAATTGATTTGCACTAATTGATTTAATCAAAGAAGTCAAACGCCGCAAATAATTAACCCATAATCAATAGCACATGCAGAAAGCAAAGCAAACACAACCACACAAGGCATAATGATTTTTATGTGGAAAAAAACCCAAAATCGGGCAAAAAAATCACGAGACCACTCTAGGTCTAGGAGAATCAAACACTATAATAAAATATTAATTATAAGAGAATCTTACAAATCCTGTTGAATCCACAACCTATAATAGTAAGCTAACTCCTCTGAATCCACGTGCACTAACTCTGTGTTTGACTGCAGCTAGAATCCACTACCAAATTTTAGATGTTGAAAAAAATCCACCACTAGACTTCAAACCCTTGAGAATTCACTCAAGAGGCTCCACGAACTCACAAGAACGTTAAAGGTTTGATTGCCATGATGATTAACTTGACTGCGCAAAAGCTAACTAATCATCAAGTTGAATTGTTGACTGGCTTGGGAGTAATCAATACAGGAAGCTCCTTGGCAGTTAGGGTTTCAATATAATAATTAAGGAGGCACCCATAAAGAAACCCTAGCTGTCCTATTTATAACCGTCTACCAAATCACAAACCCTAGCAGCAATTCTAAGTCAGTTCACGCCACGGATCGCTCGATCGGTCAAGTCAGTATTGCAGCATTTTGTTGCAGAGCCTAAGATACCAAGAGGTTGAATTGATCGCTCGATGGACCGCTCAAGGGGTCTGTCGAGCAGTCAGACACCACACAGCTTTTTGATTTTTTTTGCTCATTTTTTTCACTGCGCTGCAATATTAAACCATAACTCTAATAAAATAATTGTTAAAATATCAACGAATAATATTAAATTATTAATAAGTTGACACAGATTTACCAAAATATAAATGAATCAAAAAGAATTAAATGGGAGTCTTAAATTTCTAACATCATTGTTAATTCCATCCATTTTTCACTGGAGGTCTTGAATTCGACTTTTCTTTAACCTTTTGAAATCACATCCACGAGAATTTTATGGTTCCCTGTAGTCCATAAACCTAGACAATTGTAGGTACGAGTCAATTTTAAGTAATAACATAAATAACAAGAGGAAACTTACTCCGTAGGGTTAAGCATGCGTGATATGCCTCAAAAGCATATACATTTGAATATATATTTTTTAATTGGAATGGGTCATGGCCTCAAAAGCATATACATTTGAATACATATTTTTTAATTGGATTGGGTCATGTGTGATATGCCTCAAAAGCATATACATTTGAATATATATTTTTTAGTTGGAATGGGTCATGGCCTCAAAAGCATATACATTTGAATATATATTTTTTAATTGGATTGGGTCATGTGTGATATGCCTCAAAAGCATGTACATTTGAATATATATTTTTTAATTGGATTCGGTCATGTGTATAACTTGTCAAGTTTGTTATTAATAGAAAAAAAATTGATCCGATATCTGTAGTTATGTAAATAGCTTACATTATTTACAAATAAATGAGTGGGAAATCTAAATTTTAAAATAGGTAAAAAAAAATATTTTTCAATCGCATAATTAAAGATATTGGATGAGCTTTATATTTTGCATGAATAACAAATTCAAAATGTTCTACATAGTGAATTAATCCGATGAAAAATAAATAAATTCAAAAACCATGTACATTCATGACTGATTTGAACCAATTAGAACTGAGTTTTCCAGGCAAAATAAGCAAAACATTCCAGGGAACAAAAAGTCGTACTAATGAACATTTTCCACAATTAATTCGTTCACACTTGGAGTATTAAAAAATTAAAACTGTTAAGAGGTTTAACTTTTTAAATAAAAAAAAGAGAGAAACAGTGTTTTTTATTATTTAGGATAAGTTTTTCATGTTAATTTTTTTTGTTTTAAGTTTAATGTCTAATTATGATCTTTTATTTTCTTTTAAGTTGTGGTGTTTAAGAGATCAGAATAATTTTTTTTTTTGTTATTTGGAGTAGAGTTCATTTTTTATATTGAATATATTATAATTATTTTATTAAAAAAATTAGATTGTTTAAAATATGAAGTTATGTTCTTAAAAAGAAAAGTGAAAAAATAATAATTAACCCTTTCTGAATGCCAAATATGGATTAAAAATTGTGCTTTCAAATTTTTAAAGACAAATTATAGAGAACAATCTGTCGGAATAACTTAACAGTTTAAAATTATCACTGGGATCAATCATAAATTTGAAGGTGTTGTTTTTGACTTCAGCTGGAAGCTTCTTGAATTAACTGGCACCTATGATTGATAGGCAATTGCAGTGTATAGCTAGTCCCAATGGGTTTAATCCCAATGGATTGGTTTGTGGGGAAAGTAATGGGAAAAGTATTTTACTAAAAGGGTGAAGTAAAAAAAATTAAATAATTAATTTTGTCACTTGTTTAGTTTGTAAAAAAGTTGATAAAAAATTTAATTTTCAATTTTCTTGTGATACATAATTAATCTTATACGTTTTATAGAATTTGTTTTATGGAAAAAAATTTCTGTAAAAAAATATTTTCTTGAGATTCATATTTTACTGCATCGATTGCACAAACATGTAGAAAAGTAAAATAGTTATTTTTTTCTTTTTCTCTTTTTTTTTTATGTTAAATGAACGAAGCCTAAAGTTTGAAATTTGAGATTTTATTCTTTTTAAAATTATAGATTTTGCATCAATTTTAATTGAATATTCTGCTAACTACTGAATATGGTGATTAATTTTTCATAATTAAGTTAAAATGCGTATAAAATGGTATGAGATATTAAAAATGGAAAAAAATGTCAATGGGGGAGAAACGTCAAATGATTTGGACTGATGTAATTAATCATGCCAAGTAAATGTTATTTCTTCCTCTTCCAAGTAGCAAGGAAGACCATTCATGTTACAGTCATAACAGGGTTAAGGTCCGGTTTTGAAAGATTTGGGGTTCAAAGCAAGCAATAGAAAAGGGTTTTATAATTTTTTATACATATAGTAATTTTATAAAAAATTATTACAAGAGTTTCAATGAATTAAAATTTTCTTTTATTGTTTCACAATTTAATAATATTCAATTTACACAAGTTATTTTTTTTTTGAACAAACTTTTTAAACAAATAGCAAACAAAAAAATAGAAAAAAAACATCCAGCGAAGACTGTATACATATAATAAACAATTATAAAAAATACAAATCATGGTATTTAATCATTCAACCATTTAAAAGTGAAAAATTCCGTTTACCAACTGATTTGCACTAATCAATTTTCTTAAATAAGCTAAACGCTACAAAAAAACTTAATACAACCAATCACACAAGCAGAAAATAAAAGAAACCACAATCACATATGAGACGGCACTTTTCATGTGGAAAACTCCAAATAGAGTAAAAACTACGAGACCACACCAGGTCTAAGAAATCAAACACTATATAATCGTTAGTTACAAGAAAATCTTACTAACCGACATTGCACCCATAACCAAATGTTTGAAAGCCTACTCCTACCGAATCCACATATATCAATTCTTGTGCTTGACTGCCGCTAGAACCCACCACCGGACTTCACTGCTGACGGATTCCTCCACCAGACTTCAATACTTGAGACTCCTCTCAAGCGACTCAACGAACAGATTGTTGAAGGTTTGGATCATTGATGGTATCTTGAAGGTGCGAAAGCTAAATGATCATCAATACGTTGTAGGCTAGCTTGTGATGCTTCTTAATCAACTAAGAAGACACTTTGGCAGCTAGGGTTTCACCAAAATACAAAGGAGGCACCCATACAAGAAGCCCCTAGCAGCCTATTTATAATAACCTCAAAAACCTAATCTACTGCACTAAAGAAATTGTTCCTCGCACACATGACCGATTGATCGATCTTTTCAGCCTTGCGGTAATTTGTTGCAGACTGAGAAACCGAGAGTTGCTAAAGACCGCTCGATGGACCGATCAATCGGTCTATCAAACGGTCTGATACTGCGACTAGCTTTTCACTGTTTTCTGCTTCTCATTTGTTGCGCTGCAATATCAAACCACAACTTCTCAAGAACAAGTGTAAAAATATCAACGAATAAAATAAATAAAGTAAAATAATCATTTGTCATAGATTTACCAAACTAAAACGAATTAGATCGAGGCCAAAATTCGTAACAATCTCCCTCTTTGACAATTCTGTGACAAAATCCCGACAAGCCAACTAATCCAATTAAACAAGCTAACAAAACGATACGAAAAAAATACTGACTTGACATAACAAAAAAACTTCTACAAAAAAATTCTCCCCCTCAAACTAAATAAAAAAAATACGTAAAAACAATTAAACCCCCTCAAACACTTCTATCTCCCCCCTTTTGGCACAAATTGACAACCAAACCCAAGATAAATAACACAAAACTTTTTGAGTAAGGAACAAGATTAAAGAATAAGCACGAGAACCAAGCATATGTTCATTCACTTAAAATTACAAATTCTAGTCAAATTGATAAAAAACATACGCTGAATCCAAGATAAGCTATATTCATGTATGAACAAACATAATCAGAGTAGATTCTATATGAAGCAGTATGTGTGTGACTTGAAACATTTTCAGATTCTAAGATTAAAACCTGACTGGGATTGAAATACTGAGTCACATTTATTTATCAGAAATCAAGAATGTCACAAAGTCAAACCAGCGTTGACCCAATTCACTTTATATGCTAACTCCCGCTAAACTAGAGCCTGCAAACTTTTCTTGCTCTTTTTTTTATTATTATGCTTTTACAGGTGGTTTTAACACTAGTACGAACAAAAAAGTAAGGTTCGCATAGGTAGTTATTTTCTAAGCAAATTTTTGACACAAATTTCAAGGTGACTGCACACTAGTACGTACGAAAAGACAAGATCCGCATAGGCAACCATTTTCTCAAGCAAAACAACAGAACCAAAAAAACGAAAGAATGTAAACATGAAGATCAAGAGGGTCACCACTATGTGGTCATTTTGTGACAACTTTAGAAAACTGAAATATAAGAGAGACCCAAAGATAAAATTGATCCCATGTGCGGAAGATCCTTGCATCTATCAATGTTCAAGTGGTGTACAGAATAGACTCATATCTGAAAGCGTTTTATCCATTATGAACTAGCTTACCCAAAAATCAGTGCGGAGTTAATCTCAAGGTCTAAAAAATGGGATTTCAGCCAAAAGAAAAAATAATGCACAGAAATGTACTCAACCTTTAATAAAGTTCCCTACAATTTTTTTTTAAAATGAAAAAAAAAACAAAAAAACTCAAACACATAAAAACAAGACTTAAAACAAACAAAGGACTATGACTGACTACAAATCTGTCTAGATCACTTTTTCGTACCCAAATTTTTCTAACCTTGGCTCTGTCAGCCACATTATAATATTTGGAAATGGGTTTAGGCAGATTATTTTCAGTCCATGTTTTAGGATAATGCAATCTATTCCTAGAATCAAGCATATCATCAATAAATCTACCTTTTCTAGGGACATGAGAATATCCAGAATAGTAACCAAACATGTCATGCAACTGAAAACAATTTGGTCTAATGTGTCCATTGATCCCACGATAATGACACACAGAAATGAATCCATGTTGACTTACCTCACAATGTTGAATAGTTGTTCTACCCTTCTGATTCTTCCACTTTCCATTTGCTTTGGCTGAACAATTTGCAGGTGATCTTTTTGAGCCACTTTCTGCTTTCACAAATTTTGGTGTGGACTCAGGTAAATTGGCTGACCAATTTTTTCTTTTCCTTTGTACGGTTTGCTTGATGAAGCATCCGTGAATCCAAGCCCAGTCCTGTCAATTACTGCCTTTTGTATCCAAAGCATGTCATCCAAGGCTTTAGTATCTGTATTTAATTTCTTGAAAATAGCTTGATCATTCAAACAATCAGTTTCTAGTTTAACAAATTTACATTCAAGCTCCTTCTTGGAATTAATACAAACACTCAGTTCTTTTTCAAGTTCACTTAGTTTAGTCATTCTAGTCTGACTTAATTCAAACAAGTTATTTCTTTCTTTTTCACACAGGGTAAGTTTTTCACACAAGGTTTGTCTATTATATTTTAACTTTCCTACCAGAGCTTGAGCTTTAGTTAGCTCTTGCTTGACACCATCTTTCTCTTTTTCACACAGTTTATATTCTTTAACCAGTTTAGCATTGTGCTTGGTCAACTTAAAACACTATTTGTACAGTTTATCATAAGCTTGTTGAAGAGTTTCATCGTCCTCACTTTCTGAAGAGTTTCATCATCCTCACTTTCGTCATCATTGTTAATTTTCTCATTTTTAGAATCTTCAAAATTTTTAGACTCACTAGATTCTTCATGAACAGAAGCAACAAAAGTTATAATTTCCCGATCATCACACTCAGGGTCCTTCTCATCACTCGTGTCGGGTTCACTTTCATCATCCCAAGTGACTGTGAATCTTTTTTGTTTCTTTCTAAGAAGGTTCAGGCATTATTTAGCCATATGTTCATGTCCTTTGCATTCATAGCATTGAATTTCAGAAATCTAGCCTTTCGACCCTTTTTTAATAAAATTAAAATATTTTTGGCTTTATCTTTACCGTGCTTCTTTTGTAATTTTTCATTCTGATTAGGCTTTTTAATTTTAAAAACTTTTTGAAATTTTACACAAAAATAGCCATCATATCAAGGTCTAAATCATCATCTGAGTCACTTGCAGAACCTTGGGCTGAAGAGAAAGCCAGATTTTTTGAAACCTTTTTGTTTTGAAAATTTAGCTAATAGGTTAGCAGGTTTCCAACTAAATCTTCAACAGAAATAGAATCAATGTCTTTACTTTCTTCTATTGCTGTGACTTTTTGTTGGAAACGTTCGGGTAAAGATCTAAAAACTTTTTGAATAATTTTAGAAGTCAAAATTTTTTCACCAAGATTAAACGAGACATTCACAATATCGCTTAGTTTTGTGTAAAAATCATCAAAATTTTCATCGTCTTTCATACGAAGAGTTTCAAAATTTGTTATGAGAACGTTAAAGTTTTGAGATTTTTACGGTATCAGTCCATTCGTGAGTGATTTGAAAAATATCGCATGCTTCTTTAGCCAAGTCACACGTACTAATTCTACAAAACTCATCTTATGTGACTCCACTAAAGATAGCGTTTATGGCTTTTCTATTCCAGCCTGTATCCTCAAAGTTAGCTCTGTCCCATTTAACCACGAGCTTAGGGACGGTTTCTCCATCAACAACACTAGTGAGACGCTTATAACTCTCAACAACGGAAAGCCATACTCTTTTTTTAATAGATTTCAAAAAAGCTCTTATCCTGACTTTCTAGGAAGGGTAATTATGGCCGTCAAGAAGGGGTGGTCTACCGGTCAAAGCGCATTCTCTAAGAAAATCTATTTATTGCAAATCAGTCAATGGATTACACCAAAAAATTTTACAAAAAAAATTTGTGACTTGCTCAGATGTCAATTGAAAAATCCCGTTTACCAACTGATTTGCACTAATCAATTTTCTTAAATAAGTTAAACGCTGCAAAAAACTTAAAACAACCAATCACACAAGCAGAAAATAAAACAAACCACAATCACACACGGGACGACACTTTTTACGTGGAAAACCCCAAAAAGGATAAGAATAAAATTTTATTAATTTCAAATTTAAAGAGAATTAAAATAAGAATTTGAACCAATAAAATTGTGACACCTAATTATTTAATATATAAATTTTTAAATTTTTAAAAAATTCTAGATGGGGATTTTGAAGCTTAGATAGCATACAACGTTTTGTTATATGTAATAATATATGTACAATTATTGCTTATTTTTGTATTTTTTTAAAATTCATTCATATTTTTGTAAAACAAATTATTTTTCAGAGTTGTTGAATGAGAGTAGTTAAAAATGTATAATAGTTGATTTAATTAAAAGATGAAAAACTTACTGACCATAAAAATAAAGGTAAATTATACTGACCACCCATCTAGTTTCTAACAAAAACAGAAACCTCCCTTGTGATTTCTGAAATATCACAAACCCCCTCTCAGATTTAATTTTTACATCAAATTAGTCTAACCGTTAAATTTTTGCTTTGCTGCGTCTTGTTTAATGTGTTTTTTGAACAAATTTTTATGTTCCAATCCGTTCATTACGTAGAACTCGTCGAGTTTATTTAGCATGTAAACTTTCATATTCATTTGATACATGTCGCTAAATGATTGAGCAATATTTTTTAACAACATTCTTTTAAATTATAATTTGTATTTATTTATTTATAAAATAATATTAGGAGATGTTATTCAATCACTTAGGTACAAATATTGGATAAATTTAAATTTTCACATGTTAAACAAACTCAAAGAGTTCTACGTAATTAATGGATTTGATCATAAAAATTTATTCAAAAAATGCGCCAAATAAGGTGCAGCTGAATGAAAATTTAACGATTGAACTAATTTGATGTAAAAATTAAAACTGAAAGGAGGTTAGTGACATTTCAAAAACTATAAATGAGGTTTGTGTTTTTATCAAAAATCATAGGGGTGGTCAGTGTAATTTACGCTAAAAATAAATAAATAAACAATTATCCAAACTAGGTACTAGTCTGGACCAAATCTATATCATTGTCTTCCAAGTTTCCTCAAAGCTAACTTCACATTCAAAATCTATATATGTTGTGTGTGTGTGTGTGTGTGTGTGTGTGTATTGTTGAGTGGTGAAGAAAAATCACAGTTCTAGGTTGACCACTCGAGCGGGCTAACACGGTGGTAGTCTTGGGCTAGGGACAGCTCGATCGATCAGTAGTTCGCTCAAGTGGGCTTATATGCAGAAAGTCTCGGGCTAGTGTCCGCTCGAGCGGTCAGGGGTTCGCTCAAACAGACCCATCGCGAAATAATTTTTAAGTGCGGCGATTAGGGTTATGTTTTAACTTTAGAGGCTTGTTCTTTGTGCGAGTATTGTACGTTTTAGCCTAGAGAGACTGTGACAAAGTCAAGAACAACATTACTCTTTATAATCCTCCAATCGATATAGTGAAGTGTGATCTCGTGGACGTACGCACGCCTTGTCGAACCACGTAAATCTTGTGTGTGATCGTGTGATTACTTGTTTTCTTTCTTCTTCATTGTCATTTCGTAGTTTGTGCATTCATGATTGATCTTAGACGGAATTAGTAATTGCATTCAAATCCCCAACAACTGATATCAAAGGTTGGTTCAGAGGTTGACGAATATATATGGAAGAAGAAGAAAGATCGACAAAAATCGAGAAGTTCGACGGTTTGGACTTCGAATATTGGAGGATGCAAATAGAAGACTATCTGTATGGGAAGAAGCTATACTTGCCGCTCTTAGGATCCAAACCAGAGGGCATGAAGGATGAGGATTGGGCGTTGCTTGACAGGTAGGTGCTGAGAGTTATATATCCGATTGACATTGTCCCGGTCCGTGGTGCACAACGTGATCAAAGAGAAGACTACAACAGATATGATGGCAGTACTGTCAAGCATGTACGAAACGTCATCGGTAAATAATAAGGTACATCTTATGAAGAAATTATTCAATCTTAAGATGGTCGAAGGTACACCTATTGCATAACATCTAAACGAATTTAATATCATTACACATCAGTTGTCTTCAGCAGAAATCAATTTTGACGATGAAGTCAAGGCCTTGATTGTGTTGGCTTCGCTGCCAAACAGTTGGGAGGCTATGAGAACGGTAGTGAGTAACTCTACTAATAAGAATAAACTAAAGTATGACGATGTCAGAGACTTGATTTTGAGCGAAGAAGTCCGCATAAGGGATTCAGGTGAGGTATCAAATTCGGGGACGAATGCTGGTACAGCTTTGAATGTTGAAGCATGGGGTAGAGGTAATGACATGAATCAGAACAATGGCAGGTTTAAGTTTAGAAGAGGCAGAAGCAAGTCCACATCGAGACGACAGCCTAAATGCTGAGGTTGTGATAAGACTGGCCACATTAAGAAGAACTATAGGGAGCAGAAGAAGAAGGCTAACGGTGAGTCAGCCAATGTTGTGATAGAGAACATCCAGGATGCCTTGCTCCTATCAGTTGACAGCCCAAATGATTCATGGGTACTAGATTCAGGAGCCTCCTTTCATACTATGACGCATCGAGAGATCATGGAAAATTATATTGCAGGTGACTTTGGCAAAGCATATTTGGTAGACGGGAGGCGTTAGACATCGTGGGTACATGCGATGTTAGAATCAGAGTCCCAAATGGTTCAATATGAAAGATACACAAGGTACAGCAATACCTAAATGGATGAGAAATTTGATTTCTGTTGGACAGTTAGATGCTGAGGGTCATTATGTGACCTTTGTTGGTGGCACGTGCAAAGTCACCAAAGGAGCTATGGTAGTGACTCGAGAAACGAAGACGGGTACCCTATACATAACCACAAGTACAAGGGATACAATGGCACTGGCAGATAGTGGTTCAGACATAAGTTTGTGGTATCAGAGGCTGGGACACATGAACAAGAAAGGGATGAAAATTCTGTAGTCAAAGGGTAAGTTACCAGGTTTGAAATCTGTAGAGTTTGATTTGTGTGAGGGTTGCATATTCAGGAAGTAGATGAAGGTCAGCTTTTTGAAAGGTAACAGGATACCAAAGCTAGACAGGCTAAAGTTGGTACACACAGATCTGTGGGGTCTTTTTCCACTTGTATCTCTTGAAGGCTCGCGATATTATGTGACATTCATTGACGACTTCAGCAGAAAAGTGTGGATTTATTTTCTGAGAAATAAATCTGATGCGTTTGAAGTTTTCAAGAAGTGGAAAGCATTGGTAGAGACTAAAATCGGGTTGAAGCTGAAGTGTCTGAGGTCATATAATGGAGGTGAATACACAGACGAGAGATTCGGGAGTTCTGCGTAGCTAGTGAAATCAGATGGGAGAAGACAATTCTAGGAACGCTACAGCAGAATGGCATGGCTAAGCGGGAACAGAACGCTAAATGAGAGAGCCAGAAGCATGAGACTTCATTCTGGGCTACCCGAATCTTTTTGGGCTGATGTAGTGAACACATGAGCCTATCTTCTAAATTGGGGACCGTCAGTACTGTTGGGTTTCAGAATTCCAAAGGAGGTATGGAGCAGAAAGAAGGTGAACCTATCCTTTCTGAAAGTATTAGTTGCACGTCATATGTTTATATTGATTCTGAGGCTAGAAGTAAATTACAACTAAAGTCCAAAGTTAGTTATCTTATTGGATATGGTGATGAAGAGTTTGGCTATCGATTTTGGGATGACAAAAATCGAAAGATCATCAAAAGTAGGAATGTGGTGTTTAATGAATAGGTGTTGTACAAAGACAAGTCAAAGGCTAAGATAGACAGTGCGTTGCAGAAAATGACTAAATTCGAGTTCATTGACTTGGATGATATTTTTGAGAGAGCCAAATAGAACGGGGATGAGAAAGATAAGGAGAACGTGAACCCATAGGTGAAACACAGTACACCAGTGACAGCAGTTAGGAGGTATTCCAGGAGCATCAGACCGCCATAGTAGTTTTTACCGTCCCTGTTCTACATACTACTCACTGACAATGGTTAGCTAGAGAATTATGAAAAAGCCTTGTAGGCAGAGTGTTCGATGAAGCGGGAGTTAGCGATGAAGGATGAGATGGATTTCTTGCTGACAAATCAGACATGAGAGCTGGTAAGAAGGTACTGCACAACAAGTGGGTCAACAAAGTGAAGGAAGAACATAATGGCAGCAAGCGCTACAAAAAAAGATTAGTTGTCAAGGGATATCAGCAGAAGGAAGGAGCTAGCTTTACTGAAATCTTCTCCTTGGTTGTGAAGTTAACAAAAATCAGAACAGTGATGGGGATTATTACTGCAGAGGATCTGTTTCTGGAGTAGTGGGATGTCAAGACTACGTTTCTTCAAAGTGAGTTGGAAGAAGACATACATGCGCCAGCCTGAGGGATTGGCAGTGAAAGGCAAGGAAAACATGGTCTGCAAATTGAATAAGAGCTTGTATGGTCTAAAACAAGCTTCAAGACAGTGGTACAAGAAATTTGATAGCTTCATGTAGAGTATAGGGTTTACTAGGCTGGAGGTAGATCATTGCTGTTATGTCAAGAGTTTTGACAGCTCATATATCATTCTGCGACTGTACGTAGATGATATGCTCGTTGCGGGATGTGCATCGAGGAGATCAACAAGCTGAAAAAGTAGTTGTCAAAGCAATTTTCCATGAAGGATTTGGGAGCTACAAAGAAAATCATTAGGATGGGAATAGTCAGAGACAGAGCTGCAGGGACCGTGAGACTATCTCAGGCAGAGTATGTGAAGAAAATACTGAGCAAGTTTAACATGGATGGTGCAAAACCTGTCAGTAAGCCTTTAGCTAGCCATTTTAGGCTAACAAAAGATCAGTCTCCGAAGACAGAACAAAAGCAGGAGCACATGAGTAAAGTCCCATATGCATCGGCTATTGGTAACCTGATGTATGCTATGATCTGTACCAGACCAGATATTGCACATGCAGTGGGAGTAGTAAGTAGATACATGAGCAATTTGGGGAAGCAACATTGGGATGCTGTCAAATGGATTCTGAGATAGTTGAATGGGACTACAGATGTGTCCTTATGTTTCACGAGGACAGGATTGCAGTTGTAGGGCTATGTGGATGCCAACTTAGCAGGTGATATTAACAGTAGGAAAAGCACCACTACTTTTGTCTACACTTTGGGTGGCACGGCAGTGAGTTGGGTTTCAAAGTTGTAGAAGATTGTGATACTTTCTACTACAGAGGCAGAGTATGTTGCAGTGACAGAGACTGAAAAAGAGATGGTATGATTACAGGGTCTGATGGCTGAGTTGGGTAAACAGATTGACAAGGGTACACTTTTTAGTGACAGTCAGAGTGCCATTTTTCTTGCCAAAAATTCGGCATTCCACTCCATGACGAAGCACATATAGTTGCGGTATCACTTTATTCGCTCCCTACTGGACAATGGTTAGTTACATCTTGAAAAGATTAGTAGGACGAAGAATCTAGCTGACATGTTGACGAAAGGTGTCAACACTGATAAACTGAAGTTGTGCTCAACTTCAGTTGGTCTTCAGGGTTAGAAAACAGAATATGGGTCATGCAAGGCTGTTTGAGTTTGATGATTGATTCAAGCAGTTGGTGTTGCATTAGGGTTTTCTTAGGGCTTGGAGTGGTTTTATTTCAAATGGGAGAATTGGTGTGTGGTGAAGAAAAATCACAGTTCTGGGTTGACCGCTCGAGCGGGTTAGCACGGTGGAAGTCTCGGGCTAGTGTCCGCTCGAGCGGTCAAGGGTCCACTCGAGCGGACCTGTCACGGAACAATTTTTAAGTGCGGTGGCTAGGGTTATGTTTTAACTCTAGAGGCTTGTTCTTTGTGTGAATATTGTACATTTTAGCCTAGAGAGACTGTAAGAAAGTCAAGAACAACATTCCTCTTTGTAATCCTCCAAGCAATATAGTGAAGTGTGATCCCGTGGACGTAGGCACGCCTTGTCGAACCACGTAAATCTTGTGTGTGATCGTGTGATTGCTTATTTTCTTTTTTATTCGTAATCATTTCGCAGTTTGTGCATTCGTGATTAATTTTGGACGGGATTAGTAATTACATTCTAATCACCAATGTGTGTATGCAGATAGATACATGTACATACAACTAAACCAACAACAGCCAAAGAGAGAAGGCAGCAATAGGGTGCTTGGCGACCACCATGTTTAAGCTGAGGTGCTTTGCATATATGGTGCTGACTGTAAAAATTGCTTTCCTATCCACTTTTTTCTTCCAACCATTCCCACATACTTACTAATCTTTAGTCTCTCGCACCGTGGAAGCGTCACACTAGATCAAAGTAAAAGTACAGCCATCAGTGTGATTGCCGACGTTGATTCTTGTATTGGTAAAGAAGTGAAATTAAATAGCCATGGAAATGGTAGCTCAAACTCCGAGAGTAACTCAACTAATCATTTCTTTTCTTTCCATTATTGAAACCCCGGTGGTGACCCCCTTCAAGCAGTTTATGCAGGTTAGTTATCTTTGTCACTCTCTTCTAACTAAACAAAGATGCTCTTTGAATTTAATTGCCATTTTTTGAGTGTAAATGAAAGTATAACTATGCACACATAAAAAAAATCACACAATGATACACGTAGTTCGGCACAACAACCTACGTATGTCCACAAATACGAGAAATAATCAATTATAACTATAGTGTACAATATCGATATCACAAATACCCCAAAATCTAATACCCACAATTCAAGCCCTGAAACAAACATTGTCTTCCTACTCAAAGATTACTCCCGTGCCCGCAGTATTTTTTCATTTTTCCCTACATTTGTATCCCTTTTGATTTAAACTCTCCATACAATAACTAGAATTAGAAGACCCTATTTATAGAAAACTCTAAAACTCTAGTCTCATATAGGTATAAAACCCAACACATATTAGATCTTTTGTAGATTTACGATTCTAATAGCCTAAATACATATAAATAAAATACTAATTATATAAATTTACAGAATAAAAGACATACACTCAAAATGCTCTGTCTTGTAGTTTTTGTACAATACAATGATTTAATAATCACAAAAATACCATGCAATTATTCAATTTAATGCATAAATGTTGAATCTTGCATTGCACAATATCACGATTTCTTGAAACTCTATCAAGTATATGGATCCTCGATGCTTTTTGGTGTAATGTATTAATTTAAGAGCTAATATCATGTACTATTTGTACAATGCAGTAAGAGCCCTTGAACTGATGCATTACGAAAAAAAAAACGCAAGATCGTCGTTCAACTCTATCTTCTAATTGTAACCTGTGGTCGCATTCCCGTGAACCAAGGAAAAAAGAATAATTAATTATTATTGTTTGTCAAAAAAAATATAAAAAAACAGATCAATTATATATAAATATATACATTTATTGTTACTTTTTTTTTGAGTTAAGAACCATAAAATTTTAAAATTATATACATATATTGAAATTTCTATTTTGAAATTTAACAAACTGAGAAGTTTATCAGTTTTGAAATTTATTAATTTCAAAATTGACATCAAATTTCTTATTTTTTGAAAATGAGAAATTTGTTAGTTTTGAATTTGATAAATTTATTTATTCGTTCAAAATCAAAAAGTTCTGGATTAAGACAAATAATTTACTTAAATATTTTATTTTGCAATATTATATTTGGGTGGTGTGAATTTTGTAACCAATCTATACAAGAGGCTAAAAATATTTTTTTCACTGGAAAGATTTTGTTAAGTTTTTAAAATTAATAAATTTATCAGTCTTGAACTTGATAAATTTTTCTGTATGTCAAATTTTCAAATTTTAAAAATTTAAAATTCTCCATTTTAAAACAAATAATTTTCTATGTTTTTTTTAATCAAAATTTTATATTTAATATGAATCTTATTTGATAAATCTCGACAAATAAATTATAAAAATATTAATTTCATGCTATATTATATGTGTTTTTGGATGAATAGGTAAGTTAATTATACATTATTCTCAACAAAAAGTGGGTATTTGTTACAAATTATGTTTTTTAACTTTTAATTTATATTTTAACAAAAAGTTATATAACTTTTTGTTTCTAACAAAGAACTTTTTGCTTATGATTTACAGCGAATTTAAACAAAAAATTTAGTTTAAAGCTAGGTTTCCAAACGAGACCTTAGCCACAAACTATTTACCTGTCAAAAAAATCATATGAAAAATTTATTGACGAGAAAAGTAATAAAAGTAAAGGAAATGAAAAAAAAATATAAAGAAATTAATTTTCTTTACTTGTTTAGTTTGTAATAAAATTGATAAAAAAAATATAGTTTAATTTTTTCTTGATGCATAACTTTATACATTTTACAGAATTTGTTTCATTGGAAAATATTTTTTATTAGAAAAGTGTTATCCTAAGACTTATATTTTTGTGCAATAACTGAACACATAAATAAAAAACTAAAACGGTTATTTTTTTTTCATTCTTGTTAAATGAACCAAGCCATAGTTGTTATATGACTGAATCTATGGAACTATCTGTGCAATTAGTTTTTTTTTTTTCATTGGACGGATCTATGAGATCATCTAATTAATGTGATCTAATTACCATCTATTTTTTTTTATCTCTGAACCATTAATTTAAGAGAAAATTACACTGATCTCCATTGAAATTTATTAAAATATTAATTATTTTTTTTATAATTTTTGAAATGTCACTAATTTTTCATCTAGTTTAATTTTTATATCAAATTAGTCCAACCGTCAATATTTTTGTTAATTTTAACGAAAAAACTGTTTAAAAATAAAAATAAAAAAAAAATTATTTTCTAATTATATTTTGTGTTTGAAACATTTTATTATTATAATTAGAAAAAAATTTTATTTTATTTTTATTTTTTATTAAACACAAAAATAATTAGAAAATAGTTATTATTATTATTATTATTTTTAAACAGTTTTTCTGTTAAAATTAACGAAAATATTGATGGTTAGATTAATTTGATGCAAAAATTAAACCAGATGAGAGATTAGTGATATTTCAAAAATCACAAGAAGGTGATTGATGTTTTGATAAATCTCAAAATAAATTAGTGTAATTTATTCTTAATTTAATTATTTGTATATATAATTATTTTGATAAATTATAATATAAATAGTTTAAATTACCAAAATAAATCTATCATAGAAAGTATTGGATGAAAACCAAGAAACCCATATTGGATGAAAACCAAGAAACCCACATTTTTTTAGAAAATACGAAGGATCTACATCCTAAATCATGCCGACAAAATATTAATTAAGTTGATCTAATATTATTAAGTATATAAATAAATAATATTTATTTTAAAAATTTTAATAAATGATTTTCACCGCCATCACATTTCTTTAGTAACACACATGATTTTATTCAGTTATTTACTGACATTATATAATTTTTTTTTCGTAAATAATTTACACAAAATTCTAGGATGTAAAAAATTTGAATAATTAAAGTGGGGCCAATGGTTGGCTTTACATGACCCAACAATACCCTTCTGTCTAATTAAAAGTCGGGGCTGTAGAAAATCCTTGTAAATCCCAATAATTAATTCCTTGGTCCCTCTCAATTATTGTAGAAAGAATTTTTAGTTTTTATTTTTTTAGTTTTGAAAAACCCCTATTAGCTATTAAATAGATTGTCACACAAAGATGGGTAAGACGTATCATTACATGTATAGTTTGGAGTTTAGAGCGAAATTTGGAATTTCTATATAATTAGCTCCATTAATACACACTGTGGAGAACAAATTGAGAGAGATTACATGACAATTGAGTGATTTAGCCTATGTTTGGACTAAAAAATTTAGGTTTTTTTTTTTCAGCTTTTTTTTGTCTTTTTTGAACTATTTTTATATTTTAGTTTAAATTTTTTATTTTTTTGACTTTTGTGATGAAAGAATTCTAAATAGTATGCCCATTATGGTCAAATTTTAAAAATGTTCACTAAAGACGAAAAAACTTAAAAAAAGTTTTAAAAAAACCTGCTAAGTTGGTTTTTTTTGTTTTATATGAACTTTTTTTAAGGTTTTGATCAAAAAATTTTACTTTTTCGATTTCGCATGGCAAGAGGAATCTAAAAACTACACGACTAATGCTGAAAAAAATTTACTAAAATGAGAAAAATAATAGAAAAAATGCTAGTCCAAACACAAATTTAAATTTTCAATCAGAGTAACACGTCGATTCTTCAATTAGGCTTAGTAGCTGAGATTGGAAACCAATCTCAAGTTCCCGTTCTTTCTTTTTCTGCAACTACCCTTGCACCGCCAATATCGCCACTTCACCAATGGCTTTTCATGGTGCAGATGGCAACCAACATCGTGGACCAAACTACTTTCATTGCGGCGATGGCTGTCCTCTTCCGGTGGCGACGAGTCGTAGCAATCTACGAAGCCACCGTATACGGCGGTGATTCTGAATTAATGTTCACCGCACTAGCCGAGCAACTCCATAGTGTTAACTCGGAGATTGAGTATCAGTTTATTCTTCCACCTATCTCTTCTCTCTTCGATCCAAAAACACTAGTTCGCGAAGAGTTATTGAAGATAATGAACAGTAAGCAGTCCAGGGTTTTTATCGTTCTTCAATCGTCTTTATCAATTGCTACCGATTTGTTCAGGAAAGCAAAGAAGATGGGACTTATGGGAAAAGATTCGGCATGGATAGTTACAGACTCCATTGCAAGCCTGCTCGATTCTGTTAATACTTCTGTCATCTCATCCATGGAAGGCGTCATAGGAATCAAGACTTGGTTTTCCAGCGACGATGAGTCTTTTAGAAGCTTCAAACGGCAGTTCAAGCAGAGGTTTCGATCGGAGTACCCCGAGGAAGATAATTTCAAGCCGGGAATCCATGCCGCAAGAGCTTTCAACGGCGTTACTGTAATTGAAAAAGCCATGAATGAATTAGATGTATATGGTAACCATTTGTCTCTATCTATGTTGCTGAATAACATTTTATCGAGCAATTTCAAGGGTTTAAGTTGCAGCATTCGCTTCCACGCCGGACAGCAATCGGCTTCCCTGATATTTTACGTGGTAAATGTCGTTGAAAAGAGGTATAAAGAAGTCGGATTTTGGTCATCGAAGTTTGGTTTCTCAGAGGATCTTGTTGGGGAAGCGAGAGAAGAAAGTGTTGGCAATATGAATTCAATTGGCTGGCAGAGGTAGAATTCAATTGGCTATATGAATTCAATTGGCATAATTCATTAGCAATTCAATTCTTTGTAACCTCAAATTGAATTCTGAAATCAATAGGATAAAATTGATTTTTGAATTCAATTGGCCAATTGATTTTTTGGTTTATTACCATTCATTTGGTATGTGTAACTCTCATGAGAGAGAATGGCTATATATATAGATCTTATCTGTTATTCTGAAAACACAGAACAGGGAGGATTTTGAGATTTCAAACTGTGAGAGTGAGAGAGAGAAAGACACACGAGATACGTTCGAGCAGCCAATCCTTAGAGGTGTTCTAACGTTCGGGTCAATCGTTTTATCTTGGGAGAGTGACGCCGGTGGAGAAACCTACAACACTCTCGGTAGACGATAAATCATTCTTAAGGAAACTACGTTTTAAGGACTCGATTTGCATATTCTGTTCATGTTTTTTCTGTAATTTTATTTTTTATAAATTCTATTTATTGTAATCTTTAAAAGTTAATAAATATGTTTTTTTTGAATCACCAAGCATGTATCTTGTGGCACGATAGTTCTCCAATAATCTTAAGAATGACTTAGATTTAAAACCCGCTCGGTTTGGATCCTTATTTTTTTTTACCAAACAATACATGTTTATACTTCTAATATATTTTGTGAGTATGTTCAGGTTTATGGATTCATTGCAGCATGAGAACATTTATCTTGTTCAGAATAATCCAAACCACAGTGATTGACTTTCCGCCATCACCCAGTCATTGTTCTGATATTTGAGGTTCTGATCGTTTGTGTCGATACCTTTTTATTTGTGTCAACACTTTTGACACTTTTGGCTGCTTGTGTCGACACATTTTTTTGTTGGTGTCGACCCCTTTCCTTCTGTTGGTGTTGAGTTGAACTCTCAGTTCTTTTGTGTCGACGCTTCTCTCTATTTGTGTCGATATCTATCTCTGTTTGGAACTCTCGGTTCTTTTATGTCGACACCTTTCTCTATTTGTGTCGACACCTACCTCTGTTTGAATCTCTCGATTCTTTTGTGTCGACATTTAGGGTGTTTGTGTCGACACCTCCGCTGGTTGTGTTGACACCTTTCTCTGTTTTGTGTCGACCCCTGGGTTGTTTGTGTTAACACTTTTCCATGTTTGTGTTGGCACCTTTGCTGTTTGTGTTGACACATTTCCTGTTGGTGCTGACACTTTTTAAGTTGGTGTTAACCCTTTTCTTCTTGTGTCGACACCTTTGCGGTGTGATACATAACAGAGATTCGATCGGCTAAGGCCGTAGGCAGCCTTGCGTGGCTAACCTTTGAAAGGTTGAATGGTTTAGCCTTCTGGGGTGGTTTGGAAGCACTTAAAAGGTTGAATGGCTGCGCTGCCCTCGAACTCCCGCTTAGGGGCGTTGCCCCTAGGAACCCCGCTAGGGGGCATGGCCCCCTAGAACCCCCACCAGGTGGCGCGCCCCATGGAACCCCACTACATGATGTTTGGGGGAATTAAGTTTAGATTGTTAATCTATTTTTATTGTTGATATTGTAAAGATCTAATATGTGAATTGATCTTATTTCAGGAAACATATCGACTGAAAAACAAGTTGCTCCTGAAAAATAAGTTGCTCCTATGCTTGGTGTTCTAATTGTTCCTTTGTCTCATGTGGACAAGTCAGGAAAGTTTGGAGGAGGAACTGATTTTAAGAGATGGCAGCAGAAAATGGTGTTTTACCTCACCATTCTGAATCTGGCCAGATGCCTGACTGAAGAAGCTCTAGTTATTGATGAAAATGCAGTTACTCAGAAATTAGTGGCAGTTGATAATTGGAAGAATGTTGATTATCTGTGCAAGAATTATGTTCTGAATGCTCTAGATTACTCATTGTATTTTGTGTTCAATGAGGTAAAAACTGTTAAGGAACTGTGGGAGTCTTTAGATCGAAAGTACAAAATTGAGGGTGTCGGGTCCAAGAAGTTCATAGTGAACTGGTTCCTTAATGATGTGATGAAGGACTCAAAATCTGTGACGATTTAAGTCCAAGAGCTTCAGATTTTGATCAATGAGATCAAAACAGAAGGGATGTTACTGAGTGAAGCATTCCTAGTGGCTCCAGTCATCCACAAACTTCCTGAAACATGGAAGGAATTCAAGAGTTATCTAATGTTAAAGAATAAGGAGATGACTCTGGAGGCTATATTCTTCAAGCTTAATATTGAGGAAGAAAATCGAGCAAGGAGCAAGAGTGTCAGGTCCAACTCCAACATGGCCAATGTGATGGAAGTTGGCAATTCTTCAAGAGCAAAGAAGAGTATTCATGACAGGTATGCCAACACAAGGCTTGACAAGAAATTCAAACTAGGACCAAGAGGTCATATTGCCAAAAAGTAGAAGGAAAAATTCTAAGAGAAATGCTTTAACTGTGACAAGTTTGGGCATCGTGTTTCAGAGTATAAGAAGCTAAAGAATTTACAACCTCAAGCTCATATGGCATAAGTAACTGAGGGTGTCTCAAATATTAAGCTTTCGACCGTGGTCTCTGAGGTGAACATAGTAGATTCAAATCCACAAGAATGGTGGATAGACACAGGGGCCACTCACCATGTCTGCTGTGATAGACAAATGTTTGACATCTTTGAGATGGGAGCCCAAGGTTAGAAGTTATATATGAAAAATTCAGCTACCTCAGACGTGTTGGGGCAAGCCAGGTGATCCTCAACATGATATCCAGAAAAGAGCTGACATTGAATAATGTGCTCTATGTGCCAAATATTCGAAAAAATCTAATATCTGGGTCTGTTGAGCAAGCATAGGTTTCGAATGGTCTTTGAGGCAGATAGAGTTACTCTGTCTAAGGCAGGGATGTATGTGGAGAAAGGATATGTGACCAATGGTCTATTCAAGATGAATGTAATGACTGTCATTTTCACTACTAATAAAATGAAATCCCTTGTTGCTTATGTGCTTGAGTCTTCTATTTTGTGGCATGGTAGACTAGGTCATGTTAATTATGATTCTATGCGTACATTAATTAACTTGGAGCACATACCTGATTTTGATATTGATAAAACTCACAAGTGTGAAACTTGTGTGGAGGCTAAGTTAACTAGGTTTTCATTTCACTTAGTTGAAAGAAGCACCGAGCCACTGGGTTTGATCCACACTAATATGTGTGATCTGAAATATGTTCAAACTCCCAGTGCTAGTAAGTACTTCATCACGTTTATTGATAATAGTACAAAGTACTGCTATGTATACTTGCTAAAGAGCAATGATGAAGCTTTGGACAAATTCATTCTGTATAAGAATGAAGTTGAAAACCAACTTAGCAAAAAGATTAAGGTGTTGAGAAGTGACTGAGGTGGTGAATATGAATCACTGTTTGGTGGATATTGTGCTGAGTATGAAATTACCTACCAAACCACTGCACCTTACTCACCTCAGCAGAATGGGACTGCTAAACGCAAAAATCATATCTTGAAGGATATGATGAATGCTATGTTCGTGAGTTTTGGGTTGTCTCAAAACATGCGGGGTGAAGCGGTTCTCACCGCTAATCACATCCTGATTTAGTAACTCGCAAGAAGAATGACAAAACACCTTATTAGTTATTTAAGGGTAGGAGGCCTACCTATAATTACTTAAGAATATTGGGGTGTCTTGTGAAGATAGCTATACCTCCTCCTCAAAAGGAGAAGATAGGTCCAAAAATCGTTGATTGTATTTTTATCGGTTATGCGCAAAATAGCAGTGCTATCGATTTCTTGTGTATGAATCTACAGTAATAGATATTCACAAGAATACAGTTATGGAGTCTAGAAATGTGTTGTTCTTTGAACACATATTTCTGTATGAATCCATAAAAGAGTCTAATTCAGTAAAACGGATTTTGCATCCTACTAATGATAGCAATAGAGATCAAGAAGAGAAAGTTAATATAAAGCCAAGACACAGCAAACGAGCTAAGAAATCAACCTCTTTTGGCCCAGAATTTCTAACTTACTTGTTAGAAAATGAGCCTCATATGTACAAGGAAGCTGTGAGCTGTCCTGAGGCTCTGTTTTGAAAAGAAGCGATTAAAAGCGAGATTAATTCCATACTGCAGAATCATACGTGGGAACTAATGGATTTGCCACAAGATAGTAAGCCTTTGGGCTACAAATAGATCTTCAAGAAAAAGATAAAAGCAGATTGATCAATAGATAAGTACAAAACTAGACTTGTTATCAAATGATACAGACAAAAAGAAGGCCTAGATTACTTTGATACTTATTCTCCTATATCCAAGAAAATCGCAATTTGTATGATAATCGCTATTGCGGCATTACAAAATCTAGAGATACATCAGATAGATGTAAAGACAGCTTTTTTAAATGAAGATTTAGAAGAAGAAATCTACATGGAATAACCTGAGAGTTTTTCTGAGCCTAAAAGAAAAATCTGTAGGCTAGTTAGATCGTTGTACGGTCTAAAACAAGCTCCTCAACAATGGTATGAAAAGTTTGACAATATAGTATTGTCTCATGGGTTTCGAGTCAACGAATGTGACAAGTGTGTATATGTTAAAGGCACTGATGAAAGTTATGTCATGTTGTGTCTCTACGTTGATGGCATGCTCATTGTGAAAAATAATGACAAGGTTATCTAGTCCACTAAAGATATGTTGAATTCAAAGTTCGACATGAAGGATATGGATCTCGCTAATGTGATTCTGGATGTCCAGATCACCGGAACATTGGACGACATTACGTTGTCTCAAACTCATTATGTTAACAAGATTCTGAGGAAATTCAACAATTCTGACACTAAAGTCGCCAGGATCTCGGTGGACATGAGTATCCATTTATCCAAGATTGGGGGAAAAGTGTCTCCCAATTGGAATATTCTCAGGTCATCGGGAGTCTAATGTACTTGATGAGTTGTACAAGGCCTGACATAGCCTACTTAGTAAGCAGACTAAGCCGATACACAAGTAATCTAGGACATGATCACTGGAAAGCGATAGTTAGATTGCTACGCTATTTGAGATATACTCGTGATTTGGGACTGCACTACACCATATATCCAACAATTTTAGAAGGATACTGTGATGCAAACTGAATATCGGACACGAAAGACTCAAAGCCTATAAGTAGATATGTATTTCTACTTGGTGGTGCAACAGTATCTTGGAAAACTTCTAAAAAAATGTGTATAGCACGTTCTACGAGGGAATTAGAATTTATTGTTTTAGATAAAGCAACTGAAGAAGCCGAATGGCTATGGCAATTTCTCAAAGATATTTCAAAATGGCTTAGACCTTGCCAGCTATTTATATCCATTTTGATAGTCAATCGGTAATAGGCAGGGCATATAGTTATATGTATAATGGTAAGTCTAAACATATACGTCGTAGACATAATACCATTAGAAAACTACTCTCAAGTGGAGTTGTCACAATTGACTATGTAAAGTTAAAGGACAATATTATGGATCCGCTAACCAAAGGGTTAACCAGAGAGTTAGTTGAAAGTGCATCGATGGGAATGGGATTAAAGCCTGTAATATAAAAAGGTATCGTGAAGGAAAATTCAACCTAGCTGACTGGAGATTCCAAGATCTAGGTTCAATGGGACAATCTAATTGCGTATACCTAGGATAATCACCGTAGAGTTTGAGAACTCTTACCTATTCCTATAATGCAGCGGTGATTTGGAAGGTTAAGCATTAAGCTTTTAATGACTTTTACTAGTAAGCCAGGCTGATATAGAGAAATACCATTGAATAAAAGTCACCTATGTGTGTATGAAGTGGAGCCTCTTCTTTGAGAATTTAACAAAGCGAAATTCTTGAGAAAATACTTACAGAACCAGGAAGATTGTTTCATGGCCAAAACGAACATAACCGTGAGAACGAAAACTTCGTTATGAAAGTCGTTGTGTGAAGCCTATTGTCTCGGTTTACTACTAAGGTGACACAGTTCAAGGCAGTACCGCCCACTTGTTTGTCGGTAAATCTGATAGGTTCTCACAAGAAAAGATTCAAGGCTAATCGCCGTCTATCCTATGCAGAGACTTTTAGTTATCTCTCTCTTTTGCAGTCTGCTTTGTAATCTAGGGTTGTACTCCTGCCAATCTCATTCATGGGGGAATTGTTGGCAATATGAATTCAATTGGCTGGCAGAGGTAGAATTCAATTGGCTATATGAATTCAATTGGCATAATTCATTAGCAATTCAATTCTTTGTAACCCCAAATTTAATTCTGAAATCAATAGGCCAAAATTGATTTCTGAATTCAATTGGCTAATTGATTTCTTGGTTCATTACCATTCATTTGGTATGTGTAACCCCCATGAGAAAGAATGGCTATATATATAGATCTTATCTGTTATTCTGAGAACACAAAACAGGGAGGATTTTGAGATTTCAAACTGTGAGAGTGAGAGAGAGAAAGACAGACGAGGTACGTTCGAGTAGCCGATCCTTGGAGGTGTTCCAACAATTGGGTCAACCGTTCTATCCTGGGAGAATAACACCGGTGGAGAAACCTACGACACCCTCGGTAGGCGGTGAATCATTCTTAAGGAAACTGCGCTTGCAAGACTTAGTTTGCATATTCTGTTCATACATGTTATTTCTGCAATTTCATTTTCTATAAATTCTATTTATTGTAATATTTGAAAATTAATAAAAATATATTTTATGAATCACCGAGCATGTATCTGGTGGCGTGATATTTCTCCAACAGAAAGAGGAGAGAGAAACAAGTTCAACAGCAGTGACAATAACATGGAAGCTATGGCGGATTTAATGAGCTGGCCGGGAAACCTAAAGCGTGTCCTAAAAGGGTGGGCGATGCCGACGGAGATGAAGAAGATGAAGATTGGAGTTCCAGGGAGAACCGCTTTTGACCAAATCGTGAATGTAAAAACGCACCCGTACTCGGGTTATTGCATTGATGTTTCCAATTTGATTTTATCACTTGTGGAGCAGAAATATCCCTTATCTTATGAGTTTCATCCCTATAACTACACATACGATGAACTGGTTGACCTGGTCACCAACAAGGTAATTCCGAACTCCTACCTTAAAGTATTCCTAAACATCAATACAACAAACTAGGGTTTAAATTTTGGCTCGGCCCAGTCGTAGCACGGGTGGGTAAAGCCCAACAAATTTTTGTCAAAAGTTTAGGCCGGGATTAAACTGGTTTTTTAGGGGGGGAAAGGAGGAGTCATGGGCTTAGTAAACAGACTTGGGCCACGGGTCAGGCTAGTGGTGGGTTTTTTGCGAGTTTTTCATTTTTTGTTCAATTTTTTTTTTAATTTTAAGTTGTTGACTTGTTATATAAAACTATAAACTGTTAAATATATACTTTATAGTTAATTATAAGTTTATTTACTAGTTTATTATTTTATTATAAATTTATAGTTTATTATAAATTTATAATTTTATAAGTTTATTAGTTTGTTAGTTTATAGTCTAATATTAGTTTATTAGTAGCTTATTAGTAGCTTATTAGTTAATTTAGTTTATTATTTTATTATTAATTATTAGTTTATTATATAAGTTTATACTTTATTAGTTTATAAATTTATATTTTATTATATTAGTTTATAGTTTATTTAATATTAGTTTATAGTTTATTTAATATTAGTTTGTAGTTTACCTATTATATATTAATATTATTGTATATTAATATTCAGACCAAAAAGGTCGGTCCTCGAGTTTGAGGGGGCGACTCAGGCCTGTTCCTAGAATTTTCGAGCTCGAGCAGACCCTAGATTGGGCTGGGCCAGGCTGTTACAGTGACGAATCTCGGGTGCCCTCGGGCTGCGGGCCAAAATTACACCCCTACTACAAACCTAAAAATAAAATTTAAAATGTATAATTCAAATTCAGTTATAGTATGTCGCACACTATGCATAGTTAAATTTGAACCATTCCTTTTAAATTTTGAATAAATTTTACAGTACTTTGTTAAGTGGTAAGTAACATTTTTGCTTCCTACATGATTAGAGAAGCATATGCATCGCAAATTTTCAAATTTCATATATGTAAAATGGGTAATAAATATATCTATCTCGGTAATGGTGAAAATTATATTGTTTATTTTTTCTTAATTCACTTCTATGTTTATTTGTTTGGGAGGAATTATGAGAAATTAAGTATTTCATGACTAATCTCTTCACCTCTCTAATTTTTTCTCTATGTATTCCACTTTTTTCCTCCCATTAATTGTCTCTCATGTAAGAGATTGTGTGTCCCATTCAAATTATTTGTACGAACCGCTATTTCACAACCAATCATGGAATATAAAGATTACTTTAAACTAATAGCACAATTTCACCTTTTAACCTTTTAATCCTCTAGTACAAACATGGTCTTTGAGTATACAGTTCTCACATTATTTAAATAAAAACTTTCTATAACATTTTACTTGAACACGAATTGAGAAATCTTAATATATTTGCAAGAGTGGATCATCAAAATTACTAATTGTATATATTGGATTAACAACAATTAGACTATGGATGCTGTGATTGGAGATATAACGATACCAGCGGAACGATCAGTGCATGTGCAGTTCACTCAACTATATATAGAGTCACGATTGACTATGTTAGTACCTGCGAAGCATAAAGCTCATAAATAATAGATGTTCTTGAAGCCTTTCACAATAGGAATGTGGGAAGCTACTGCGGCTATCTTGGTCTACACCAGGTTCGTTGTTTGGCTTTTGGAGCGTCAATCTAATCCCGAATTTGAAGGTCATTGGAGGAATCAATTTGGCACCGCATTTTGGTTCACTTCCTCTTCGTTTTTCTTTGCTCAAAGTAAGTATTGTAATATTCCATCAACAAATTATTTACTATAATGCAACAGACGCCTTGTGCGACATCTCATGTGTTTACTTAATAGACACAAAATTTAGTGAGCCCCACACTAAAATAAGTCTTTTCGCTTTTCTTTGCTCAAAATTAGATTTTGTTGAATAGAATATGGGTAAAGCTTATTGGCTTTTTAAGTATACCAAACACTATAACTTAAAAGTTATCTTTTTAATTAAAAAGATTAAAAAAATAGCTTTTAAAAGATGCCAAATAGGGACTCTATTCCACTATTGTTCATAAACTATAGGGGAAAGGGTTCAAAATAGCTTCACCCGGGTGGTAGTGGTGGTGTGGCTATTTGCGGTGCTGACCTTGTCGTCAAGCAACACCGCGAGTCTGGCCTCGATGCTGACGGTGTCAAAGCTAGAGCCTGACGTGACCGACGTTGAGTGGCTAAAGGCCCACAATTCAACGGTGATTCGTTCGTAAGGGAGTATTTGATTGGCGTGGTTGGGATCAAGGAGGCCAACATCAAGAATGTAAACAATGGCAACCAACATCACTGACCAAACTACTTTCATTGCGAAGATGGCTAGCCTCTTTTGGTTGTGATGAGTCGTTGCAATCTACGAAGCCGCCGTATGTGGCAGTGATTCTGGAATAAATGTTCACTGCAGTAGCCGAGCAACTCTAAAATGCAAATTCGGAGATTGAGTATCAGTCTATTCTTCCACCTATCTCTTCTCTCTCCGATCCGAAAACACTAGTTCGCAAAGAATTATTGAAGATAATGATCCGTAAGTAGTCCAGGGTTTTTATCGTTCTTCAATCATCTTTATCAGTGGCTACCCATTTGTTTAGGGAAGCAAAGAAGATGGGACTTATGGGTGAAGATTCAGCATGGATAGTTATAGACTCCATTGCAAGTCTACTCGATTCTGTTAATACTTCTGTCATCTCATCCATGGAAGGCGTCTTAGGAATCAAGACTTGGTTTTCCTGCAACGATGAGTCTTTTAGAAGCTTTAAACGGCAGTTCAAGCAAAGGTCTCGATCGGAGTACCCCGAGGAAGACAATTTTGAGTCGAGAATCCATGTCGCAAGAGAATTCGATGGTGTTATTGTAATTAAAAAAGCCATGAATGAATTAGATGTAGATGGTAACAATTTGTCTCCATTTATGTTGCTGAATAAGATTTTACCGAGATAATTCAAAGGTTTAAGTGGCAGCATTCGCTTCCACGCCGAACATCAATCAGATTCCCCAATATTCTCCGAGGTAAACGTCGTCGGAAAGAGGTATAAAGAAGTCGGATTTTTGTGGGGACTTCGATTCTTCCAAATACTTGGTGAGCCCTTTACTATTTCTAGAGGCTGACTCTGCCACTTGTGTTTCTATATGAAATCATGTTGGGAATTTTGGCTCAAATTCAATTTGAGTTGCTATAGATTTCTACTCTATCATGGTTACTAAATTTGATTTTTTAAAGATTTCTAAAGAATATGAATTTGCACAAGTTTAATTAGTTTTGAACTTGACTAGCACAAGTATGATTAGATTAGGTTTCATTTCTCTCCTATAAATATGAATATAACCTCAGATTATTTGCTATACAAATTGTTTGAGAGGAGAATTTGTGAGAGTTGAGTGATTTGTATTTGTTTCTCCATATATTAAATTCGCTGCCCGTGGATGTAAAAAAATTATCGAACCACGTAAAATTTATCTATTTGTGATTTGTTTATGATTATTCTTGTCATGCCTCAAAATCAAGGATCACGTGAAAATCCACCAATCACCAGTTTTATAAAAAATTAATTTTCATACATTCAAATCCACCTGTTGAAATCATAAAAAAACTCAATATGCAACTCTCATAAACAGAAAACATCTAATTCTGACATGCATAAATATATCGCCAGGAGGCGTACAAAACACGCCCTAAAAAAGACATGCGTACAAAAAGGAAAAACTAATACAGTCTTCCACCACCACGGGAAATACTATATCAACTCCTCGTGATCATCTCAACCTCAAGACCTGAAAAAAAGTCTAACAAGTCTCACATCGTGAGCCAAAACCCAATAGAAACAGACTATAAAGCTGTAAACAGGTTATCCAATCATAAGTATACAGACCCAACCACAAAAGTCAAAAAGATTTTTCTACCCTGAAAATTACAAGTTTTCTGTCAGGCTAAAATGAGCCTCAAAATGGTTTTATCTTATAAAATCTCACATTTTTTATCCTTAAAACCATGCATATTAACAGTTAAAGAAAAGCAGTAACCAAAACGTTATTCCCTCTCGAATCATACAACCGAGGAAAAAGAAGAATGAATCCTATGTACTGACTCCGTTACAAAGGGATAGAGGTGACAACTATAGACTCCTGTCCATTACCCAATCCCTAAGCATCATAGGACCGGTTAGGTAACAACAAGTTCTATACGGAGCCACCACAATGTAACTGCTGACTTTACGGACTGAATTCGAAGGACAAAAGCACATATTACCTTCTTTACGAGAATTACCCTGAAGGACAAAGGCACCTACTCTGCGCACGCTTTCAGACTTTCACCGAGGGTAACTCATGCCAAATATCCGCTATCCCGGTACATCTAGAGAAATATTTCAAAATCAACCCGTAGCTCAACTACAAAAATATTTTCACAAATATACATTAAACATGTATATAGATTCATCTATCAACATGGAGATCAACAAAAACATTTCAAAAATTTTTTTTCCCGTTTCCAACAAAATGTTTCCAAATCTGAGATTTAACCCCAAAGGTTAGCTCCAAAACATGATTTGTCAAGATTTTTCACAAAACCACCATTTTTCACCATTTTCAAGAGCACCCTTTGAAAACTCAATATCCATATGTCATAAGATGTAATAAACCATAAAAAGCGAAAAACATGCTTTTTACCCAAAAAATCAAGGTTTAAACATAAATATGACATCTAAAGAATTTTCTAGCAATTTCAACCGATGAAAATATATATAATTGCATGAAACACTCTTTAACAACAATAGAATCTAGAATCCTACCTCAAGAGTTAAAAACTCGACGCCTCAATCTACGCGTAAAAATAAACTTTATCGAAACAAAATTCTATCTAGATAAAAGTGGAGCCCACAATGTGGATAATAAGAATCCACTAACAGTTCACGAAAAACTAAACCCGGGACACCCAAAAGTTTAGAGAAAAGGTGAAGGTTTTGTGAGCAAAAAAGAAAACTTAGTAAAGAAGCAACCAAGTATTAAAATATATGCCAAAAGCTGGATATTTATAAGCCACGCCACAGCACAGAAGGCCAGTCTATTGAACCTCAAAGATAAGTCGATTGAAAATCCTCTAGAAAACCTAAAAAGACATTGCCGACACAGGTCAGTCGACTGACCTCCCAGGTCAGTCGACTGAAAAGCTTTTGGGGGCATCAATCGACTGGAAACATCCTATCAGTTGATTGAAATTCCTCTGCCAAGCTTCAAAACATTCCAATGACCTGGTCAGTCGATTAGACCTCCTAGATCAGTCGATTGTACCCCTTTTGCAATAGAAAACACTGCAAAACGCGTAAAGGCTCGAATCAAAATGATAAAACACAATCCCACAAGCGTACAACCAACATCATGTACTTTGTAAAAGATGAAAATCCATATGACTCATGCTTTTCTAAGATAAGGAAGCACAAACGAACACGTCAAATATATGAAACAAAAAAGGAAAAAGATCCAGGTCTCACAACTTTCCCCCCTTAAGGAATTTCGTCCCCGAAATTCGCTACAAGGCTACTAGGAAAACTACTCAGGGTATCTAGCACGAACCCCCAACTCAAGCTCCTAAGTCGCTTCTTCAATCCCGTGATGAAGCCAAAGGACCTTCACATATGTGATAGTTCTCCCTCATAGCACTTACTCCCTTGTATCCAGAATCTTCACAGGGCGCTCCTCATATGTGGCATCCTCATCAACCCGCAACTCGGCCCAATCCAGAACATGCGAAGGATCAGGCTCATATTTTCGCAACATGAAAATATGAAACACGTTGTGTACAGATGCCATCTGAGGTGGCAAAGTCAAACGGTATGCTACCACCCCAATCCTTTCTAAGATCTCGAATGGTCCAATAAAGCGTGGTGATAGCTTCCCGCTACGGTCAAATCTCATCAACCCTCTACGTGGTGAGACCTTCAGGAACACATGATCCCCAACTGTAAACTCCAACGGTCTCCTCCTCCGATCTACATAACTCTTTTGGCGACTATGAGCGGTCACCAGATGTTGACGAATTACGGTAATCTTTTTTGTCATTTTCCGTACCAAGTTGGGTCCCAAAACAGTGGTCTCTCCCACATCTGTCTAACACACGGGTGATCTACACGGCCTACCATACAAAGCCTCATACGGTGCCATCCCAATACTGAACTGATAGCTATTATTGTATGCAAACTCTGTCAATAGTAGATGATCCTCCCAAGAACCCTGAAAATCAAGTACACAGGCTCTCAACATGTCTTCCAAAATCTGGATGGTCCTCTCTTATTGACTGTCCGTCTGCGGGTGAAAAGTTGTATTAAAAGTCAAGCTCGTTCCCAAGGCCACCTGAAAACTTTGCCAAAAGCGCGATGTAAAGCGCGGGTCTCGATCAGAAACAATAGTCACAGGTACTCTGTGTAGTCGGCCTATCTCCCGGATGTACAATCGACTTAGTCTGTCCACTGAATCCCTCACATGGATGGGGAGAAAGTATGCAGATTTCGTCAACCTATCAACCACAACCCATACAACATCGTGTCCCCTAGGTGATCGAGGAAGTCTCGATACAAAATCCATCGTGACATTCTCCTACTTCCACTCAGATATAGGCAACGACTGCAACAGTCCTGTCGATCTCTAGTGTTCGACCTTTACTTGATGACAACTAAGGCACCGAGACACAAACTGGATCACGTCCCCCTTCATTCCTACCCACCAGAACTGACGGCGTAAATCGTGATACATCTTCGTGCCTCCTGGATGCACTGCAAGACGTGAGTGATAAAAATCATATAGCACCTTAGCACGGCACAACTCTGGCACAAACAATCACCCTGCCAATCTCAAACTCTGATCTGGGCTTACAACCCAGCCCGCATGGTGCTTCCCATTGTCAACGTGGTCCTGTATCATCTAGGACTCCTGATCGGTCTGCTGAGCCTCAAGCACATGTGCCACTAATGCAGGTTGAGAAGCTACTGAAAATAAGGTCGCACCTCTCCTTGTCCCCCCGAGACACAGATCAAACTTCCCAACATCTCCAAGCGTATCCCATTCTCGTATAGCCACTGAAGCTAACGAACCATGAGATCTCCTACTGAGTGCGTTGGCTACGACATTTACCTTTCCTGGGTGGTACTACAAATCAAAGTCGTAGTCCTCCAACAACTCCATCCATTTTCATTGGCAAAGATTCAAGTCTTTCCACAAAAATAAGTATTTTAAACTCCTGTGATTAGAGAAAATCTCGAAATGCTCACCATAAAGATAGTGACGCCATGTCTTTAAGGAAAAGACCACGGCTGCCAACTCTAGATTATGTGTCGGGTAGTTCTTCTCGTGTGTCTTCAACTATCGAGAACCATAGGCCACAACCTTACCTCTATGCATCAAAACACACCCCAAATCGTCATGCGACGCATCGCAATACACTGTATACCCCAAGCCTCTCTCTGGAATGATCAACACTAGCGCCGTAGTCAATCTAATCTTCAGCTCCTGGAAGGTTGACTCACACGACTCACTCCACACAAACATGACTCCCTTCCGCGTAAGACGAGTCATCGGTGCTGTAAGCTTAGAAAAGTCCTTCACAAATTGCCGATAGTAACCTGCCAAACCCAGAAAAATGCGGATCTCAAAGACGTTGTTCGGTTGCTGCCAATCCATCATGGCATCAGTCTTTCATGAATCCATCGATACCCTATCCTTTTACACCACATGTCCGAGAAATCTCATCTCTGACATCCAAAATTCACACTTCTCAAACTTTGCATACAAGCGATACTCTCTCAGATGCTATAGGACCACATGCAGATGCTCCTCATGCATCTCTTTCATGGGTGAATAGATAAGGATATCATCCACAAAAGCAACCACAAAGCTGTCCAAATAAGGGTGGAAGATACGGTTCATCAAACCCATAAATGTCGCAGGGGCGTTTGTCAAATCGAAAGGCAGTCTTCGCTATGTCCTCATCCCTAATCCTCAGCTAGTGGTACCCTGACCTCAAGTCAATCTTCGAGAAGTAGCGTGAACCCTTTAACTAATCAAACAAGTCATTAATCCTCGGCATAGGATACTTGTTTTTTACCATTACCTGATTCAGCTTCCTGTAATCTATACACAGTCTCAAGGACCCATCCTTCTTCTTCACAAAAATCGCTGGAGCTCCCCACGCTGACGTACTCGACCGTACAAATCCTTTGTCAAGCAACTCCTGAAGCTGCACCTTGAGTTCTCGCAACTCAACCGGTGCAAAGCGGTAAGATGGCATAGAGTTGGGGGCAGCTCCCGAAACAAGATCAATGGAGAACTCCACATTACGGCTCGGTGGCAACTCGAACAGATCGTCAGGAAAGACATTTGGATAGTCACACACTACAGGGGATAACTCCCCTCGAACCCCAACTGGCTCATCCAATTTGAGAGCAAAAAAGATGAAACCCAAGTTCCCTCGAACCCGAGCGACACCGGGCATAGACACCAAGCCCTCATCCCTATCACCCACAAAGTAAAAGAAGTGACCCTCTGGTGTACAAATCGATACTCTCTGTTGCTCACAATCTATAAAAGCACAGTAAGTAGTCAGCCAATTCATCCCTAAGATGACATCAAATGTGGTCATGTCTAGAATGATAAAATCAAATTCTAAACAACGACCGGCGACTCCCAACTCGTAGGATCTGCAAACATTACTCAACACCACATTCCCACTGATTGGAATCTTCATACTCAATGCACTACCCAACGAGTCTGCCTCCAACCCCAATACAGATACAAAAATAGAAGAGATAAAAGAATGTGATGCTCCCGTGTCGATAAGAATACTAGCACATGATCTAAAGACTATAAGAGTACCTCTAATCATTGAAGGGGTAGCAGTAGCATCGGGTGCAACCGGTGCTTTGGGAGCACTGGAATCAACAAGAACATAAGCTCCAGGATGAGGTTCTCTGTTCTGTCCCCCATAACTCTGAACTGTCGGCTGCCTCACTGACTGCGCTGAGGCACCTCCTTCTGTAAACCTAGACGTTTGAGCCCTAGGTTGCTGCGGAGCCTATCGTCTCTAAGTAGATGGAGCAAGTGACGGTCCCGTCGCACTCTGACCGTTCCCTCCTCAGGGATAGTATCTGTGGACGTGCCCAGACTGACCACACTCAAAATAGACTGGTGGGTTTCTCGCCTGTGACTGAACGAACACTGAACTCTGGACCTGACCCCTCTACGGGCACTCAGATGAACGATGCCCCGATTGCCCGCATCAATAACAGATCAACCCTCTCTACTCTGGCCTTCCTATTGAAGCCACTGAAGGTGTAAGTGTGGATGACTGCGGTTGATATGATCCAGCAAAATGAGAACTAGGTCCAGGCAACCTCTGGCGCTTTTTCCCGCACCTCTGGAACTGTGCGTCTCCACTGCCCCGCTGACTCTTACCATCTCTAACTCTACGACTCTTTGCCAGCGAGTTCTCTACTCGGATAGTTGCTTCCACTAGCGCGATGTACACATCCAAATCCAGAGCTGTAATTCTATCCTTGATAGGCAGTCGGAGTTCCCTCTCAAACCTCCTAGTGCGCAATTCCTCTATAGGTACCATCTTAGCTGCGAATCGCGACAGATTCGTGAACTTGGTCTCATACTGGATCACAGTAAGGTTCCCTTGAACAAAAAAAAGGAACTCTTCTCAGTATGTATCCTTTGAAGATCTCGAGAAATACTTCTCCAAGAAGACTGTCGTGAATGTGACCCACATGTCATCTACCGTGGTCTTGGCAAACTTTCACTATTCCCTCGCATCCTCTCGCAGTTGGAATGCTGCCAACTTCACACGCAAAGCATCCTCCTCAATATTTAGAGTATCGAAGATCGTCGTGGTCACTTCCAACCACTCAGTAGCAATTTTGGGGTTTAGCTCCCCAAAAAGGTCAGAGAATCCAACTGTCGAAACTCCCTCATGGCCACAGAAGCCCTTGGCTCAAGAGCCCCCACTCCAGCCTTGGTCACCTCAACCATAGCTCTCATAGTAGCCAGCATTTCCTACATCATGTTAGCACCCCCCACCTGTTCCTGGGGGGCATGTACGTCCTCTTCCTCCAGAACCTGGACATACGCACGACCTCGGCTACGGCCTCGACCACGATCCTGTCCCCGTTCTCCTCGCGTGGAAATAATTCTATATAAAACAAGATAATAGGATAAGCTTTCATATAGCATGCTGTTACTAACGTAAAAGCATAACATTCATGAACATGCTATCACATAGTCACTTAAGACTTTGTAAACACATCTCTCACACATCAAGGAGAGCCAACAAGACGCATGCATCAATTTGGACAACCTATTCAGATTTCTTGCTAAAAAACACGTCGGCCAAATGCGTTTCCAACTTGGCTTCCAAATCTGTTATTCCAAACGCCCTAAGGCAAGACTAATCTATCCCAAGACCCAACCTCCATACCCATATATACACAAGGGTCATACTCAAGAAGCTATCAGCATGTTATAAAGACGTTTAAACACATGCAAGCAAGCATACGCAATCAACCTCACCAGGTGATAAACCCTCTTTCCATGGCTCTTAGGTATTTGAACCCAGAGCTCTGATACCAAGTTGTCATGTCTCAAAATCTAGGGCCACGTGAAAATCCATCAATCACCAGTTTTATAAAAAATAGATTTTCATACATTCAAATTCACCTGTTGAAATCATAAGAAAATCCAATATGCAGCTCTCACAGACAGAAAACATCCAGTTCCGACGCATAAATATATCACCAGGAGGCATACAAAACACGCCCTAAAAAAATAGGCGTACAAAAAGGGAAAACTAATACAGTCTTCTGCCAGCACGAGCAATACTAGATCAACTCCTTGTGATCATCAACCTCAAGACCTGAAAAAAAGTTTAACAAGTCCCACATCGTGAGCCGAAACCCAATAGAAACAGACTATAAAACTGTAAGCAGGTTATGCAATCATAAGCATACAGACCCAACCACATGAGTCAAAAAGGTTTTCCCACCCTAAAAACCACAAATTTTCTGTCAGGCTAAAGCGAGCCTCAAAATGATTTTATCTCATAAAATTTCACATTTTTCATCCTTAAAACCATGCATATCAATAATGGAAATAACATTTTCACAATTAAAGAAAAGCAGTAACCAAAACGTTATTACCTCTCGGATCATACAATGGAGGAAAAAGTAGAATAAATCCTATGTATCGACTCTATTATAATGGGACAGAGATAACAACTATAGACTCCTGCGCATTACCCAATCCCTAAGCATCATAGGACCAGTTAGGTAACGAATAATTCTATACAGAGCTACCACAACGTAACTGCTGACTTTACAGACTGAAACCGAAGGACAAAAGAACCTATCACCTTCTTTACGATAACTATCCTAAAGGACAAAGGCACCTACTCTGCACACGTTTTCAAACTTTCACCGAGGGTAACTCGTGCCAAATACCTGCTATCCCAGTACATCTAGAGAAATATTTCAAAACCAGCCCATAGCTCAACTACGAAAATATTTTCACAAATATACATTAAACATGTATAGATCCATCCATCAACATAGAGATTATCAAAAATATTTCAAAAATATTTTTTTTTATTTTCAACAAAACGTTTCCAAATTTGAGACTCATCCCCAAGGGTTAGCTCCAAACCTCCAAAACATGATTTGTCGAGATTTTTCACAAAATCACTATTTTTCACCGTTTTCAAGAACACCCTTTGAAAACCCAACATCCACAAGTCATATGATGTAATAAATCAAGAAAAGCAAAAAATATGCTTTTTACCCCAAAAATCAAGGTTTAAACATAAATATGGCATTTAAAACATTTTCTAGTAATTTCAACAGGTGAAAATATATATAATTGCATGAAACACCCTTTAACAATAGTAGAATTTAGAATCCTACCTCAAAACTTAAAAACTCGACGTCTCAATCTACGTGCAAAAATGAATTTCGTCGAAACGAGATTCTGCCTGGATGAAAGCAGAGCCCACAGCGTGGATAACAAAAATCCACTAACAGTTCGCGAAAAGCTAAACTTGGGCCACCCAAAAGTCTAGAGAGAATGTGGAGGTTTTGTGAGAAAAAAAGAAAACTTAGTTAAGAAGCAACTAAGTATCAAAATATCTGCCAAAATGTGGATATTTATAGGCTACGCCACAACACATAAGGTTAGTCGACTGAACCTCAAAGGTCAGTCGACTGAAAACCCTCTAGAAAGCTCAAAAAGACATTGCCAACACAGGTCAGTCGACTGAAAAGCTTCTGGGGGCATTAGTCGACTGGAAACACCCCATCAGTCGACTGAAATTCCTCTACCAAGCTTCAAAACATTCCAGTGGCCTAGTCAGTCGATTAGACCTCTCAGGTTAGTCGACTGGACCCCTTTTGCAACAGAAAAACACTGCAAAACGCGTAAAAGCTTGAATCAAAATGATAAAACACAATCCCACAAGCGTACAACCAACATCATGTACTTTGTAAAAGATGAAAATGCATATGACTCATGCTTTTCTAAGACAAGGAAGCACAAATGAACATGTCAAATATATGAAACAATAAAAGAAAAAGATCCAGGTCTCACAATTCTAGGCATTTTTTTGTACAACAAGTGGTATTAGAGCTTTGGTTAAAGCTATTTTTTGCTCTATGCTCAGAATTCATAGTGGGTGGTCAAAAATTACTTTTGAATATACTAGAAATTTTGTCTCGTCAAGATGATTCTAACGATATATTACACGTGAAAAACCGACTTTAGACGCTCTTGCATACTCCAATTAAGTCTTTGCAATATTTGTGATTGGCTAAATGCGTCCTTAGTCTATTGTTGAAGAATTGCTGCGGTTGATTCTTGATTTGATTTTTCTGATTGCTTCGCATATGATCAACGCGCCTCACCATTGTGCCACTTGCTCTGATTTGGTCTAATTTTTTTTGCTATTTTTGATTTAATATTATTTTGCTCAATTTTTTTTTGGTTCAGTATTTTTTGTGTGGTTTTTTGGGTCAAAAAGGTTCTTACTGTTTTGATTGTTCTAGATTTAATCACAATATTAGTTTTAATCAGTTCAATTTTTTTATTAAAATATTTCAATTTTGTCATATTTAAAAAAAAGATTAATTTTAGTATTATTCAAGCGTCGAATATTATCTGTGGTGGAGCTTGAGAATTTGATGGTTGAATTTGCTAAGAGTTTTATTTGTTGGTTCGAGTTTGGTTATTTGTATCCTTAATTTATATTCGAAAAATCGCCTATTTGAATCCTCGACATAAGTCAAAGTTTAAGGATTTTGTAATAGATACAGTCTGTTTTGTTCATCTAGAGGAATTTAGTTTATTCATCATGAGAAATTTGATCTTTAGGTGGAATTTTTTCTCAGATGAAGTTTATCCTTAAATAAAATTTGTCAATTGATGAATTTTGTGTCAAATATTTAGTTGCATTTGTTGGTGAAAGATATGTTGACAGTTTAGATGACAAGATGTATTATTTGGGTCAAGTTTCAATATGACTTGAACTTGAAAAAATTCGATAATTTGTGTAGTAGTCACTCTACCTAGCTCACAATTGGTTTGGATGTGATACGTGCATTTGTTTGAATTTTGTTCAAATTTTAGAATTTTGCACATTTGTTTGCAATTTGGCATTTCAAGATGCATCTGGTGGCAGTATTAATCTGCCAATATATCTTATTTGAAATTTTGATCACCTCATGTGAATTTGGTGCCACTAAGCATATATGGAGGTAGAGTTAAATCTGTTGATTTATTTGATTTGGAAATTTGAGTACTTTTAGTGTATTTGGTGGTGGCGTTGGTATGTTGATTTGTTTGGGATATGAATTCTCCATAAGGTGGAGATTATTGAGAATTTTGGCTCAAATCCAATTTGAGTTGGTATAGACTTCTAGTCTATCATGATTACTAAATTTAATTTTTTGAAAAGTTCTGAAAAATATGAATTTGCACAAGTTTAATTAGTTTTGAATTTAACTAGTACAAGTATGATTAAATTATGTCTCTTTTCTCTCTTATAAATATGAATGTAATATCTGATTATTTGGTGTACAAGTTGTTTGAGAGAAGAATTTGTGAGAGTTGAGTGATTTATATTTATTTCTCTATATATTGAATTCGCTGCTCGTGGACGTAGAAAAATTATCGAATCGCATAAAATCTGTCTCTTTGTGATTTGTTTATAATTATTATGGGCGTTTTTTGCACAACAAATCAAACATTACATTGAGAAATAAGGGAAGGAGTCAATACGCTTCAGATAATGGCGAGGGTAACTTGTACAATAAATAATTAAGAATTAATTAGTTATGGGAACAATAACCTGAGATGACACTTTCAAGGCAATATTCTAAATTTTATTTCAGATATAGTAGAATTACTTTAATGTCCTTGGTCATACTCATAGTATTGTCTCTATTTTCAACTTTGATGATCCTTGCTTAGGTAAACACTACACAACGTACGCACTTCAACTGGAGGAATTTCGATGAAACTTCGGTAGCACTTCTTGGAAGCTCTTCTCCTTCAACTCGTATTGACATTAACACATTTAAAATAATATATACATATATTAGCAAAATATCCAAGCTATGCACGGTCAAATGTAAAAGAGATAATAATCTCGTTTAATAATTTTGTTTAAAACTATTTTTTTTATTTTTTTGACTTTAAGTTAAAAATGTTAAAAAATTAGTTTGGTTAAAATTTAACTTTAACTTATCATTCAAAGAGAAACAAATTGTGATTTGGTTGTTATTTTTTGTGACTATAAGTACAAAAGTTAAAAGTTTGACTTTAAGTCGGAACGAAACGGTACTAATATAAATTTTTGTAATATGTTTGGGACGTAGTCATTTAGCACCCTATAGTGATGGACTTAAGGTTCAGATTGGTTTTAAACATTTTTAAATACACATATGGTCCCGTTTAGTAACGTTTATGTTTTCTGTTTTCTGTTTTTGTTTTTAAATTTTTTGTAAACTATAAACAAAAACATGTTTGGTAATTATTTTTGTTTTCAAAAAATTGTAAACAGTTTTAAAATTTACAAAATTTTTAGAAACAAAAAAAATATATTTTCACTTGTTTTGTAAATACGTTTTGATTGTATCCTTTTTTTACACTACCTTCGATTATTACATCCGGTTATCGCCTTCGACCACTGCCTTTGACTATCATATTCTGCCACCCCCTCCGGCCACCACCCCCGACCATCATCTGGGATTTTACCCACCACATTTGACCACATTTGACTACCATCGCTGCTTTTTACTATATTTTTCAGCTAACACCTCCAATCACCATCTCCAACTACTACCTCCGACTACCAT
The DNA here is from genome assembly GCA_034768845.1 of Heliamphora exappendiculata. Taxonomy (NCBI): domain Eukaryota; kingdom Viridiplantae; phylum Streptophyta; class Magnoliopsida; order Ericales; family Sarraceniaceae; genus Heliamphora; species Heliamphora exappendiculata. Next base: position 18,867,419 of record JAOTRH010000024.1, on the reverse strand, counting down.
CGCTACATCTTGCTATTATCTCCAGCTAACACCTTTAGTCACCACCATACGGCCACCGCCGTCGACCATCCACTCCGATCGCTGCCTCTGACCACTATTTTCGACCAACATCTTTACCTCTTACTATTATCACCGGATAACACCTCCGACTATCACTTCCGACTATTATATTCATTCGCAACTTCTAACTAACACTTTTCAAACATTTATGTGCCAAACATGTTTTTATTTTTTATTTTTTATAAAAATAAACAAAAATATATTTTTTGTTTTTTGTAAACAAAAAATAAAAAACTGTAAATATTACCAAATGGCCCCATAGTATTTTCATTGTCTTGTTAGCCAATACAATGATTTGAAACATTCCAAGAACATATAGTATTTCAAAAATTATTTTTATGTTTTTTCAAAGCTTAGTTAATATGATAACATTTTTCATCCACAAGTCATAATTCGCTGAATTGGAGTTTTATCATAACCAAATTAAGCCAATTAATTTGCATGACCTTCAAAATAATATAAAATTATAGTGAATCGAGAACCAATCATAACATAAAATTATAGGATCAACTGGTCAGGATCTAATTAATAATGTAAAAGTAAAATAAGTCTAAGAAGTTACCAACCAGAATATGTATTTATACATACAGCTTTATGCCATATGAACTTCTTAAGATGATGAGGACAAAAAGTTTCATAAAAAAAGAGTCCTAAAAAGTTATATATTTTTTGTATCTATCATTAAATAATAAACTGTTATCTATGTCTAGAGATAGAGTTTTAATAGAATAAGAGAAATTCAAACCAAGATATTAATTTGAATATTATAAACTAATATAAGATAAGATGTCTTTAAATTTTTTAAAAGTCATCTAAACTAATTAATTCTAAAAATTTAAATTTTCACTAACCGAATTGTGATGCATAATTATTGAGTATTAAATTTTGTTTATAAATTCTTAAAAACTCCTAATGTAATTTTGAATCTTAAAGAACCCATAATGTTTTTTGTTTCATATAATGGTATAGATAGTATAAATATAGATAAATAGAGTTTTGATCATATAATAACTTCAATAAATAAATATCAAAATTTAAAAATAAATTAATCAATAAATGTGAATTATCTTTAAATGTATCGATTGTAAATTTTTAAAGCATTTAGAAATTTCTACATAATTCAATTTTGAGTCATTTTAAATTCAAAAATAGTTATATCATGATAGTAATATGAATCAAGGATAATATTACATTAATTTTTAAACTTAAATTTTGAAAAGATTCAAATCTGTGGACTAATCAAATTGTAACAAATAATTATTAAATATAAAAGAAGCTTTGAACTTTAAAAACCTGTAACATTTTGTTTTATATAATAGCATAAATATAAATATAAATTAGTCCAATCAAATAGTTACCCATAAATATTGAATATTATTAATATTAGATAAGTTTTACAAATTGAAAAATTATTAATTTCAAGCAATCAAATAAAGACATGTAATTGTTAAATAATTTTTTTGGGTAATTGTAATTATTAAATATTGGACGAATCAAATTGTGTCACTTTTTTTTTCCAAATATAATTTGAAAGTAAATAATCTGAACCAATAAAGATAGTTTATACCAATTTTCAAATTTAAAAATGATCCATACAAAAATCTCAACTAATCAAAGTGTTCCATGTAAGTTTATTTTAAACATGGTTTGAAAAAAGATAATCATAATCAATACAAAATAAGATTGTATTAATTCTAGATTTAAAAAGAATTAAAATAAGAATTTGGACCAATAAAATTGTGACACATTATTATTTATATAAATATTTAAAATTCTAAAAAATTCTAGACGTGACTTTGAAGCTTAAATAACACACAGCGTTTTGTTATATATAACAGTATATATATAACTATTGTTTATTTTTGTATTTTTTAAAAAAATTATTCATATTTTTGTCAAAAAAATATCATTCAAGTTGTCTGAATAAGAGTAGTTAAAAAATTATAATAATTGATTTAATTGAAAAACAAAAATATTTACTAACCATAAAATTAAATAAATAAACAATTATTCAAACTAGGTACTAGTCCAGGCCAAATCTAGTATCAAATATAGGATAAGCCTACTTGCACAGACTTATATTACAGATTCATGCATAGATGATGCTTACACGGACTCCATCTCGCCTTTTGAAATGTCTAAGGATTTCATTTGAGGCTTTCAGTGGTCTCTCCCTTTTCAACTAAGGCTTTGTTTGAAATGTTTAAAAAATTAATTTTTAAAAGATTTAATCTTTTTAAAAGAAGAAAAATAAAAAAAATTAGATTGTTTGGGACAATTTTTTATACTAATTTTTCTTAATATTTACTATTTACTAAAATGACTAATATGTTCTTATTTTTTGTTTTTAAATTGTAGCATTTGTAATATTGACACAATTTTTTAAAAAACAATTTTGAGGAGAGTTAACTTTTATAATTAGGATTGTATACTCATTTGAAATGGTTAGATGGAGTCATGTAAGCATCATCTGTGCTTGTCTTCCAAGTTTCCTGGAAGCTAACTTCACATTCAAAATCTGTATATATATATATGTGTATTGTGGTTCAGTTCATTCATAATACAAGTTTTCCATTTTCTTTGATTGTTTTTCATGTAATCTTTCGAGCGTGAAATCAATCTTTTGTTTGTTGATCAAAGAATAGATAGATACAAATACACGTAACTAAACCGACAACTGTTAGAGAGAGAAGGCAGCAATGGGGTGCATGGCGACCACCATGTTTAAGCTGAGGTGCTTTGTATATATGGGGCCGACTGTAAAAATTGCTTTCCTACCCACTTTTTTCTTCCCAACCATTCTCACATACTTACTGATATTCAGTCTCTCACACCGTGGAAGCGTGGCAGCAAATCAAAGTAAAAGCATAGCCATCGGTGTGATCGCCGACATTGATTCTCGTATTGGCAAAGAAGTCAAAATAGCAATGGAAATGGCGGCGCAAAACTCCAACGGTAACTCAACCGATCGTTTCTTTTATTTCCATTATCGAAACCCCGGTGGCGACCCCCTCCAAGCAGTTTATGCAGGTTAGTGACCTTTATCCCTCTCTTCCGACTTAACATAATTTAATAGTCACAGAAATACCATGAAATTATCCAGTTTAACGCATAATTGTTGAATGTGATGGTGCTCAATCCTTGAACGACTCTCCCAAATCGAAGCTCCACCTGAGAAATCAGACAGTAGATTAGAAGGGGTGCCCGAGTTTTTTCGGTGGGTCTCTTTATCAAATTAGTTTTTGCCCAAGGAACTCCAACACCCCTTCTAACTTGCTGTTTAATTTCTTAGGTGGAGGTTCAATTTCGAAGAGTCATTCAATGATTGAGCACCATCAGAATCTCTTTTTTTTTCTTTTTTTGAACAAAAGTCACAATATAACCAACATGAGGGAAAGGGGAAACAAAACAACTAAGGCCACACACTCCATTTAGAAAACAGATGAGCAACCTTTAAGACAACCATGCCAACGAACTGATATGGGGATTTCTTTGCTTGCCTTCTCGTCCTCATTTTCTCTTGGACAAGGCTTTTAGCTTTATGCCCTTAATTTCTTTAGTTATATAGATGATTTGGTCAGTTGAAATCTCGGTTATCCTCAAACTTGTTTTGACCCCGAAAGCCACTCTTAGGTTAACCAATTTTATCGTGCCTTCACAATCGATTTGACAATTTTTAACGCAAGGTTCCACCTTGTTTTACATATGTATTGTGACGTAGAGAATAAATTTTATAATTCGTATTGAAATAGTATAATAAATTGATTTTTTTCTTCTGTGGAGATAGGCAGTTAGCCGAACCACATATATCCTTACATATTTGGTTGTTCTTATTTTTTTATTTAATTTGCTATTATGAATTGAAGCCTATGTAGGTTTCGGTTTGATTGTCCAAATTAGTTAATCTTAATTTAGGAGATTTGTGTCAAAAAAATCTTTGCATGTTGATGTGTCTTTAATGGATGTCATATTTTAATATATATTTTTAATCAGATTCATTTATTATGTAGAGTTCATCAAGTTTGTAATTAATATAAAAATAAAGTTAAATTCAATATCTATAGCAATGTAAATAGATTATATTTACTGTCAAATAAATGAATGATAAATATAATTTTATGAAATAAATATTTAAACAAATGTTTTTCGATCAACAAGTTAAAGATATCAAATAATCTTTTTTATATAAATAACAAGTCAACAATTTATACATAATAAACGAGTCGAATGATAAAAATATATTAAAGATCATGTCTATTGAAAACACAAAGCCCTGCATGGACAAATATTGTTTGTTGGCTTATTGACTTATTTAACATTGTATATTTTTCGTGTTTAATGAATTTTTATTATTATTTAGTCAAACTATTATATTTTTTTTGACTTTTCACATTGATAGGAGCTAGAAAAGTAAAAAAAATTTTATCAAAATATAAAAAAAATTCAAAAAAAATAAAAATAAGTAAAAATAAATCAATAAGCCAAATTCAATATTGTTTATTTTTGACTTTAGTGGACTTGTTTTATCTTTTGATTGATTTTTTTTTATTTTTTGAGTTCATTTCTCATCGAGACCATTTAAAAAAATAAAAAATTTTAATTAAAAATTAAAAAAAATCAAAAAAAACAAAAATAAGCACCATTTGCCCTAATAGTTTACTGTATGATTGTAATATTTCTCAAAAAGTTATTGAGGGAATGTTAAACGTTTGATGCAGCTGAAGAACTTATTCAAAAGGAGAAAGTACAAGTGATTATTAGTATGGGGACATGGGAAGAAACAGTCTTAGTAGCTGAGATTGGAAACCAATCTCAAGTTCCCGTTCTTTCTTTTTCTGCAACTACCGTTGTACCGCCAATATCGCCACTTCCCCAATGGCCTTTCATGGTGCAGATGGCAACCAACGTCGCGGACCAAATTACTCTCATTGCGGCGATGGCCGGCCTCTTCCGGTGGCGACGAGTCGTAGCAATCTACGAAGCCACCGTATACGGCGGCGATTCTGGATTAATGTTCACCGCACTAGCCGAGCAACTCCAAAGTGTTAACTCAGAGATTGAGTATCACTTTATTCTTCCACCTATCTCTTCTCTCTTCGATCCGAAAATACTAGTTCACAAAGAATTATTGAAGATAATGAACAGCAAGCAGTCCAGGGTTTTTATCGTTCTTCAATCGTCTTTATCAATGGCTACCCATTTGTTTAGGGAAGCAAAGAAGATGGGACTTACGGGAAAAGATTCGGCATGGATAGTTACAGACTCCATTGCAAGCCTGCTAGATTCTGTTAATACTTCTGTCATCTCATCCATGGAAGGCGTCATAGGAATCAAGACTTGGTTTTCCAGCGACGATGAGTCTTTTAGAAGCTTCAAACTGCAGTTCAAGCAGAGGCTTCGATCGGAGTACCCCGAGGAAGATAATTTCAAGCCGGGAATTCATGCCGCAAGAGCTTTCGACTGCGTTACTGTAATTAAAAAAGCCATGAATGAATTTGATGTATATGGTAACCATTTTTCTCCATCTATGTTGCTGAATAACATTTTATCGAGCAATTTCAAGGGTTTAAGTGGCAGCATTCGCTTCCACACCGGACAGCAATCGGCTTCCCCGTTATTTTCCGTGGTAAATGTCGTCGGAAAGAGTTATAAAGAAGTTGGATTTTGGTCATCGAAGTTTGGTTTCTCAGAGGATCTTGTTAGGGAAGAAAGAGAAGAAACAGGAGAGATAAACAAGTTCAACAGCAGTGACAATAACATGGAAGCTATGGCGGATTTAGTGAGTTGGCCGGGAAACCTAAAGCGTGTCCCGAAAGGGTGGGCAATGCCGACGGAGACAAAGAAGATGAAGATTGGAGTTCCAGGGAGAACCGCTTTTGACCAGTTCGTAAATGTGAAAACGAACCCGTACTCGGGTTATTGCATTGATGTTTTCAATGAGATTTTACCACTCGTAGAGCATAAATATCCGTTACCTTATGAGTTTATTCCCTACAACTGCACCTACGATGAATTAGTTGACCATGTCGCCAAGAAGGTAATTCCTAACTCCTACCTTAAAGTCTTCCTAAACATCAATACTACGGGTTAAATTTTGCCCCGATTCGGACGTAGTTCGTAAGTTTTAGCAAACTTTTGCAAAAAATTTGGGCTTGATTAGGCTAGGCATTTTACGGGAAGAATAGGGGTCACGAGCTTGGTAATCGGGCTCAGGCCACAGGCTAAGCTAGTGGTAGGCCTTTTGCAGGCTTTTTATTTTTGATTTATTTTTTAAAAAATTTCTTGAGTTGTTGACTTGTTGTATAATATTATAAATTATTAAATTTATACTTTATAGTTCATTATAAGTTTATTTATTAGTTTATTATTTTATTGTAAATTTATAGTTTATTATAAATTTATAACTTTACAAGTTTATTAGTTTGTTTGTTACTTAGGTTATAAGTTTATAGTCTAATATTAATTTATTTATTAATTTAGTTTATTATTTTATTATTAATTGTTAGTTTATTGTATAATTTTATATTTTATTAGTTTATAAGTTTATAATTTATTATATTAGTTTATAGTTTATTTAATATTAGTTTATAGTTTACCTATTATATATTAATATTATTATATATTAATATTCAGGAAAAAAGAGTCGGGCCTCAAGCTTGAGGGGACGGCTCAGGCCCATTCTTAGGATTTTTTGGCTCGAGCAGGCCCTAGGTCGAGTCGGGTCGAGTCGGGTCGGGCTGCTACAGTTCCACGTCTCGGGCGACCCTTGGGCCACGGGCCAAAATTACACAACTACTACAAACCCAAAAATCAAATTTAAAATGTATGATTCAAATTCAGTTATAGTATGTCACACACTACGCATAGTTGAATTTGAACCATTCCTTTTAAATCTTGAAGAAATTTTACAATATTTTGTTTAGTGGTAAGTAACATTTTTGCTTCCTAAATTATTACACAAGCAAATGCTTTGCAAATTTTGCAAATTTTGTATATGTAAAATGGGTAAATAATATATATAGGTAATTGTGAAAATTATATTGTTTATCTTTTCTTAATTTACTTCTATGTTTATTTGTTTGGGAGGAATTATGAGGAATTAAGTTTTTTTATGACTAATCTCTTCACCTCTTTAATTTTTTTCTTATGTATTCTACTCTTTCCCTCTCACTAATTATTTCTCATATAAGAGATTGTGTGTCCCATGCATTCAAATTATTTATACGAACTTCTACTTCGCAACCAATCATGGAATATAAAGATTGCTTCAAACTAATAGCACAATTCCATCATTTAACCTTTCAATCCTTTAGTACAAACATAGTCTTTGAGTATGCAATTCTTACATTATATGAATGCAAACTTTCTACAACATTTTACCTGAACATGAATTGAGAAATCTTAATATATTTGCAAGAGTGGATCATCAAAATTACTAATTGTATATATTGGATTAATAACATTCAGACTTTGGATGCTGTGATTGGAGATATAACGATACTAGAGAAACGATTAGTGCATGTGGAGTTCACTCAACCATATACAGAGTCACAATTGACTATGCTAGTACCCGCGAAGAATGAAGCTCATAAACAATGGATATTCTTGAAGCCTTTCACCAAAGAAATGTGGGCAGCTATTGCGGCCATCATGGTTTACACTGGGTTCGTTGTTTGGCTTTTGGAGCATCAATCTAATCCTGAATTTGAAGGTCATTGGAGGAATCAACTTAGCACTGCATTTTGGTTCACTTCCTCTTCGCTTTTCTTTGCACAAAGTAAGTATTCTAATATTTCATCAGCACATTAATTACAATAATGCTACAGACGCCTCGTGCTACATTTCATGTGTTTACTTTCTAGACACAAAATTTAGTGAGCACCGCATCAAAGTAAGTTTTTTTTGCTTTTTTTTTGTTCAAAATTAGATTTTGTTGAATAGAATATGGGTAAAGCTTATTGGCTTTTTAAATATACCAAACACTATAATTTAAAAATCATCTTTTTACTAAAAAAAAATTAAATAAATAACTTTTAAAAGATGCCAAACAGGGACTTTATTCCCCTATTGTTCATAAACTACAGGGGAAAGGGTTCAAAATAGCTTCACCCGGGTGGTAGTGGTGGTGTGGCTATTTGTGGTGCTGACCTTGTCGTCAAGCTACACCGCGAATCTAGCCTCGATGCTGACGGTGTCAAAACTAATGCCTGACGTGCCCGACGTCGAGTGGCTAAAAGCCCACAATTCAACGGTTGGGTGTGACAGCGATTCATTCGTTAGGGAGTATTTGATTGGCGTGGTTGGGATCAAGGAGACCAACATCAAGAACGTAAGCGACGAAACCTACTACCCGGGCGAGTTCAAGAGCGGAAACATCACCGCTGCGTTCCTTGAACTCTCTCACGAGAAAGCTTTTCTCTTGAAGCACTGCGATGGCTACGTTGGCATTGACCTTCCCGACAGATTTGGAGGATTTGGATTTGTGAGTACTTACTATTTGTTTTAGATAAAGAAAATGCTAATCACTTCCCATTAATTAGGCGTGTATGCGGTGTTTTTTTGGTGGTTTTAATTCGAAGTTTATGCAGTTTGATAGGTTAAAAATTTATAAAATTTTAAAATTACTTTTTAAAAATTTATTTAGAAAAAATAAAAATATTATAAATTTTTAAAAAAAATCGTATTTAATACATCAAGGAAAAGACTAACTAAAAACTAAAGTAATAATTCAATAAAATAATAACGTAATTAAATATCTCTAACAATAAAATTTACATTATATGCTTATTTAAAGATTAAAGTAATAATCTTTTGGATGGGTTTTCAATTTTTTTATTCTGTTTTTATTTTTTATTTTTTGTTATTTTTATTGGTAAATATTAAATATTTCCATAAATCTTTTTAGATTGATATTTGTGAAGACTGGGAAATTTCTTTAATTAAGAATTAAAAGGATGATAATTTTTTTTCTTATTATTATTATTTAGAAAAATATAATAAAAGCTGTGGGAGTGAATTGTTGGGGCGTAATTAGTTTGCATAAAAGAAATTTTCTGTTTCTAAGTGAATAATATTGGTACATAAGATAATATAAATAAATAGCTTATGATGATAAGTTATTCGTTACATGAACTTTAACATAAGATTAACCTAAGAAATAAACATATGACTTGTAATTTACCATTTATGATATGGAGAGTGTAGAGATTTTTTCAAAATGGAATGCAATATATGGTTAACCTATGAATAAAGAAAAGCATTAATAACCTTTGGTTAAAGATTAATTAAAAGACAATATTATAAGCACATGTCTTTTAGTGCCATCTCTCTCTCTCTCTCTCTCTCTCTCTCTCTCTCTCTCTATATATATATATATATATATATATATATATACATATCCTGCTAAAATGTTTAATTAGTCTTTAAACATTTATACCCTAATATATACACGGTCCTGCTAACTACTGCTCATTGGGTAGAAAATAATAACATTCGAGAATTAAACTCTTGGTACTAAGAATTCATTAGTATTCACCGCGTACTGGACGATCGTTAGTATTTTCTAAATTGGTCATGCTAAAATGTTTAGTTTTTAAATATTTACATTCATGAATATTTGCAAAGGTTGAAAAGGAGTTTTGTTCAATCAAAAAAATAGTTTTAAGTTCATAGGTGTGAATATGTCCCAAATTCCTCCACATGACAGTCCACTTTGAAGGGCCATGGTTTTGTCTCTCGTTCATCAAAAGTTTTTAATTTTTACATAGCAACTAGATCTGGAAGTTATCGAAATCCTGCCACTGATTTATTGTCATTTGGACTTAATATGTGAATTTATCATGATTTTTCTATTAAAAGGAGTCAAATATGTGATAGTCTTTAAAACAATAAAAGAAGTGTTATGTTTGGTCCACATTCGGGTTTTGAGGTTTTGACATGTGAGAATAAGCTTAATGAGTTTTCATAAAATTAAAGTTTACTTCAATCGAATTTTAAATAAATTTAATATAATTCTTCAAAATTTAAGTGATTTCGTAGAATTTTCTAAGAAAAATGATCCTT
>JAOTRH010000024.1:18825889-18848556 GCA_034768845.1 Heliamphora exappendiculata | reverse complement strand
AACGTCACTCGTGGGTTCGTCTGGCTCGACCAAGATCCCGCCGGAAAATCCCCGTGGCCGGAGAAATCTCCGCCGTATCGTGTTTCAGAGGACTCCTCGAGGCGGCGACTACAGATCCGGTGGACAACGGCGAGTTTGCAGCAGCGGCGGCAAGGGCAACGGCGGCGCTGTGGGTTGCAGCGCTGGTGTGTGTTTGGTGGTGGCGTCGTGATGCGAGGGTTTCGGCCTTGGCAGCGGAGCTGCAGGCAGCGACAGCAGGCGACGATGGAAAGCGGCGGCGACGTGAAGGCAGCGAAGATGGCTGGTGGTGCCGCGACTGGGCGGAGATGGCGGAGGTGGCGACACCCTGTGCCGTCGCGGTGATATGGCCGGTGGTGCTCCATCACCGCAACGACACCGGAAAAAATACTACAGGCTACAAGAACGTAGCTATGATACCATGAAAAAATTGAGAAGGAAAAATAACTGTATATATTTTCTGTATCTTGAAATTGTACAATAAATGGTCTATTTATAAGCGAATAGAGATAAATAATAAAGAAAATTAAATCAGAATAAAATCAATTTAATATTTCAACAAATCGCAAAAACTACAAGCACGTATGCGGTGTATGCGGTGGTTTATATTATTTTTCCTCCGTGGTTTATATTATTATTTTTCCTCCGTGGTTTATATTATTTTTCCTCCCAAAACATTTAAAAATTCGGGAAGAAACGGTCCCGGCAACCTCTACACACCAACCTTGGAGTTGGAGACTTTTTCTCTGTGACGATTTCCTTGGGAGTAAAACTCAACTCACAGGTTACATCCCAGACAGTTCATTCATCTCCCACGACAAGTTTCACACCTTTTTATTTATATATATATATAATTATTATTTAATTTATTGAGATTATTGATCATAAAAAAATACATTTTTTAATAAATTAAAATAATAAATATTAAATATAATTGTATAATAATTATTTTAGAATTAAAAATATAATTATTTACAATAATTATTAGATATGAATTAATTTATATAGTCAGTACAAAATTAATTATTCTAACGCGATCTATTTAATAGAAGTAAAATTATATATATATATATATATATATATATAAATAATTTACGCAATCAATTTAAAAGATGATGATTCGTGACATGATCAAGGTGGACTATTCAATCTGAGGTCAGTAGTAATGACCAAGAAAAGTCTCATGTAATTGATAGTTTAAAATGATGTGGGACTCAAAAACTCAGGAGTTTGAAAGTTTCTGCCATTCACACTAGAGTTGTATCCAAGACAGTTTATGGGTATTATTGGGTAGAAACTTGGTTTGAAGAAGAATTCATTTAACCTAAAAAGAGGCAGTATGCCCAAAGTATTAATACCCATTTCTCAGAATAAATCAGTTTATGCAACAGGATTTCAGTTTATTGGGAGATGGGTAACAGAACTTGGGTATGCTTTTTGGTGATTTCCATTCAAATCTTGGTTGTGGCAGCATATACAAATCCAATTGATGGTAAGCTTTCCTTGAGTTATTAACAAATCTCTTTCTCTCTCTCTCTCTCTCTCTCTCTTGTATCTCTCCTTGTTAAAAATCATGAAGCAATAGTTTGACTTTTCGTCTTTCAGTTGAGATTTTGTGAGGATTTGATACAATAATACATCTTTTCATGAATCTTTGAAGTAAATGACTAATACTGTGGAGAAGTCTGATGGCTCCAATTATCATTAATGACCTCGTTCTTGATGATGTTGATGCTTTTTTTGATTTCAATACTATGGAGTATGGAGAGGGCAATGAAAATCCATAGATGCTCCAACTGTTTCTGCAATCTATACATGATCTTATTTTCTTGCAGCGCGTTCTTACGAGAATGATTTAAAGTGAGCCTGTCACTAGCTGCAGAATTCCTATTTTATCAATTATTCTATGCATTTAATCGTTTGCAGCTTAAATACCAACTTCCAGAACTCATCTATTTTGCTAGAAAAAATATTAGATTTTTTCAGTTGTTACATGGGTTGACGCTTACTTGGAAATTGGGTTGTAAAAGCCTATGTTACCTGGACTCGGATATGGGTATCGAGTGTGAGTACTATCAGTTGGATTCTTTAATTCTCATATCAAAGATACTGGACACAGCAAAATATTTATATTCTTTAATATATATATATATATATATATATATATATTTGTTAGGATAAATGTTGTTTAGAAGCTTCTATTTAACATTTTATGCATACTATTAAAGTTTATGTATAATTTTATAACAAAGTCGAATTACTAAATTTGCTTTTTAGGTGAATTTCTCAACTAAAGATGTCGAACATATATCTCATACCATACTCATATTCAAGCGTCGAGTGTTAGAGACACAACTACCTTATACATTTAGAAGACTCCATGTAACAATGGTGAAAACATCACCTATTGGCTCACCCGACACTAGCAAAACTTTGCTGCAATAACCTAGCCTTGAATTTCCTTGGTTGTCAGTTTGGTCATTGGCAGTACTTGGAACTACAGAATGATTAGTTAACTCTGAGAAGAGTGTCAACATTATTCACATATTCGTGTACTGATGCAGCAGTTGGGTACTAACACTTCCATGCTTCTAAAATTCTGGAATGGGATAAAATTGATTGTCTTCCTTCTCAATTCCAATCTTTTTGTTATTTAACTGAAATGTACTGGTATTTTCTATCTAAGAGTTTGAACCTCGATGACTAAGACATCGAATTTATATTGATTTTTCATACAGTTGCCGCTCTTATTGCTCTAAAGTCTATTTGGAGCAACACACCACCCAACTGGGCTGGCGCAGATCCTTGTGGTAGCAGCTGGGAAGGAATTTCATGCAACAACAATTCACGTGTGATCTCCATGTAATGCATTGGTTGCCTACTTTCTTGAAAACCATTTAATGCTCTAAGGAGTTTGTTACCCTCCATTCACGATCCTTGATCTTTACCTAACAACTTCCAATTTTCAGGAATTTAGCAGGCACAAATTTGGTGGGCTCCCTTTCCGGTGACATCCTGTCATTATCAGAGTTGTATTATCTGTAGGTTTTCTAATGTTGATCTTGCTTTTAAACCATACAGGTGTAAGATATATGCCATATTCACTTTTGCTGACATTATCTCTTGTGCTTGGATATCCCTGGAATTTTCAATTGCACGATGCACTATAGACATAATTGCTGAGATATCATTAGGGATATCCTCAGCTATTCAATTATAATGCATAGATAGGTTTGTTATCCGGGAGATAGGCACTGCTGTCGGGTATTTTCCTCTTCCCTCCTGCCTGGGGTCCCTGCTCTTTTCCGAGGCAAGCGCAATGTACGCTAACGAATATATTGGATTTTCATCAGAGAACTACAGTAGATTAAAATTTTGCTTTCTTTGGAAAGATCTCTTGAAGTCAATTGTTATTTTCTGTTTGCCTTTAGGAGAACTTAGATGTCCAATAATGGATTGTCTTACAGAATATTCAAGCAGTGTTATAGTGTAATTGTCAAGGGTTTCCCTCAAGGAAGAAAAAAATGAAGTTCTGTATGGAAATGCCTTGCTGCCGAATTTTGAAGTGTTAATATACTAGAGCTGCCATAAAGTATATAGTTTTGTATAACATAGCAGTATTTATGTGTATGTACTGTCTAACTTTAATTTAATGCCATATCTCCATGCCTGTTGTTGTCTCCAAGCCCCACTACCCCTCTCCCGTCCCCTTTTCTTGGCTCTCACAAGGGCACATACTTGTACTATCTGTGTATGTTTACTTCCGCCTATCCTGACATGATTTTACTTCTGTAAGACTAAAAGAGTTCATTGCTTAATCAGCTGTATTATTTTGTTTTCTTCTTCCTTGGTAGAAATAAAGGAGATTAATTTCTCATATTGACTGTTGCATACAGTGATCTATCTAACAACAGGGGTCTGACGGGAACTCTTCCATCGTCAATTGGAAATTTGGATAAGCTTCAAGTATTGTAAGAAAATTTCAACTGTTGCTTGGTGTCATCAATTTAACTTGTGTGGTTTCACTCTTTAGATTTGATGACTTGTTCTTTGTTGCACACAGAATCCTGGTTGGTTGCAATTTCTTTGGACCAATTCCAAACTCAATAGGATCACTGCAGCAGCTGATGTATTTGTAAGAATTGCAATTCTGGTGTATGCAACTAGTCTTTTAAGAAGGGTTCAAAATTAGGCAACTCCTTCCGGAAGTCATTAAATCATATATGATATATCTTCATTTGGGCACTTCTTTTCCAAATAAGTCCAGCTAAATCTTTAGTTTTTTAATTATGGTGCAGTTCTATATCTCGCCCAGTCGTCCTGAAGTTCTGAAAAGTTTTATTGCCCTTCTCTACAGATCTCTGAATAATAACAGCTTCAGCGGACCAATTCCACCTTCCATTGGTAATTTGTCAAGTATTTCATGGTTAGATCTAACCGATAACAAGCTTAATGGAACAATTCCCATCTCTAGTGGGACCACAACTGGTCTGGACAGGCTAGTTACTGCAAAGCACTTGTATGTCTTGCCTCTTTGAAGTGTCGAACATAATTACTTCTTTTTTTTTTTCCTTCCTCAAAATCATTTTGGAAAACATGTTTTTTAGTATTATTTCTTCACGGAAATCTGTTGATTATTCACAGTCATCTGGGACAGAATCAACTCTTTGGCAGCATCCCGCCTCAACTTTTCCACTCAGGCATGAATCTGATTCATGTGTAAGTTTCTTTGACTGGCTAATTTAAAGTTCACTTGTTTATTGCTTCAATGACCAGGTGATATTCATAGAGGATAATCTATTTTTTTATGCGCTTGAATTTGTTGCTTACCTATAAAGCTAGATAAATAAAAAGAGGTTAAGCGCACTCAACTTGGGAATAATTCTCTCTATGACTACTAGAGGTTAACTATAAACCCGTCCTTCCGTTTATTATCAATACAAAGCAGAATTTACCAACGTAAGCCATCATTGAAAGCATGGACCAGTAACCTTTAATCATGCATGATTAGCTGCTTGCATCTTGCATTGAAAAATCGATAATTAGACAATAACAAAGAGTCATGGTGTTGCAGAAGTTGGTTTCCGACGATGAAATCAAAACAATTGTAATAAGACTTGTAGGAGCTTAATAGAATATAAACAACGCTGCTGGTGATTCCCTTTAGCCACATGCACATCTTGAACTGAATTTTAGGAACTCACAGAATGTCAAGCATTATCCGATTTACTTTTGCTATGGATATCACCTCATTGCAAACGAGTTCGTGTTGATTATCTTGTTGCAGAAATCAAGCATTGATGAGAGTCATAGGAGTTCATTTTGACTCTTTTGTTGTAGATTCTCCTCGTGATAAGTGAATGTTATTATGTTGATATTGCCTTGTCTGTTATGACAAGTTATTGAAATACATGGTCTCCTGCTTTGAATTTCTTAAAGACGATTGTGCGCTGTTGAAATGAAATAAGAATTCATTGAGAAACTATGGAAGCCCAAAATTGACTTTGCTACAGATGGGAAAGAGGCCTTTAACCTTTAGTCACCAAACAGTGGAATGATGGCTAATCAGCTGTTGAGAAGTTGAAAAGTTATATATTTTGATATCTGACCAGTTACTCCCTATTTATTTGTCTGTGAGAACGAATATTTTCTCAATGAATATAGTTTCTCTCAGTTTCTTCTTAATATAAATTCAACATGTTTAGCTACCATATCTTCACTTTTTTCCTTCACAACTTATTTAGCGCCAAACTCTAGTCATTAATTATCATATTTTCTTTATGTGGAACATTTGATTAAGTTGTCTCATCTTGTGTAATGAAATGAAGGAATAGATTCATAACACTGGGTCCAATTTTCAAAATTGTCAGTTTTTGGACATTAATTTTGTTGCTTCTGATATTAATTATATTTTTATATTGAGCAGGATTCTTAATAACAATTTCCTAACTGGCAACATCCCTTCTACGCTAGGATATGTGCAGAATTTGGAGGTGGTGTGAGTATCTCGTCACATACTGTAGAAAATTCCTACTGCGCTTGTTGCTGGCTTTATATTCTCTTTCGTTTCTTTTGAATTGAACCTTTTGCTCTTCAAACAGACGCCTGGATTCAAATTCATTAAATGGGTCTGTCCCTTCCAACCTAAACAACCTTACAAGTGTCAATCAGCTGTAAGTGGACAAAGCTAAACGATTCCATCTTAGGCTTCTGTACTTTGGAACTCAATATAATTGTTTCTTCACATCATGAGAAAGGACTTTGGTTATCCATTTTCAGGTACTTGTCCAACAATAATCTGACTGGACCTGTTCCCAACCTCACGGGGTTGAACGTCCTCAACTATCTGTAAGTTGGTGCAATTTCCTTAGATCTTCAATATTGTCAGTAATGTAGGTGAAATGCATTTGGGTACAGCGTTTCTAGACCTTTTTCCTCATAAATAAATGTTCTTTTCCTGCTTTCTATTCATCTTCCTGCCCCCCCGCGTACATCCATTTGCATTTTCTGACCATAAGTTTGTATACAGGGACATGAGCAACAATAGTTTTGATCCATCAGGTGCTCCTCCATGGTTTACAAACCTGCAGTCTTTGACGACATTGTACCTCTCTCTCTCTCTCTCTCTCTCTCTCCCCCCGCTTGCACAATACATACTAAATCAAAAAGGATATCCAAAGAAGTTCATATTATGTTGTTTTTAACCTTCTTGTCTTTGTGGTGCCGTGAACACGAAACATGTCACTCCTTACTCCTTACTGGTCTTTGGTTTATATTGCATATGACTAAATCATCTGAACCTTCTTTTAATTTTGAAGTTGATGCTTCCAGAATTTTCTAGAGTAGGAATTGAACTGATATTAATACGCATAATCTCATGTTGAACACCCCAAACTCCAGCAATGCAATTATGGATATGCTGTGTGCTGATTTCTTAGCATTCCTCTTGGGATTATGGTTAGTCTGGCAATACGATGGCATTGTCAAACATCACAACAAATGGGGCCCCACCTTGTTTAATCCATTAAATCTCAATGAGTTTGTAGTTTTCATTATAATTATGGAACCTTGTACTGATTCTGACAGATTGATGGAACGCACACAACTTCAAGGACAAATACCTACCAATCTCTTCAGCCTTCCTCAGTTGCAGACTGTGTGAGTATCACTTAAATGTCTAAGTAGCATCATATTTTGATGTAGTGGATGGTGGGAAGTTTAAATAATAACTGCACGTAGTTCATGATGAGCCTATATATTCTAGATACAGAAACCGAGCTAAGGAGTGAATGTTTTAACATATGTTGACAGGGTACTGAGTAACAACCAACTTAATGGAACCTTGGATGTTGGCAATAGCTATAGCAACCAACTGACACTCGTTGATTTGCAGAACAATTCCATTTCTAACTTCACACAAGAAGGATCAAATATGGATTTAATGTAAGCCCTTTTTTGGATAATTCTATCTTCGTGACCATTGGAGACTTGAACAATGACTTTTCAGAAACTATTTCTTGCTTCTATTTTCTGTTTTAATTTTTAGTTAATTTGGCAGTGAATTCTCCAGTGCGTGGCTATATTCAATTTTATTAGATTATAATCATACTATCTCCTCATGCGGATCATTTCTTTTACATAATGCAGACTTGTGGGTAACCCAATTTGTCAGGGAGCTGGAGCAGCAGAAAGTTACTGCACAGTTCAGAAGTCCAATTCCTCAATTTCACCATCAAATAACTGTACATCCATGGTTTGCAGTTCAAATAAAGTATTAAGCCCGAACTGCAATTGTTCAAATCCATACATAGGAACTCTGCACTTTATATCTTTCTCCTTCTCCGATTTGGGAAACTCGAGTTACTTCAAATATCTTAATGGGTCTATGATGTCTGCTTTTCGGTCCAATCAACTTCCTGTAGATTCAGTTTCTCTTATTAATCCTACCATCGACGTGTATTCTTACCTTCAGTTTACAATCCTAATCTTTCCTTCCGGTCAAGATCAGTTCAATCGATCAGGAGTTTCTGCGATTGGAACCCTGCTCAACCACAAACCTTTCCAGCCCAATGATATCCTGCTCAATGAATATTTTGGACCTTTCTTCTTCACCGATAAAAGTTATTGTTGCTTTGCAGGTAATTAAGGATTTCATATTAGACTAGGAGAAAAACTTTTGTATTGTTGGTTTATTTCAATTATGCATTGTTTATTTGTGTCAAGCAATCTATCTTTGTATTTTCTTGTATAGGTGTTTCTACAGGACCACCACATACTGGCATTATTGTTGGAGTAGCAGTTGCTAGTTCTGTGCTTGTGCTACTATTGATTGGTGCAGGAGTTTATGCTTTCCATCAAAAAAGAAGAGCTGAAAAAGCAATTGGACAGAATCCCTTAGGTAAGATTAGCAATTAAACTAAACAAAGCATTTTTTACTCAATGATGGCGCATTACTTGGAAATCATTTGTTCCTCCAATTCCATACAAATCCAGCATCTTGGGACCCCAATGGAAGTGGTGGTAGCATTATTCATTTAAAAGGAGCAAGATTTTTCTCATTTGAAGAACTTAAGCAATGCACGGATTACTTTTCAGAAGCCAACATCATTGGTTCTGGGGGCTACGGGAAGGTATCATCTTCACTGCAGCTTATTTGTCTAAAATTAGATTGTTCATATTTTTTCTCCCTTTTGTTCTTTTTTATGCCCTTTATACTACTGCAGATGGTATTTTACCACTCTATACTGTATCAAAGTACCCCTTTATACTACTGCGGATGGTATTTTACAACTGTATACTGTACCAAAGTGCACTTTTCAGGCCCTGGATTTATCTTGAGCCACCTCTAATTATGGATCAATGTACCATCATAACTAAATATTCTAACTGTTGAATTTAGATGGTTTGATCAATTGAAAATTATTCATTAGAAAAAATTTAAAAGAAGTAGAAGATAGAGAAGCAAGGAAAAAAGAAGGGAAAACTAACGTAGGTGGAGAGGGAAACAAATAGGGTTCTCTCCCTTCACTATTTTCCTTTTATACTAATAAACTTTTTATTACAATAATACCCTTATGGCTAATAAAGAGAGCAAATATAAAAAGATATAGAACTCTCAACCTTCCCCCTCAAGCTAGTGCGAAGCTATTTTGAATACCCAACTTGGCATGAAAAAGATCAAAAGAGTGAAATCATAACTCTAGGTATCCCCATGAAAAAATATCAGCTAGTTTTTTTTGTCTTCACAAAAGAGTATAAATGTCATCCGCACTTAGTTTCTCCTTGATGAAATGCCTAACAACTTCTACATATTTGGGTTGATCTGTTGAATTGGATTGTGTGCTAACGTTGATTAGTGCCTTGCTGTCGTAATGTAACTTCATAGGCTCGTTTTGATCATAACCTAGTTCCTTCAATAAGGATTTTAAGGATTTCAGCCATAGTAATTCACGAAGACCATGAGCCATAACTTTAAACTGTCTCTGCACTTGACCTAACAACCAGAAATTGTTTCCTAGTGCGTCAAGTAACCAAGTTTCGTCCCACAAATGTGTAGTAAATTAAAGTAGATCTTCCATCTACAATAGATCCTGCCCAATTAATATCTGTATAGGCTTCTACCCACAAATGATCATGTTTGGAGGACAACAATCCTTTACCAGGAGCTTAAAATATTTCAAAATTCGATACACTGCCTCTATGTGGCTCTCATTAGGTGAGTGCATGACTACACTTACTGCGAGCATGATCTGATTGAGTGTGTGAGGTAAATGAGACTAGCCAATATCACAATAGGTTAGGTGCTATTGATGGAACATGGTAAGTCTATCTTTCTCCATATAGAAGTGTTGTGGGCATATAGAGATGCGGGTAGAGAAAACCTCAAAAAGCGAAGGTTAAGTTGTAGGTCACATGACATGCACTGAGTTAGTGGCTGACAGGGCTTTTTCCTTGAGCAAAACAGATCAGCTCGCCTTCTTGTTATACAAAAATTGGTCGAATCGGGTGGGCCCCTGCCCTGGAGCGTTGAATGAATAGGTGGTCGGGTTCGCTTTCTATGACCCTTTTGATATGATAGATCCAGTCCCTATCCCCTAATCTCTTATGTGTGGGAGTGGGATCTGTCCAAGAACAACCATTCTGTGGTGGTACGGAAGGCACAGACTCCGCGGACGTCCCACGTCGCCTTTACTAATAAGGGAAAGAAAGCCTGCTTTTGAGTGAAACACTCTATGCTGCCGCGTCATGTGTCTGGTTTGCCTAATAGAACACATACTATTGTTTTTAGTTTCCAAATACAAATGCTCGACCTGTCTCCACTCCTAGTGGATCTTGGTCTCAATATGGAAATGATGCCGAGCTAGATGACGATAGGTCTGCCTCTATCTATGCTGCTGGCTCTAGAACTGTCTTTATTAAATTGAAACTTTAAATGGATAATTTGTATATAAGCCGAAATTCCGACTCTACGAACTCGAGGAAAGGCTGCACAACAGTAGTAGGGGCATTAAGACTAGAGTTTTTTGTAGTGATAGTAAGAATGCAAGTGAATGTATCCCAGTCTCTAGCGAGTGAAGTGCTGATGCCCCTTTAGAGATAGAGATGAGCAAAAGATATCGTTCTTCAATTTTGGAATCTTTAGATTCGTAAGAACATGATAGAGTTACTTAATGCTTCTATTCTATTAGTGAAACGTTAGCGCCTTATAACTAGTATAGTATAGCAGAGCATCCAGCTTCAAAGCTTACCTTATTATGAGAGAAAGAGGTGCGGTAGCACAACACTTTACTAATAGAATGTCAAGATTAGGGGGCTGATAAGCTGTTGCTTGCCGCTTGTCGCTTGTCGCCTGTTGTCAAATTCGCGACCCTTCTGTTGACAGTAGCAGCTTGCCAAGTGGGAGAATGTGGAGATCTATCATCTAGATATAATTTTGTTGAGAAATAAAAATCCCATGTCTGGATCTAGAAACGTCACTCTGGGTGTAATTGTGGCCTATGATATATGAACTTGAGTATGGGTGTCGAGTGGAAATATTTTGTCTAAATGTCAAATTCATCTAATTCTCATGTCACTTACATTAGGACATGACAAAATATTCATATTCCTTAAAATTTTCTTTTATTTTATAGTTTCAATGGTGTTTGCAAGATTATGTATAGCATTTTCGTCAAAAAATAACCAAACACACTCACACCAATAAGAAGATTAATCAAGAAATTGCATACGGCTTAGATATATGTGGTTTGGCAAGAATGCCTACGTCTACAAGTCATACTAGGGTTTTACTATATTCTGAATGAAAGAGAAGATACAACGATGAGTGTTAGGATAGCTCATAATAAATAACCTAGGGTTTACACTAATATATTGTTGTAATACAATTGGATTCGCGAAGTCGTGAACCTAAGGACCAGTGTGCCTTAAGTCTAGTACTACTCAAGCTTCACAACCCTGAGTTAAAGCATAGTTTTATACTAAACTTAAATTACTAAATATGATTCTTAGGTGAATGATCAACTAAAAATTGTCAGACATATATTTGATACCATTATGCAATTGTCTTGTGTCAGACACAAAGCCTTTATACATTTAGAAGAGTCTATGTAACATTGGCTTTGGTGAACCATTCAAATCACGCTTTTTATGACTACTTTAGCCTACACAACCATTAGCTTACACACCCATTATCATTTGTGAGTGGATATCCTAGGAAAATAGCCATGTAAACTTCCTCTCATTTGTGAGTGGATATCCTAGGAAAATAGCCATGTAAACTTCCTCTTTTAGATCACCATGGAGAAAGCATTCTTGAATTCTAGTTGTGGAAGGAACCAATCCACGTTAGCTATCAAGGAAAGAATAACCCGAATGGACTTCATTTTTGCCATTGGTATGCCTACTACTCCTCTGAGATCACCTCTCAAGTTCATCTCCTCCATCACCGGTTGAATGCTCCTCTCCACTGGCATCCATTTCTCTCTTTCTCTCTCTCTACGATTATCTTGTGCTCTCTTCTCCTTCACGTTCGGTGGTTCTCAACTATTGTAGTGCCCGCCATAATTTCGAACGAGCACCTCACTCTCAGCCTCTTCCACAACCTAATACCTACACTTATTGACCTATGATCTCGAGGAGTAGAAGGAACTAGAACATTACTCTTAGGTAGGGGTGGTGGATGAATCATAATCCATGCCTACTCTCTTCATGGTGAATATAGACGTAGACTTCATTTTATCAATGAATAAGCTATGGTAATTCGTAAATCTGGATCACCTAATTATTCTTGAATAACACTTGCATACAAATGATATTGCATTTATGAATTTCATAGTAATAGAAATGTATGTCCTACAAAGACAAAATTTGTAACTTGGAGAGATGGGAGAGGTTCTTTCCCAAGATTTGAACCCTAATGTGGTTATACTCTCAGTTCAACCCACCATGGAACTCAATAATCCCTTCATGTTCAATCAGCTTCTTGAGTCTCAAAGCATGTGCATGCCTATCCATATCTAATATCTGATAGTGATCCAACTCTAGTGTATAATGAATCGAAGTAAGATGAAATAGAAGACACTTCATATCAAAAGTTTGTTCTATATTTCCTTTCTGGGAGTATGCCTGGCCCACAATGTCTCAAATCTCCTTAGCATTGTCCATAAATCGATTACTGATATCCGGCTGCATGGAGTTAAAGAGCCCCGACATGATCGTGGAATTATCCAAATCCCAATGATGATGAATTGTACCATCAACTTGTGGGAGCAAATGTAAAAAGACCTAGAGCTCTCAACACGATCTTTATTGGCACTAGAAGAAAAAAAAATCTCTAAAAGCATTTGTAAAGTTTTTTCTCATTCTATCTCTCTTGCTTGCTCTCAATAAATGGGTAATGATTGTCAGAAAATGAACTACATGGACAAGTAATTCTTCTATTAAGAGTTCGTAGCTGGTTTCTTTATTAGCGAAGAGGTTGACATGCATTTGAGATTCTGGAATAACTCGAAAGATCTCCAAAGTTATTCGAGAAGATCTCCTAAGTATTTTTCCATTCTCATATTTATTTTGAAATTTCCAATATGAAAGCATGTGCTTTATTATATTTTTTTCGCAAAAAAGAATAATGTTGGTCAACTCATATGCACTTTTTTTCTTATGCATCAAGAATTCATCAATACTGGATTCTCACCATTATTCTGTTTGTTTATGATGTAGTATGGAGTTCTGAAAAGGCTTGGGTTCTGGATTTCTTTCATGTTAACAGGTTTATAGAGGAACTCTTGCCTTTGGGCAATTAGTTGCCATCAAAAGAGCTCAACATGGGTCGTTGCAGGGTGCTCTTGAATTTAAAACGGAGATTGAGCTTCTATCGCGAATTCATCATAAGAATGTCGTCAACCTTGTTGGTTTCTGTTACGAGCAAGGTGAACAAATGTTGGTCTACGAGTATGTTCCAAATGGTACTCTAATGGAAAATCTTTCAGGTACTTCAACTTCCTTTCATTTCTTGGCTTTCTATATCTAATCTTGTTAAGTAACCAGTTGTCCCAAAAGTTTAAGCTGTTAGGAAATAGGTCCAACAATATATATCAGGCTATTTAACACTCTCCCTCACGTGTGATCCTATCTCGCACGTGGAGAGGCAAACAAACTAAACAGGTGCACCAACACACAAAGTGCACAATAACAGATATAACAGGAAAATACATCATGAGAGTTGAACTCAAAACCTCATGGAACTAGAGTTCTGATACTATGTTATGACACAAATTGTCTCAAACGTTTAAGCTGTTAGGAAATAGACCCAACAATGTATATGAGGCGAATACTGTTCTATAGCTGTTCTTGCTCCCCATACCATGTTTTATAGGTACTAAATTTAATGGCTAGCATCTAGGAGAAATAAATGAAAACAAACAAGACTAGAATTGAGATTTATTTGTTCAGTGGTGTACCTAAAAGGGTGGGAAAAAGTCACTTCTTAGAATAAGATTGTGCTACTTCTTGTCTTTATTCTCATACTGTTGTGTTCGTTTGTGTTTTATGAAAAAAATTTAGAGATTCTTCTCAAAACAAGATTTGAAAAAAAAATTTATAAACATATTCGGTTTGTTTGTTTTTTTTTTTTGAAACTTTTAGTTTTAGTTTTTCAAAACCTTCAAAAAATTGGATTTGTTTTGAATTTCTATCAGCTAGAGAATTAAACCGAACAGGTTAAATGAACCCAACATTGTTGTTATTCGCCCGGCCTTAATCTGAAGATATAAAGAGTTGAAAACTAACTAAAAGTCTTTGTAGTTTCTTTTTCCTCCATGCTGAGCTCCGTGGAAATGAAAATTCTACATTGAGAAAACATGGATCTGATTGCAACGATGCATGAATAATCTTTGCAGGTAAGTCGGGAACCCAGTTGGATTGGATGAGGAGGCTTTGCATAGCGCTTGATTCAGCCAGAGGTCTGTCATATTTGCATGAGCTTGCCAACCCACCGATCATCCACAGGGACGTTAAATCAAATAACATCTTGCTGGATGATCAACTAAATGCAAAAGTTGCTGATTTTGGTTTATCCAAACTTATTGGTGATGTTGAGAAAGGATATGTCACCACTCAAGTCAAAGGGACAATGGTCAGTATTAAATCCTCAAAACCTTTGCTCTAGTAACAACAGTGTTTTGCTATGTTGCAGCTAATTTGGGGGGGGGTGATTGTGGAGGGGGAAATAAGTAATGAGGAAAGAAGACTATAGTTTATGAAGATTATTTGAGTCATCCAAAATTGCTATTAGGACAATTTATGGGATTATACTCTTAGTTGTTTTTGGCAAATGAAGACGCAGATCCATAAAATGGATATAAAAGTATAAAGCATGGATACTTCAAAATCGATGCCGTATGAATATCAGATACATATTAGATACGGATACACGTCGAATATGTTTGAGATACACTAATTAAGTATACAATATTTGTTTTTGAATTTCAAATACGGCTCAAATGCGTAGGGACATGGGATGGATGCACATGAGATATGGGAGGCTCCAATTTTATTTATTTATTTATTTTTCTTTTATTATTTTTATTTGGTATATGCTTGACTATGTTAACTCTGATATGTGATTAATGTGTTTTATTGTTGGTTGGTTGTTGTTTTAACTTTCCATCATAATGTTATGCTTCCCTAACATGCATTAGATGTTTGATAGTAACAACATGATCAATATATTCTTTCTTTTGATTCTATTCCAATGAATAATACAATGCCAACAATTGTAGAAATATATTATTTTTATAAATGTATCATAGCTATATTCGTATTTTGAAATAACGTGGACTTCTGTGATATGCTAAATGGAGCCCCAAGTATTCTTTCTGAGTAAAAAGGTACAAGAGGTGAAAGCACTTCATTGCTATTGATTTTCAGTCTTGATCTGCTAACAGCCAATCTAAAAGAGGCCTTGCCATCCGTATTTAGATTTGCCTTGCTTGATCAGGACTAACTCATATGCTACAAAAAAATCTGCCTTTAGCTTCGTGGTTCCAGCCAACAAGGGTTAAGGATAGAAAGGAATTCCCAAATGCTACCTCTTGGGCAGGCCTTTTCTGATGCATTTTATTTTTCATAGTGATCTCCTCTACTCGCCTCATTTTTCGAAGCTAATCCCCATCCTCACTTTGTGAAACTAATCTCCATCCTCACTTTCAAGCTCTCATCTTGGATTTTGGAGATGATATTTGTTGAACTCCTCTATGTACACGTATCACTACCTATACAGTAACTAAATAAATTTTTTGTTAGTACGCAAACCTACATGTTATACGTACAATTTTTTAACAAATGCATTTTCAACAAATGCAGTGTGATTATAAGAACATAAAGATCTATAACCATGTGTTCCAATGCACGAGATCTTGTAGCACTTACCAATGAGGCCCTATCGATTAGTAGTACACATAATAAATCAATTATAGACATAATACAATTCGTTATTACTAGAATGGCCACCTTCTTCTTTTAAACTTTCAGTCCTGCTTTACACAACCAACACACAGTGATCCGGTCAGTGCGTAATTTCACCAAAATTTCAGGGTAATCTGCCACGTGCTATTAAATTTAAGCTTTTTGTCATGCACTATATTGATAGCTAAGACCATTCACAAATAAACATAATCTTCTCTGACAAGGTGCAATATCAACAGTACTAAACTCGAATGCTAGCGCGGTTGTTCATCTTGATAAAACATAACTTTTTCTTTAGTTTAGTAGTTAATTGGGGTTTCTTAAAGTATTTAGGTATTTTCTTATCAAAGCTGGGAGTTCATTGTTTTTTTGCTGCAATATTGCCTTCTCCTTGTTTGTTCCAAAACTGTTTCCTTTTTTCTCTTCAAGTATTTAGGTAATTTCTGATCAATACTGGAGTTCATTGTTTTTTTTTGGCTGCAATATTGCCTTCTGCTTGTTTGTTCCAAAACTGTTTCCTTTTTTCTATGTAGGGGTACATGGATCCTGAGTATTACATGACCCTACAGTTGACCGAGAAGAGCGACGTCTATAGTTTTGGAGTTGTTCTGTTGGAGCTAGTAACTGCAAGAGCACCGATAGCGCGGGGAAAACACATTGTGACAGTGTTGAAGGAGGCAATGGACAAGTCAAAAGACCTAAACAACCTTCATGAGATTCTCGACCCGGTTTTGGGCACCGCGGTACCGGTTGGGTTGGAGAAGCTTGTGGAACTGGCAATGAGCTGCGTCCGGGACTTGGGAGCCGATCGGCCTACAATGGGGGAGGTGGTGAGAGAGATTGAGAACATTATGCAGTTGGCTAGTTTGAAACTCAACACCAAATTACCCATCACTTCATCAAGTTTTGGAGGGGCAACTAAGGCTGGCATTCAGTATCCTTCTGACACTGAAGATTTCTTTGATTATAGTGCTGGCTCTTTCCCTTTCCACATAGAGCAGCACCACAAAGCTTGAGTTTAGTTGATGGAAAAGGAAAGGGAAAAAAAGGGGGAAAAAAACTATTTTACTTTTTTGCATGTATGTTCAGTTGTTTTGAAAAAAAATATGGGTCACGCAATTCACATTTTTTCGTTGGAGGAATCATTTTTCCATCAAATCATATAATGAAAATAAGTACACGATCATGTATCTTGGGAAAATTGAAAGCTAAATCTTCTTTAAACTTTCTTGCACAATAGACGGGTAAGGAAAATTAATTCTCATATATATATATATATATATATATGTGTGTGTGTGTGTGTGTGTGTGTATTTGTTCTGTTTTCTTCTTTTTTCTCGGAAATTGTTTTGTTTATAATATTCTTTGCACTTTTGTAACATATATCACTAGATCCTGTGTTCATTGTTTCATGTTCCTTATGCGAATATCATCAAAATTTCCAATTTCAAATGCTATTGATAAGAATGTAAGTTTTTTTTCCCATTAAGAATTTCATTCTTTTCTTTATTAATTTTGTATTGATGTACCCATATACAAATACATTATATATGTTTCACATTTAGAGACTCTAAATCACCACCATACTGTTTATGATGCTGGTCATGAACGGTATGGTGGTGATGCAGCACAACACCATACTTTATTTTCTTTAAAGAGCCAATTTCAGGTATTTTTTTATGATATGAACCGTTCACTTGTAATGCTTCATGAATACAAAAAAAATCATGTTAATCGGACACTAATAGTCTCACAATTGGATCAGTTTGTCTAAAAAAAAGAATGGTAAATATGATTTTGAAAAAAAATAATAATTGGCCTGATTTGTTTAATTACGCGGCTATCAATTTTGGATTAACTTATTTTTTTGCGTAAACAATTTACTCGGCGAGCATTGCAAGCTGAATAGTTCATAAAAAATATGTTCGAAACCGATCCCACCCAGCTAGCACAGCAGAGTACTGTGCGTTGACACCTGATCAAGAGATCATAGTCTGCAATTACCACCTTGCAGGTTTTTGTTCCATTAGGCTGATATGTTTTGGTGGAAGAAATAGAATGGAAAGGAAAATTTTCCTTTGATTCTAATATTGGAGAGAGAACAAAAGAGAGAGAGAGAGAGAAAAAAAAAGCAAGAAAAAGAGTGGAAAAGTGATTTCCACTTAAGGATGAAAACTTTGAGTACTCAGTGTTTATTGACAGTAAATTCAAAGTTTTTATCTTTGTGTCTTATCTGTGCTTGGTCAGTGACCCATCATCTGTATAAGTATTATTATTTTTTTAATAAATATAATTTTTATGGGTTGACGTCAAACTTACCCTCATAGGTATAAATAACGAGGTATGGCAAAACTTATCATTATAAAAAAGAATAACAAGGTATGACAAGGTTCTAAATGCCGTATTAATCAAAATATCGGTTTTCTTGTTAGTACAGTACATATCCTACAACATGATTTACCCCCCTTAATTCTATGTTCTGTTTGGCCCCTTATATGTGTTGTTGTTGTTTAATCTATCAACTGTGCTTGCATTTTCATTGATGCCAAATCATCTTTGTGCATAGCTTTTTAAAGGAGTGAACCAGAAAATTGTTTGCAGATTTTGGTCATGTGAAATTGTTGGCGTTCCTTAATCCAAATATTGTTTGCTGTTTTGGGGTGTTTCTTGGTGCCCAAAGCACAAAAGGCTATTGTGTCCATTCGGAGATTAGGTTATGGATAATTTATTTTTTTATTTTTCATGTTTTGAACCGTTTATTTTATAGTATTTGCTTAGTAAATCATTTATGAAAAAAAGTGATGGTCGCACATCGCTAGTCAAACAATTAAGTCACATTAAACAATAAAACTTGTTTGGCGAATTGTTTTCGAAAATACTTTTTAGATAAACAACTCACTTTTCATAGAATACCAACAAGAAGTTTTTTTTCATAAAATACCGACAAGAAGTTTTTCAAGATTTTCAAAATTGTTTTTGCACAAAAATGAGACGAAACGGAAATGGCTGTGTTTTCAAACTTCTCGATTGTTTTTATTTTCAAATTTTTAAAAAAATACAAAAATAAAAACCAAAAAATAAAAAATGAAAAATCCCAAATAGGCCTGTTTGGCCTTCCATCGAAACAAAGCAATAAATGAGCAAATGAGCAAATAAGCAAGTTTAGTTGGCTTTTAAAAATAATCAATTTTTTTTTGCTTTAAATCTTAATATACTTTGGATACACATTCAAATATAAATGTAGCTCTATTGACAAAATAAGAGTTCATTCCTTTTGTCTAAAGTGAAAACTGCTTACAACCCGGCCCAAACTAAGCCTCCGTTTGGGCTATTTTTATTCACTATTTTACTTACAAAATAAAAATCACTTCTTAAGTTATACTATTTGACATAATAATAATAAAATAATTATTTTTTGAATAAATTACACTGATCCCATTTGATTTCTGACAAAAATAAAAACCTCCATTGTGGTTTATGAAATGTCACTAATCTCTCATCATGTTTAATTTTTGCATCAAATTAGTCCAACCGTTAAATTTTCGCTTTGCTACACCTTGTTTGATGCGTTTTTCGAATAAATTTTTATGATCCAATCCGTTCATTATGTAGAACTCGTCAAGTTTGTGTAATATATAAAATATTAGATTCATCTTATACCTGTAACTAAGTGATTGAGTAACATTTGTTTAACAATATTTTTTTTAAAATTATAATTTTTATTTATTTATTTATAAAATAATAATATGAGATTTTATTCAACCACTTAGTTACTGATATCGGATGAATCTGAATTTTCACATACTAAACAAACTCGAAGAGTTCTACGTAATAAACGGATTGGATTATAAAAATTTATTCAAAAAATGTGCCAAACAAGCCACAGCTGAATGAAAATTAAACGATTGGACTAATTTGATGCAAAAATTAAACATGAGGAGAGGTTAATGACATTTTAGAAACCATAAAGGATGTTTCTGTTTTTGTCAAAAACTATAGGAGAAGTCAGTGTAATTTACCCTTATTTTTTCTTTTAAGACAACAGACAAACTTATTCACATTCCAAGTAATTTAATTTTCTTACTATATGAAATGACAACAATACTCTCGATAAAAAAAAATTAACTCGTTTTAAAAAAAAGGGTCAAAAAGTCATCCCAAACACTTTGCTTAAAAACAAAAAGTAAGAATATATTAGATATTTTAATAAAAAAAATTATGTAGCTACCCAAAATAATTTGAAAAGCCAAAAAGTCATATTAGCACATTTTTACTTAAGAAAAAAAGTTGATTTTTCTTTTTTATTTTTATTAAATAAAATTACTTTTAAGACCTCCCAAACTGAACTAATCCAGTTTTGCTGATAAAAAAACTAACTTGTTTTTTTATAAAAAAAGTCAAAAAGTCATCCCAAACAGTCTGCTTAAAAACAAAAAATAAGAATATATTAGATATTTTAATATAAAAAATTATGTAGCTATCCCAAATAATTTCAAAAGCCAAAAAGTCATATCATCACATTTTTACTTAAGAAAAAAAGTTGATTTTTCTTTTTTTTTTTTAAATTAAAAAAAATCACTTTAAAGACAACCCAAACAGGACTAATCCAGTTTTGCTCTTAACACACAACTAGCCCTAAGGCCCAATGATATTAAATGGGTCAATCACCATTGATGTTTTTCACACACTCTTCTTAGGGTTTGATTGACTACTAAGTTTTTTTTTTTTAGTTAAAAAATTAAAAAGCGAATATACTTTGTTTAGCATAAAAATACAAAAAAAAATTATTAAAAAGTCAAATTAAAATATCAATTACTAGGGCACCTTATTTAAACTCTCACGCTATTTAAAAATGTAATAGCACTCTTACTTGATAATTTATTTATTATTAATATTAATTATTTATATATATTTGCTATAATGAATTATATAGAAGGTTAATATTGTATAATTTGAACAAAAATAAAAAACTAATTTTTTACTTATCAAATAATCTTAAGAAAACTAACTTAAAAGTCAGTTTATCAAGCAACCCACTTTCAATTCAAATAAGCTTTTAACTACAAAAATTCAATTCAAATAAGCTTTTAACTACAAAAAAACAACCAGAATAAAAAAAAAACAAAAAAACTACTTTTTGAGCTAGTTACAAATAAGGACTTTCGTAACTATGAGAATTGAAGATATGTTATTCAAAGTAAATTTATTTTAGGTCTAAAATAAACCCATCTAGATCAGTTCAATCCTTTTAAGGATAGGAGAGAAGCTGAACTAGAAATTCAAATAATTTTTTTATACAAAACATCAAATTAATGGGCTATCAATAGTTACACGATCAAATCACACTTTTTTACAAAAAAAAAATAACATTAATCTTTTTAAAAAAAAGTAACATTAAAATTTTCATATAAGTTTGGGAGTTTTGCATATATTTTTTAAAATTTTCTTATTTTTAGATAAAATATTTTATTTTTTTCATATCAATTCGACGGAGGAGCTGAAAAACAAATGAAAAAAATACACTAAAAATGAAAATAAGTAACATAAAATCTGATTTATTAATTTTTTGTTGTTCTTTTGAACCTTTTTCATGTTTTAGTTCAAAGAATTTATTTTTTCGGCTCGTATCGATGAAAGATGTCAAAAAGATATAATAATTTGACTGAACGATAAAAAAAATTCACTAAAAACGAAAATACGCAAAGTAAAATAAGCAAATATACAATCATCCCAAATGGGCTACGATTTAACTAGTAGTGTAAGCGATTCGATTTGGTTCGATTTTGAGTTAAACCAAGAATCAAACCACTGGAAATGGTTTCAAGATTTTAAAAATCAAAACCTCTAGTTCTATGGAATTGGACCGAACCAAATCAATAGTGAATGGCTCGGTTCTGATTTAAAACTGTGGTTCTAAGATTAAAATTTATGGTCTATTTGATGTTTAAAAATATATATATTTATTTTGTCTTTTTATTTATTTGTTCTCTATTCTTTTTTATATACTATTTTACCATACATTTGTTTTATAACTTGTTTAGTAAAGTTACAAAAAATATATTTTCGTATCTATGAACTATGTATTATATTTCATTTTTTTTGTAATATGATTATTTTTTATTGATTATTAGTAGTCTATGAATTATATAATATCACAATGTTATAAAAAGAAACTTAAAACTTAGATTATTAAGGAGAAAAAAACAAATAAATAGAGAAGAGACAAAAATCAATTACCATTCTAAAGTTTTTTTTTATATATATATATAATGCATAATATAACATAAATATAACAAAGTTAATGAACGGTTCAGTTCGAATTTATACAATTTTTTAGATGCTTAAGCGGAGAACCGAACCATAATAATCGGTTCTTAATAATTTGGAACCGTAATTAATCCGTTAACCAAGAAAACTAAATTCAAACCAAATAGATTTGATCGGTTTGGACCAATTTATCGATTCTACCGATTCTTTTGAATACGCCTAAATTTAACTTAATTTCTTACATAAATAAATATTTAGTAAAATGTTAAAATCATAAATATGTGATATACTCCACCGTGCGCGCGCGAGACAGCGGTGGTTGCTGTTGTTGTCAACTTTGTTGCTGAGGCCGTAAAGGAGAGAGATCACGAGATACTTGCCCAACCATTAATTGTCATGAACCCTACAATATGCATGTCT
>JAOTRH010000024.1:18812558-18825789 GCA_034768845.1 Heliamphora exappendiculata | reverse complement strand
ATTTTGATTAAATTTTTTTATTTTTTCAACTCGTCTTAATGAGAAGAGTCTAAAAAATATAATAATTTAGCTAAATAATAAAATAAATAATTAAACATAAAAATAAAATAAAATAAGAAGTAACTCTTTATTCCACATAAAATTATTAAAAATGATACTTTATTTTAAAAAGGAAGATATTTATGAGATTGATTGTGTAATGGGACAGTTATACAATATTTTTATATCATTATAAAATTAATTATATTTTATAATACGGTATATTATTTAATGATTAAAAATTACTACAATAATAATATAAAAAAATGATGTGTCAATTGATCCCGCTATCATGTCCACTAGCTATATACAGTGTAGGAAGTTATGTAAAGTTGTATGAAATTTATATACTTATCTTTTATTAAATAAATAAAATATTATTTATACTCTCATTAATAAAAGAAAAAAAACAGATCAAATGAACTTTACCAAATTTTATCAATTCTCTTAATATCATTTTGTTATAATAATATAAATAATAAATTTCACAATTTAAACTAATAAAACAATAGCTCCACTTGGACAAATTGTTTATTTGATTATTTGGCTTATTTAGCCTCCAATAAGTAATTTTATTTAGACAGCTAAATAAGTAAAATTTAAACTAAAATTATCGTATTTGCTTATTTTATAAATTAAGTAAATAAATTAATAAGCAAGTTTCTTCTCAAATGAATACAGCTCACATTTAAGTCACTTATAAGCTAAATATTTCAAATTAATTTATTTATTTATATTTTTACTTATTTTATAATAAACAAATAAATCATTTGCGCAAATAGGCAAATGGCTTATTTAAGTGTTTACAAACACAATAGTTAAGCAATAGAGACATTTGATGATTGGATGAGCATAATTAGGGCCATTATGCTATTCTAGCTTTTAATTTTTTTGGTTAAAAATATAAAAAAAATACTAATATAGTCTACTTGACAAAAAAATTAAAAAAAATTAAAAAATCAAATTAAAATTTTAATTTTTAAAATATTCTATTCAAATTCTTAGAATTTTTAAAATATAATAATATTTTTTATGTATAATTTAATTAAATCTACTATTAATTATATATAATTATTAATATTAAATATATAAAATAGTAAAATTGTCTAATTTAAATAAATATATATATATATATATAAACTAATTTTTTTACCCAAATAGTCAATTTTTAAAAATATTAACTTAAAAGTTAATTTATGAAATAATATACTTTTAACAAAATTTAATTTTTAAATTAAAAATAAAAAAATAAAAAATTAATTTTTAAACTAATTGCGAACGGAGTCTAATTATAATAATGTCAGTTTCATTTGTTTATTTTGAGGTAATTGGTTTCCACATCACTCAGTCACAAAAAAAAATTCAAACTCAAACACTTCCCATAAATTTTGAGTCTGGTTCTTAATTTTGCATTAATTTTAAAAATAATTTTTATCTCAATATGTTTAAAAAAAACTAAAATAAATTAATCGATAAATGAAAACAATTCACTAAAAGTAAAAAAATATATAAAATTTAACTTATTTATTTGTTTTGACCAATCTTTAATTTTAATTTTTTTCTTTACATTTTATTAAAAAAATACACTTTTTGGAAAAAAATTAAAATAATATAAATAAATAAATCATTATCTCATCCCATTTAATTAAAAGGATACTTTATTAAAAAAAAGTATGATATATGAGAATGATTTTGTGTAATATATAAATAGGAACTCGTGGTCATTAATTATTTTTGTTAGATTTTATTGATGAGGTGTTCGTTTGATAGTTTAGTTTAATTATTTTTTTAAAAAAATTTAAGTTAAATAAACAAAAAATAAAGATATTTAAATATAATTTTAAGTCATGAGCACAAATACTAAATTTAAATTTAAGATCACTGATTTTTTTATAAAAATTAAATTAAAAGGCAAAAATTACTTTTAAGCTACAAACAAACTAAGGCCCATTGGCAACTAGCTTTTTTGAAATTAATTATTTAGATAAAAAATTATTTTTTTTATTTTTTATTTAAAGTGAATAATTTTATCTTTTTATATATTTAATATTAACAATTACATATAGTGAATAGTAGTAATAAATAAGTTATAAATAAGAGATATTTTTATTTTTAAAAAATAATAAAAATTTAAATAGAATATTATGAGAGTTTGTGTTTTGATTTAACTTTGTAATTTTTTTTTACTAAACGAACAACTTTATTTTTTTGAAATTTTTAGTCAAAAAAAACAAGATTACCAATCAGGGCATTAGTCAACTACATGATACAGACAATTTTTTTCTTATTTTGAAATTGTCACTTTTTCACTTTTCAAACCTCCCATGTTTACTAATTGAAGAAGATGAAACTTTTTTTCTCTCTTTATTGATAAACCAAACAGCTTTTAAATAAGATCATAAATAAAAGAATAAGACCAAGTAAATAGAAACTACTACAGCATGAAAATAGAATTATACATACACTACCCACTAAGTTATAAGAAAGTGCTTCACTACTAACAAACTTGAGACTTGATAACAAACTGTAACAGACTTAAACTTACTCTTAAAGATTAGGCCAAAGTAGACTACGTACAGCAACAAAATAAAATAGCAGAAAATAATTTTCCTAAAGTCTAGGATAATTACGAGAGACTAGAACTACTTGACTTTTCCAACAATTCCTCCCTTAAACTGATGTTTCAACATTCAGTTTAATGAGGGAAAGTTTTGAAGCTCTCTCCCTCAAATTGGATTATCCAAAGTGCAAACACCAAGCATCCTTCTTAGCTTTGAAATGTAGCCAACTTGAGGGACTTTGTTAAAATATCAGTAACCTGGTCTTCACTTCTACAATAAATAAGATCAATGACTCTATTATTTGAGAGATCCCTCAAGAAATGATATTACACATCTATATGTTTGTTTTGACCATGTAAAACAAGATTTTTGGAAAGCTTTATTGCTAAATTATAGTCACAATAAATGAGAGTAAGCCCATCTTCTTTGAACTACAGCTCTTTAAGAATTTTCTTTAGCCAAATAGCTTGAGAAGCACAAGCTCTTGCAGCAACAAATTCAGGTTCAGTTGTTGATAATGTGACAATTGGTTGCTTTTTTGATGACCAGGAAACAGCTCTTGTCCCTATCATGAAAACATAGCAAGATGTGCTTTTTTGATCGTTTGTTTGAATCTCCTGCATAATCACTATCTATGAAGCCATACAAATCTGATTTTTTTCCTTTCTTGTAGAATAGCCCAAACTCCTTAGTACCTTGCAAGTACCGAAAAATTCTTTTTGCAGCCAAGACATGAATTTCTGTAGGACACTCCATGTACCTACTAATGATACTTACAGCATGCATTATATCAGCTCTTGTTGTAGAAAAATACATTAAACTCGCTACAATCTGCTTGTAAAGAGTGTTATCAACCTTCTTTCCTTCATTATCTTTGTTTAGCTTTAAACCAACCTCATATGGTGTACTCACAAGATTACAATCCTTTATCTGAAACCTGTCCAAGATTTCTCCTACATGCTTCTTTTGAGAAATAAAATTCCACTAGAGGACTGCACCACTTCAATGCCAAGATAGTAATGCATCGTGCCATGGTCAGACATCTCAAATTCAACCATCATGGACTTCTTAAAACTTTTAAACATGGCGCTATCATTTCTAGTGTAAATGAAGTCATCCACATACAAACAGATAATGAGCATTTTATCCACATCTTCAATTTTTATGAAAATTGTATGTTCATAAGGACATTTGTGAAATCCTTCCTTCAAAAAATATATTTCTATACGATTATACCAAGCCCGTGGGGCTTATTTTAATTCATATAAAGCCTTTTTTAACTTATACACTTTATGCTCATTGCCAGATTTCACATAACCAGGAGGTTGATCAAAGAATATCTCTTCTTTCAAATCTACGTGGAGGAATGCTGATTTCACATCCAGCTAGAAGATAGGCCAAGAGTTTTGAACTGCCAACACAATCACCAATCTGATTGTGTTATGCCTTACAATCAGAGCAAAAACTTCTTTATAATTAATACCAAACTCTTGCTTATATCTCTTGGCCACCAAGCGCGCCTTGTACTTGTCAACTTCACCATTCTCCTTCAGCTTTGTCTTGTAGACCCATGTTACGCCAATTGTTTTGTGCCCTTTTAGAAGATCAGATAGCTCCCAAGTATCATTTTTTTCAATGGCTAAGATTTCTTCATCCTTAGCCTTCTGCCATTTTGTTTCTTTGACAACACTTTCAAAAGTTGTAGGGTCACAATCTAAAAATAGAGCAAAATGAGTGAGTGGATCTTCATATTGATCAATTCCAATTACCTCATAGTCAGACATCCATGCAAGTTTTCTTCTAACACATTGAGGACGCTCCTCTTCCTGTGTCGTTGCTGGAACTAGCTGTTGTTCATCCTCCACCAGCTATTGCCTTCCATTTTCATTCTCTCCATCAAAATCAACAGGAATTTGTTGTTCAACACCAGCATTGTTCCACAGCTAAAACTTCTCTTCATTAAAAACAACATCTCGACTGATAATGAGTTTCTTGGTGCTAGGATTGTATAACTTATAAGCTTTTGATTGATCACTAACACCGACAAAGACATATTTTTCTCCCTTATCGTCTAGCTTTCTCCTTTTCTCGCCTGGAATATGAGCATAGGCTCTACACCCAAAAACTCTGAAATAATTCACAGCTGATTGTCGTCCGCTCCATGCTTCCTTTGGTGTCATATTTTGAACAGCAAGAGTGGGACTTCTGTTCAAAATATGAATACTCTAATTTAATGGTTCTGGCCAAAAAAATTTTAGAACTCCACTCCTTGACA
Source organism: Heliamphora exappendiculata (assembly GCA_034768845.1). Classification (NCBI taxonomy): domain Eukaryota; kingdom Viridiplantae; phylum Streptophyta; class Magnoliopsida; order Ericales; family Sarraceniaceae; genus Heliamphora; species Heliamphora exappendiculata. The sequence goes on along the minus strand of JAOTRH010000024.1, from coordinate 18,820,914 downwards.
AAAGGCTCTGCACCATATTCATAATAGTGATATTTTTCATCTCGCAAATGCCATTTTGTTGAGGTGTGTATGCTGCTGTAAGTTGCCTTTTGATTCCATGGGCCTCATAGAAATTTAAAAATTCATGTGAGTTATATTCTCCACCACGATCCATGCGAAGAACTTTTATGAGTTGTCCAATCTCTATCTCAACAAGCGCTTTATAGCTTTTAAAGGCTGCAAAGGTTTCAGATTTTTCTTCCAAAAAATAAACCCAGATTTTACGGCTATGATCATCAATTAAGGTAATTATATATCATTTACCTCCATTAGAATATGACTTTATTGGCCCGCAGATGTCAAAATGAATAAGTTCCAATACATTCTTTGCTCTCCATGATTGTCCTTGTGGAAATGAATTACGGTGTTGTTTGCTAACAACACATTCTTCACAAACTTTAGAGGGAGCTGTGATTTGATGAAGACCAATGACCATATTTTTCTGCTGTAAAGTCTTCAATCCACCAAAGTTTAGGTGACCATAGCGAATGTTAGCCCAAGGATTTTTTATTTTAATTTTAATAATTTTTATAATTCATTTTCTAAAAATAAACGGCTTTAAAAGGATAATATCTTTATATTTTCAAAATAAAAGTGTTAACACATTTTGGACAAATAATTTTGACACCTTAGTAAAAAAGCAATGACTTAACTCTCAAAAAGATTAAAACACTCGCATATTCTTAAATGAGAATATTCTGTGTTGAACCCAATTGAAAAATAAATCTAACACTTTTAAGATAAAGTATACTTGAATCACATTAAGTGTGTCAATTCTTTTGAACAAATGTTTTGACACCCTAACTATTTTATGAAGTTATCTTTCAGATATTATAGTTAGTGTCGACACAAATAAATTTTGTGTTAACACAAAAAAGTCATAGCTCTCAGGACTCAAAATAAGTCGACACAAATATAATTTGTGTCAACACAAAAGTGTTTCACACTTTTGTTATTCGAAATTTTGAGTCGACACAAATAAAAATCGTGTTGGCACAAAAGAACCGAGGCCACCTGCAGCATTTGAGGTGTTGACACCAATTAAAGATGAGTCGACACAAAAGTCCCGAGACTGCCTGAAGAATTTGTGGTGTCAACACGAGAGACCTCAAGTGTCGACACAAATTACCGAGACTTCCTGTAGAAATTAGTGTCGACACCAAAGAAGATAGAAGTCAACATAAAGTGCCTCCTCCGGATGTTAAAATTTCAAACGAGTCGACACCAGATTCAAATGTGTTGACACTATGATGTTGGTAAGGTAGAGTGCAAAAATTATGTCGACCCCTCAGAAAATTTGTGTCGACCCAACCACTTAAGGATCCTGCCCTAGACATTTTGTGTCGATACCAAAGGCATTTGTGTCGACACTTGTGACGAAAATTCAAACTCGCGGCAGATCTCAACGGTTAGATTTTTTGCATTTATTGCTCCCACCTACCTCTAATAGTCATGAATACACAAGAACTTATATAATGAGTAATTTCTCAGCATTTACTCCAACTGGAGACCTACATTTACTATTCTATTGCTTGAATCAAACTCAAAATTCTCAAGCCCTCATTTATTGCTGAATCTCCAGCTCTTGTTCCTCATCTCTCTTTATTTTTTTATTTATTGTAAATTATTTCTGTAAAGAGAGTAAGTGTTTCTCATTTATACTTATTATTTATTGTATTCAAGGGTGAGTCACCATTTATCCTTTGAGTGAGTGAGTAAATCTCATCAAAGAAGAGTTCAAGATAGATTAAAAGAAAACAGAAACTTATTTTCATAGTATCTTCTTGAAGCTGTTTTAGGTTTGTAAATGTGCATGTAAACATTCGGTCTACCCAAGCAAAGTCTTAAAGTTGTAAATGTTTGGAATGCACTCGTGAAGCATTCTAGATAGTGAAGATACTCAAGAGAGAACTTGATGAGTGAACGCAGGTTTGGAAGAAGTCGAACCACTATAAATCTTTGGTGTCCGGTTCAATCTCTCAATCCTTAACTTCTTTAATATTTGCATTACTTTTGTTTTTGATTAAATCGCTAAATTTGATTGCAATATTAAAAGATTTTTAAAAAAAATTTAAAATTGTTATTTATTTTTTAAAACTCAATTCACCCCCTCTTGGGTTGCCTAAAATTAATAGCGAAAATGCCATAGCCATGCCTCATCCCGCACTTTTGCTAAGAAGCATGAATGAGTGGCGTTGTGGAGATAAAATGAGAACATACGACTCGTTGTTATGTAAACTCGAGCAATTAAGCCCAACTTTGCATCTTGAATTTGAAAAACTCCACCTCTGATAGAAATCTCGTATCCCTTTTCTTGCAACTAACCCATACTGACCAAGTTGGTCTTTAAGTTTGGCACAAAAAGAACATTAGAGATAGTGTGGGTGGAATTTCCTTTGGTTTGGATGCTTACACTTCCTTTTCCTATAACAGAAACTGTGGAATTGTTGGCGAACTTAACATTGTTGCAGAAAGATTTGTCTAAGTCAAAGAAGAACTTCTTATCACCAAACATGTGGTTGTTGCAGCCAGTGTCTAAATACTACATATTTTGTGGAGTTTCTTCCTTCACGTGACACACCATCAAAAGAGACACCTCTTCATTTTCTATAAAGTTAGTTCTTTCTCCACTTTATCTATTTAAATTAGTTCGGCATTCTGACTGATAGTGACAAGACCTATGACATTTGTAGCATTCAACATTAAACTTGTCTGCTGACCTTAGTCTATAAGATGTTGAGTGATGGCCTCCACATCCTCTTCCTCTTCCTTGAAATTGAATCTCTTGATGCTGATGGTATTGTTGTTGGTTTTCACAATCATTGTTTTCTCTGCCTCCTCTGCCTCGTCCTCTATCAGCTCCACTTGATATAGAGTGATTTTCTAATGAGGCCTTCAATGCTTGTTCCTCTTTCTGCTGTTGGTTAATTTTTTGCTCATGAACCAACAAAGAACTTTGTAATTCATCAATTGAAAACGCATCAATATCATTAGCTTCTTCTATGGAACAGACAACGAAATTAAATTTTGGTGTCATAGATCGAAGAATCTTCTCAACAATAGTGACGTCGTCGGTCTTGTCGCCATGGATCCGCATCTTGTTGACGATTGCCATCGTTCTTGAAAAATAATCTATAATTGACTCTCCTGATTTCATTCGAAGCATTTCGAACTACGAACGAAAGGCTTAAAGCTGTAACCTCTCTGCCCTTGCTGATCCTTGGTACTTCTTCTTCTTCATGGAATCCCAAATATGCTTGGCAGTATCCTTGCAAAGAATAGTTTCCAAGATTGAGCGATCAATGGCTTGGAAAAGATAATTCTTTACTTTGAGATCTTTTAACTTCAGCCCTTCAAGCTCCGTCTTTTGCACATCTGTCAGCACAACACCTTCTGCTGGTTCTGTTACTCCAGAAGCAACAACGGTCCAATATTCTTTGGACCTCAAGAAGTTTTCCATGAGCATACCGTTAGGGTTGGTATACTGAAAATCATATTTTTAGTATTTAATTTTATTTTAATAAAATTAATTTTTTATTTTATAAGAATCCGTATGAGCAATGTATGTGTATCATTTCTTTGATATGTATGGATGTCCGATATTCTGTATAGTATTTAATCTGATGTGTAGCGTACGGCTTACACACAGAAGATCAAATTTTAGGTACTTGCAGAATATAAGCTTTATGTTCACAGTTTAGATGAAAATGAACATACCATCGGTACGACTGTGGCACAGAGTTTTAGTAGACCTGTCTTGATTACGAAAAATAGATAATAGCGTCGTCTATTGTTCCGACTATCTGTGGCAGTACACTTTGTGTGTAATAAACGGGACATTGGGGTAATTAATTTAGTACTGACCACTAACTGTGTAAATTAATTCACACCCAAAGATTATTATGAATAGTGCTTATTCTCTTAATCCCGAAATAATTATTGATTTGCATATATTTAATATTCGTTATTTTGATTAATTTGAGGGTGCGATCTTATATGGGTCTATACTTTCGGTGAGTTGAATAGCGGTATTATTTATATGATAAATATTAATTATTGACGGAATCCACGTCTCGAATGATCGGGATTGACGATACCCCCTTAAGGATACTTATAAGTTTTGACCGGGCCAAACCCTGCAGGTGGATTTAATTATCCGACGGTCAAATAAGTTAAGCAGAAGAGTTTAAGAATATCAAGATATCGATTAAATTAAATTATTAGTAATTAAATTTAATTAGCGGGTATCGAGAATCTTAATGTGGAGAAGTGAAGATTAATTCCAAACAGCGTCGGTTATAAGGGAATAACAACAGAAACGGCAATAATCCAGCGATTCCTTAGCACCAGTGTTTTCATCCAACACAGCAGCTTGATCTAGGCTGCGGTAAAGCTGTTTCGGTTGTTTTAGGATTACTGCTTCAATTCAAACACTGTTCGGGTGTTTATCCAAACTGGAAGCCTGCCTTAAACAGGAAACTAAAATTCTTTAGAGTTTCATACCGATCATAAAATCGGGATATTTTTCTTGCATTTAATTTATTTTATATATTAACTGCGTGGATGATAAATATTGATTTTATTTATCCTGTTAATTTAATTAATTTGAATATTCGATTTTAATTAAAATATTTTGTAATGAAAAATAAAATAAATTTTTTTAATTAATTAATTTTAATTAAATAAATTTTTTTTAGATATTTTATTTTTTACAAAATATCACGTTTAAAGATGATTTTTTTTAAATCGAATATCTTAGAAAAACGTGAGAATTAATTTCGAATTTTGAATTAATTAAATAAAAAAAGGTTTAATCGAAATAAATTACTATTTTTCAAAAAAATATAAAAAGAAAAATAAAATAAATAAATACCTTTAATCACTACCTTAGCTGAAAAGCTGGAGAAAAAACTACGCATTTATTAAACATTATTTGTTATACATTTAAACACGAAAAGATGGTTTGATAAATCAGAATATTTAGAATCGTATACACGGAAAGATGTTTGATTCTTTAAGATCGTGCGACTTTCGAAAGATGGTTTGATAAATCAGAATCTTTAGAATCGTGTATACGGAAAGATGTTTGATTCTTTCAAATCGTGTGACTTTCGAATTTAATAAATTTATTTTAATTAAACGAATTTTTATAACCCTTAAAAATATTTTAAAAATTTAAGTAGGAGAGAAAATTTATTCACAGATAAATCACGCGGTCTCCATTACCAGTTTGTAGGCAATGCAATTAAACCCTGCGTGTTGGCAGTAAGGCCTTCCTCCCAATCGGACAGATTAATTACGATATTACAAATACAAATCTTCTTTAGGGATAATTCTGAATAATTGTTAGTGTGAAACACTTTTCCATCTGAATGGATCATTGCGAAGCAATTGATTTGGGATTAAGTGATGGTTAACACTTAACTGTATATAATATATCATTTTCATATGAGTCACTGCTATTATATGCTGGACCGAAACTATGTCAGCTATTGAATTTTACTTTGCATGGTCAGTTGCCTAGATAGTAAAATTAAAAGAAATTGACATGTCTAGACTTATGAAGGATAGTAAACGTCCACCCATCGCAGCATACTATTATCAGGTTACTAGGCTGCTAGCGAATTTATTTTTAAAATGATAGAAGGAACCAAATTAAAATGAATTCAAAGTTTTGCTCATCATAATTAACTTTTTTTAATTATGTGATTATCAGGTTTAAATGAATTTCAACCCACTCACTTCAATACTCAAAGAAAATAAATTTACGAGACCAAATTTTGTTGACCGAAAATATAACTTGGATATAGTTTTAACTACAAATTGTATTTTTTTAATATCAGAAAATGTGTCTGTTTCAGAAAAAAGTTCTTCTTCGGGGCCGAAAGGCATGAAGAAGAAAAATGTTCAGAAACAGGGAGACACGATTTCTAGGGTAGCTAGTGGGCCACGGATTGGTATGAAAAAGCTGAAAGACAGATGTTTTCACTGCAACCAGACTCGGTATTGAAAAAAATTATGTCTAGTGTTTCTCAAAAGGCAGAACAAATAGGGTAATTTCTATTCATTAGTTGTGAAAACATGTTTAGCGGTGTTATCTACCAGTACCTAGTGTGTAGGTACGGGAGCCACTAATCATGTCTGCAATTCATTGCAGGGGTACCAGAAAATTCGACAACTTAGTGATAGGGAGATTTACCTGCATATGGGTAATAATATAAAGGTAACAGCAGTTGCAGTAGGAGATGTCACTCTCAATTTTTGTAGAGATCGAATTTTAATATTGAGATATTGTCTTTATGTACTTGCCATTAGAAAGGATTTAGTTTCCGTTTCTAGATTGGCTAAAGACGGATATTTTATTTATTTTAATAACTCTGTGGTTATTAAGGATAATAAACGAGTTATCTGTTCTGGTACATTGGTGGATAATTTTTATATTATTACTTCACTCTCTCCTGTACTGCAACTAATTGAAATAAATAACACATCTAATTTACCATATGAGAAAAAGTTTTTTTCTTTAATGAACCAAATGTTTCTTTGGCACTTACGCTTGGGTCATATTAATCTAAAAAGGATAAACAGACTGGTAGCAGATGGACCTTTAAGTTCATTGAAAGTGGAGGCACTTCTAGTCTGTGAATCTTGCTTAGAGGATAAGATGACCAAGAGGTCATTTTCGACCAAAGACTATAGAGCTAAAGAACCGTTGCAGCTGGTTCATTCTAATGTGTGTGGTCCTATGACAATTCGGGCTAGAGGTGGCTTTGAATACTTCGTCAGTTTTATTGATGACTACTCAAGGTATGGATACATTTACCGGAAGCACCGTAAGTCTGAATATTTTGAGAAATTCAAAGAATTCAAGGCGGATGCAGAGAAGCATTTGGGTAAAAGTATCAAATCACTACGATCCGACCGTGGTGGAGAATACCTCTTTGAAGAGTTTAAGGACTACCTATCATTAGAGGGGATTACATCCCAGTTGACTGCACCTGGCACTCCTCAGCAAAATAGTGTAGCAGGAAGAAGAAATATGATTCTTATAGAAATGGTAAGGTCAATGATGAGTTATTCAGGTTTACCATATTCATTTTTATGACTCGTTTTAGAGACAGCGGCTTACATTCTGAACTTGGTACCTTCTAAGTCAGTACCTTCTACGCCCACAGAATTGTAGACCGGGCGTAAGCCTAGTCTAAAACACATTTAGATTTGGGGGTGTCCAGCACATGTGCTGAAAAAGAACATGGGTAAGTTGGAATCAAGGACAGAAGTCTCTTTCTTTGTAGGGTATCCCAAGGAAACGAAATGTGGTCTATTTTATAATCCTAAAAATCAAAAGGTCATTGTTAGCACAAATATCCGATTCTTAGAAGATGATTATATTATGGATCACAAGCCCAATAGAAAAATTATTCTGAAAGAACTGAGAAAAAATACCAGTAGAACGGAAGAGAAACCACAAGTCACTGATATTCTACTACCTAGTCGTAGTGGGAGGATTATCGGGACAGGTACAAAACAAGAACAGTGTGCTGATGCACAGGATTCAGATTTTGCACAGCTTGTTACTGCTAGTACACAGACACAGGTAGTGCCTTGTCATAGTGGGAGGATTGTTCATCAACCTAACTAGTATATGTTCTTGGAATAGTCTTTTGACAGAATCTCGGCAGAACAAAATACCGAGCCCTGTAACTACAATTAAGCACTGCAAGACAAAGATGCAGATCTTTGGCCACGCGGTATGAATTCAGATATGAAATCTATGTATTCCAATCATGTCTGAAAATTTGTAGAACCACCCGAAGGGATAAAATTCATTGGATGCAAGTGGATTTACAAGAGGAAGAGAGGAATAGACGGAAAGGTTAAAAACTTCAAAGCTAGGCTTGTTGCTAAAGGGTTCACTCAGAAAAAAGGGATCAAGTATGAGGAAACCTTTTCGCCGGTAGCCATGCTAAGTATATCCGGATTCTCTTATCCATTGCCACTCATCTGGCAAATGGATGTCAAGATAGGTTTCCTTAACGGAAGTCTTGACGAATGTATCTGCATGATACAACCAGACGAATTCATTGCAAATGGCTAGGAGCATATGTTGTGCAAGCTTAAGAGATCCATTTATGGACTTAAGTAGGCATCGAGGTCTTGAAACACTCGGTTTGATCAAGCTATAAAGTCTTATGGTTTTGATGAAAATTTGAATGAGTCCTGTGTATACAAGAAGTGTAACGGAAGCGTGGTGATCTTCTTAGTACTTTATGTAGACGATATCTTGCTCATCGAAAACGATGTGGGGGCATTATCT
>JAOTRH010000024.1:18793129-18809159 GCA_034768845.1 Heliamphora exappendiculata | reverse complement strand
TTTTTGCATAAAGAATATGGATAAAATAACCATGCCAGTGTGATGCTCAGCCCATCTCGTACCTCATAAAATAACCTAATATGGTTGTTTACAAAGAACAGCAGATATTCCCTCCTAGTTTCTGTGCTGTTCGTCTTGAATTGGTGATGTTATTTTGAAGTACCACTTTTTTTTTGCATAAAGAATATGGATAAAATAACCATGCCAGTGTGATGCTCAGCCCATCTCGTACCTCATAAAATAACCTGCTTTGGCAATGGAGGAAATATAAAGAATTGGACAAAAAGAAGAGAAACTATAGATGTTCTATTTGCCATGAATAGCAGCAAAGATAGAAATTCCCATATGTGAACAAATAGGACGATATATGGATGCTATTTATCTAGTGGTAGTTTTATCTGTAGCTCTTGCTAAACGGTAGTTCCTTTTCATAATTGGAGGCTGGAATAGGATGGAATGTTGCACCTTCTATTTTACGCTAAACGGTTCCATCCGACTTTAGCTAGAGTTATCTTTGTGTCTTGCTATGCCATGAGTGCAACAAAATGCTAGGATTAAAAATCTTATTCATGGATGTAGAGAATTGGTGCCTTGCCTATTTAAAACTTTTGAAAATTATTTGGGAAATTGGGGGATTGGATTTGGGTCCACCAAAGTGAATCCAAGAAAAGTTGAATGTACCATGCAACTAATTTCTATAAATAAAGGCTTATTATTTAGTCTTGGTGACATGTAAAAATTTGCCACTTTGGCACATTGATTAATCATTTCAAATAAGATTGAACCAACTCAATCAGAAAATGGTCAATTTTCATAAATTCTACTCTTTTTTCCAGTTCAAAAATCATTTTGACAATTGACAGGCGTTGCTATTTTAAAAAGTGCCCAGAATGCAAGATTTGATTATTCTTGTGGAAAAGCATATGTAAAATAAAATTCAGTAACATTTGTTCACTTAATTATGAATTTTTTTTAAATTTTTCATTGCTCTCTCTGCACAAACGCTTGGCAAGTTAACGTTAGACAAGGAACTAGTGAGGAGTAACTACTCATTGTTATACCTCCAGTAAGCTTACTGTGGTGAAAACTATAGTATTTACATCGAATGGGCTTGAAGCTGAAATTACCTGGAAATCAGTTAAAGGAGCTTCCTTTTTGGGTTCTGCTCTGGCGTCCTTCTTTCAACTGTTTGATGTAAAAGCCTAAAAGGTGGACAGCTTCATGACAAGAACTATGGTCCATGAAATCTCCAGTTGAAATGTGATGGCTCAGTAATCAGCACAAGTGTCTCCCCTTAGAATGAAGATGCAGTTTTATGAGATTGCGTGCAGCGCATCTCTCTCTCTCTCTCTCTCTCTCTCTCTCTCTCTCTTGTTGGTGGTGGTGGGAAACAGGGTTGTTAACATCTTAACATGATTTTGTTCGTAAGACGTAAGTAGCTGCTTGGGCGTATCATACAAATCGTCTCGTATGATGGTCCAATCATTTCCGATTGTCTCATATGACGGTTCGATCATTCCCGATCGTCTCGTATAATGGTCTAATCTATTCTGATCGTTCAATCATTCCTGATCGTACGAGCTTGGTGGTGCCTTGGTCCGCATGCTTTTAACTGTGTTATTTGTTACATTCATTTAAGAGTTCTGTTTGATGCCATGATCAAAATGTTTCAGTTGTGTTTTCTACCATGTTCTTCCTCTCAAAGAGAGTTTTGAGTCAACCTATTATCTTAGCAATAAAGTTGCTTGGTGATTTCTTATGCTAGTAATCTTTCGATGGTTTCATGCTTTTCTAGTTGCTAGCATTCACCAATGCAATTTGGATGAGTTTGAGGATGTGTGCCAAGAATAGCCTTTTGGGTGCACAGTCTTCTACATGATCAAACATGATAGGCTGCGATTTTTGGGCTAATCATGTGTGGTTTTATGCGTTCTGGCAGCTGGTATATAACCATACAATTTGGATGAGTTTTGAATGTGTAAAGAATAGTCTTCTGGGTGGACAGCCTTAAACCTGATGACCAGATGTGGATTTTTGTGCTAATCATGAATTTTCTCCTTGTCTCAACTATGATCAGGTGTGGATTTTAAAATCAAGCTGCTGACAGTTGGTGGGAAAAGACTGAAGCTAACCATATGGGATACAGGTAATATGGGACCACTAGTGTATTGTTTTGTCTTACCTTCCAAACAAGATTTCGGGGTTTTCATAGGACTTTCATGGTTATCCATCACATGGTCAATGTTTAATTGGTGTGTGTTGGTTCCTATTATTCCCTCAATTTGGCTAAACAAGATATCTTTTGTGCTGGGTTGCTTTATTTTTTTTTTGGATATTTCCTCCTTTTCCTTCGCATAAGAGCAAAGACAAGAATGGGGAAAATGAATATAAACAGAGAGCTTTTCAAGAAGAACAATGAGAAGCAAGGGATGCACACGCTATAACCTGAACCAGAACTAGGAAGAATCAATTGACCTAGTTATGTGAAAGAAAGTGTTTTTTTGCAATGATGTTAGAAATTTGAGCATCTCTGCTAAAAGTTCATGTTTCTTATTTAATCACACTTCAAATAATTTCCCCTTTTTGATAATTATAGTTATACATCTAATTTTCCCTACTTTGGCACTTCGCTATAATGATATAATTATGGATCATTCATCCAAAGGACCATTGAAATTTGAAAACTAACTTTGACTGAAGATATGCTCAAGTATGATATAAAATCAGCCTTCTATGCCAGAATAGAGATATCTGTTGTTGCTGTTTTGTTTTTCTAAATTAGAGGTGCTTGTTGCTTTCTTAGTGCAGAGATGAAAGATTATGTGGATTAAAAAGAAAACAGTTTTTATTAAAACCTTGTCTCTTGTCTAAATAGTTGTACTGGTCTCATTGTGTTATAACTTATAATTTGATATCATGCATATCTGTCGGATCCTTTGTTTTAATATTTATCATGGCACTGATATTCCTTTTCGTGGTGAAAGTTCTGAGATGTTTATTCTAGGAAGGCTGCAACCCATGTTGGAAAGAATATCTGAATGAGGAGAGAATGTTCTCCATTGAACTCTGGGAAAGTGCAAATTAAAACTTGTTGCTTTTCTACAGACATTCAGTGTACAAACCAAACCAAAGTCTCAATCAATTGTACATACACATGAAGAGTGTCCATATAATATTTAAGTTTGTCGACTGGTACATGCATTAACACATTGAAATGTGATTTTCTCTTTTCTGTGTAGCCTTTTCTTTTAAGTGATTTGATAACACATTTTTCTTTTTTCATTTAACAGTGTGAATATATTGTTATTGAGTTTTAAGCTCATTATGTAAACTCAGTGTGAACTTGTGATGTCTGTCCCAGCTGGACAAGAAAGGTTCAGGACATTAACAAGCTCTTACTATAGAGGCGCCCAGGGGGTTATTCTTGGTAAGCCACCATCAGTATGATATCACGGGAGTGTAAGGAATAATGTATTTTCTCGAATTAGTTGACTACATTGTCGATATGTCGATTATGTAATACTTTTCCCATATCTTTTAATGCATTATCCTATCATTTTCTTCCCTTATTGAAGTGTCAATTTTCTTTGATCGGCAGTTTATGATGTCACGCGGAGGGAAACCTTTACAAACTTGTCAGATGTGTGGGCTAAAGAAGTGGATCTTTACTCCAATAGTAAGGATTGTGTTAAGATGCTTGTTGGGAATAAAGTTGATAGAGTAAGTTCTGCATTTTCTCATCTGTGCTTGAAAAATTGATCCCGGGCAGCAAATGAATTATATAAGCAAGTTTTGCATTTTCTCATCTGTGCTTGAAAAATTGATCCCGGGCAGCAAATGAATTATATAAGTAAATACGTGTGTTTGCGACTGTATGGGTGTCCTTTTATATTGTTATTTGTGAAAAACTATTTTAGGTTTTAATCAAACTCACTCGTGGAATGCAAAAATAACATAATAAAATAAGCAAACTCAACACGGAATATTTTTAATATGGAAAACCCAACTTGGGTAAAAAACCACATGACTAATCTAAGTCCAGCTAATTAAGCACTAAAATTCAAACATGTTACAAAACACAACTTATAAGCTTTGACCGAATCCTCAATCTAGATGTCCTAAGTTTGTTTGCTGAATTCACATTCACTGTTCTTCACTTAATTCTACGTTCACTTTATACTTATAAAACTTTGTATTTTGTCTCTGAAGTTGTATTTCGAGTAAGGCTTATGCTCTATAATATAGGCATAAACAGCCAAACAATTAGAGTTTCAAATGAACTGAAATTGCCAAGGGTCCGGTCAAGCGGACTTAGGACCGCTTAAGCGGTCATGTGACAGATTGCAACTTTCTTATCTTCAGTTTGACGAATCTGCTTTGTTTGCTTGTACATTCAGCTTGGCCACTTGTACTTAGGACTTCAGTTTTCATTAGGATGACTGATTAAGGAATCCAAGTTGATCGCGGACTCCTTAATGGATGGGACTCAACAAAGCTTATATTAACCTAATTACAAAGTCCTATCATTATCCAACAACCACAATCTTAATCTACTTAGGAGTTTTATTATAACAATAACATGAGAATTGCCATACAAATAAAAACCTTTAATTTCTGTAACAATTTGCTTATAGATGCTTCGCCTTTTAGAATATGTTAAAATCGCTGCTATTTGTGAAAGGTTTCTCTTGATTTTGTCAAGTTCCTTACAGTGATTTGCTATTATTTTTCTGCTTTATTGCATGCTGCAAGGAAAATAGGCTTCAGAATAGCTCTCATTCTCTTTCATAGCAAAACTAATCAGTGAGAGAAAAATATGATGACATGAAATGATCTGGATTATAGATTTCTTCAGTTTGACTTCACTGTACGAGAATAGGCAGTAAAAGAATGTCCAAAGTTGCATTTTGTTCTAGACATGAGGAAAATAAGTAAGAAATTCCTTCTGCTGTTGGTTTTATATGTTCACAATCAGTGGTGGATGGGGCGTGTGACCAGGGGGGTCATGTGTCCCTCCTAAAAAAAAAAATTGTATTTAAAAAAATTTATATTCACAATCACCACTGACGGTGTGACCCCTCTGTGCTCTCACTTCACTTGTAGGCTCGTAGCCGTGAGACGCAAGAGTAGAGACTGTAGAGTTGCAGAGAGTGAGACGAGGTGCAACAAGAATAGAGCTGCAGAGAGTGAGACTGAGACTGTGAGAGTCGCGAGACACAACTCGCAAGAGCAGAGAGTGAGACTTGCAGCGGTGGATCCAAGAATTTGATACAGGTGGGGCACAAAAATATAAACATTTATGATAAGCAAAAAAATATTCATCTTTAAAAATTCTGTTTCTTTTACAATTGACCTCGATGGATTTTCATCTTTTGAAGATCTTGCATAATTGTATTATTACTAACTCTATCAAAAACATTTCTCTATGTAAACTACCAAGCTATCATTCATCCATTGATCACCCATTCGATTCCGTAGTTGGTTCTTCACAACATTCATAGCTGAATATGCTCTCTCAACTGTAGCGGTTGCAACGGGTAAGATTAATGCCAAAGTGAGAAGCAAATATACTAACAGATATATTTTGTCTCTTCCTGTGTTCACCATTTCTTTAGCGAGATTAGCAATTCCATTCAAGCTTGAGAAATTATCATTTGACCGCATATTAAAAATATATGTATCAAGTTAATCATGAAGTACCACGAGCTCAATTGAAGAGAAGTCATTTGGATAAAATTCAGCAAGACGAATCAACATCTTCTTGTCAAAACTAGAAAATGAGTTTAAAGGATTTAGACATGCGACACAAAGTAACAACTCACTATTTGCCTTAGTGAAACGAGCATTTAGTTCTTGAAGTTGGATATCTATGACAACATAGAATAACTCAACGTGAAAATGATGTAAGTTTGTCATTTTCGGTGCTTTACGTCTTCTTCTTCCTTGAGCTATAAACACATCATCCATATTGAGAATATTAATTCCATTCTTTTCGCAAAAAGAGATAACATCATCAAGTAAAGATGTCCACCCACTCTCCCGCATCATTTGGATCCGTTTCTTAGAAATCTCAACCAAATTCAAAGTATTCATAGTATCTTGATCTTTTCTTTGTAATGCTTGTGATAGTTCAGATGTAATAGGTAATACTTCTCTCATCAAATGAAGATTGAATATGAAGTCAAAAGACTGTATTGAGTTCAATAATAAATTTGCTTTTGCTCGTTGCTCTTAATTTGAACCATCTTTTGCGATAATCTCAAGCACATCAATCACTGCGGAGAACATATTTATAAAAGTAACTAAAGTATTATAATGTGAGCCCAAACATGTCTCACTAGAACGCTTGAGACTTGTTTCCTGATTTAAGCCTTGTCCGGTTAAAAGTTCTCCAACATTAAGTGCATCAACAACTTTTGCCATTTGTTTCTCTCTAAGAATATCACGACGTTTACAAGATATCCCAACAACATTCACCACATTACCAAAAAATGGAATAACAAGGCTATTTGATTACGATTCTTTGCTACAGCGACAAGAGCTAGTTGTAATTAATGGGCAAAACAATGAACATAGTATGCAGAAGAATTCTCTTTAAGTATCAGTGTTTTAAGACCATTCAATTCACTTTGCATATTACTAGCCCCATATAACCTTGTCCACTCAACCTACAGATACTCAATCCAAGTCTACAAAATAAAGTCTCCGCAGCATTCTTGAGTGAAAGAGCATTAGTATTGGTAACATGCTCAATACCCAAAAAGCGTTCAATGACATTACCTTTTTGTCCACATACCGTATTGCCACAGCCATTTGTTCTTTTATTGATATATCACGGGTTTCATCAATTAGAATTGAAAAGAATGCATCATCAAGATCTCTAACAATCAATTTGACAGTTTCTAATGCAGCTGCACTCACAATATCCTTCTGAATATCGGGAGCTATCGATTTAAGATTTTGCGGAGCATTAGTCAATGCAACCCCATTGATTTCCTAGTTGTGGTTGACTAGAAATTTCAAAAGTTTAAGAAAATTTTCTTGATTATTTGAATTTTCAGATTCATCATGACCGCGAAAAGCAAGTTCTTGTCTCAGGAGAAATCGAATGCAATCGATAGATGCATTCAAGAAGATTCGATAATCAATTCGAACTTGATTTGACTGATTGTCAAAAATCGTTTGAATATACTGTCTTTGGTTTATCAAGTCTCGACATTTAACCCAAAATTGATTATGAACACTATTACGACCTCCCACATGAACTTGAAATTTTCCATTTTTTTTCCAATTTGAAAATCCATCACCAACAAAAGAGTCACCACCGGCTTGATCTCCAATTTCTGGTTTAAAAAGATAACAATACAGACAAAATGCAGCATCTTTTGCGATACTATACTTTAAGCATAGAGCAAATTCACTAAACCATGCCTGGTTAAATCGTCGCAATATTTGTCCAAATGGTTTTTGTAGAAATTCATGATCACGAGGTTGACAAGGACCCTTCTGCAGATATGCTCTACGTATTTCGTCTCTATCATTAGGATTATAACTACTGATCCGAGGCCGTAATCCTGGAACTGCAGGAAGATATGCTAAGTTGATTTCCACGCGACTTACTTTAAGAATTGAGAATTATCATATCTTTTTTCAGAATTTTCTGTTTCTAACTGTGAGAATTATCATATCTTTTTTCAGAATTTTCTGTTTCTAACTGTGATTTTATTTTAAAGTATTTATCCATAAATGTTTAGAAAAACAAAACAAAAGCTCAAATCTTAAACAAAAGCTCCATAAATTATTCCATAAGCTCCACAATAATCTCTATAAATTATTTCTCCATAATAGTAATCAACAATAGTAATCAACAACAGTGTATAACACAAGTAATAAAAACTCAAATTTCAAACATCCTCGATTAAGATCTATAAACTCATAAATCATAATTAAATTTATAACAAACATCCCCAATTAAATTTATAACAAACATCTCCAATTTTTTAATTAAGGGTTTTATAATCATTTACTCACAAAATTTTAGTTTTTAACAAACCCAAACAATATAACTTAAAAACTTATTTTTTGTTTTTAAAAAGTCTTTAGATATCCCAAACCAAACAGAACCTATTAGACAAGGCTACAATGTTATCTCTCTCTCAGGACTCCCACGGTTCCACACCAGTACACCATTACTGTTCTCCCTCTCTTTCTATATCTATCTCTCTTTAGCTAACCCAAACAATACATTATTGTTCTCTCTCTCTTTCTATATCTATCTCTCTTTAGCTAATCCAAACAATATATTACTGTTCTCTCTCTCTCTCTTTCCTTTTGGTTCTTGGATGGCAAAAACGGTGATGAACAGATGAAGAAAAAACGGTGATGCAGCTGAAAGCTCGATACCTATCTGCAGTCTGCAGATCTGCCCACGGGCCGTCGGCGACTCGGTGATGAAGAAAAAACAATGACTCGGTGTCGCCTCTCTCTCTCAGATCTACCCTTGCCCCGTCATCGTTAGCGGCGTCGTCACCTCATCGGCGTCTTAGACACTCTTAGGCCTCAGCTCTCGTCTCACTCTCTGCTCTTGCGAGTTGCGTCTCATGACTCTCATGGTCTCAGTCAAACTTTCTGCAGCTCTGTTCTTGTTGTACCTCGTCTCACTCTCTGCAACTGTAGTCTCTACTATACTATTGCGTCTCACAGCTACGAGCCTACGAGTTAAGTGAGAGCATAAAGGGGTCACACCGTCAGTGGTGATTGGGAATATAAATTTTTTTAAATACAAATATTTTTTTTCCAGGAGGGGCATGTGACCCCCCTGGTCACATGCCTCATCCGTCACTGGAGATGAGAGCTGAGGCCTGAGAGTGTCTGAGACGTCGACGAGCAAACGACGCTGACGACGATGGTGCAAGGGCAGATCTGAGAGTGAGAGGCGACATCGAGTCATCGTTTTTTCTTTATCACCGAGTCGCCGACGGCCCGTGGGCAGATCTGCAGACTGCAGGCAGGTACTGAGCTTTCATCTTCATCACCGTTTTTTCTTCATCTGTTCATCACCATTTTTTCCATCCAAGAACCAAAAGGAAACAGAGAGAGAACAGTAATATATTGTTTGGGTTAGCTAAAGAGAGAGATATAGAAAGAGAGAGAACAATAATATATTGTTTGGGTTAGCTAAAGAGAGATAGCTATAGAAAGAGAGAGAGAGAGAGCAGTAATGGTGTTGGTGTGGGACCGTGGGAGTCTAGAGAGAGAGAGAACATTGTAGCCTTGTCTTGTAGGTTCTGTTTGGTTTGGGATATCTAAAGACTGTTAAGAAAAAAACAAAAATTTGGTTTTTAAGTTAAATTGTTTGGGTACCTAAAAACTAAATTTTTGAGTAAATGATTATAAAACCCTTAATTAAAAAATTGGAGATACTTGTTATAAATTAAATTATGATTTATGAGTTTATAGATCTTAATTGGGGATGTTTGAAATTTGAGTTTTTATTACTTGTGATATATACTGTTATTGATTACTGTTATGGAGAAATAATTTATAAAGATTATTGTGGAGCTTATGGAATAGTTTATGGAGCTTTTGTTTAAGATTTGAGCTTTTGTTTTGTTTTTCTAAATATTTATGGAGAAATATTTTAAAATAAAATCACAATTAGAAACAGAAAATTCTGAAAAAAGATATGATAATTCTCAATTCTTAAAGTAAAGTCGCGTGGAAATCAACTTAGCATATCTTCTTGCAGTTCCAGGATTACGGCCTCGGATCAGTAGTTATAATCCTAATGATAGAGACGAAATACGTAGAGCATATCTGCAGAAGGGCCCTTGTCAACCTCGTGATCATGAATTTCTACAAAAACCATTTGGACAAAAATTGCGACGATTTAACCAGGCATGGTTTAGTGAATTTGCTCAATGCTTAGAGTATAGTATCGCAAAAGATGTTGTATTTTGTCTGTATTGTTATCTTTTTAAACCAGAAATTCGAGATCAAGCCGGTGGTGACTCTTTTGTTGGTGACGGATTTTCAAATTGGAAAAAAAATAAAAAATTTCAAGTTCATGTGGGTGGTCCTAATAGTGTTCATAATCAATTTTGGGTTAAATGTCAAGACTTGATAAACCAAAGACAGCATATTCAAACGATTTTTGACAATCAGTCAAATCAAGCTCGAATTGATTATCGAATCCGCTTGAATGCATCTATCGATTGCATTCGATTTCTCCTGAGACACGGACTTGCTTTTCACGGTCATGATGAATCTAAAAATTCAAATAATCAAGGAAATTTTCTTGAACTTTTGAAATTTCTTGTCGACCACAACGAGGAAATCAATGGGGTTGCATTGACCAATGCTCCGCAAAATCTTAAATTGATAGCTCCCGATATTTAGAAGGATATTGTGAGTGCAGTTGCATTGAAAACTGTCAAATTGATTGTTGGAGATCTTGATGATGCATTCTTTTCAGTTCTAATTGATGAAACCCGTGATATATCAATAAAGGAACAAATGGCTGTGGCAATACGGCATGTGGACAAAAAAAGTAATGTCATTGAACGCTTTTTGGGTATTGAGCATGTTACCAATACCAATGCTCTTTCACTCAAGAATGCTGTGGAGACTTTATTTTGTAGACTTGGATTGAGTATTTGTAGGTTGAGTGGGTAAGGTTATGATGGGGCTAGCAATATGCAAAGTGAATTGAATGGTCTTAAAACACTAATACTGAAAGAGAATCCTTCTGCATACTATGTTCATTGTTTTGCCCATCAATTACAACTGGCTCTTGTCGCTGTAGCAAAGAATCATGATCAAATAGCATTGTTATTCCATTTTTTGGTAATGTGGGGAATGTTGTTGTGGCATCTTGTAAACGTCGTGATATTCTTAGAGAGACAAATGGCAAAAGTTGTTGATGCACTTAATGTTGGAGAACTTTCAACCGGACAAGGCTTAAATCAGGAAACAAGTCTCAAGCGTTCTGGTGAGACACGTTGGGGCACACATTATAATACTTTAGTTACTTTTATGAATATGTTCTCAGCAGTGATTGATGTGGTTGAGATTATCGTAGATGATGGTTCAAATTCAAAGCAATGAGAAGAAGCAAATTTATTATTGAACTCAATGTAGTTTTTTAATTTCATATTCAATCTTCATTTGATGAGAGCAGTATTACCTATTACATCTGAACTATCACAAGCATTACAAAGAAAATATCAAGATATTGTGAATACTTTGAATTTGGTTGAGATTTCTAAGAAACGGCTCCAAATGATGCGGGAGAGTAGGTGGACATCTTTACTTGATGATGTTATCTCTTTTTGCGAAAAGAATGGAATTAATGTTCTCAATATAGATGATGTGTTTGTAGCTCAAGAGAGAAGAAGACGTAAAACGCTAGAAATGACAAACTTACATCATTTTCGCGTTGAATTATTCTATGTTGTCATAGATATGCAACTTCAAGAACTAAATGCTCGTTTCACTAAGGCAAATAGTGAGTTGTTATTTTGTGTCGCATGTCTAAATCCATTGAACTCATTTTCTAGCTTTAACAAGAAGATGTTGATTCGTTTTGCTGAATTTTATTCAAAGGACTTCTCTTCAATTGAGCTCATGGTACTTCATGATCAACTTGATATATATATTTTTGATATGCGATCAAATGATAATTTTTTAAACTTGAATGGAATTGCTAATCTCGCTAAAGAAATGGTGAACACAGGAAGAGACAAAGTATATCCGTTAGTATATTTGCTTTTCACTTTGGCATTAATTTTATTCGTTACAACCGCTACAGTTGAGAGAGCATTTTTATCTATGAATGTTGTGAAGAACCGACTACGGAATCGAATGGGTGATCAATAGATGAATGATAGCTTAGTGGTATACATAGAGAGAGATGTTTTTGATAGAGTTAATAATGATACGATTATACAAAATTTTCAAAAGATGAAAACCCGTCGAGATCAATTGTAAAATAAACAGAATTTTCAAGAATGAATATTTTTTTGCTTATCATGAATATTTATATTTTGTTGTTCCATCTATATTAAATTCTTAGATCCGCCACTGTTCACAATCACTCTGATAGGCAAGATCATAATCATCGATTGGAAAGGAAAGGTGAATGCTATGTACAACATTAGACGTACACGTATTCAAGGGAGGTCAAAATCATAGCAAAATCTTCATGCTTAAGTAATGGAATTCAAAAAATTAACAAAAGAGACACAAGCAATATCAAAAATTCTTTCTTTGTAAAACTAAGGGATGGTCCACAGGCACGTTACCGATATCCAAACTCTACATTTGCACGGTTTGATTATTGACTCATTCCAAACCACACTGTTCATGTTGGTGTATGATGGGAGCTTAGAGGCTCTATTTACTGGTACTCTTAACTTAAAGGGTGTTTGGTACTGTTGAAATTATAACTTGTAAGCGCTTAGTGCAGAAGTTGTGATGGGAGCTTATAGCTTATTGCAGAAGTTGTGAGCGCTTAGTAAAGATTGTAGCTTGTAACTAAAATAGAAGAAAAAATAATTATAACTTGTAACAGAAGTTGTGAGTGCTTGGTAAACATTGTAACTTATAGATAAAATTAGTAGCAGGAAGCTAAAAAGCTACTCCCTGGCAAAGCTTTCATTTTCTTTGGTTAAATTCTCTTTATCATATTCATTTAATAATTCACTTTTAAGTTTTGGTGTACTTGGTAGTTGCAGTCTCTTTGTTTGCTTATTTAATGGTTCTTCATCTTCAATCAGGGACTAATTTCACTAGTTCAAAGAGTGGATCGGCTTTTGTTATCACAATTTTATGCATTCCATTCATGGCAGGAATCAGAAAGGGTTGTAAGTAGAGAAGAAGGAATTGCTCTTGCTAAGGACTGCGGATGTTTATTTCTTGAATGTAGTGCTAAGACTCGAGAAAATGTGGAGCAATGCTTCGAGGAGCTTGCTTTAAAGGTAAGGCAGAGAAAAAGCGTTTATGACTTTTGCATTTCCTCTGCACTGAATAATAGTATGCATTAAATTTATTTTTCAGAAGTTACCCCTAACCATAGTATTTTCTTTAAAAAAAATATGGTAGCTAGAAAATGAAAAAACAAAACTTAAATTAAATATAAATTTGATTTGCTTGGACGATGATGCACCCTTCGGGTAAATCATTTAACCAATTTACTTCCTAATAGCAGGACCATGTTATAGTTATGTTGTTTAAATGTCCCTTTAAAGAGTTTATAGAGATTATATCTAACGATAGACTAAGATTTGAATCATTAAACTGTAGAATTTGGAAATGGGATTGGTCCGATAAGTGTTCTTCAGTTGAGTTTAAATAGCCCCTCTTCCTTGGTTGAGGTAAATCTCAACATGGCATGGCTAACCCTCATGTATTCAATATTGCACAGCTAAGACTGATGTAGAAATCGGAATATTGAACCTATAGGTTCGACAACTCAAACCCATAAAATTAACCTAAAAACACGATCACACGATCAATGTTGTGGTTAATTATGCGGACAGAAAAGTATATACCCACAAAATCAGGAGAGAAGTCCAACGAGAAAGATGATAACGAGGCCCTCACGTGCTCCGTTTGTTGGATTTTTGCAAAATAAATCCCTTAGTCGGTGGCTAGCGGGAGGCTCTCCGAAACTCAAATTAGATCCTGTTTTTGAAGGAAAAACCATATGTATAGATGCCCCCCCCCCCCTCAACTGAGAGAGGGGGTATATTTATAAAATCATTAGAGATAGAGGGAGGGGGGGAAGAGCGAGAGAGAGAAAGGAGGAGAGAGAGACCTTGGTGTTGTTCCATCCTGACGTGGAGGGGAGAGAGAGAGAGAGTGACCTTGGTGTTGGCCCATCCCTGTCAGGATGGGATGATGGTATGTGATGATGGGTTTTGTATGGGGAACCGATTTTCCCTCCTACTTAACTATGTAATTACGTCATTTGATTACATGAAGGCACATTTTTTGGTCCAAAATCTACCCACTTCTATGTTTCTCTACAGATAATGGATATTCCTAGTCTTGTGGAAGAAGGATCTACGGTAGGCAAGAGAAATATCTTGAAGGAAAAGCCAGAGGACCATGCACCACCTCAAGGCGGTTGTTGCTAATAAAATGACACTTCAGAGATCACCATGTGCCCGGAATTAAAGACGCCCAACTCGGCACTGCTAACGGGAGGCTGAGCTTATCACTTAACCTTTCATGCTCAAATTATGTATATTGATAATTTCTTTTTCTTGCAAATCTTACTGCTGTTGTGCTTGAGTTGTCCCAGTAACTGGTGTGGCTGTTTTGGGGGTATTGGCACTCAAATAACATATTTTTGTTTGTATATAGTTGTTTGCTTCTTCTTCTTCTGCTTCGTCTTCTTCTTCTTCTTTTTTGCTCTTTTTTCTTGTTAAAAAGATTTGTATGGTCGCAAATTTGCATGTATTTTATCTGATTAAATGCGATCTTCTTTTATAAAAAAAATGGTGATTCGTGTCAATTTTATTCAATACTCATTGTGAGGGTTCTCTTCTCATTATATAGCAATATTGGAGTTAATTACATGACTGATTTTTCACAATTACAGCAAGCATATGGAGACTAATATATATTGGTAATCACAATATACAACAAAAGAATCATTGTCATAAATAGATACTAGATACGCTAGATAATCTGTTGACTGACATTCTCCCTCAAATTGATGCGGGACGATCAAGAAGTATCAATTTGCCCACGAGAAATTGATGGCGCTGATGAGTCATGGCTTTTCGTAAAGATGTTAGCAATTTGGAGATTAGTGGATATGTGAGGAAGAGAAATGACACGAGAGTCCAGTGCCTCCCGAATAGAGTGACAATCGATCTTAATATGTTTCGTGCGCTCATGAAAAATGGGATTAGCAGCAATTTGAATAGGCTGAGAGAAATCGAGCTCAACAAGAAGCCCACGAAGCCAACTAATTTCAGAACAAGCGGCAGACATCACACGATATTCAGATTCAGTAGAAGATTTCGAAACCCGAGCCTGCTTTTTACTCTTCTAAGAAATCAAAGAGTCACCAAGAAAGAGGCACCAGCCGGTGACAAACCGGCGAGTATCAGGACAACCGGCCCAATCAGCATCACTACAAGCAACGAGACGAAGAGGAGAGCTAGTAGGAAAGAACAATCCACGGCTAGGAGACCCCCGAAGATAGCGAATGATACAACGAACGACAGCTAAATGTAAATGGCGAGGAGTCTTCATAAACTAGATAACTTGCTGGATAGCAAAGGACATATTAGGCCAAGTAATAGCCAAATAGTTCAAGCTACCCACCAGTTGGCGATACATAGTAGGATCAGGAAAGAGGTCACCCTCCTCACGATGATATTTTGTGTTAACTTCCAGAGGAGTATCCACCGAAGAAGTATCCTGAAGACCAGTCAAAGTAATTAAATCATGTGTATACTTATGTTGATTTAGAAAGATGCCCGAAGGACTAGTGTGGACTTCCAATTCCAAGAAGTACGTTAAAGGACCAAGATCCTTCATATGAAATGAGGCGTGAAGATGCTGCTGGAGACGATCAATCAAAGCAGAATCGGTCTCGGTGATAACAATATCATTAACATAAACCAGAAGCAGAACAATACCAGCAGAGGTCTTGTAAAGGAACAAAGAAGAATTATATTGGCTTTGCTGAAAGAAAAACTGAAGCAAGGTAGTGCGAAACTTGTCAAACCATGCTCGAGGAGCATGTTTTAGCCCATAGAGAGATCTTTGCAACTTACAGACATCTGAAGAAGAGGAGAAAAAACAAGGTGGGAGAGCCATGTAAATGTCTTCTTTGAGATCACCATGAAGAAATGCGTTTTTGACGTCTATTTGATGAAGTGGCCAGCCTTGGGAAGCAGCAATAGAAATAACAGTAAGCACTGTAGTCATCTTGACCACCGGAGCAAAAGTCTCCTCATAGTCCACCCCATACTCTTGCTTGTTCCCAAGGGCAACCAATCGAGCCTTATAT
>JAOTRH010000024.1:18679453-18784625 GCA_034768845.1 Heliamphora exappendiculata | reverse complement strand
GGCCCACGGGTTTGGGGGTGCGGCTCAGGCCCGGCTCATTAACAGTATGGGCCGGGCCGGGCCCGGTGCTGGGCCAGACCGAGCCCGCACAGTGAAGGGCTTCGGGCAGGTTTCGGACCCCCGTTGGGCCTCGGGCCATTTTTACACCCCTAGGTTGCACTTTCACATCCTAAACTACCACATGAACCACAACTCATCCTAATCCCCATGGGTATGCCTCTTCTAATGAGGATATCACGACTTCCAACTAAGTCAAACTCAACTTAACCTTCTAAAGCCAAGCTACACAATATTTACCACCTAGTCACATCACATCAATATATATTCACATATTGAGGGAAAACCTCAGAGTAACGCAACAATTCGGGTAACTAATTTAAATTCCTCGTAGAAAGAACATTGGCCAAACGCTTTTCTATTTTGAACACTAAACTAGTTGATCGGACGCCAATTGGCATGCTACATCACCCCAAGCCTCAACCTCCATGCTCATATAAACACATAACACGCGCAAAACAATTCAACTACAAACCCATGCAAGCACACAATTCATGTCGTGTAGTGGTGCCTAATCTGTCACGCGCCAAACTCCGGGTCACGTGAAACACCCACAAATAACCAAATATAACACCCAACCCGAGAATACACTCAAATTAATCCATACATGCATTATATATAATCGCCAAATGGCTTACATTACACGGCCCCAACGCCGAAAAACATGTTACACATACATGTAACAAAACTAACAAAAAGGAAGACTACAGATCTTCTACCCCTCCGGCACCTCTAGATCAACCTGCGTGACCGGTACTTGAAGAAAATTAAATCCCACACCGTGAGCCAAAGCTCAGCAGATCCTAAACAGCACATGTAATATAAGCTAAACATGCTAGGAAAATGTGGTGTAGCTTTAGACTCTCTTTCAAGCCTTAAAAATAATTAGAAAATAGTTTTAGATCACGACTCACTAGAGCCAATAAAATCGTTCAAAAACATAACTCGCACGAGTTCCAAATATAACAGATATAGATGTACATACAGCACATCGATATATAGATCTAAATCGGCTCTACCAAGCCCCAACAAGCTACTCATGCAACTCATGTACTATGCTTAACACACTATGAGCAACACACCCAACACATAACAGATATGCATCACACGCACTATCTTTAAGATCACGTTCCATCATTGAAACTATGCATATTATCCTAACAGATATCATGCCACAATGAAGGGAAAATAGTAAAAATACATACAAAGATAACAATTATAGACTCCTGCCCATTACCCTAGACCCGAGTCACACAGACTGGCTTGGTAATGACAAGTTCTATACGATGTTACGACAACACAAGCCAATTAGTTTACAGGTTCACAACCCAAGGGTACAAAGCACCCACACAACACCATTCACGGAGGCAACTAACTTCTGTATAAATTTCCACAACCGATGGACGAAGCTAACCAAACCACGTTTACAGGGATTAACCCGAGGGACTGTAGTGAACCCACGAATTGTCAGGACCACATTTCTGTCCTTCAGATACACACACACACGTATTGTCAGGACCACATTTTCGTCCTTCAGACACTCACACAGACGTATCATCAGGACCACATTTTTGTCCCTTTGATACCCACACCCAGGTGCATCGTTAGGACTACGTTTTCGTCCACCCGATTTACGCACATGCACACACACATGCCTCATTAGCCATAGCTAACATCGGACCACGTTTTTATCCTTCGTTAGCCAAGGCTAACATATCATTGAACCACACATGTTCATCTATCACATTTCATACATCTATGCATAACCTAACTAGGAATTAAATGTATAAACCCACGTACTATCACTACGTTCAGAACACGTCACATGCAACCCAATATCACGTAAGACCACATTTCCATCTTACCTCATGCATAAATAAACAAGAATTATAAATGCACAAAATCAGTTATAAAGCACATAGCTATCTACAACCTCACATCGCGACGCCACCCGTCACATAACCTGACATCCACAAAACCACGCTTAACCCAAAGGCTACACCACTCGAGCGCTCGAACGGTCCCCAACTGACATAACACACTGCCACAGGCCCGCTCGAGTGCACAACCATCGCTCGAGCGGTCCCGTTCCGACATACATCTCTGCCACCTCCTCGCTCAAGCGGACGACCACCGCTCGAGCAATCACCCACTGACTCAACTCTCGGCCACCAGTCGGCTCGAGCGCACAACCACTGCTCGAGCGGTCAACGCTAGGAAGAAACCCAAGCCAAGATCCCAACCACCAAAACACTATCACCCAACACGGCCAACTCGGACCCACACGCAAGCTCACACAAGCCCACAACACCCTTAGAAACAAGAAACTTGGTAGAAAGGGCCCACAAGGATGAAAAATAACCTTTTTCCAACATTCGGCCAAAAATGGATGAAAATAGTTTCGAAATATTGGCATACCTTCACTTCTTTTTATCATAACTTTTTCTACAAAAAGAATTTTAAGGTGAGAGAGGTGTCATTCGAAAGAAAACTTCTAGGGCTTCAATTTGAGTATAAGAACAAACCAATTCCGACTCCGAATGAGGGAGATAACATCAAAATAAAATAGCTCAGCGTAACCAGTCCGCTCGAGCAGACATAGGGTGCTCGAGCGAGCTACCACCCGAGAGAAACCCATAATTTCTGTTCTTGAGTATTCTAAGCCTCTAAACACTCAAACACACCCATACCACCATCTTAACCACAAATCTAAGCCTTTAAACACCTTCTCGACACCCTCAGGCGTGCCCAAACCCAAAACCACCACAAAACCTTGAAAGGAAAACTTCAAAACCCGATTCCATCCACCGAAATCAATGAAAAACCAGTTTTTAACCCAAAAACCCAACTTAAACATAAAAGATCAGATCTACAACAATCTAATCGGTAAAAACATGCACGATTACACGTAACACCCTTATAAGCCATGAGAGTATAGGATCCTACCTGTGTGAGTTAAAAACTCGATGCCTCGAACAACATGCAAAATTGAGTTTTGCTGAAATCAAAATCTGACAGGATGGTTGCATAGCCTTCGATGCCAATACCAAGAATCCGTAGTCTGATCTTCAGAAATCGAGCTCTGAGCCCCTGAGAACTTAGGGAGAAGGCAGAGAGAAAAATGAAAAAACTTAGGAGTTAAGTTTTAGAAAATATCTTTATAAAAATATCTAACTCCAGATATTTATAGGCCTCCAAAATATTCTTTTTTTGAAATTTTTCAAAATTCTCACCGTAACATCCCATGACCTCGGGAACCTATCCTGCATGCATATCTAACCTCGATCATGCATCAAAAGCATATAAAACATGCTATCATATAAACACGAAACGCGCGTCGAAAAATGCTAAAAAAGAAAACGGGTCAGGGTCTCACATAATCTCATCAAACAATTCTCATATGAGGGCTATCCTAACTTTCCACGGCTTTTATGTATTCGAATCTAGAGCTCTGATACCATTTGTCACGACCCAACCCCCGAGGCAAACCATGCAAGAATGATATCCCTCAATAACTTTCCAAACATTAACATTATGCTACAATATGACGTTAAACGAAGAGTTTTCCTTTCATTTACGTATTCAAAAGATTCAAATCAAATAAACCAAGTTTCAAAGTTTATTTCTAAAACCACTGAAGAATATGTGACAACATACATTCAACTTTAAATGTTCACATTAATTACATTTATCCACTTGATTTTATGTACAAGCAAAATACAAAATGATAACACCATATCCTTCCTCTAGTCATTCCAAATCGCACCCCTTGTTACTTCCCCAATCCTCGAAACCTAAAATGGTTTAGTATACATATGTGAGACGAAACTCGTAGGATAAAGATTAACTCTAGTGCTAAGCATGATTGGTGAGGTGTGAAGGGTGTAACCAAACTAAAATGCAAGTTTCACCAATTTAATAATCGTTTACGCGTACACACCCACGCACATAAATTAATCCCATTTATTTGCTTATTTTTCATCACATTACTTCTTTATTAAAATAACCACATTCATTTAACCCATTTCATATCATTCTTTTCTTTCACATTATTCACATTTTTCTCTCATAACCCTATTTTTTTCACAAAAATCATATCATAACTAATGAATCGGCATCGGCTGCAACTTATACAAACCCTCCCTATTATTCCCAATAGGCTACACGAAACCATTGGGTAATAGATAGCTCTATAACTCACCACGACAGAACACCACATTTTGGGGGCAAACCCATAGGCATGTGGTCCCCATCTTGCACAAGTTTTCGGTCTTTCACTGTGGAGCTGTGCAAGCCCAACTTAATCCACATCAATCCATACAGTTCATTATTCATCAATACTATCATTTTAAGAAAATTAGGGAGTCCAATCCACAACTGGTTCTTCTCCCAATCATTTTTACATATTTCCATTTCAAATTCCATTTTTAGTTTTCCGTTTCGATTTCAAATCTATTTCATTTAAGTACCCAAGTTTCCTTTCATGTCACATGCATCAAAACTTCAATATATAACTACTTATAATTCACATTTCATTTATCAACTTCATATCATCTAAAGAAAAGGAGTGCACCCCACATATGCATACATAGATAAGTTTTAAATCTATTTTCTCTTTCAAAATCTTGAAATTTTAAATGATAACCATGCCAAACAACAACCCCCAAATAACCCATTTTACCAACCCAACTCGTCAAAGTTTATTTTAATCAATACAATTCGGAGGAAACTAAACAAGTTTTAAACCTTTCAAAATGTGCCCAACTAAGGGTATAATTAATGTAAAAGGAGTCGTCCAAAAAACTAGGGTCACAATTCCCAAGAACCAAGCCTTTAAAACAAAACAAAAAACATTTTGAAAATAGCTTAGACCAATAGATCGGTGAGAAGACTGCTCGATCGGTCTCTCGCCTGCACCAAAAGAATGGAGAATATTAAAAGACTACTCGATAGACCGATCAATCGGTCTATCAATCGGTTGTGCTCCATGTTCTTTTTATGCCAAGAATCTAAATTTCAACACTTAAAAGAACTTTCCCACCTTTTAACACATTTTGGGCCAACAGTTAACTTTTTAAAAGGAGGAAAAAGCATTCTAAAATCTCCCTTGGGGCATAAAAGTTTATGTGAAGCAAAAACAATCCGAAAACCTTTTTATACAGTATTCTCTTAACACCATGGTTAACTATTTCTCAAAAATCCCAATTTTTCTCAAAATTTTATGTTTTATCAAATGGCTCTACAATCTTTAACCTTAGCTAGAATTCCAACATTAGTTCATTTTGTATCAATTTACCTTCAATATAACAAAATCCAAGCTCCTCAATCTTTGTTCATTTTCATGAAATCATTGCATCTTAAACACTAAACATAGGATCCATACACTCCAATTTTCTCCAAAAACCCCCACTCAAGTCAGTTTCATATATCTATCAATCTAGGGTTTACTCTAAGGAAAATAATCAACACAAATCGTAACAAATCACAAGAGAAAGTCTAGATCCTACCTCAAAGATGTCCCACCATCAAGAACCAAGCCTCGTGTGAGCTCTACTTCATCAAAGCTCAACACGCGCCACCACGGAGGAGTTTCCAACGAACATCCACGCTCTCCAATAGCAGCTCGTTCAAGGAAACGATAAGGTCTCGACTCCCAATGAACATGAAAAGCTCCAAGGAGGCCCGAAAGCCAAACCCTAGATCACCCTGAAGCTTTAGAGAGAGAGGAGAGAAGAGAGAATGATAAAACTAACCCAAAAACGAAAATTTATAGCCTCTACCCGACATAGACCGCTCAATTGGACTCCGCAACTATACTATTGGCCCAACTTTAAACGAGCATATATCCTTAATTCAAACTCCAAACAGGATCGTTCTTGTGCTCAAACTGAAGCCCCAAAAGTTTACTTTTCAATGATTTAAATCTCATACCCGGATTCATTTTGTACAAAATATTCTGACTAAATTAGTGAAGGTATGTCACTTTCCTTCACACACTTTTTACATATTTTTGTTCAAACATCCATTAGAACCTCTTATTCTTCCTCGAACATAACTTTCATGCATATCCGAGCTCAAAACATCACCAAGATCAAGCTTTAATTCTTACTCCCATCAACACTTAATCATTTAAAAAAATGGGTCATGGTCTCACACTCTAGCTTTGTGAAACAATCTCATTGATTACAGTTTTGATAGACATTTGTGTGGTGATCCATGTTTTAGGGAGAGAAGGACATGAATAAATCCATCACAATCATATTTGTATATATGTGTATGATAACTGTTCATTATGAATTGATTGATTCATGTTTCAAGATGCCTATTTATAGACCCTAATCCTAACAGTATTAGGTTGGGAAGAGATTGATTTTGATTTTGATCTTTGTCTGAAGCACTAATTTTCTTGAGAAACAAACATTTAAAGCACTTGTTGAGTTGGGTTTAACGAAGGCTAGAATGGAACTAGTTTATGTGTGTACTCAATAGTGAGGAGAGGTCTAGAGGCCCAATTTTGAGGCACTGGTATTCACAATATATATATATATATATAT
This sequence comes from Heliamphora exappendiculata, assembly GCA_034768845.1. Taxonomy (NCBI): domain Eukaryota; kingdom Viridiplantae; phylum Streptophyta; class Magnoliopsida; order Ericales; family Sarraceniaceae; genus Heliamphora; species Heliamphora exappendiculata. The sequence continues at coordinate 18,778,014 of JAOTRH010000024.1, read as the reverse complement.
AAATGGTCACTATTCCCTAAATCCTGCATATTCTTGATTTTGGGATTTTGGGAATAGTGACCATTTTGGTGTTTATGATTGTCAGAATGATGCATATCATCTAAACCTTTTAATTCTTTTGTCTTCTCAATGTTATTTGTATACAATCCAAACAACCTTTGATCCTATGTTTTCTACGTTTTTATTAGTTTAGGGGAAATGTGACATTAAGTTTTTGTTGCTTTGACATTAAGTTTTTCTTTGAAGTCATAAAGACATCTCCAGTACATTAGGAATCGAAAAGGAAGAGCATAATCTTGCCACCTATGCTTGTTCCTAACATAATACATTAAATTTTTCTTTGAAGTTATATAGACATCTCAAGTACATTAGCAATCAAAAAGGAAGAGCATAATCTTGCCACCTATGCTTGTGCCTAACATAATAAAACAAAAGGATTTTTATTAAAGTATTTAAAGGATTTTTATTAAGTTTTTGTTGGATACCTTTGGAGCTTCTACATAACCATCTATATAACCACTGAGCTCTGATTTTTATATAGTTCAACCTAACAATATAAGCAATTTTTAATAGATCATGATTTTTACAAAACCAAAGCAAATATAAAACCAGAATAAGCCACCTTATAAGCTATACAAAGTTTGTTATAAAAAGCGAAAGAGAACCAATTTCTTGAAGCAAAAGAGAGTTGTAGCTTCTCTTGCTAAAGCAAAGAGGAAAAATCTAATAAATAGAAAATAAAAGAACACCATTACAACTTAAGCCAAACTCAGATAACTCACATATTTCAAATACCCCTGTAAAAATACACAATCATGTAAAAAAACACAAACATGCATCAATAAACAAAGAAAACTAACATTTTTCATTACAAAAAAATCCTAAAACATAGATGAATACAAACATGTAAATTTATTCATATTTCCGCGTGATCCAAACTCTAGTTTACTGAAATTCAACTACAATACAATTTCCTTGGTTGACAATTAAAAAAAAAACAAATAACAAATAACTCATACATCAATAGACAAAGAAGGAAAAAACCATCTTGACAGACTAAAAAGCACAACTCACTTTAGGTGTTAGAACCATTCTAGAATTAGGTTGATAATAAACCTACTTATTTCCTTTCTAGTGGGTAATAGGTTTTAGAACATCAAAAGGGAATTATTTAGGTGAGATTTGTGAGACCCGAACCCGTCTCCTTTTGAGACTTATGTATATATATGGTGTGTTTTGCATATATATATATATGTCCCTGATGTATGATTTATTCATTTCAATGCGTGTTTTGTTTATTTGAGCTTGCGGGGTTGGTTCCCGGGGTTATAAGGAGTTTCCGTGCAAATTTCAAAAAAAAATATTTTGGAGACCTATAAATATCTAGACTTAGATATTTTCTAAAAAGATATTTTGAAAACTTAACTTCTAAGTTTCCTTCAATTTTTTTTCTGCCTTCTCTTTAACTTCTCAGGGGCCCGGGGTTTGGTTTTTGATAAATCAATTGCTGATCCTTAGTATCGGCATCGTGGTCTATGCATCAATCCAGTCAAAATTTTATTTCGACGAAGCTTGACTTTACACGTGGATCGAGACATCGAGTTTTGAACTCGGCGAGGTAGGATCCTAAACTGTATAGCTGTTAGAGGGTATCATGTGTAATTATATGTTGTTTCACCGTGTAAAAATGCATGAAAAAAGTGTACGTGTTCAAGATGGATTTTTGGTTTAAAAACTACTTTTTGGCGTTTCGAGTGAATGAAATCATGTTTTGAGGGTTTCTTTTATGACTTTATGATAAGCTTGGGTTTACTTATCCTTGTGGATATCAAAGACAGGAGTTTGGAGGCTTGATCTGAGATTTGAAAATCAAAATCGTAGCTCAAAAACATGATCTGGGCTGGTTCAGTCGACTGAACCCATGGGTCCAGTCGACTGGATCATCATGTTGGAGGTTTAGTCAACTGGACCTGAGAGATCAGTCGACTGAAATGGCTTCTATTTTGGTTCTCCTTTTCCAGTGTGTTTTTCAGTCGACTGGAGGGTGAGTCCAGTTGACTGAACCTGGGCTATTTTGAAAAATGATGTGTTTTGGTTCAAGCTTCCCTCGTGGGATGTTTATCCGAGGTTTTTATGAGGTTCTATGGTTTCAAAAAGGGTTACCGAAGGTTTTCAAAAGGATGGTTCGAAAATAGAGTTTTGGAAAAACATATTTGTTGAAGGTTTTGAGCTAGCCTCTGGGGTTGAGTCTCACCTTGTAATCGTTTTGTTGGAAATCGTTTTAGATCTCTATTTTGATGGATTGGATTTCTTTTTATACATGTGTTGTATAAATCATTTTACGGGTTTTCGTAGTTGAATTATGGTGGGCTTTTAAATTGTTCTCCATTGATGTACCGTGACAGTGTGTGTGTTGAGTTAGGCTTCCATTGCTTCTCCGTATAAGTCCAAAAACATGCGCAGAGTAGGTCCCTACGTGCCTTCGGGTTAATCCCTGTAAACGAGGTTGGTGGGTGCTTAGTGCCCTCGGACTGTGGTCCCGTAAACTAAGTGGTTGTGTGGGTGGTTAGTGCCTTTGAGTGTGAACCCATAAACTAAGTTGGTTGCCTCCGTTAATGGCGTTATTATTGTAACTCTGTATAGAACTTGTCATTACTAAACCTATGGGTCGAGGGTAATGGACGAGAGTCTATAGTTGCTACCTTTGTCGATGTGGCAGAGTCGGTACATAGGACTACATTTATATCTTTCTCCTCGGCTGTGTGGCCTGAGTGGAGCTTACTGTTTTATTTATAGCTTTTCCTCAACTGTGGCATGATATCTGTTAGGATGATATGCATAGTTTGAAGGACGAAAAATGTAAAGCTTTATGAGATAAAACCCTTTTGAGACTTGTGATAGTCTGATAGAAAACTTGTGATTTTGGAAGGAAAACCTTTTTGGCTCTTGTGGTTGAGCCCGTGTGTATATAATTGCATAGCCTGCTTTACAACTTTATTGTCTATGTTCTATTGGGCTTCGGCTCTCGGTGTGGGAGTTTGCTATAAAACCTTTTCAGGTGAGCATGAGGAGTTGACCTAGTTGCAAAGGTGTTGGAAGACTTGCTATAGTTTTCTCTTTTTGAGGCATGTACTTACACATGTGACGCCTGTTGAGGCTGGTTTTATACGCCTTGAGGCGATACTATTATTCATGTATGAGATTGCATAATTTACAGTTTTATGAGAGTTTGAACTGTGGGGATCTTTTATCCAAATGTTGTATATTTTAAATATCAAATGTGAAATCTATTTTCCTTAAATGGGTGTTTGGGTGGGCTTTTGTGTGACCCAGATGTTTAGGGCATGACAAGATTGCTGGGACCTTTTATGATAACACTTTTTTATAGGGACATTGCTTTCATTGCACTCAAAATGGAAGGCGAATGAGGTTGGCTCTAGTAATTGGGCCTTAAATGTAGAAGCACATTTTATTTCCTCTAAGTGGTTGCAAGAATCTCATAAATAGAAAAGATCTCAAGTAAACTATGATCTACAATGAATGGCTGGGGTTCCTATAGCGACTCGGACCATTTTATTTTTGAAGTATTAATGAGAACGAATGTGTTGTATCCAGTGGAGACGTTTGGGAGTGTAGAATCGTGCAGGAGAATTAATTTTTGGATTTCTATGTACCCGAGGATGATGGTTGAAGGTGAATTTATATAGAAGAATATCGTCGTGAGGTGTTTGATTTGTGTTTGGACTCAGTTTGGCAGCTTCAGTTTGGTGTGTCTTCCCAGCGTTGACCGCTCGAGCGGTGAGGAGACCGCTCGAACAGACAGATGGCAGAAAGGTTTCTGGAGTGGGACCGCTCGAGCGGTGGAGGTTTGCTAGAGCAGACTATCGCAGATCTGGTTTCTTTAAAAGGTCACGTGGGGATTTTTCCTTCCATTCTTTTCTTTCCTCTCTCTCTCTAAATCATATGTGAGGTTAAGGTTTGAGTTTGGGAGTGATTTGGAGCTCCCTTGGGTGAGATCTCTCACTTCCTCTCAGTGGCCCAAGCGTTGGAGGCCCAATCTTGGCGTTAGAGAAGCGTTTCTCACTGTGTGGTTGGAGATTCTCGTGGATGGAGCTCGCTTGAGGCTTGCTCTTGTGGATCTAGCGTCCCTAAGGTAGGATCTAAGACTCTCCTTGAGTATTTTTGTGATATGTGTTGAATTTTTAAGTTTGAGAATGCAATGGCATGAGATTCATGTTTTTCAAAGCTCTAAATTGAAGTTTGGTGATAATAAGGGTTTAATCTTGAATCTATAAAGGATTTAACATGTTTTGATCTTGACCACATTATTTATGGGGGTTAGAGAGCAAGAATGAGAAACTAGGGTTTGGGATTGAGCTAATGCTATGAAAATTGGGAATTTTGGGTTTAAAGGACCGGTATGATGAAATTGACGGAATTATTGGCTAAATTGGGAGTTATCATAACCTATTGTAAGGTCAATTTTATAAAATCTACTTGGCACTTGTTGATGTCAGGTATAAATTGTGGGTTTTATCGAATGAAACCAATGATCTCATGAAAGTCTAAAAAACTGCGCAGATTGCGTTCTCTGCCCGCCGGCTAGCAACTGGGAAAGGACGATCGGGTTCTCTTCCCTCTAGTTCAACCGGAAAGAGACGAGTCATGTCAGGGTATAGAACTTTCCGTTACCTCGTGGGGCCTGTGTGGCTGGGTTGAGTGTAACGCTACGAGGTCTATATGCTCGTCCGGCGCCGGTGCCTCTGTTTTGAACCATGACTTAGTAAAACGTGGAAAAATACTAACAGGGGTATGTGATGGTGTGTGTTAGCATATGTGTTGGCGTATGTTGCTGTGCGCGTTGTAAATGATTGGATTGGTAAAACTTTAATGTGAAAATGAAATAAAAGATAAAATGTGTTGGCTAATGAAACTTGAATTGAAGGAATTGAGAAGGTTGTAAAATGTGAAAACATGTTCGGTTGATAGAAAGAGATAAACTGTGTTTGGTTAATAAAGAATGGTAAATCAAACGATTTCATGGAAATCAAGAGGTTTGGAACAATAGTTCTTTTAGATGAAACTCGGTTATGCAATGAGAATTGATTTGGGGACAAATGAAATGTTTTGGTTAAACTAAGTGTGCATCTTACATAACCATCCTCATATGTCATGCATGTATTCGTGGTTAGTCTTGTTCCTACGAGCTTTGGCTCATGTTGTTTAACAATATTTCAGGTGAAAGCAAGATGAGGATTAAGGACAGAGACAGTGGTTATTGGATTCTTGATGTAATGTAGAGAGTTGCATTATCTTGGTTAGTTAGTTTTTGAGAGATGGAATTGTGAAAATGTAAAGTTATGTTTCCTTGTTAAATTTTCAGAATATGGTAATTGAGGGTTGGAACCCCGTATTGCAAGGCCTTAGGGCTACTTCTATATTCATGTTGTGCATGCATGTGAGGCCGTTTATTGTATAATGGTTGAACGCTTTAACTCCAGTTTATGGTGATGTTTGTTAATAAAGTTGGAACCTTAGTTTGTCATGGAATGGATAGATGTTTAAGTCTTTATGTGTATTTTAAGAGCTTGTTTAAGAATTTGAATCCCTGTTTCAAAGAGAAGAAGAAGTGAGTGATTTTCCCAGCCTTAAAGGAATTTTCACAATTTTGAAAAAAGGGGGGTCTCGGGTGCCTGACCGCTTGAGCGGTTAGGAGTCCGCTCGAGCGGTGCTCACTAGGTATGCTTAACAAGCAAAAGGGTTAAAAACTAGCTATTTCTAAAGAATCTTTGGACGTAAATGGGATGTTTAAGGGCATATCTCTCAGAATTATATTCGAATTATATTAAAACAGGACAGGGGCGCTACAAATGGTATCAGTGCTCTAGGTTAGAATTCTTAAGAACCATGGGAATGGTTGATCCGTTACGTGAGAGCTTGCATTGATGTGTGACATTCATGTCTTAGTGTGTTAGCATGAAATTTCATTAGAATATTTGACATTTGCATGCTACGTGATGTTTGCGCATTGAGGTTGGAACTTTGGGATGACGTGTCTCACCCTTGGGCATCAAGTCAACTAGTTCGGGGTTCATGCTAGAAAGGCATTTGGCCGACGTCCATTCTAGCGAGAAATCTAAACGAGTTACCTAGATTGAAGTGTCACTCTTAGGGATTCTCCTCGGTATGTGGATACGTGGTATGTGTTAGTGTGATAAGACTAGGTGTTGAGAAGTATGTGGCTCTAGGAAGATGAGTTGAGTTTAACCTGGTTGGGTGCTGTGATATCCTTGTGATAGGAGCTGTCCTTAAGAGACTATGATAAGTTGTGGTTAAGGTTAGTGTATAGGTTGTGGATGTGTGAATCGGTGGTTAGTAATTGTGGTGAGTGTAAGCTCGTGAGATGGGCATTGTGTGAGATGAGCATGGATTGTGTGAAGTGTGTTATACCTATGTGGGTCGGGGGTGACCGTAGTTAGTTGCTCGTCGTGTGTAATGCTACTTGTGGTGTGATGAATAGACACGGTGAGATGTTCGAAACCTCTTAGAGGTTGTTTATTGTGATTGGGTGTGAGGTGTGGTTATGGGCGTGTTGAGGATTATGTACGTCATGAGCCGTGCTATGTCATGAGCTGTGTACCCCGAGATTGGGTATAGACGGGAGCATAGTGGACGGGAGTGTAATGATCATTGGCCCAAGGTGGAACAGAGACTTTGAGCTTAGACAATGTTTGGGAATGTTCTTTCCCCTACGGAGTGTTGTTGATGACTATAATGGTATTTGTGATTTGAAGGTCTGTGTGATGGTCCTTGTATTTGTCTTGTGATACAGCACTGAGTCGTGCTCCTTGATAGAAGTTGGAAATTGTATGAGGAAGGAATATGTGGGTTAGAGATGTTATCGACAGCTTGGTTACCGGGTGGTACGTGTGTACAAGTGATGAGAGGTACGTCGGAGACGATTATGATTCAAGGTGTAATCGTTTAAGGTCATTTAGGAAATTTTGCGAAATAGAGGTTTGTGGCTTGAATGATTGGGGAACTAGATATAATGTGAGATATTTGGTAAGTGTAAGTGTATGAGGCTGGTAGAGCATGAGATTGATGTTATTAAAGGAGTTGGCTTGGTCGTCTTAGGATGACGTGTCGGTAGGAATAAATCTCTTGAGAGGACGATGTGGGTGGTTTGTGATCTGCTGTAAGGTCTAGGAATGATGGTATCATTTGACCTAGAATTGAGAGGTAAGGTTTGTTTGATTCCAGTTGTGGGTAGTCCTTTTCATGTTTGGATATCTGTATGCCTGGATGAAGCTACGGTGTGAGTGGTCTCAGATCTTTTGTGAGACGACATGATCGCTTTAGTGTTCCCCCCTACGAGTGCTAAGTGCATGAAATTTGAGAATCCATGGTAAGTGTTAATGGTGTGATTTAGTTGCTTAATTGATATGTCTTGAATGTAATGTTCCTTGAAGAAATGAAAGTTATTTATGATTAAATTTACTGTATAGAGATGGTTGCGTTGTCTTAACCTTGGAGGTGAATTGTGGAATGGCAAAGTTCGACGATGTACTGTAATCGCTTGAGTGAGGTGGAGTTGGTGGGCAAAAGTCGTAGGTCCGAAGGGGATACGTAATTGTTTTTATGCACGGGTTGCAGAAGTGTGGATAATGTTCGTATAGTTTTAAGGAGTTTTGGATAACTCTGGGTGGAAGGTTTCAGTTTTGACCTTCTTTGACTGAGTGCTTTACGCTTTCCTTTGTGGATGTATCTGAGTTGTGAGCTTTATACGGTAATGTAGCTATTGTTTATCCGTTGGGAATCGTGTTGGTGTGGCATAATCTTGCTAGGAGATGCCTTGGGATAATGTGAATGGATGGTGTCATGTCTTTATGGGTACTCGGTGATGGGTTTTAGGACGTGTGAGACGCGTCACGGGAATGTAAAGGAGCTAAGGGTAGTTGAAGAGTATGGATGAGGTATGAACTCGAGAACTGAGTGGGATGAATGGTACGATTGTTGTGATTACAGTCGACGACATTTGCATGATGACAGATGAAGAATTGTTGTATGTGCGATGTGGATACAGAGACAGGATGTGATCATACATGCGAATATCGATTTACCGTGTAATTGGCAACTGTCTGAAATTTAACGACTAGCTAAATGTGGAATACCGTGAATTAAATAAAAAAATAAGAAAAATGATATATGTATTAAGAATGTGGACATATGTCGAATGGGAATCATTGTAATTGACCAGGAGTCAGTGGCTTAATGGTGAAATGTGGGCTTGCGAATGTGCTTGGTGGTGCGGTGTGGGATGCGGTTAGATGTGTGTAGAGAAGAGTGTGCAAGTAGGAGATTGTGTTTGTATTGTGCTAGTGACCCAAGTGACTCAAAGGGAGTTCGTGTGACCGTGGGAATTTGGATAGTTATGATGCTGGAGTGATAACCTTAATCATTTGAAACCTTGAAAGCGACGATGATATGACACCCAGTGTTTTCATGACATGAGAAGTTGTGATTTGCAAACAAGAAAGCGGCGAAGGAGTGACAGGAAGTGGAGGTTTATACTGGACGCTTTACATGTGTTCTTTGGAATTTTGAATGATCTATGTGAATGTCTTTCTTTGAAGCTAAATGTTTGTTGTTTCTGCTTGGGTATGAGCATCTTATTAGTAATGAATGATGATATTCCTGATATATGTGGGAGAATGAAATGGTATCGAGTCTTGTATTTGATAGTTAACCGCAAAGGCTTGAATAAAGATGAGTACACGTGATATGGAAACTTGGTGACGTGTTTTGGTTCTTATGAGAATAATCCTTTGTGTATAATTTGGTATGAAAATGAGAGATTGCAATCGTTATAAATAGGTGTGGAATGTATTGAAACTAGTACAGATTGTGGATTACTTTTGTACGACACGTGTAGTCATTTGGGTTGGTCTCACCTAAGGTGCGTTGCATTGTAATGCTTCAGGTGACATGAGTCGGATCTCGGTTCAATAATGTTAAAGTAAACTATGTGTCAGTGGGACGAATGTTGTTGATTTCCAATGACCAGTTAGTTGATTCAAGTCCCAGTGTTGAATTTCGAGGACGAAATTTCCTAAGTGGGGGAGATTGAAGCGACTCGGACCTTTTTATTTTTAAAGTATTAATGAGAACGAATGTGTTGTATCTAGTGGAGACGTTTGGGAGTGCAGAATCGTGCGGGAGAATTAATTTTTGGATTTCTATGTACCCGAGGATGATGGTTGAAGGTGAATTTATGTAGAAGAACATCGTCGTGAGGTGTTTGGTTTGTGTTTGGACTCAGTTTTGGCAGCTTCAATTTAGTGTGTCCTCCCAGCGTTGATTGCTCGAACGGTGGAGAGACCGCTCGAGCAGATAGATGGCAGAAAGGTTTCTAGAGTGGGACCGCTCAAGCGGTGGCGGTCCGCTCAAGCGGACTGTCGTAGATCTAGTTTCTTTAAAAGGTCGCGTGGGGATTTTTCCTTCCATTCTTTTCTTTCCTCTCTCTCTCTCTCTCTCTAAAGCATATGTGAGGTTAGGGTTTGAGTTTGGGAGTGATTTGGAGCTCCCTTGGGTGAGATCTCTCACTTCCTCTGGGTGGCCCAAGCCTTGGAGGCTCAATCTTGGCGTTGGAGAAGCGTTTCTCACCGTGTAGTTGGAGATTCTCGTGGATGGAGCTCGCTTGAGGCTTGCTCTTGTGGATCTAGCGTCCCTAAGGTAGGATCTAAGACTCTCCTTGAGTATTTTTGTGATATGTGTTGAATTTTTAAGTTTGAGAATGCAATGGCATGAGATTCATGTTTTTCAAAGCTCTAAATTGAAGTTTGGTGATAATAAGGGTTTAATCTTGAATCTATAAAGGATTTAACATGTTTTGATCTTGACCATATTATTTATGGGAATTAGAGTGCAAGAATGAGAAAGTAGGGTTTGGGATTGAGCTAATGCTATGAAAATTGGGGATTTTGGGTTTAAAGGACCGGTATGATAAAATTGACAGAATTATTGGCTAAATTGGGAGTTATCATAACCTATTGTAAGCTTAATTTTATAAAATCTACCTAGCACTTGTTGATGTCAGGTTTAAATTGTGGGTTTTATCGAATGAAACCAATGATCACGTGAATTTGGAATCTATCTGAATGGTTAATTTGGGATTGAACCATAAAATCAAGGAATTGTGAATAATGAAAATGTGTACCAACATGGGTTTGGTGAGAGGAACCATTTGGGTTTGACTCACATGTGAATATTGTATTATGATTTATTAGAAAAAGGATCGATTTATGGATCTAAGGGATCGTTTAAGGTTGGGCACGAGTTGCTCCTCGATGAAAGTCTGAAAAACTGCGCAGATTGGGTTCTCTGCCCGCTGGCTAGCTACTGGGAAAGGACGATAGGGTTCGACCGGGGAGAGACGATTCGTGTCGGGGTATAGAACATTTCGTAACCTCGTGGGGCCAGTGTGGCCGGGTTGAGTGTAACGCTACGAGGTCTATACGCTCGTCCAACACCGGTGCCTCTGTTTTGAACCATGAATTAGTAAAACATGGAAAAATGCCAACAAGTGTTTGTGTTGGCATGTGTTAGCATATGTGTTGGCGTATGTTGTTGTGCGTGTTATAAATGATTGGGTTGGTAAAACCTTAATGTGAAAATGGAATAAAAGATAAAATGTGTTGGTTAATGAAACTTGAACTGAAGGAATTGAGAAGGTTGTAAAATGTGAAAACATGTTCAGTTGATAGAAAGAGATAACTGTGTTTGGTTAGTTAAGATTCGTAAATCAAATGATTTCATGGAAATCAAGAAGTTTGGAACAATAATTCTTTTAGATGAAACTCGGTTATGCAATGAGAATTGATTTGGGGACAAATGAAATGTTTTGGTTAAACTATGTGTGCATCTTGCATAACCATTCTCATATATCATGCATGTATTCGTGGTTAGTCTTGTTTCTACGAGTTTCGGTTCATGTTGTTTAACAATATTTCAAGTGAAAGCAGGATGAGGATCAAGGACGGAGATAGTGGTTATTGGATTCTTGATGTAATGTAGAGAGTTGAATTATCTTGGTTAGTTAGTTTTTGAGAGATGGAATTGTGAAAATGTAAAGTTATGTTTCCTTGTTAAATTTTCAGAATATGGTAATTGAGGGTTGGAATCCCGTATTGCAAGGCCTTAGGGCTACTTTTATATTCATGTTGTGCATGCATGTGAGGCCGTTTATTCTATAATGGTTGAACGCTTTAACTCCGGTTTATGGTGATATTTCTTAATAAAGTTAGAACCTTAGTTTGTCATGGAATGAATAGATGTTTAAGTCTTTATGAGTATTTTAAGAGCTTGTTTAAGAATTTGAATCCCTGTTTCAAAGAGAAGAACAAGTGAGTGATTTTCTTAGCCTTAAAAAAATTTTCACAATTTTGAAAAAGGGGGGTCTCGAGTTCCTGACCGCTCGAGCGGTGCTCACTGGGTATGCTTAGCAAGCAAAAGGGTTAAAAACCAACTATTTCTAAAGAAGCTTTGAACGTAAATGGGATGTTTAAGGGCATATCTCTCATAATTATATTTGGATTATATTAAAGCAGGACAGGGGTGCTACAGTTCCAAATAAAGTTAATCATGTTTTCCCTAGGAAATCATTCCCATGGATATTTCTTCCTTTTATCTTTAGGGTGAAGTAAGCCATTATACTATCAATTATGAAATAGCTTAACATCCTTCTCTTCCTAGCCATGCATAATCTCCACCTCAATCTTTTGTTACTAAGTAGCCTGCTAACTCCATTTTAAACAACAACATCAACCTACATTGACTCATTCCTCTATTCAAAAATGGGACTTTGAATCAAAGGGTAGACATGTCTCTTATAAAAAATGGTAAGAGACTTTTTGAATCATATTACATATCTAATTCAAGAGACTTTTGAAAGCAGATCCAATAACCGAAGCCAAAACCAAGCCCAAAATAAAGTGAAATGGAGGGAATACCTTTAGGAGCTCAAATATGGAAATCGAGGGTGAAGAAACTCACAAGCTTCAGATGTTGCACAATGAACAGTGATAAACCAAGCCCAAAATGTCCTTCCTCCCTGAAATGCAAAGACACAGATGATGATAGCAGAAGATGGTGGTCGACCATTGGTGAATATTAGGATCCCTAAAAACTAAATTCAGGGTCGTTTAACAGCTAACACCCATTTTGACACAATTTTTAATTTTAATAAGCATGTCATCGTCTTCTAATGTCATCATCTTCTTCGTATTACATGTTAATTTTTTATTTTAATAAGCATGTCATCATCTTTTGCATATTACATGTTAATGTTTCTCCCATATGACAGTTGAAAACCAAAATAAGATGACAAAAGGATCCTTTAAAATGTTGTAAATGAACGTATTCAATATAAACAAGGGAGGCTCAACCCAGTCATTTAGGAAAATCACATAGGATAAAACCTATGCACATCCGGAATGTAGCACAAAGTTATTTTGCCTACTTCAAATAAAACAAAAATCACATTCATAATCATAGCCATTGTCAAATACAGAGCCTTAGAGATGAGATTACTTTGGAGAATGGAGTTACCTCACTTAAGTGCCAGAGTGACAAATGGCGAATGCAGTATTGAAAAACTGCAGTAGCAGCTTTATAATAGAAAATTGATCTGCATATGTATCTTGAAGATATCAGGTTAAAATAATAGGATTACTGTATTGTTTGCCTCAAACACTTGTATAATAAAATTGCTCTTAAGTTCTTACCAATGCAAATAATAAGGAGAAAGAGAACTAAACCACCAAAGAAGAAATTACGAACATGCAGCTACCAAAACTTAATGCCAAGCCAGAGAGAAAAAGAACTTGACAATTTCTAAATTGGTATTTTGTATCATTTTTTTTCTGTGCTCTTAATGTTCTACAAATACAAATTCTGAACATTTACGAAATGGCTTGTAAAAAAGTAACATAAAAAAGAGAAGTAAAAAAATGGAAAGAGCAACACAAACCATTTATATAAACAAAACAAAAAACAAAAATAGAAACAAACGCACAGAGCAAATCAATTGAACATCTTTGTGATTAATGGTACTAAATGGTAATGACTAAAAGCAAAACAGTACAGTAATCTAATAAAGTTTAGGAAATAATTGATCACATATCAAGTATCTACAAAATATACAAAATATATTTTTGGAATATACAAAATATACATAATATATTTTGAGAATATACAAAATATATTTTTAGAATCTATTAATAAACATAATATATTTTCAGAACATATATAAATTTCAAAAGATATGTATTTACAAAATATATGTGTCTACAGAAAAAGTGGAAGAGAAGATAGGCAGCACCAAAAAAGAAAGATCCAGATCCAGATATAAAGTACAATAAACAACCAGATCAATCCATATTTGCTCCAAAAGAATTGAAGTCAACATGATAAAAGATGAAGTAAAACATGATCAATCCACAACAACAGCTGCGTCAACCTAATCATTAGAGAAGTTAGAGCATATACATTAGAGCAATTGTAGCAACAACTGCGTAAAAAATGAACCCGCATATCAACCTAATTCAAAAGGCATGCAGTTGAGTTTTGTAATATAATGAGAACCCAGCTCATCATAAGTTATTGAATTACCAACCTGTAGTAACTGACCAGATTTAACCTTATTTAAGTTTGTTACTATTTGAGGTAAAACTGCTAAGATCATTATTTTTGCAAATAATTATCTGAAAAAATTAACTGGAAGGGTGTGGCGCCGGGATTTTGGAGTTTTAAAAAATGATCAAAAATAAAAAAATTCAAAGATGTTTCAAAAATATTTTAACGCCTTGAAATTCAAAGATGGCTACTGATTTTTAAAATGTTTAACTAAAGAAAGAGGGTTCGAGGGCTAAAGTATGAATCAGGAAAGATGTTAAGCACCCCGTTCACCCAACTGTAAGGTGGCATTTACTAATCATCATTTGTTTTTTAATATGATTTCTCAAATGCATGTAAATAAGGAAAGTGGAGGCAAAAAGAGAACATACAAAATCAAATATAGAAAATACATAACATATGTATATAAAACGCCAAATAAAACAAGTATCCAAAGAAAAATTCTAAGTCTTATGACATGCAATTTCTAACTAAATGATATATGGAATACACCCGCATGTATTTTTTATCAAAATAGACTAACTATCATGATTTTAATAAAGTGGCAAAAATATGCTAGAAATTGTTAGAACTACCTAAACATGAATTGCTACAAAATAAACTAAACTATTCTAACCATGATTTCAAAGAAATTGACTAAAAATTACCCAAATAAAAAAAGAAATTGACTAAAACATATATGTTATCAAAATCAAGTAAATTAGCTTTAATATGGTGAATTGATAAAGAGATAAGAAATGTAAAGCAAAATATGCATAAAAATCGTATAAGAAGAAAAGTTTTCAAAATAAATGTATACTAAAAATAAAAAGGCTAGGAAATGCTATTAATAAAAGAAAATCTAACTATTCACATTGTGTATTTTAAATGAGATAAAAGAGAATGAAAAGAAAAGAGAACATAAGATAAGGAAGTTACACTTTTAAAAATATAGCTTAAAACCCATTTTTTATGATTTTTAATAAAGTGAAAGAAAAAGAAGTACTAAAAGAGAAATTACACTAATGTTGAGAGGAAAGAAAAAAAAGATGCTAGAAGAAATTAATGTTAGTGAAGGGATTTTAAGCAAACATTAAAATAAAATAAAATTACATTACAAGAAAAAGAAAAGAAACAGCATATTAGCATTAAATTAAAAATTAACTAGTATAAAAAGAAATACTAAATGGAACATTATAAGGAAGCTTAAGAAAATAAAATACTAGAAAAAAAATTATACTAATATTAAAAGAAAAAAAAAAGAAATGGAAAATAAAAGTTAGAAAAGAAATATTAAACTAAAAAGAAAATAAAATAGAATATTAAATTAATGTTACAATAAAAGAAAAGAAAACAAAATAGAATGCTAGTAAGAGAAAATTAGATTAACTAAAAGAAAAGAAAATAAATACTAAAACACTAAATTAACATAAAAAAAATGAAATTAAATTAAATGAAATACTAGAATTAAATGGGTGTAATATTGGCAATTACAACCATTTTCATGTAAGTGCTTCGATTATAACAATAATGACATTGTTAATCATATTGCTAAATTATATTAGTACTATTTAATGATGATTTAATAAGCTTAAATGTAAGTGAGCAAATAAACAAAACAAGTAAGCTAAATAAGCTAAATCTTGAATTCAAACATAAATAAAGCAGTTATAAGTAATGCAAAAACATAATAAAGATGAAACAATCAAATTAACCTGATCACTCCAAAGAGGTAGAAAATGGAGCTAGAAGGATCGGAGATCCAAGCAAAGTACTTGGATTGCTAAGGAATCCTCAAGTCGGGAATGTGCTTCAATGGTCCAATCCTCTGATAGTGATACCAAGCTAGGGTTTCAATGTAGGTATCGGAGGTTCAAAACTCGGTATTTTGGTAAGGCTTCGGCGTTGGGTCTTGAAATTACTCGGCGACTCGGCAGAGTTTCTCTCACTAAACCTCTCACTAAAATTCTATCTAGAAAACTTACCAGAGGGTATGGTATTTATAGAATTCTTCAACCAACGAGATGTTGACACGTTCTGGGGCATGTCATGTCACACCCCAAGCACCAGGGTCACCCGAAAGTCCACCCAAACACAGTTTGTGAAAATAAGATTTGTAGTTGGAAAACTATTAACTCAAAAATGTACATCATTTCGATAAAATTTTCCACAGTTAAACTCTCATAACTGAAAACATGCAATCTCATACATGAAATAAATATATCGCCTCAAGGCGTACAAAACCAGCCTTCTAAAACAAGCGTCACATGTGTAAGTACATGCCTAAAACAGGAAACTACAATTAGTCTTCTGCCACCACAGGAATCTAGGTCAACTCCTCATGCTCATCTGGAAAGGTTTTACAGTAAAATCACACATCGTGAGCTGAAGCTCAATAAAACATAGACAATAAAACTGTAAAGCAAGCTATGCAATTACACACACACGGGCTCAACCACATGAGCTAAAAAGGATTTTTCTCTCAAAAATTTTAAGTTTTTTATCAGACTATCACGAGTCTTAAAAAAGTTTTATCACATAAAACCCCACATTTTTCATCATTCAAACTATGCATATCATCCTAACAGATATCATGCCATAGTTAAGGAAAAGCTGTAAAAATACAGTAAGCTCCACTCAGGCCAATTAGTCGAGGAAAAAGATCAAATGTAATCCTATGTACCGACTCTGCCACATAGACAAAGGTAATAACTATAGACTCCTATCCATTATCCTAATCCTGAACCACTTAAGGCCTACTAGATAATGACAAGTTCTATACGGAGTCACAACAATAAAGCCACTCACGGGGCAACATACATCTTTACGGATTTCCACGACCATTAGACGAAGCTAACCAAACCATGTTTACGGGGATTATCCCGAGGGACCATAGCGAACGCACTCTGCGCACGTTTTTGGACTTCCACCAAGGAGCAATAGAAGCCCAACTCAAAATCACACATTGTCACGGTACATCTAATGAAACATTTAAAAACCCATCGTAGCTCAACTATGAAAATCCACAAAACAGTTTATACACCACATGTATAAAAAGAGATCCAATCCATCAAAATAGAGATCAACAACCATTTCCAACAAAAGTTTTAAGAGTTGAGACTCAACCTCACGGGTTTGCTCCAAACCTCCAAAAAGACATTTTTCACCATTTTTACAAAACAGCTCGTTTTCAAACCTCCTTTTGAAAACTACGAATACCACATACCCGAATCACGTATACAACCAAGAAAAGGCGTAAAAACTAACTTTTACCCAAAACCAAGGTTTATACATGAAAATCACATTTGATGTATTTTCTACCCAGTAAAAACACATATAATTACATATATTACCCTTATGCAACAGTAGGGTCTAGAATCCTACCTCGGAGAGTCAAGAACTCGACGTCTCAAAACTAAACGGCGTTAGAACGAGAATCTAACCGGATGGATGCGAAACCCTCGGTCCCGATAGCAAGGATCCACAAAGGATCAAACACAAAACCAAGCCCCAGGCTCTCAAAACTAGACAGAAGGCAGAGAAAAAGGGGAAACTTAGCATGGAAGAAAGGTTTTAATAAATATCTTCAGCCCCTGGGATATTTATAAACACACCAAAAAGTTTCTGTTCAGTCGATCGAACCCCTAAGTTCAATCGACCGAACCCAAAATTTTCAGTTCAGTCGACTGGGCCAAGCCCTCTAGTCAACTAAATTGCTGGGCAGAGTATTTTTTACGCTAAAACAAGGTTTTTAGGTCCAAACACAAGTCAAACAAGCATCTACTAAACCCTGAAAAGTGTATAACGCATTTATACATGCTATTCTACAACTTTAAAGCATAACTCATGCATCGAGGCTATTCATATACTAGAAGGAACACGTCATGCACATAAAGAACTCAAAAGAATAAGGTTTCGGGTCTCCCAACTCTCCCCCCTTAAGGAATTTTGCCCTCGAAATTCACAAGAAGGTCACGAGATAAACAGGTCTGGTTATCTAGCACGCATCCCAGACTCAAGCTCCCATGTCGCTTCTTCAACCCCGCAATGAAGCCATAGGACCTTGAAATAAATAATTGTTCTCCCCCGCAACACCTGCTCCTTTTTATCAAGAATCCTCACTGGACGCTCCTCATAAGTGGCATCCTCATCAACCCGTAGCTCAGCCCAATCTAACACATGCGAAGGATCAGGCTCGTACCTCTGAAGCATAGAAAAGCGGAACATGTTGTGCATAGATGCTAACTGAGGTAGGAAAGTCAGACAATAAGCAACCTCACCAATCCTGTTGAGGATCTCAAATGGCCTAATGAAGCGAGGTGATAGCTTTCTGCTACAACCAAACCTCATTAAACCTCTTTGTGGCGAAACCTTCGAAAACACATGATCCCCCACTGCAAACTCCAAAGGTCGCCTCCTCTGATCTGCATAACTCTTTTGGCAGCTCTGCGCTGTCACAAGGTGCTGGCGAATCACGGCAACCTTCTCTGTCGTCTCTCGTACCATATCGGGTCCCAAGACTGTGGTCTCTCCCACATCTGTGCAACACATGGGTGATCTACACAGTCTACCATACAAAGCCTTATACAGTGCCATCCCAATATTGGACTGATGGCTATTGCTGTATGCAAACTCTGCCAATGGTAGATGATCCTCCCACGAACCTTTGAAATCAAGGACACAAGCTCTAAGCATATCATCCAGAATCTATATGGTCCTCTCTGATTGACCATCCGTCTGGGGTGAAAAGCAATACTGAACATCAAGTTCATCCCAAAAGCCTCCCGAAGACTCTACCAAAAGCGCGATGTGAAGCGCGAGTCTCTATCAGAAATAATAGATACTGGCACTCTATGCAGCCAGACTATCTCTCTGACATACAAGATACTCAATCGTTCCACCGAATCCTTCACTCGGATGGGGAGAAAGTGTGCAGACTTCGTCAACCTATCAACCACAACCCACACGGTGTCGTGTCCCCTAGGTAATCGAGGAAGCCCTGACACAAAGTCCATCGTGACGTTCTCCCACTTCCACTCTGATATAGGCAACAACTATAGTAATCATACTGGTCTCTTGTGTTTCGCCTTCACCTTCTGACAGGTAAGGCACCGAGAAACAAACTGGATCACGTCTCTCTTCATTCCCTTCCAACAGAACTGACGACGTAGGTCATGGTACATCTTCGTGCCTCCAGAATGCACTGCAAGGCAAGAATGATGACACTCACGTAGTAGATTAGCTCGACATGACTCTGGCACAAAGAACCTCCCAGCCAACCTCATACTCTGATTTGAACCCACAATCCATCCTGCTGTATCCTCTTCACTAGCAACACGATCTCGTATCATCTGAGCCTGTCGGTCCATTTGCTAGACCTCTAGCACACGTGCTATCAATGCTGGTCGAGTAACTACTGAAAATAGGCTGGCACCCTTCACTGTCTCCCCGAGACATAGATCAAACTCTTCAACCTCTCCAAGCATGTCCCACTCACGTATAGCCACATAAGCTAACGACCCGTGAGATCTCCTACTGAGAGTGTCTGCCACAACATTGGCCTTCCCAGGATGATACTGCAAATCAAAGTCATAATCCTCCAACAGCTCCATCCATCGTCATTGGCGTAAGTTCAGGTCCTTCTGTGAAAATAAGTATTTCAGACTCTTGTGATCGGAAAAAACGTCGAAGTGCTCACCATAAAGATAGTGACGCCATGTCTTCAAGGCAAAGACCACAGCCGCTAACTCCAGATCATGTGTCAGGTAGTTCTTCTCGTGCGTCTTCAACTGCTGAGAACCGTAGACCACAACCTTACCTCCCTACATCAGAACACATCCAAGACCATCATGTGATGCATCACAGTATATTGTATACCCCAAGCCTTGCTCGGGAATGATCAACACTGGCGCGCTAGTCAACCTCGTCTTCAGCTCCTGGAAAGATGACTCACAGGATTCACTCTAAACAAACACAACTCCCTTCCACGTTAGACGCGTCATCGGTGCAGTAAGTTTTGTAAAATCCTTCACGAACCGCCGATAGTAGCCTGCCAATCCCAAAAAACTGCGTATCTCAAAGACGCTCTTCAGTTACTCCCAACCGATTACAGCATCAGTCTTTGACGAATCCATAACTACCCCGTCTGTCGATACTACGTGTCCAAGAAACCTCACCTTAGACATCCAGAACTCGCACTTCTCAAACTTCGCATACAAGCGATGCTCTCTCAAAGTATGTAGCACGACCTGTAGGGGATCCTCGTGTGCCTCCCTAGTAGGTGAATATATCAAAATATCATCCACAAACACTACCACAAAACTATCCAGATAAGGGTGAAAGATCTGGTTCATCAAACTCATGAACGTAGCAGGAGCATTCGTCAGACCGAACGGCATAACCAGAAACTCGTAGTGACCATAGCGAGTCCGAAAGGCAGTCTTCGCTATGTCCTCGTCCCCAATCCTCAACTGGTGATATCCTGATCTCAAGACAATCTTTGAGAACTAGCTCGAACCCTTCATCTGATCAAACAAATCATCTATCCTCGGCATCGGATACTTGTTCTCCACTGTCACCTGATTCATCTTTCGGTAGTCGATACACAATCGTAAGGATCCATCCTTCTTCTTCGCAAAAAGAGCAGGAGCTCCCCGCGACGAAGTACTCAGGCATATAAACCCTCTGTCTAGCAACTCCTAAAGCTGTACCTTAAGTTCACACAACTCAGCGGGTGCAAAACGATAGGATGGTATAGATATGGGAGCATCTCTAGGAACTAGATTAATAGAGAACTCTACCTCAAACAAACCGTCAGGAAAGACATCTGAGTAGTTGCAAACCACTGGAAGTAACTCTCCTCGACTCCCAACTATCTCATCCGACATAAGGGCTGAAAAGAGGAAACCCAAGTTACCCTGGTTTCGCACAACACTGGGTGAAGACATCAAACACTCATCCTGAACGCCCACAAGACAAAAGCAATGTCCCGTCGGCGTGCAAATCGTTACCCTTCGTCGATCGCAATCGATAGTAGCACAATAGGTGATCAGCCAATTCATCCATAGGATGACATCAAACACGCTCATGTCTAGAATAATGAAGTCAAACTCTAGACAACGACCGGCAACCTCCAACACGTAGGATCTGCAGACAAGACTCAACGTCACACTCCCACTGACTGGGGTCTCCACGCTCAAAGTACTACCCAACTAGTCCATTTTCAACCCTAAAGAAGATGATATAAATGAATGTGATGCTCCGATGTCGGTAATAACACTGGCCCATGATCTATAAACTAGAAATGTACCTCTGATCATGGAGGTGGTCGCAGCAGCATAGAGTACGACTGGTGCTCTGGATGAACTAGGATCTGCAAGAACATAAGCCCTGGCCTATCCACTGTCACCCTGAACTGCCGACTGTCTGCCTGACTGCACTGATGGGCCCCCTTCTACAAACCTAGATGGCTGGCATCCCTGGACAAATGGAGTAACAGGTGCTCCAGCTGTACTCCACATGCTCCTTCTGTTGGGGCCGTTCCTCCGGATGCGCCCTGATTGGCCGCACTCAAAACATACCAGCGGTCCTCTCTCTGGCGCCCGTGACTACGACTGCGCCTGAACTGGTGCTAGACTCTGGCATTCTTCCGCACAATGCCCTGGCCGCTGGCATCTGTGACAAAGAAGCTCTCTCTGATCTGACCTTCCCGTTGGAGCTACGGGAGGTGTAGAGGCAGAAGACTGTGGCTGATACGACCTCACTAGATAAGAACTTGGACTAGATGTCTGCTGATGCTTGCCCTTGCATCCCCAATCCTGTGTACGTCCCCAACCTGGCTGACCCCTAATGTCCCTGTCTCTGCGCGTCTCGTTTAGAATATCCTCCACCTTCATGGTGGTCTCCACTAACTCTGTAAAGACCTGCATCCTGAACCCTGCTACTCTATCATGTATAGCGGGTCTCAAACCCCTCTCAAACCACTTTGCACGGAACTCATCAGTAGGCACAATCTCCTCTGTAAATCGGGACAGGCTAGTAAACTCAGCCTCATACTCAACCACTGACATCGTCCCCTGAGTCAAGAAAAGAAAGTCCTCTCTATAGCGATCCCTCAAAGTGGCTGGAAAGTATTTGTCCAGAAATACCTTCATGAATGCATACCAGGTGCCTCCCACTATGGTCTTGGCGAACTTTCACCACATATGCGCGCTCCCCCTCACCTGGAAGACAGCAAAAGAAACTCGCAGATCATCCTCCTCAATCTTAAGGGTATCAAAGATCCTGGTGACCAGCTCTAGCCATTTAGTGGCCACTGTGGGGTTGGGATCCCCAAAAAGGGTAAGAGGGTCCAGACGGAAAAACTCACACATCGCAACTGTCGCCCTCGGATCAGGTATGCTCTCTCTCCCCCTAGAGGCCTCAGCCTGTTGCCGGAGGGAGCCTACCATCTCACGCATCAAATCTCCATCAACAGGGCCTTCGGATGCATTAGCATCCCCAATATCTTGGACTAGAACGTCCCTTCGGCTAGAACCATGGCCACGGCCTCAACCACTGCCTCGTCCTCCCCACGTGAACATAATTCTACACGAAAGCAACATAACATAATAAGAATCCACACAACATGTTATTGCTAACGTAAAAGACATATCACTATAAGCATGCTAACACATAGCCACTTAAGATCATGCCATCACATCTCACATACCGAGGAGAACCAACAAGAAAGACTTGTCCATCTGGATAACCTACTTAGATTCCTTGCTAGAAATCACGTCCATAAAACGCATCTCTAGCATGGCTCCCAAGTTTGTCAATCCAAACGCCCAAAGGCAAGACTAATCAATCCTAAGGTCCAACTTCCATGCCCGCATGTACACAACCATCATGCTAAACAGGCTGTCATGCATATGTAAGAAAACTCTTGAACACATGCAATCAAGCAGACATACATCCACACAAGGTGATGTACCCTCTTTCCCATGGCTCATAGGTATTCGAACCTAGAGCTCTGATACCAAGTTGTTACACCCCAAGCACCAGGGTCACACGAAAGCCCACCTAAACACAGTTTAAGAAAATAAGATTTGCAGTCGGAAAACCATCAACTCAAAAATATACATCATTTGGATAAAATTTCCCATAGTTAAACTCTCATAACTAAAAACATGCAATCTCATACATGAAATAAATATATCACCTCAAGGCGTACAAAACCAACCTTCTGGAACAGGTGTCACATGTGTAAGTACATGCCCAAAACAGGAAACTACAACGAGTCTTTGGCCACCACAGGAATCTAGGTCAACTCCTCGTGCTCACCTTAAAAGGTTTTACAACAAAATCTCACATCGTGATCCAAAGCCCAATAGAACATAGACAACAAAATTGTATAGTAAGCTATAATATTACACACACACGGGCTCAACCACAGGAGCCAAAAGGGATTTTTCTCTAAAAAACCACAAGTTTTTCATCAGACTACCACGAGTCTTAAAAAGGTTTTATCTCATAAAACTCCACATTTTCCATCCTTCAAACTACGCATATCATCCTAACAGATATCATGCCACCGTTAAGGGAAAGCTGTAAAAATACAATAAGCTCCACTTAGGCCACTCAGCCGACGAAAAAGATCAAATGTAATCCTATGTACCGACTCTTCCACACAGACAAAGGTAACAACTATAGACTCATGTCCATTATCCTAGTCCTGAACCACTTAAGGCTTGCTAGATAATGACAAGTTCTATACGAAATCACAACAATAAAGCCACTCACGGGGCAACATACTTCTTTACGAATTTCCACGACCGTTAGACAAAGCTAACCAAACCACGTTTACGGGGATAAACCCAAGGGACCGTAGCAAACCCACTATGTGCACGTTTTTGGATTTCCACCAAGGAGCAATAGAAGCCCAACTCAAAACCACACACTGTTACGATACATCTAAGGAAACATTAAAAAATCCACCGTAGCTCAACTATGAAAACCCACAAAATAGTTTATACACCACATGTATAAAAAGAGATCCAATCCATCAAAATGGAGATCAACAACCATTTCCAAAAAAAGTTTTAAGAGTTGAGACTCAACCCCACGGGTTTGCTCCAAACCTTCAAAAAGACATTTTTCACCATTTTTACAAAACAGCTCGTTTTAAATCTCATTTTCAAAACTACAAATACCGCGTACCCGAATCACGTATACAACCAAGAAAAGGCATAAAAACTAACTTTTACCAAAAACCAAGGTTTATACATAAAAATCACATTTAATGTATTTTCTTCCCAGTGAAAACACATATAATTACATATATTACCCTTATGCAGCAATAGGGTATAGAATCCTAACTTGGAGAGTCAAGAACTCGATGTCTCAAAACTAAAAGGCATCAAAATGAGAATTTGACCGGATGAATGCGAAGCCCTTAGCCCCAATAGCAAGGATCCAGAAAGGATCAAACACAAAACCAAGCCCCAAGCCCTCAAAGCTAGAGATAAGGCAGAGAAAAGGGGAAACTTAGCATGGAAGAAAGGTTTTAATAAATATCTCCAACCCCTGGGATATTTATAAACACGATAAAAAGTTTCTGTCCAGTCGACTGAACCCGTGAGTTCAGTTGACCCAACCCAAAATTTTTAGTTCAGTCGACTAGGCCAAGCCCTCCAGTCGACTGAACTGCTGGGCAGAGTGTTTTTTTACTCTGAAACAAGGTTTTTGGTCCAAACACAAGCCAAACAAGCATCTACCAAACTCCAAAAATTGTATAACACATTTATACATGCTGTTATACAACTTTAATGCATAACTCATGCATTGACGCTATTCATATACTGGAAGGAAAATGTCATGCACATAAATAACTCAAAAGAATAAGGTTCTGGGTCTCACATGTCAGGCCATTTGAAGTTGGCAATCGCCAAGTTAGAGGTGGCAGTCGCCATGTCTAAAAAAGGTTCCACAAGATTCTATTGGAGGCTGCCACAATGCAAATTGGCGATCACCAGGTTGAAGGTGGTGGTCGTGACTTTTGGCTAGGGTTTCCAATAGGTTCTAATAACAGTCGCCACATTGGGAATAACTTGCATAACAAGTTATTAGTGGTTCTACATAATTTCATTGGGTTGAAGGTTCTGAGTTCAAATACCGAGCTTGGATCACTTTCTGATAATCGAATTGAGGCACCATTCCACCTATTTTTATCATTGGATTCTCTTAAAATTAGGCGGGATCAAATTAGGGTGTTTATAGTTGCCCCTCTTTGATATAACTTGCATAGCAATGCGTGATGCATGTTATATCAAAGATCCAGAGACAACGACCATTTGACCGAGCTGTCAATCTTAGGCCACAAACACACAAGCATGCATGTAATAGCCTTATACGTGTTTATTATGTGATTTTATGTTTTTGATTAAGTGAGGAGACAAAAATAACTTTGGGCATGGGTGTTATAAAAGTTTACCCGTTAATGGTTGAATTAGTGATATGTAAAAGTGAAATTGAGATATATGGTAGCGAATGATGTTGATATAGCTGTGTTAATGAAAAATTCAAAATATTAAAATGTGAGCAAAGTTAGGAGTTTCAGATGAATTTTAAGGGAATTCGCATAATTCAACTTTAGGGGTCACCGCTCGAGCAGTGGAGGTTCACTCAAGCAGACTATCGGGAAATGATTGGAACAAACTCAAAGATTAGAGAAAAATTTGGGGGTTTTATATATATCTATGACCCACGTGAGGATTCACCAGTCCACCATATGTCTCTCTCTCATCCCATCTCTCTTCTTTCTTCTCTTTCTCTCTATGATTGAGAACACCACCATTCCATGGAAAACCCTAACCCTCCATCACTCAAAGTGAAGCTTTGGTGCAAGATTGGGAGCAAGCAAGGGTAGAGATCAAGCGTTAGAGCAATGAGGTGGAAGATAGAGCATCAAGGGGCTAAGATCTATCAACATCCAAACCCTATGAGGGAGAAATTGGAGTAACATCAAGCTTTTGAGCAAATTCGGGGTAGGATCTTGATTCTCGTATGTTTGTGTCGATTTGAGTTGATAATTTGTTATGTGAGTAAAATATAGTAGATTTCATGCATGAATTGAAGGGTTGATAGAGTAATGTGTGAGTTGAGTTGGGTTTTCACAAAGATTTGAGTTTTCTTAGAAAAGATAAACCATGATTTTGAGAAATTATTGCATAAAAAGGGTTTATGAGACTTGAATCCTATGTCTTTGGGGTGAAAGTCAAGATTTGAAACAAATTTGATGAAGATTTAAAGGTATTGCAGTTAGAAACTCAAAATTGGAAAAAATCTTAGTTTTTCTCAGGCACCAGGGCACTCGAGCGGAGCCCTATCCGCTCGAATAATCAACTGGCAGAGAGTTGGGCACTCAAACGCCTGATGTCCGCTCGAGCAAACTAGCTGGGCGGGCTAACTTCTTTTGATCGTATCTCCCTCAATTGGACTCCAAATGGGGTAATTTTTCTACTTAAATTGAAGCCCTAGAAGTCCTCTTTCCAACAAGACTACTCTCACAAGAAAATTCTTTTTGTAGAATAAGTCATGATAAAAAAGGTGAGGGTATATTAAATTTTTTTAACTATTTTTCACCCGTTTTTGACCAAATGTTTTGAAAAAGGACATCTTTATCAACATTGAACCTTTTCATTAAATTTCTTGTCCCTTGGGCTATGGGTTACCTATTTCAATATACATGGGTTAAGATGTGTGTATTGTACCAATTGGTAAGGGTTTTTCCGAAAAAGTGGGTTTTCAACATATAACAAAAAATTTTGAGAACAAAAATGGGTATCTGAAGGTTATGGTACGATAAAGTCATCTTTTGGCATTGTTAAGAATTTTAAAGAGAACTTGAGTTTCTAAACCTATAATGGGTGCATTCCGTTTGTTTTAAATGACATGGTCATGTGTGAGTTAATTATGCATTGTCATTTCATGAAGTTGATAAATGAAAGGTAATTTATGAGAAATTATGGGTTGAAATTTATGATTGTATTTTAATTGAAAAAAAAGGATTGAATACTAAATTAGAACTTGATTGGGAAAGTAGAAATTGGAATTGTAACGATAACGTGTGAAAATGATTGGGAGAGGAACCCAGTTATGGGTTGGACTCTCAAATTTTTGGTGAAAATAAACAAATAATGAACCTTATGGATTGATACGGATTAAGTTGAGCTAGCGGCTCCGCGATGAAAAATCAAAAACTTGCACAAGATGGGATTCACATGCCCACAGGTTAGCCTCTGAAATGTGGTGTTGTGTCGTGGTGAGTTATAAAGCTATCTAGTACCCAATGACTTCGCGTAGGCTATTGGGAATTAATAGGGAGGGGTTTCTATAAGCTACACCCAATGCCGGTTCATTAGATGTGATACGATTTTGTGATAAATCGGGTAATGAAATTGTGACACGACTTTTGTGAAAAATCAAATAATGGGATGATGATATGGATAATATGAAAATATAAATGAAAACAAATGGGCGTGCGTGGGTGTGTGCGTGTGAAGGAATAATGAACTGGTAAAAATTTGCATATTTACTTCGGTTGCACCCATCACACCTCACAAATCATGCATTATATCTGAGTTAATCTATATCCTACGAGTTTCGGGTCACGTATGTTTACCAAACCATTTCAGGTCTTGAGGACCAAAAGCGATACCAAGGCAAGGAATGCATTCTGAGAAAAGGCTTGAAGAAAGATTTAGTATTCCTTTTGTGTTCTATATCATGTTTGTACATAAGCATAAATGGATTACTATAATGATATTGTTGTCGTAATGGATACTTGAAAGCCTAAAACTTTTGTTTGTAATTTTATATGCATGAGGATATGGTTACTGAATGAAAATCTTTATTTTCTTTCAAAGACGTTTTAAGTTTAAACCATTAATGAAACGAATTTCTAATTTGATAATTTCTTATACGAATCGATTTGGGGTTAGTTCACGGGTCCCTAGGGTTCGGGGTGTGACAGAATGGTATTAGAGCTTTAGGTTCGAATACCTAGGAGCCGTGAGAAGTGTGGATGACCCATAGAATGTGACTTGTTTGATGAGGTTAGGCACCACTTCATGGCATGAGTTATATGCTTGCATGGGTTTGCAATTGAGTTATGTTGCGTATCCTATGTGTTTATATGAGCATGGAGGGTTAAGTCTTGGGGTGATGTGGCATGCCATATGGCGTCTGATCAACTACTTTGGGGTTTGAAATAGAAAAGCATTTGGCCGGTGTTTTTTCTATGAGAAATCTAAATTAGCTGCCCGGATTGTCGAGTTGCTCTAAGGATTTCCCTCGATATGTGAACATATGTTGATGTGATGTGATTAGGTAGTGAGTAATGTGTAGCTTGGCTTTAGGAGGCTCGATTGAGCTTGACCTAGTTGAGTGTCGTGATATCCTTGTTGTAGGGATTATACCCGTGGGGCTAGGATGAGTTATGGTCTGGATGGTGGTATGAATGGTGGAAGTGTGACCCAGACATTAGTAATTACGGTGGGTGTAAGCTTGTGAGGTGAGCAATGATTGTTTAAAGTGTGTTGTATCCAGGAGAGTGTGGGGGTGACCGTAGTTAGTTACCTGTTGTGTGTTGTATTACTAGTAGTCTGTCGAATAAGTATGGTAGGGCTTCTAAAACCTCTTGGAGGTGGTTCATTGTGGTTGGATATGAGGTGTGATTTTAGGCGCGTTGAGGATCATGTACCTCATAAGCTGTGCTATGTCATGAGCCATGTACCCTGAGATTGGGTATGGATGGGAGCATAGTAAACGGGAACATAGTGGATGGGAGCGTAATAATCTCTGGCCTAAAGTGTGTTAAAAAGTTAGTGCTTAGGCACATGGTTGCAAATGTCCCCTACCCTGAGGAGTGTTGTTGGTAACCACTGTACTATCTTGTGATTTAAGAGGTCAAATTGATGACCCTTGTGTTTTCTTTGTGGTGTGGTGCTGCATTGTGCTTCTTGATAAAAGTTGAAGGCATATGTAGAATATGTGGAAGGAAGATGTTATCGATAGGTTGGTTATCGAGTGATGTGCGTGTACGTAAGAGGAGATGTATATTGATGGTAGTTGTGATTTGGTGAACGAAGATTTGAGGTCGTTTTGGAAGTTTCACGGAGAAGAGTTCTGTGACTTGGGTCATCATTCTCAAGAGTAAGAGATTATGTGGAATACATAGTGTTTTGTAAGAATGTGAGTGTGTGAAGTTTGCGGGGCATGGTATAGATGTTGTTGGTGTAGCTGACTTGGTTGTCTTGGGATGACATGTTGGTATGAGGAGGTCCC
Source organism: Heliamphora exappendiculata (assembly GCA_034768845.1). Taxonomy (NCBI): domain Eukaryota; kingdom Viridiplantae; phylum Streptophyta; class Magnoliopsida; order Ericales; family Sarraceniaceae; genus Heliamphora; species Heliamphora exappendiculata. The sequence goes on along the minus strand of JAOTRH010000024.1, from coordinate 18,749,013 downwards.
ATAAGGGGATGATGCTAGTAATACGTGACATGGCGTAAGGTCCAGAGATGGTGATGTTATCTTACCCTTAAGGGCGAAGGATAGGATGGTGTCGTTTAGTCTATAGTTGGTAGGCGAGGTTCATTTTGTTCGTGTTGTGTATGGTTACTATCATGTTCGGATAGTGGTGTGCTAGTGGTACTTGTGTGGTGACATAAGAGACGAGTGTTCTTGACTAAATGTTTTGCGTTTTTAGTGGGTGTATCAGAGTCGCGAGTTCGAGACTATAGCGTGGTCTTGCCTACTTGTTTGGTTATTACCTACCTATTGGGAATCGAGTGATGTGATGCGACCTTGTGAGGAGATATCATACAGTCATGCGAGTATATGTGGTGTTGTCTTTGGTGGTTAACTAGTGAGGGTCTGGTGGACGCGTGCGATGTGTCATTGGGATGTGAAGGAGTGAACGATAGTTAATGTGCTTGAGTAGAGGTCTAAGTGTGAAGACCTAGTGTGACAAATGATATACATATTGTGAATTGTGGCCGACAACATTTGTATGATGATGATAGCTATCCATACAAGGGCTTGTGGTTAACCTTCTCTTGAGCCGAGTGAATATTGGTCGCCCTAAAAGGTAGTGACGTTGAGTAAGAACCTAGCGTTGGCTCGTAGTTTGCTTAGGAAGAGAGATGTTTCATAATTGGTTGGCCGGTGTGATGGTTCATTCTTGGTGGAAGTAAAACGTTGGGATCGTAAGAGTGAGAATTTGTTTGCTCTTGGTTTCTTGAAAAACCTGTGTGAACCCGAATGTATGGGTGGTGTTTCTGGAGAAGTAGTTTGGTTTATATGAAATGCTGGTAGTTTTAGTTCAAGTCAGGTGAGGTCCCACAGGGAGTTCACCGGTTTAATTATTTATGTGGTGAGATTCTTGAGTATCGATTCTGTGGAATTCCTAGGGGAATACAGATACGTGGTTTGGCTGATTAGGAGATCGTGTTTGGGAATCGTGTTGGGTGCATGAGGTTTGAAAGGACCATAAAAGGGTTCGATAGTATGGTTGGCTTAGTGTTGACATGGAGGATTTTGAGCACGATATGTCTGGAGATTGTTTATATTCAACCATGGGTTCAGAGGTGGGTATGATGTTTGCCCATAGGAACGAAGTGTGTAGTGATAAGTTTCAATGGCGTATCGTGTGGTCTAGGTGGCTTGGGGGGATAGGCGAGAAATCATGGATTAAGATGTTTACGAGAGATGCATACCTGGGAGGCGAAAGTACTAGAAGCGTTTGCATGATAATGGAAGTTATTAGTGACTTTGGATGAAAGGTCTCCGAATTAGATTTCCTTTATTTGGTGTTGTGCGCTTTCCACGCAAGTGGATTGGACATGGGTATAAGGCCGTGACATAGCTGAGATTTGCCTAGTGGAAGTTAGATTAGTGGGGTGTAATCTTGTAAAGTAAAGTTTTGGCAAGATGAGAATGTCGATATAGTGTTTTCGTGTGTGACTGGTGACGAGCTAGTAGTTCTATGAGATGTACTATATGAGGTATGAAGATTGATGGCATTCTTGTGTGTGCGAATGAAGTCTGCGAATTGAGAGCTTAGTATAGTGGATGATCTGGATATCACGATTTGGATATCGTTGGAAACCAAATGTTGATGGGTTTTAGGAATACGTTGAGGTTGGGTCAAGATTTCTAGCTGGCCATGTCTTTCTTTGGAAGAAGGTACGATTGTCTTGCAAATAGTTGTGGTGTACAGACCGTTCCACCATGGTTGGGTGTAACTGTTGGGTCGGTGATTGATTCTTGGTCAGGTTATTTTGGGTGATTGGGGGACTGAGTTTCTCATGGATTTTTTGGGTGGAATTCGTTTGCTCTACTATGTAAATATATGTGTGTAGAGTTGTGTTCCCTTTGAGATCAAGTTGATAAGCTAGGAGTGTTTGTTCTTGTTCACGAGGCAGTTAATATTGAGAACATAAAATTCTTTTCGACAAAAATCATCTGAGAATCGTTAGCCGTTGTATGCTGCTTGTTCTAGATTATGTGGGTACAGTTGTGCCTCTGGCTCTCAACAGAGTGAGAAATTTGTTGAAACCTAGTGGCTGGGATGTACACGTGATGTGTTTCTGACAGGCTTAGGTGAATTTGGATTCGTGTTTTATTTGGAGCTTTGAATGACTTAGAGTTTTTTTTTTAAGTGTGAAGAATGGTTGACCATTTGAACGGAAAGCACGAATGTCTATGATAGTGTCAACGAGTAGGGTAATGCAAATGCGAAATATCACAAACTGTCTAGTTGAGGCATTGTGGACGCGAAAGACCGATGGGTATGTCTATAGCATCACAACCAGAGATGTGATTCGGTTTGTATAGGTAAGTGTATAACTATGGAACTTTTGATTCACGTGAAATACTCAATTCTAGTAGCTCATGAAATTCGCTGGTTGAAAAACTAAAGTGATGCAATGCAAGTAGTGATATGGTTTTAAGTTTATGGTAGTTGGTTGGTCATAAGGGCATGGATGATGTCTGAAGTAACACGTGAAACCCTTGTAAATAATGTCCAAGTTTAGTAATACGTGTTTAGGTTGGAAGTGTAGTCTTTGATATACATGGGAATACAACAGTGAATTAGATTATGATTCGACGAAGTTGAGAGAATCTTAGTAGTGGTGAGACCTGTGACACACAATGCTATGGTTGAAAATGTTTAGCCTTCGAGAATGCGTATGTGGTGTGAGATGGCAGTCGTGGATGGATAGTCAGTGACCAATGAAGGAGTGGTTGACTCCAGCTCCAATGTTGATTAGTATAACTTTGCGATAAGTTCGATGGTATAGGAATGATTCTCATATCTGTGAAATATTGGTGTTCGAAAATTAAGCTTGCTGGTAACATAGGTGTGTTGGTATCCTTAAGTCTTGTCACCTTGAAAGAACGATTAGGATCGTGGACTAAGATAGATGCTATGTAGATCGAAGGACTAGAGAAGTATGAGAACAGGTATTCAGATTAAAGCAAGGTTTGGTGTGACATGAGACGATCAGGGACAAAATTCCCAAAACGGGGGAAAGTTGTAATGGCCTGGTACGCATTTATTTTGTGATTTTATGTTTTTGATTAAGTAAGAAGACAAAATTAACTTTGGGCGTGGGTGTTATATAAGTTTGCCCGTTAATGGTTGAATTAGTGATATGTGAAAGTAAAATTGAGATATATGGTAGTGAATGATGTTGATATAGCTGTGCTAATGAATAATTCAAAATATTAAAATCTGAGCAAAGTTAAGAGTTTGAGATGAATTTTAAGGAAATTCACATAATTCAACTTCAGGGGTCACCGCTCGAGCGGTGGGGGTTCGCTCGAGTAGACTATCAGAAAATGATTGGAACAATCTCGAAGATTAGAGAAAATTTTGGGGGGTTTTATATATATCTATGACCCATGTGAGGATTCACCAATCCACCATATGTCTCTCTCTCATCCCTTCTCTCTTCTTTCTTCTCATTCTCTCTACGAGTGAGAACACCACCATTCCATGGAAAACCCTAACCCTCCATCACTCAAAGTGAAGCTTTGAGGCAAGATTGGGAGCAAGCAAGGGTAGAGATCAAGCTTTAGAGCAAGGAGGTTGAACATAGAGCATCAAGGGGCCAGGATGTATCAACATTCAAACCCTAGGAGGGAGAAATTTGAGTAACATCAAGATTTTGAGCAAATTCGAGGTAGGATCTTGATTCTCTTATATATTTCTATCAATTTGAGTTGATAATTTGTTATATGAGTAAAATATAGTATATTTCATGCATGAATTGAAGAGTTGATAGAGTAATGTGTGAGTTAAGTTGGGTTCTCACAAAGATTTGAGTTTTCTTAGAAAAGATAAACCATGATTTTGAGAAATTATTGCATAAAAAGGGTTTATGAGACTTGAATCCTACATTTTTTGGGGTGAAAATCAAGATTTGAAACATGTTTGATGAAGATTTAAAGGTATTGCAGTTAGAAACTCAAAATAGGGAAACATTTGGGTTTTTCTAGGGCACTAGCGCGCTCAAGCGAAGCCCTGTCCGCTCGAGCAGTCAACTGGCAGAGAGTTGGGCGCTCGAGCACCCGACGTAGGCTCGAGCAGGCTGGCTGCGCGGGCCAACTTCTTTTGATCATATCTCCCTCATTCGGACTTCGAATGGAGTCATTTTTCTACTCAAATCGAAGCCCCAGAAGTCCTCTTTCCAAGAAGACTACTCTCACAAGAGAATTCTTTTTGCAGAAAAATTCATGATTAAAAAGGTGAGGGTATGTCAAATTTTTCTTGACTATTTTTCACATGTTTTGGCCAAATATTTTGAAAAATGATATTTTTATCAATATTGAACCTTTTCATCAAATTTATTGTCCCTTGAGCTATGGGTTACCTATTTCAATATCATGGGTTGAGATGTGTGTATTGTACTGATTGGTTGGGTTTTTGCAAAAAAGTGGGTTTTCAACATATAACGAAAGTTTTTTAGAACAAAAATGGCTATCTGGAGGTTATGGTACGGCATAGTCATCTTTTGGCATTGTTAAGCATTCCGAAGAGAACTTGAGTTTCTAAACCTATAATGGGTGCATTCTGTTTGTTTCAAATGACATGGTCATGTGTGAGTTAATTATTCGTTGGCATTTCATGAAGATAATAAATGAAGGGTGATTTATGAGAAATTGTGGGTTAAAATTTATGATTACATTTTAATTGAAAAGAAAGGATTGAATACTAAATTAGAACTTAATTGGGGGAGTACAAATTGGAATTGTAACGATAACGTGTGAAAATGATTGGGAGAGAAACCAGTTGTGGGTTGGACTCCTGGATTTTTGGTGAAAATGAACAAATAATGAACTGTATGGATTAATGTAGATTAAGTTGGGCTACCGGCTCCGCGGTGAAAGACTAAAAAACTTGCACAAGATGGGATTCACATGCCCACGGGTTAGCCCCCAAAATGTGGTGTTGTGTCGTGGTGAGTTATAGAGCTATCTATTACCTAATGGTTTCGCGTAGCCTATTGGGAATTAATAGGGAGGGGTTTATATAAGCTGCACCTGACACCGGTTCATTAGATGTGATACGTTTTTGTGATAAATTGGGTAATGAAAATTTGACACGATTTTTGTGAAAATTTGAATAATAGGATGATGATATGGATAATATGAAAATATAAATGGAAACAAATGGGCGTGCGTGGGTGTGCGTGTGAACGAATAATGAACTGGTAAAAATTTGTATATTTACTTCCGTTACACCCATCACACCTCACAAGTCATGCATTACATCTGATTTAACCTATATTCTACGAGTTTCGGCTCACGTATGTTTACCAAACTATTTCAGATCTTGAGGACCAGGGGCGATACCAAGGCAAAGGATACATTCTGAGAAAAGGCTTGAAGAAAGATTTAGTGTTCATTTTGTGTTCTATATCATGTTTTTATATAAGCATAAATGGATTACTGTAATGATATTGTTGTCGTAATGGACACTTGAAAACCCAAAATTATTGTTTGTAATTTTATATGCATGAGGATATGGTTACTTGATGAAAATCTTTATTTTCTTTCAAATACGTTTTATGTTTAAACCGTTAATGAAACGAATATCTAATTTGATAATTTCTTACATGGATCGGTTTGGGGTTAGTTCACGGGTCCCCAGGGTTCGGGGCGTGACAATGCATATGATGTTAGTCGTACCTGAATTTTCATCGAGCTGCCTACGTACCCCTTTGCTAGGGATCATACCAAAGCATAGTTCTCGGGGCAAAATGCATGGATGCAAGATGTGGATGCTAACATAATGTAAACAGATGCTAACATGACGTGGATACTGGTATGAACATTGATATAATAAAACAAATCCTAGAGATCGAGTCAATATCTAAAAGGAGCGCAAACAAGCAAGTCAAAGATCGAGTCACAATCTAAAGACTCGGCTGGGGATAGAGTCAAGATCCTTAATTGGGAAAGCAATTTGGTCGGTCAAGTCAATACCTCACAATTTCGGGATGAGAGAGGGATAAAAATAATTAAAAACTAAGTTAGGACATAAAATTATATTTATCGGAAGAGAGACAAAAATAATTAAAAGTCAAGTTATAGCTTAAGATTAAATTTATCGAAAAGGATAATCAAGAATTAATAGGTCGAGTTCTGACATAAAAATTCAGGGCGATGAGCAATATAAAAATAATTAAAAACCAAGTTAATACTTAAAATTAGATTTATCGGAGGCGAAATAAAAATAATTAAAAGTCAAGTTACGGTTTAAAATTAAATTTATCAAAAAGGATAATCACGAATTAATAGGTTGAGTTAAGACCTAAAAATTCGGGACGAGGCGCGAGATAAAAATAATTAAAAGCCAAGTTACGGCTTAAAATTAGATTTATCATAAGCGAGATAAAAATAATTAAAAACCAAGTTACAGTTTAAAATTAAATTTATTAGAAAGGATAATCACGAACTAATAGGTCGAGTTAAGACCTAAAAATTCGAGACGAGGCACGAGATAAAAATAATTAAAAGCCAAGTTACGACTTAAAGTTAGATTTATCGAAAGTGAGATAAAAATAATTAAAAGTCAAGTTACGACTTAAAATTAAATTTATCAGGAGCGAGCATTAAACATAAAAGTTTTCTTCAATTATTTTTGGAAAACACTCAAGATTAGTTTTAGAAAAAATGCACATAAATAAAAAGGGTCTAAAATATCATTGTTTTTCTTTTTTTTGAAAATCATTTTTGCTTAAATATTTTTTTTAAATGCACACAAAATAAAACATACGAAGTCATCATATGCACAGATAAATTAAACACACATACAATAATAAATCCTCAAACAAACACCCCCAAAAACCCTAAAACATTGTGATGGCAAACCGACACAGGGCCGCCAACTGTCGCCATGATATGACTGACGTGACTATTGATATGTTGGTGACCGCCTAGACTAAACCCTTCTGATATGGCGATCGCTGAATATAAACCCTCACGACATGGCAGTTGCCACGTGGATTTTGAAAAAATTGGTGGTCGCGCTAAACGGAGGTGGCGACCGCCACCTCCAGTTAGGTCTAAGGCCTCCTGATGCGCGCGGGTTGGCTCATTCGCTCATATCTCATTCTCTCTCTAACCTTTTGCTCTCTCTCGACTCTCTCTCAACCCTATCTTGTTTCCTTTGCTTTCAAGCTTTCTTTTGCTCCTCTCTTGCTCCCAAGCTCTCACACAATGTTTATTTTGATGTTTGTGATACCCTTCCTCTTCATGGCGGGCCAAGGCCATGGAGATGATGACCTAAGGGCACGACAAGGCCCCTCCTCTGTTGGGAGTTCTTCCATGGGGACTCTCGGAGGTATGACTTCCAATCTTCCTATCGATGGGGTCACCTCCACGAAACCTTCTGCTGCAATGGATGCTCTTGTACTCGAGGCGGAGCGTGCCTCCCGTTGGGCAGCTGCCGAGGCACAAGCAACTACGGATGCTGCTACTGAGGCTGAGGTGGCTGATTTTCTTGACCCTCGTGCCGAGAAGGGTCATCCAGCACCCTTTGACCCGCACACCTATGCTCTGGTACCCCATTGCCTAGTTCCATGCGGGATGAGGCGTTATGATACTCGTACCGACGCAGTTGCTGCTGATGTTCTTTTGCGGGAGTCCGACCATCATATGTCTCGCCAGTGCCCATCGGTAAGTTTTCCAAACTTACTTGTTCAAAACCAAAGCATGTTATATGGTATATCAAACGTAGACGCCTGCTTAGGATCACCCATATGATATGATGATGTGATTTGATATAATGATAAAGAAAATGATGATAAACGATATTGATGACAATGATGATGATGATGATGAATGATGATATCTGCGAAGAATGTTTGAGATCTGAACTTAGCTTTAGGCACCTGTGCAATGGAGATTAAAACAGTAGGGACATAGATTTTGAACAAACAATAAAAAGGGCACTTATTTTGGCAAAATTTTCAAAGTAAAAGGTTTTACTTTTTTTATTTTTAGGAAAAACATAAAAAAAAAACTAAGGGGTGGATTTTTTGTTCATTTTATTTTTATGGCTGAAAATAAAAATCAAAAAGAGGGGAATTGTTGTTTTTGTTTTTAGGGCTAGACATAATAATCTAATAGAAGAAAACTTTTTGAAAATTCTAGAAATTTTTTTTATAAATTTCTAGAAAATTGAGGGAAATTTTAGAAAAATCATAGAAAATGAAAAAAAACATTAAGAAACTTCTAGAAATTTTAGAAAGTCCTAGAAGTTTTTTTTTGTAGAAAATCCTAGAAAATTGAGGGGCATTTTTTGAAAATCTAAAAAATTAGAAAAAAATTTGAAAAACCTTAGAAAGTTTTTGAAAAATCCTAAAAAATAAACGAGATTTTTAGAAAATTTTAACAAATTAAGAAAAAATTTTGAAAAATCCTAGAAACCATTTTTAGAAAATCCTAGAAAATTTAAGAAAAATTTTAGAAAATAAAGAAATTTTTTTGAAAATTCCTAGAAAACATTTTTAGAATTTCCTAGAAAATTTAAGAAAATTTTTTGAAAAATCCTAGGAAATTAAGGAAAATATTCTGAAAAATCTTAGAAAATAAAGGAAATTTTTTTAAAATTTTTAAAAAATCAAGGCAAAATGGGCAAAACACAAATGTCAGAGGGAAGAGAGATTTTTTATTTACTTTTTTCATCAATTCTTTCTATATATTTTCTTTTGATGATTTTTTTTGGAAGAATGATTAATACAAAATGATAAAGATTTGCTTGACGCACTAGGACTTTGAGTTCCTTGTCTTTTATTAGTACATGCAAAAATCAAAGGATAGTCTCTCACATACGAACCTAGGGTTAAGAGAATTTTTCTGGGGTACAAGGGCTTAAGATTCTTAGTCTTTTACTAGGACGTGCAAAATTTGTCTTGCATACCAGGGCTTAGGGTGCCTAATTTGTCTAGGGCTTAGGGTGCCTAGTTTATCTAGGGCTTGAAAGATTGCCTAGCTTGCCAAAGCTTAGGGTGCCTAGTTTGTCTAGGGCTTGGAAGATTTTCCTGGCTTGCCGGGGCTTAGGGTGCTTAGTTTGTCTAGGACTTGAAAGATTTGCTTGGCTTGCCAGGGCTTAGGGCGCCTAGTTTGTCAAAGGCTTGAAAGATTTACCTCGCTTGCCAAGGCTTTGGGTGCCTAATTTGTGTAGGGCTTGAGAGAACCGAAGGGCCATCACACACACATGAACCTAGAGTTTTTTTATTGCTTTTGGTTATCTGCTGCATATTTCATCTGCTTGACATGCTCTTTATGTATCCTCTGTTTGTCTTCTCTTTTTAGGCTGGTCACTATGTCAGAGGCTTCGAAGTTTCTGCCTCTAGGGAGGTGTTAGAGTGGTATGATGCCCTTCCTGCTCTCAGCTGGGCTTACATTGATGCCTCCGATTTTGCTCGCTTCATACCCCTACTGGGTAGGACGAGCAACAACTGGGTATGGTTGACAGTTCTGGCAGAGCGGTGGTGGGGTACCACTAACACCTTCTATTTCACGACATTCGAGGCCACACTGACGCCTCTAGATTTCCCTATTGTCACCGGCATCCAGGTTAGAGGAGCTCCTATCCCATTTGATCCATCAGTCGCCCACTCTACTAACGCGCTAATGTACTTTCTCGGGGCTATTCCAGTACAGATGGATAGAGATCGGGTCCGATACACCTAGTTTTTCGAGTGTTTTAGACACTTCCACTGCATCGAGCCCCGTCACTTCGAGTGGGTCGCCCAGGGATTTTTTATGTATATGTTCGGTACCTCCTTGTTCTCGAACAAGGAGAACACCATTTATTTGCATTACCTCGGCGCCATGGCTCGTCTTGATTGGGTCGCTTCTTTCCATTGTGGAGGGGCTGCTCTCGCCACCCTTTACGACTTTATGAGGACTCTCACTCGGTTCCCCCAGGAGCTCAGCATCGGGGGATACTGGAGGCTTTGGGAGGTATGATTTAGTTTCTACCCCTTTTTATTCATTTTTGTTCTTTATTATCCATTATCTGCTTGCTGACTTCTTCTTCTTTACAGCTGTGGACTTATGAGTTCCTCGGGCTTCACGTCCTAGCGAACTCCGCGGCAGACCCTCTAGTCATTTCCTGAGCAGCCCGATGGTTATAGATACCCCAATTTGACCCTACCTAATCTTAGGCGAATTCGATGATGAAAACAGGTGGAATTGTGGCTAAGAACGATCCTCAGGAAGTGATCCAAGATCAGTATTTAAACCTGAAACCTTCAAACCAAGGAATTTTTGTCGAACCAACGAAACTTGCTACCCAAGTAAGGCAACTGCCATGTTCATTGTGGCGACCGCCAATAGAACCTCTTAGAAACCCTAGCCAAATATGGCGACCGCCACCTTTTTATTATGGCAACTATCAGCTTGCATCATGGCGACCGCCATAGAACTTTTTGCAACCTTTCAAAAACATGGCGATCGCCAACTTGTATTGTGGCGACGGCCAACTCCAAATGGCTTAACGTGGAAGCATCTCATTGGCTAAAGAACTCTATAAATATTGTACCTCTGGTACATTTTCAAGGACAGAAATGGAGGGTGAGGTTTTGAGAGTGAAGCTCTGCTGAGTCGTCGAGAAATTTCGAGCCCCGACGCCGAAACCTTGCCGAGATACCGAGTCCCGAACCTCCTACATCGAAGCCTTGCTTGGATCGCCACCCGAGGATCGACCCATTGAAGTACATTCCCTACTTGAGGATTCTCCGGCAATCTAGGTACCTCGTTTGGATCCCCGGTCTTTCTAACTCTATTTCCTCTCTTTTGGAGTGGCCGGGTTAAAATTCAATTTCAATTCGCATATTCCTTCCATTTATATAGTTAATCTTGCTTATTTTAGTTGTTTTCTTTACTTCATTAGTTGTTAATTTTTCTACATTTTACACTAAGCACATTGTCTTTCTTTTTCTTAGTTTTATCACTTCATCAATTTAGTGCTAAAATATTCTTCTAATTACAGCTAATTAATGTTGTCAATTGTTATAATAATGCACTTACATTTATGTGAATGTAGTAATTAGTACTACATTTCACATTAAATAATTATTTTTTAAATTTCTTTTATCTTTTTAACATTGGTTTAATTTTTTTTACTAACATTTATTTTTATTTCCTTTTTTTTAGTAACATTAATTTGATATCCTTTTCTTTTAAGTATTAGTGTAATGTTCTTTTTTAACATTTAAAGCTCAATTTCTTTCATGCAATATTAGCTTTAATTTCCTTTCCTATTAGTTTAGCACTCTTTTAATAGCTCTCTCCTTTTAGTAATAGTGTAATTTTATTTTCTAGCATTTCATTTTTTTTTCCTTTATCATTTGCTCTAATTTTCTTATTATGTCCTATTTAGTACTCATTTCCTTTTAATGTTAATATTTGATTTAAAATTCCATTTTCTTTCTCTTCCTTATAACTTTATAAAATCCAAAAAAATTATTAAAAAGTCATTTAGTCTAATCCTCATTCTTTAGTTGTAATTTTCTACCCTTTTAATTTTCTTTTCCTTTGTGTGCTTTTATATAGATAGTTAAATTTTCATCTCTAACCATTTTAATTTTTAGCATAATCCTCCTTTTTGTGAACTTTTTCTTTAAACCCTTAAACTCTATTTTTCCATAAAACCTTTATTTCAAATTTTTTCATTTGAACTTTCTTTAAGATTTTATACATTTTCCTCTGCTTAGTATTTCTTTTATTAAAAATTCATCATGTTAAATGTTAACATAGTTTATTTTGATAACGTACATGTTTTAACTTCTTTACTTGAAAGCATGCTTAGAATAGTTTAGTTTATCTTTTGTAATAAATCATGTTTAGGTAATTTTAGCCTATTTTTACTCTTACATTTGTGCCATGATAGTTTAGATCATTTTGATAAAATTGCATGCGGGAGTGTTTCATGTATGCTTTAGTTAGAAATTGCATGTCATAGGAATTATGACTTTTATTTTGGTATTTGCTTAATTTAGAGTGCTATTTACATATGTTATGTATTTTTCATATTTGATTTTGAATGTTCCCTCTTTGCCTCCACTTTCTTTATTTGCATGTATTTGAAAAATCCTATTAAAGAACCAATAATGATTAGTATATGCCAAACTTACGGTTGTGCGAATAGTGTCCCTAACACCTTGCCCGATTCATATATCAGCTCCTGAACCTGTTTTTTCTCTGGTTAACGTTTTAAAAAATCGGTAGCTATTTTTGTTTCTCTTAATTTTTTTCAAAAACTAAGTGGCGACTCCATTTTTAATAAGAATTGGGGTTTTCAAAGGTTGATTTTCAAGGTATTAAAATAATTTTCAAACATTTTTGAATTACCATATTTTTGACCAATTTTCGAAAACCCATAAATCCCTACGCCACAGTGGTCCCAAGGCCTGAAGGGAAAGAAGGCTAGAGAGAAGGACATTGACCACTTTCGGGTCTCACTAGACTGGTTGACCCCTGACCAGGTATCATTATTTTTTTCTTACTGCATTATACTGTTCACTGCACTTCACTTCACTGTACTACACCATTTTTTATTCTACATACTGATCACTGTACACTGGCTGTCATACTGCACAGCTTTGTATTTATTACACTGTACTTTGAACTGTTGTAGGTCCACTGGGATGTCTGGAGGAGAGTGGAGGATCGGGCCAGCACAGATCTAATGCGCAGTCGGGATCTCACTTTGAGACGGATCCTGCTGGAGGGTCCATTCGGGCAGGAGTATTATCTTGTGGCGCGAGTGGTCTACCAGTCACTTGGCCTTGATCACTTTTGAATACCGGTGGTTCCTCCAACCTGCATGCGCTAGACCGATCATCTAGGCCAGGTAGATCTACTCTTTTGAGCTGGTGGGGACTCTGGCCTTGGAGCTACTGGTGGGTAAGGGAGACTACAGAGCTTGGGCCCAGGCACACTTGCTAGGACCACTAGGACCTGGCCCAACTGGTGGTAAGAAGAGGCGAGTACTGGAGGCTGCCGAGGCTGCTGCTGGAGCTGCTGACACTAGAGCTAGAGCTGGAGCTGGAGCGGCTGCTGGAGGATATGGAGCAGGGACCATTGAGGTGCCTTGTACCGTATCAGCTTTTATTGCTGGGTAACCTTTTGACATCCCTATCGCAGTTCCTCTTGCTCTGGAGTTTCGATCGGTGTACGATCAGGTTTGCTTCTTTTCACTGTTTCCTTTTCTATCCTTCCTCTATTTAGACTGCTTAGCCTTTCATCTCTTTGTTCAGGTGGATCAGGCCGGGTTAGACCGCCTCATGCTGGTGGCGAGCGGTATGCGGACACTTATTCACCAGCCGGACGCTGCTCTACGTGCAACTGGGGTCCCCTTTGTCCCTCTGCTGGTAAGTATTTTCCTTATGATCTCGTCGTTCTATTATGTACTGTCTTTTTATCTTTGCTTCTTTGTATAGGCACCAATAGCTACTACGGGCACAGCTCCATCACAGGCCCCTGATCAGCCTTCTACTCATGCTCCGGTTCTGACACGAGGTCGTGAGTCGCGTGCTTTTTCCCGAGCGCGTCCTTCCTGAGGATTTGTCTCCTCAACCCGGAGCTGCTCCAGAGTTGTGTCCTCCTCTTCAGATAACGATGATAGTGACGGCCTAGAGATGCTTGTTGAGGATGTCAGCTTGGAGGATGCTAGTCCTTCTTCCCGCCGAGTCCGCCTGAGACGAGAGTGAGAGAGAGAGCTCCCCCCTATTTTATTTATGATACATTTTATTTTGATGGGCCTCCGTACTCCAATTTGATAAACTTATGGGTCTACGTGCCTCTATTTACTATTTATTGGGCCTAGATGCCCTAGTTTACATTACGATACATTCTCCTATTTTATGACGCATTTACGGGCCTTCGCACCATTTATTACTTAACATGTTTATCTGTTGCATGAATTTTCTTTATTTGATGCTCAAACTATCTTGGATGCATAATAAAAATGTCACAAATTTGCACAAACCACAGATACTGCAAACATACACACCCGTCATGTTAAAACATGGCGGTCGCCACAATCTATCCTGGCGGTCACCTGGTTAACAAGGTGATGTCACTATATGGTTCCCTTTCAAGCTGGCAGTCGCCCACTCCAAGGTGGCGATCGCCACTTTGATTGTACTTTTTGCTACTTTTTCGATCTCCAGCCTTTTCATGCTTTATAAATACAGCCCTCGAGGCCCCATTTTTTCTTATTCTTTCTCGGATGGCTAGTCTTCTCTCTTTATGGATTGAGGTATTCTCCTATATCGAGCGTTTAAACTTTGCCCCTTTCGGTATTAACTCCTTATTTTCTCTCGTGGCCGTAAAGACTGACGAACCCTTACTAGAGGTTGCTGCTCGACTATGGGATCCGTAATCCCATGTCTTTCGATTTTCCCTTGAAGAACTATGCCCTATTATGGAAGAGTTTGCTACTATTTTGGACTTGACTCCATGGAGTTCCATTATTGTTCCCACTCCCTTCCTCTCGACTCGGCAACAAGTGATGCAGCTCTGTGGTCTATCTAGGATGGAGGCTTCTCTGCTTACATCAGGTGGCTGGCTTGATATTTCCTGGATTATCGAGAAGTTTTGCCCTACCAGTGACCTTAATGACCTCAATTTTCAGCTGCGGCGACGTTATGCTCTTTGTTTCTGTCTTCTTACCCGGTATCTTCTTGTTCCCTCTAACGAGCGAGTTAGTTGTGCACTGGTTGACATTGCTGGTCAGATGTGGATGGAGAAGGACTTTATGACCCTTGTCTTAGCCGAGACACTACTGGACCTAGATGGCGTTCATCGTGGCGAGACCACTACTTTTGCTAGTAGTCCCCTACTTCTTCAGGTAAGCTCAAACCTTTCGCTTTATTAGACTTTTTCTCATACTACAAGACTTTTTTCTTATTCGTCTACCTTCTGCTACAGATCTAGCTGATGGAGAAAGTGAATCTCGTACAAAAACCACCTACTAATAGACACAGTGCTACAACTTTTCTTTATTGCCCCTACTATCAGATATGCAACACTGAGGCAACCTGGCGACAGTACCTTTCTTCTCTAGCTGGCTCAGATATTACTTGGCAGTACCCTTGGTGGCTGATCCCTACCATGACTCTAACTACCATAGATCACCCTGGTGTTCTGCTGGTTGGTCTGTGTCAGACTACTTTCTATTATCCCTGTTGGACCATGCGGTAGTTCAGCCATAGTCAAATCATCTCTCCCAATATCTGAGGTTATTTATTTTTATCTGCACTACGGGCCCCTTTTCTAGCAGTGTATCAGGATGCCTTGTCATCTCGTTCACGTATGGAGATGTAGGAGTTACAGTGTCCCGATCTTTCTGCTGAGTACAACGCATGGCTGATGCAAGATAAGGAGAAGAAAGATAAGGAAGAAGGGAAACATGCAACAAAGAGGAGAAAGATTTGAGGATTTCTACTTTGTTTTGAAAATTTCACAACTTTTTTTTATATTTTATTTTGTAGAGTTTGGGACTTCCATGCTTCCTTTTATTTTCAAAACTTTGTAATCCGAAACTAAAGTAACGAAAAGAAGGTTCAAAATTATTCAAAGTTTTTTTTGTTCAATTAAATGACTTTATTTATCATCATTCAGAAATAAATTTGCATTGCTTTTACTCATATTCAAAAATTAGCAAATGATGTGGCCAGACTTCTTAAAAGAAGTTACCTACGTATCCCAAAAAGATGGAATCAGGCCAGAACATAGTTCAGGCTCGGTTTACTCTTGGCTATTGATACTCTCCTTTTGTGATGCCCTAACTTTTGCCAAGGTTGCCCTTTCGAGTTTTCGACCTTGCGGGCTACTCTGATTTTTTCCTGAGTTGCCTTTTTGATTTTCAACTTAGCGAGCTTTTAGTTTTCCTTTAATTTTACCTCAAGGATAAAACTTTTTGAGTTGGTCGAGGTTAACTGGAGTGGAGAACACATTGCCATCCAAATCGATAATGATGACTGCATCACCGGTCATGATGGTTTTGATGAGAAACGGTCCGGACCAGTTTGGCTTGAATTTGCCTCTCGAGTAAAAGATAGGAGCTCTGATTTCCTTGAGAACCAGATCTCCTTCTCTGAGATCCCGGGTCTTGACCTTCTTATTGAATGCTCGAGCTATCCTCCTTTGGTATTCTTGTACGGGAAACAAAGCTTACAGCCTTCTTTCATCAAATTAGAGCAACTCTTCCATTCGATTTCTTTGCCATTCTACTTTTGAAATACTGGCCTCGATCACAACTCTTAGAGAAGGGATTTCCACCTCAATGGGAAGCACGACTTCCATTATGTACACTAAAGAGTATAGCGTAGTTCCTGTTAAAGTTCTGATCGACGTTCGGTATCCCCAAAGTAAAAATGGTAGATGTTCCGGCCAATCCTTATGTGAGTTGATCGCCTTTTGCAGGATTTTCTTGATGTTCTTATTTTCTGCCTCAACTTCTCTATTGGTCTGCGGCCGATATGGTGAGGATTTATGAGCCACTATTTGGTATTCCTTGAAAAGATCCAAGACCTCTTCTTGAAAATGCGAGCCATTATCCGAGATAACCTCATGGGGGATCGCATACCGACAAATGATGTTTTTCTTGATGAACTTAGCAACATGAGAGGCTTTCAATACTGAGTAGGAGGCCGCTTCTACCCACTTGGTAAAATAGTCAATGGCCACTAAGATGAACTTGTGCCCATTTGACGCCTTCGGTGTTACCTTGCCAATCACATCAATGCTCTATACCGAGAATGGCCATGGCGACATCAAGGTATACAATTCAGATGGGGGAACGTGCATGAGGTTTGCATAGATCTGACACTTATGGCACCTTTGTATGAACTGTATACAGTCTGTCTCCATTGTCATCCAAAAGTATCGTTGACGTAGGATCTTCTTGACTAACATGCTCCCACTCATATGAGGCCCACAGACTCCCACGTGTATCTCTTTCATCAACTCTTATCCTTCTTCAGTGTTGACGCATACCTTATTGACCCCAGAGTGCCCTCGTTTATATAGTCTACCACCGTAAATGACAAACTGTACAGATAGTCTTTGTATCCCCCTTTTATCCTTTTTCCTGGCAAACTTGGGATATTCTTCTTTCTACACGAAGTTTTGATTATCAAGATACCATGGAAGTCCATCGGTGCTCTCCTCGATTGCGGTCGTCATCTCGTTTGCCGACTTTCTTTTCTGTTCGATTATCAAGGGCCTCATTCTGACCCCGGATGGTATGTCAATCATGGATGCTAAGGTGGCTAGTGCGTCGGCGAACTTATTTTGCAGTCTTGGCACATGGGTAAAGATCACTTATTCGAAATGCAATATTAGCTTCTCTAGCTCTTGGTGATAGAGACTCAAGGTTAAATCCCTGACCTTCCATTCTCCTCTTGCTTGTGAAACTACTAGTGCCGTATCTCCAATGACTTCTAGCTTCTTTGCCCCTAATTCTAAGGCTGCCTCTAATCCAGCTAAACATGCTTCATACTCACCCTGATTGTTGGTAACTTTAAAATTGAGCTTTAAAGACAAAAGGACGTGCGATTCGTCAGGAGTGACAAGGACTCCTATTCTATAGCCATATTGATTGGATATGCCATCAAAATATAGGATCCACTTGTCATTCCCGACTTTCATCAGTTATTCATTAGAAAACTGAAACTCTGTGTCATCATCCCCCTCAACTGGTTGGTCATCCAGAAATTCAGCCACTGCTCTACCCTTGACTGACTTCTGGGTGACATATCTGAGGTCAAATTCTGAGAACAACAGCAACCATCTAGCCAACCTTCCTGTCAGTGCCGACTTTTCAAATAGGTACTTCAACGGGTCCATCCGAGAGATGATATTCACTATGAAAGATAGCATGTAATTCCTTAGTTTTTGGGAGGCCCAAACCAAGGCCCAGTACGTCTTTTCCAGTGCTGTGTACCGTATTTCTGACCCTGTCATTTTCTTACTTAAGTAGTAAACCGCCTTTTCAATTTTGATTTCACTTTCTTGTGCCAACATACATCCTGCAGCTGAATCAGTCATTAATAAATAGAGGATCAGTGGCCTATCAGGTTCGAGAGGAGCGAAAATAGGTGGGTTTTGCAGGTATTATCGTACGGTATCAAAGGCATCTTGCCATTTCTGATCTCATTCAAACTCGACTCCTTTCTTTAGCAAACGAAAAAGTGGCTCATAGGTAGTTGTCAATTTTGCAATGAATCGACTGATGAACTGTATTTTACCCAGGAAGCCCTTAATTTCTCGCTCGGTCTTCAGAGGAGGCATTTTCAAGATTGCTTTAATCTTTGAAGGGTCCACTTCAATACCCCGTTGAGTGATTATGAATCCCAACATCTTTCCGACGATAACCCCAAAGGCACACTTCTGTGGGTTGAGTCGCATCTTGTACTTTTGAATTCTTTCAAAGAATTTTCGTAGTGCTATAATGTGGCCATCCCAATCCTTATATTTGATTATCATGTCATCTACGTACACTTCAACCTCCTTATGTATCATGTCATGTAGTAAAGTAGTGGCAGCCCTCTGATAGGTTATCCATGCATTCTTCAAACCAAACGACATCACATGATAACAATAGGTGCCCCAGGGAGTGGTGAACGTCGTCTTTTCTCTGTCTTCGGGATCCATCAGAATCTGGTTGTACCCGGAGAAGCCATCCATAAACGACAACAAGACATGTCCCGCTGTACTGTCTACCAAGACGTCAATGTGAGGCAGTAGAAAATTATCTTTCGAGCTAACCTTGTTGAGATCTTGAAATCCACGCAGACCTAGATGAGGCCGTCTTTCTTCAGCACTGGAACAATATTAGCCACCCACTTTGGATATTCAATTACCATCAGAAATTCAGCGTTGATCTGTTTGGCAACTTCTTTTTTGATCTTTAGAGCCCATTCTAGCTGGATCTGTCTCAACTTTTATTTGATTGGTTTGGCATTAGGGTATAATGGGATATGATGTTGGACAATGTCGGGATCAATTCCGGGCATATCCTTGTAAGACCATGCAAACATGTCTTTTAATTCTTTTAATAAAGTTATTAATTGTTCACATTCAACTAAGGATAAATAAGAACCAATTTGTACATTTTGTGAGTTAGTTTCAGTACCCATATTTATTGACAAAGTTTTTTCAATTATTAGTTGGACACGCATTTCTTCTTCTCTTTTTATTAAAAGTTTTATTTCTTCGGGGATATCCCCGTCGAATTCAAAATCGTTGAAAAGCGTATGAAATAAATCAGGCAAAGCAGAGTAATCAAAAATTTCATTCATTTCGTTGAAGGAAAAGGGAATTACAAACTCAAAAGCATAAACATGGGGAGGTGCACAAACAGACGTGCCCTCAACCACAAACTCTGATTTAGATTTAGACTTAGAACAAGCAACTTGCACATTACAAGACTCTAAGGTTCAGTTCTTCACTTTCTTTGCAGTCACATCAACAATGAGCTTAGTGCAGTCGGTTGGTGCGCTAAATCCCATCATGAAATAGTCTGGGTCAGTTACGTGCAGCTATGCCATCTTTTCATTGAACAACTCTCCCATGTCAATTCCATCAAACTCGTCTGCCCAATCTTCCTCTTGAATCTTCTTTCCTCCATCTTCCCCTTTCATTATTTCTTCCTCTTTCGTGTCGGATAGTTAATGGCCAAAGAAGATCTCTAGTCCTGGCAACTTCTGGTTGGTTTCTCCATCGATCTATGGCACTAGGAAGCCACAGTACGGGAAGTCTTCTCCTTCTTTGACAAAATACCCATTAAGCGTTCCTGAATAATTCTCCTTTCGTCCCTTTTTAGGCCCTTCCAAATCTTTTCATGTCGATTTGTATCCAAGATCGAAACGGTATGAAGCCAGCAATACCTGGATAGATTTGGGAATGCCTTGCTTCTTGCGCCCTAGCCCCAAACCCGAAAATTAGGACATTTATCTCATCATTGTAATTGCTCTTGGGCTGATGTACATCTCTTCTTCATGTAATAAGCATTTGCACAGCCTGTGCTTCATCAAATCAGAAGCCACTTAGTGACACGTCCCCTTCACCATGCTAAACCTCCATGAGACTTGAGCCTTCTCCTCTTATGGGTTGGATGTTATCTTCTCCATGGATAGTCAGAACTGTCCCATTCTTTATTAGTTTCAGCTTTTGGTGAAGAGTTGAGGGTACTGCCTGGATGTTCGGGTTATCTAGCCTTGGCCTGCTTAGCAACAGGTTGAAAGAGGCTGGTACGTTCAATATGTGGAACTCAACTAATGTCTCCAAAGGCCCTACTAATAATGCGAATGATACCAAACCCAGCACGTCTCTCCTCGTGTTGTTGTAGGCTAGGACCCCTTGATTACTAGGCGTGAAATGCTCTAGCTTTAGCCCCAAGAAAACTGCTGTTCTAAGCGGACAAACATTTAATGCGGACCCATTATCAATGAGAGTCACCAGGACCTACTTTTCCAGGTATTTAACGGTTATGTGCAGGGATTTGTTATGATTCTTTCCTTCTATTGGAAAATCCTTATTAGAAAAGGAGATGATTTTTGGTTATATAGCTGGCAGAATGAGTTCAATAAGCTACTCCGGGGTTGCGTCTATCGAAACATTGGCTTTGTTCATGACCTTTAGCACAACTTGTTTATGTTTGTGCAAGGCCATCAATAAGCCCCAAATGCTGACATTAGCTTGCGTCTTTTTAAGCTGCTTCAGCACAGTGTCATCCTCTTCTTCTTGTTCCTTCTCTTTTCCTTTCCCACTTGACTGTCATTTCTCTAACTGAGTCGGCTTGAAATGTCGTCCACTCCTAGTTCGATGTTTCACGCCGTCCTCGGGATGCCACAGTCCCGGTATTATACCTTTGGCCTGTCTTACTTTGTCTATGCAAAGAGGGCTTTCAAATGCCCACAAATCATCTAACCCTCTGACCACTGCTCTTCTTCTTCTTTCCTCATCACCCTCAATAGCCCACGTATTGTCAACTTCTTCCCAGATGTCTTTCCCAATGTAATCCACATGTTATTCTCGAGCAGCCCAAAAATTGGTCCACTCGGCCCCATCTGATTTCAGTACGACCCTTACTAACCAATAGGATTGCATCTCGTCGGCATATATCTCATCCTCAAAAAGTTGGGGAAGAGTAATGCCATCAAGCACATGGCTAAACCTATAAGGTCGTGCTGGATAATCCAGCGGCCATTAGTCTTCCTCACTACGTTCCTCCTCTTCTTGCTGATAACTTAGATTACCGTTCGATACCATCCCTAGGTATTATTGTTTCATTCCTCCATCCTGTCCCGGCCACTTCTAGCCATGACAAATGAGCATGCTGTTTGATCATCAGTTGTTGAAACATGAGGGCATGGCAGATATGTTGAACAGATATATTGACTCGGATCTTTTGACCGTCCCAGAGACATGTAATTTACCCTAGCCTGCTTGGCGTGGTTTGGTAGAGGGTTAGTCGTGACATTTGGCTTTGGAGTAGCAGATGGTGGAGGGATTACCTTGTTGTCAATGAGATTCTAGATCTCATGATGGAGTCTCATACACTTATTAGTCAAATACCCGTGACCTTGGTAGAAGGCGCAGTATTGAGAGGCATTAAATCGCAGCGGTAGGGGATCAGGTACGGGCATGGGGTCCAATAGCTTGATAAGCCCTTTCTCGACAAGTTGATTCAGGGCTATGGATAGTGAAATGTTGAGGGGAGTGAAGACCCTCCTTGACCTTTGTTGTTGTTGGCCATTGTTTTACTGTTGGGTATTGTTGGATTGTTGAGCGGAAGATGAAGGGTTTAAAAGATTCACCTCATTCGGACGAGACATGAGGTTGGTGGCAGCAAATTGGTTTTGGTTGGTTGCAGGGAAAGTCCTTGGTTTGTGGTTAGGCTCAGCTTTTTTGATATTCCCAGATTGTATGGCGTCTTTAATCTGTACCCCAGCATCAAACAGCTGTTCAAAGGTAGAAAGTGGTTGTGTGATGAGGTAACGCTTCAGTGGGGACTGCAGATTCTTCACCACGATCCTCACCTGTTCTTTCTCAGTGGGTCAGTTTGTCATCTTAGCGGCTTTGCCCCTCCACCTGGTCAGGAAATCAACAAACGATTCCCGATTCTCCTGGCGAGTTGTTTCTAGCTCTCGAGTTGTTACATCCAGTTAGACATTGTAGCTATACTGACTGGTGAATACAGTGGCTATATCTTCCCAAGTCCTGGTCTTAGCCACCTCTAAAGATAGAAACCACCTTTGTGCTGCCCCAAAAAGTGATCGGTCGAACAGTTAGGGCTTGAGATGATCATCGATTCCCATGGGGGATAGAGTTCCAACATACATTCTCAAATGAATACGGGGATCTCTGGTGCCGTCAAACTTCTCCATCTCTAGCATTTTGAACTTCTCAGGTAATTTTACATCTGGGAATAGGCACAAGCCACCCACATCCAGCGTGTATTGTTCTACACCTTTGGCCTTTCTCAACACCTTCTCCATTCGATCGATCTTTTTTGCCAGTGCGAATTCCCCAAACTAGGCAGTATTCTCCTCTTCTACCACCATTGGGCGGGAAACCCGAGGCGGCAAAGCAACTTGCAGTACATCCTATCCTCGATTGTCATCCAAAAAGTCTTCTCCATTCTCATTTGTATCCTCTGGCTATCCATTCACAACAGGTATGCAGTTCTGAATCGCCCAGATCTGCGCCTGACATTGGTTTTGAGCTTGGGTTTACTGTTCTGTAGCTCTTTGTATCTCAGTAATAGCTCTCATCAGAGCTGTCAAGTTAACTTCATTCTTCACCATTTTCAATGACTCAGCTGACTGTTCAGATATTCTATAGAGTCTACCTGACCTTGCCCAGACGCGTGTTGACTGTGATCTTTTTTTTGGAGGCAATACTACCAAGGTCATTGTTTTTGTAAATGATTTTTGGTAAAAAATAACTGGACAGGCAAATGCCAAAACAGGCTCCAAATAAAACTTTTAACGTCGAATGATCAAAATAAAACCCATACAACCAATGTTAATTTGGAAGAATACCTTTTGTCGATCGATTCTTCGACTACGATTTGATTCCAAGTTGAAACTCCTGTTAGATATTCTACTGTATTTTCTTACGCGATCCTCGAACGTAATGTGGACTACGGACTATCGAGAACTTGTATCGGTAAAACTCAGATATCTTTAGTCTTGAGAGACAAAATACGATATCATAATGATATAAATCTGGTTTAACCTACTCGCGTATATATAGGGTTACAGTAGGGACCAAGGGAGTAATTATGACTAAGACTTTCAGTGAAACACAAATACCTACCAACGGTTTCTGCAATTATGGAAAGATGCAGTGGTTTCTACAATTTTCATAAACTACTGAATTACAGTTCATACCACTAAAGAACTATAATTACACTCTGACCCATAATCTCAAGACCTTCTTGCATTGAGCTTCTATTATTAAATGCTTACCATTTCTCCCCACGCTAAATTTTTGATACCCGCCAATTAAATTTAATTACTGATAATTTAATTTAATCGGCATCTTGATGTTCCTTAAGCCCTTCCGCTTAATTTATTTGGCCGCCGGATAATGAAATCTAACTATAGGGTTTGGCTGGTCAAAACTTATAAGCATCCTTAAGGGGGTATCGTCAACCCCGATCTTTCAGAATGTGAATTCTGTCAATAATTAATATTTGCCATATAAATAATACTGCTATCCAACTTACCAAAAATAAAGACTTATATAAGATAGCACACTCTACTGAATCAAAACAACGAATATTAAATATACGCAAATCAGTAATTATTTCAAGATTAAGAGGATAAGCACTATTCATAATAACCTTATGGTGTAAATTAATTTATATAGTCAGTATAAAATTAATTACCCAAAATGTCCTGTTCAATACACATAAAGTGTACTGGCATAGAGAGTCAGAACAATAGACGACGCTATTATCTGTTCCCCGTAACCAAGACATGCCTACTAAAATTCTGTGTTTGTCACACCCCAAACTCTGGATCACATGAAACACTCACAAGCAACCAAATATAACACCCAACCAAGATTACACTCTCAATATAAAACATACATGCGTTGTATATAATCACCAAAGGCTTACGTCACATGGTTCTAAAATCAAAAAACATGTTATAGCATACATGTTCAAAACTAGCAAAAAGAAAGATTACAAATCTTCTGCCTCTCCAGCAACTCTGGATCAACTTGCGTAACCGGTACCTGAAAAATATTTTAAATTTCACACCGTGAGCCAAAGCTCAGCAAAAACTAGACACAGCATGAAATATCAGCTAAACATGCTAGGAAAATGAGGTGCAATTTTTGACTCTCTTTCAAGTCTTAAAACAGTTTTCACAAACAAACAGGATGGCAAGGATAAGAACCATTTTTTACTCACAGGAGCCGCAAAAATGGTTTAAAAATGATTTTGTATCACGACTCACACGAGTCCTAAAAAGAGTTTAAAATTGGTTTTATCCTTCCCACGATGCTTCACATGCAATCTACGTACCTTCTCGGGCTTTCACCGAGGGACCACAGCCCTAACTAATGCACCTTCTTGGACTTTCACCGATGGACCGTGGCCCCCGTCAATGCACCTTTACAGACTTTCACTGAGGGACCGCAGCCCTAACACATGCCTAGTTAACCAGGGTTAACATTCACAATTTCACGTACTATCACTACGTTTCACAATCACGTCACGTGCTACACACGCAACTCACACAACACTTGCAACCCATGCCACATGCACCACATGCATCCATTCCTCGTATCCCACATATACATGCTTATAAAACCTCTGAGTTTTAAAGCATAAAACCATGTTACACGTAACAATATCAAGCCATGTAATTCATCTACATAGTCTGTACATAAATAAACTAGAGTTATAAATGCACAAAGCCAGTTATAAATGCACACAGCTATATATAACCTCACATCATGACGACACCTGCCATATAACCCGACGTCCACTCACATAGATAACCGACAACCCACAAAACCGCACCTAACTCAAAGGCCAACACCAGACTCATAAGCCTTGATTTTCAAAAACCAACACCTTTTTCCCAAAAAGGACCACAGGCCCAAACACGCCATGCACCCAAAAAAGAATAAACACCACGCACCTAACCGTGCATCACACCCGCATCTAACCATGCACGTCAACCTAGAGGACGACACCTAAATAAACACTTGAGGCCACCACACGACCCCCAAAACCACAATAGGACCAACAGAACCCCAAAAAGAATCCAACAGTATTTCAGTCGACTAATTCCATATATCAATCAACTGAATACTGTTGAAAACCAATTGAAAACCAGGGACCCAACAACCAGCACAATCCTAACACGGCTAACAAAATACAAACAAACTCCCAAGAGACAAGATATTTGATAAAAAGTTCTATACGGATGAAAGAAAATAGGCTTTTCCCAAATATTTGGCCAAAAATAGGTACAAAATGGTTAAGAAATTTTGACATACCCTCACTATTTTGATCATAACTTTTTCTCCAAAAAGAATTTTAATGTGAGAGAGGTGTCATTGGAAAGAAAATTTATAGGGCTTCGATTTGAGTATAAAAATAACCCCATTCCGAGTCCGAATGAGGAAGATATGATATAAAAAAAAGCCCAAAAAATGGCCCTACGGCCACAGCGCTCTCTAAGGGATCGCAAAGTGCTTGAGCGCCTCCCCACCTGTGAGCAGCGCTCGCTCAGTGCCCGCTTGGCGCTTGAGCGCCCTTCAGTGTGCACTAATGCTCCAGATCATCCCTGTTTCGAGTTCCAAGCCTTAAAACTTTCAAACACTCACTATGATGCTTCAAAACACATATAAACCTACCAATCCACGTATTATTAACACCCACAAACATACACGAGCCCAAAACTACCACAAAACCCCGAAAGAAACATTCAAATACGATTCCATCCAACTGAAATGAAAAAAAATAGTTTTTAAACTAAAAACCCAATTTATCGAAACATAAATCACTTTGTCATGCATTTTAAGACGGTAAAACTATACACGATTACACGTAGCACCCTTATAAGACATGAGAGTCTAGGATCCTACCTCGGTGAGTTAAAAACTCGACGTCTCAATCCACATGCAAAACTGAGCTTTGCCAGAATGAAATTTTTTCCGGACGGATGCGTAGACCACGATGCCAATAACAAGGATCGACAATTGGATCGTTAAAAATTAAACCCCGGGCCCCCGAGAAGTTAGAGAGATGGCAGAGAGAAAAACGAGAAAACTTAGCTTGTAAGTTTTGAAAATATATTTTGAAAATATCTAACTGTAGATATTTATAGGCCTCCAAAATATCTTTTTTTTAAAACCCGCATCACAGCGCCCAACGACCCCGGGAACCAACCCTGCATGCATATCTAAACTCGAACATGCATCAAAAGGAATATAAACATGCTACAACGAAAACACTAAACGCACATCGAAAAATGCCAAAAAAAAATGGGTTGAGGTCTCACAACTCTACCCCCCTTAAAGGAATTTTTCCCCATAAATTCAACACTAGGTCATAAGAAACAAACCATCGATCGCAATCGACATAGGTATACAAGATGATTAGCCAAACCATTCCTAAGATATTGTCAAATAAGGTTAGACATCCTAAATAATGGCCAACTATCTCACAGACACGAGATCTACAACTCACCCCTAACCTCACGTCCTCACCAACCGTTGCTTCAACACAGCACACCACCCATGGAAACCATCACCAACTCCCAAACAGATGCAGCAAGGAAGAAACTGACCCAAAGCCTGCATACTCAGAAAGTATCTCTGCTCCCTGAAGGCATAGCTACATCATCGGGTATGATCGGTGCCTTCGAAGAATTGGGAGCTATGAGGGCATACGCTCGAGGCAATGTCGCTATGGCCTGTCCACTATAACCTGGCGCTGTCAGCTGTCGAACCGACTGAACTGAAGTTCCCCTATCTTTCGCTTAGGACATTTGAACTGCGAGATGCTGCTGTCGATCCTGCATGAATAAACCCTCTAGTGTGCCCGCTGTACTCGACGCACTCTTTCTCTGGGGAGAATTCTTGCAAATATGTCCAGGCTGGCTACATCCATAACAAATCTGTCACTCCCTTCCCTGTGACTGAATCCATGAACCCTAGGACTACTTTGGCTGTAGGCACTTTGACACACGATGCCCCGGCTACCTGCACTGATAGAAAATCAACTCCCTCAGCCCTGACCTCCTAGATGAAGCCACAGATGGTGCAGCTGCAGAGAACTGTTGTGGTAATCTAGATGGATGAAAGTTAAGACCAGAAGACCTCTACCTCTTACTGGAACGCCCACCTGTCGGCGCCTCTGTCCCATCCTGTGGTGTCCTAGCCTCCCTAGAAGCTCGAATCTCAACCATAGTATTCTCAACCCTCGCGGCTACCTCCACCAACTCTGTGAACACCCGAAGTCCCATTGCAACCACACCCTCCTTTATTGCCAGCCTCAAGCCCCTCTCAAATCTCATCGAATATAACTCGTCTGTGCTCACTAACTCTAGTGCAAATCGGGACAAGCTCGTAAACTTGGCCTCATACTGCATAATATCCATTGCCCCTGGGTGAGAGAATAGAACTCCTCCCTATACAAGTCCCTCTTTGAAGACGGGAAGTATTTCTCCAGAAAAACTCCTGTAAAGGCTGCCCATGTAACCCCCACCGTGTTTCTGGCATATCTCCACCACTGGTGAGCATTACCTCTCAGCTGAAAGGTAGCGAAAGAAACCCGTAACTCGTCCTCTACAATCTGCAATGTGTCAAGAATTTGGGTCACCAACTCCAACCACTCTGTCGCCGCAATGGGATTCGAATCTCCAACAAAGGTAGGTGGAACCATGCGCCTAAACTCTTGCATCACTACTATAGCCCTCGCCTCAGGCACTCCCTCTCTCTCTCTAATGGTCTCACCTCTAGCTATCTCAACCAGTTGCTAAATAGAACCAACCAGCTCACGCAGCAACTCTATAGCGTCAACAAGTCCTTGGGGAGCATTTTCATCCCCAACATCAGGGATAAGAACATCCCCTTGACCCAAATCACGGTTACGGCCTCGATCACGGCCTCGCCCTCTCCTCGTAGACATCACGCCTACATAAAAGCAACGTAAAACGTAAGATGCAGCATATAGGCACGAACCACATAAGCTTGCTAACACATAAGCACATAGATTCATGCTAAACTAACCTCATATATCGAGAAGAACTGACAAGAATGATGCGTCAATCTAGACAACCTACTCAGATTCTTGGCTAGAAATCACGTAAGCTAAACGCGTTTCTAACTTGGCTCCTAAGTTTGTTAATC
Source organism: Heliamphora exappendiculata (assembly GCA_034768845.1). NCBI lineage: Eukaryota > Viridiplantae > Streptophyta > Magnoliopsida > Ericales > Sarraceniaceae > Heliamphora > Heliamphora exappendiculata. Next base: position 18,720,567 of record JAOTRH010000024.1, on the reverse strand, counting down.
CAAACACCCGAAGGCAAGACTAATCAATCCTACATTCAATCCCCATGCTCACATATACACAACAGTCTCATACTTAACATGCTACCACGTTTATGTTATCAAAGCATTTAAACACATGCAGTCAAGAACATGCAATCAACCTCACACGGCGATGCACCATCTTCCCACGACTCTTAGGTATTAGAACCTAGAGCTCTAATACCAAGCTGTCACGCCCAAAACTCTGAATCACGTGAAACACCCACAAACAACCAAATATAACACCGAACCTGAGATTACACTCTCAATATAAAACATACATGCATTGTATATAATCACCAAAGGCTTATGTTACACGATTCCAACACCAAAAAACATGTTATAGCATTCATGTTCAAAACTATCAAAAATAAAGACTACAAATCTTCTACCTCTCCAGCAACTCCGAATCAACCTGCGTAACCGATGCTTGAAAAATATTTCAAATCCCACACCGTGAGCCAAAGCTCAGCAAAAACTAGATAAAGCATGAAATATAAGCTAAACAAGCTAGGAAAATGAGGTGCAATTTTCGACTCTCTTTCAAGCCTTAAAACAGTTTTCACAAACAAACGGGATGCAAGGATAATAACCATTTTTTACTCACAGGAGCCACAAAAATGGTTTTAAAATAATTTTGTATCACGACTCACACGAGTCTTAAAAACAATTTTAAATTGGTTATATCCATCCTACAATGCTTCACACACAATCCATGTACCATCTTGGGCTTTCACCGAGGGACCGTAGCCCCAACTAATACACTGTGAGACCCTGTACCGTTTCTTTTGATTTATATGCATATTTTGTGTTTTTAGTCACGCTTTAGCTTTTTTTTCTTTAATATGCATATATGTGTTTCGATGCCTGTTTTGATAAATCTGAGCATGCGGGGTTGCTTCCCAAGGTTTGAAGGAGATTCTGTGCGAATTTTGAAAATTCAAAAAAAAAATATTTTGGAGATCTATAAATATATGGAGTTAGATATTTTTAAGAGATATTTTCAAAGCTTAACTCCTAAGTTTCCTCTATATTCTCTCTACCTTCTCTCTAACTTCTCGGGGTCCTAGGGCTCAATTTTCAACGATCCAACAACGGATCCTTGCTTTTGGCTTCGTGGTCTACGCATTCATTCGGATGAAATTTGATTTCGGCGAAGTTTGATTTTGCACGTAAATTGAGGCATCAGGTTTTTTACCCAACAAGGTAGGATCTCAGATTCTACTGCTGTATAAGGATACTAATGTAATCTTATACTGTTTCACTGTTTAAAAACGCATTAAAAGCAATTTTATGTTCTAGATCCAGTTTTGGATTAAAACTATTTTTAGCATTTCGGTTGGATGAAACTGAGTGTTGGATGTTTCTGATGATGGTTTGTGATAGCCCTGGGCTCGAGTATGCCTTTAGGTATCAGAACATGTGTTTTTGAAGCTTGGTTTAAGGATTGGAAGTCAAAACCGTAGCTAAAAACTTTTTTTGGGCAAGTTCAGTCGACTAGACCCATGAGTTCAGTCGACTGGATCTTGAATTGGGAGGTTCAGTCGACTGGACTCGAGGGGTCAGTTGACTGAAATGTTCTCTGTTCGAAAATGGTGTTTTTCCAGAAGGTTTTTCAGTTGACTGGGGAGGAGTCCAGTCGAATGAAATGGGGGTTGTTTTCCTTGGCTTTTTGGTTATTCATTTGGGAAAAAGGTTGGGTTTCTTTTGAGAAAAAGGAGAGGTTTTGATGAAACGTGTTTATTGGAGGTTTTGAGCTAACCCTTGGGGTTGAGTCTCACTTTTTAAAACGTTTGCATGAGAATATGTTTTTACATGTTTTGGTATGATCTCCATGGTTTCATGGATTGGGTCTCTTACTTATACAAGTGTTGTATAGCTGCTTTTGGGGAAAACATTGTGAAAATGTTTTATTTTGATCTCCTAGCGATGGATGGATCTATGCACATGCATATTGTACCGATTTGAGAAATATTTTTAGAAGATTATCTAGATGTACCGGGATGACGTGTGTTTGGCACGAGTTGCCCTTGGTGTAAGTCAGGAAACATGCGCAGCGTAGGTACTCAGGTCCTTCGGGTTAGTCCCCGTAAATTGAGACGGTTGGGTGCTCAGCTCCGTTGGGGTCATACCCATAAATTGAGTGATTCGTCGTGCTACTCCGTATAGAACTTGTGTGTATCTAACCGGTCCCATGATGTATGGGGATTAGATATTGGACAGGGGTCTATAGTTGTTACCTCTATTCCCTTGTGATGGAGTTGGTACATAGGATCATACTCTTCTTTTCCGCAATGATACATTCCGCGAGGGAACAATATTTTGATTACTGTTTTTCCTTAACTGTGGTTGGTTATTTGTAATGTTTGCATCACATGGTTTTAAGAATGAAAATAGGATTTTATGTTAATAACATCATTTTGGGAGACTTGTGTAGTCTGATGGGAAAACTTGAGAGTTTTAGATGGAAAACCTATTTTGATTTTTTGGTTGAGTTCGCTCCCACTATATGATTACATATTCCTTCTTTACAGCTTATTATCTGTTTCTATTGGGCTTCGGCTCACGGGTGGAAATTTTCTGTAAAACCATTTTCAGGTGATGATGTGGATGAGGAGTAGCTTGGTGGTGCCCGCGGTGGTGGAAGACTTTTATAGTTTTCCATCTTTTTGGTATGTCTATTCCTGAAGGCAGGTTGTGTACGCCATAAGGCAATATATTGTATGCATGTTGAACTGTTGTTTTTTATTTATGAGTGATACATTTTGTTGGGTATTCCTTCGGTTTCAACAGGCGGTTTTAATATATGAAAACCTATAGTTTCATATAAAATGGATGTTTGGTGGATTTTCACGTGACCATGCGTTTTGGGGTGTGACAACTTGGTATCAGAGCTCTGGGTTCTAATACCTTAGAGCCATGGGAAAAAGGGGTTTATCACCTGGTGAGGTTGATTGTGTATGCTTGCTTACATGTGTTTGAACGTTGGTTTATATCATGTTAATAGCTTTCTGAGCATGATAATTGTGTATACAAATGTGGGTATGGAGGTTGAATCTCGAGATTGATGAGTCTTGCCTTCGGGCGTTTGGTTTAACATGTTTAGAAGCCAAGTTAGAAGCGCATTTAGCCGATGTGTATTCTAGCAAGGAATCTGAATACGTTATCCAAATCGACAAGTCTGTCTTGTTAGTTCTCCTTGGTATGTGAGACGTGTTTACATAATCTTATGTGGCTATGTGAAAGCATGATTATGTGTTTATGTTACGTAGTAGCATGTTGTAGGAAAGCTTATCATGTAATATTGTTTTCGATAGAATTATGTCCACGTGGGGAGTGCAAGGACGAGGTCGTGGCCGGGGCCGTGGCCGAGGACGTGCTTATGCTCAGGTTCCAGAGGAAGGGAACATTCCTACCCCACAGGAACAAGTGGGTGGTACTGATGTTGGTGGCGCTGATGTCGTCCATGAGATGTTAGCTACTATGCAAGCGATGGCTGAAGCTACAAGGGCTAGTGTGAGGGTTCCTGAGTCGAGGGCTTCTGTGGCCATGCGGGAGTTTCGGCGGTTGGATCCTCCGACCTTTTTTAGGGAGCCAGACCCTAAGGTGGCTACTTAGTGGTTAGAAGTGACCACCTCTATCTTCGATACTCTAGATATTGAGGAGGTTGCTTTGCGTGTAAAATTGGCAGCGTTCCAACTGCGGGAAGATGCTAGAGAGTAGTGGAAGTTCGCCAAGACCACTATGGATGAGACGTGGACTTCTTTCATGAGAGTCTTCTTGGAGAAGTACTTTCTGAGATCTTCGAGGGATACTTACCAAGAGGAGTTCCTCTCCCTTGTTTAGGGGAATTTATCTGTGGTCCAGTATGAGGCAAAGTTCGCGAATCTATTATGGTTCGCACCTGAGATGGTATCTATAGAGGAGTTGCGCACTCGGAGGTTTGAGAGAGGACTTCGACTTGCTATTAAGGATAGGGTTGCAGCTCTGGATGTGGAGGTGTACATCAAGCTGGTGGAAGCTGCTATTCGGGTCGAGAACTCATTTACAGATAGCCGCAGGATTAGAGAGAGTGGAAGCCAGCAGGGCAGGGGAGATGCACAGTTCTTGGGGCACAAGAAAAAGTGCCAGAGGTAGTCTGGACCTAGTTCCCGTTTTACCGGATCGTCTCAGCCTCAGTTGTCTGCACCTACACTTTCAGTAGCCTCGACAAGAAGGCTAAAGCATAGAGGGTTGATCTGTTATCGCTGTGGACAGCTGGGACATCGTTCAGTTGAGTGCCCGCAGAAGGGCCAGTCTCAGAGTTCAGTGCCCACCCAGTCACAGGCGAGAGACCCACCTATCTGTTTTAGGTGTGGTCAGCCCGGGCATATCCGTAGACTCTGTCCCATAGAGGGGAATGTTCAGAGTGCGATAGGAGCGTTTGTTCCTTCATCTGTACAGAGGCGACAGGTTCCGCAGCATCCTAGGGCCTAGACGCCTAGGTTTGCGGAAGGAGGTGCTTCAGCGCAGTCGGTGAGGTATCCATCAACTCAGAGTAATGGTGGACAGACCAGACTGCCGCAGGCCAGGGCTTATGTTCTTGCTGATCGCAGTGCTTCCAAAGCACCAGTGGCGTCTGATGCTATTGTTACACCAGCTATGATCGGAGGTACTCTTCTAGCCTTTAGATCATGGGCCAGTGTTCCCATCGACACAAGAGCATCACATTCATTTATATCATCTGCATTTGTATATGCTTTGGGGTTGGAAATTGACTGGTTGGGTAGCACCTTGTATGTGGAGACCCCAGTTAGTGGGAGTGTGATGCTGAGCCTTGTCTGTAGATCCTATGTGCTGGAGGTCGCCAGTCGTTGTTTAGAGTTTGATTTTATCATTTTAAACATTACCACATTTGATGTCATCCTAGGGATGGACTGAATGACCACCTACCGTGCTTTTATAGATTGCGAGCGACGGAGAGTGTCGATCTGTACGTCGGAGGGTGACTGCTTTTACTTTGTGGGTGATCAGGATGAGGGCCTGATATCTATACCAGGAGTCATCCGGGATCGAGGAGATTTGGGTTTTCTCTTTTTTGCACTCAGGTTAGATGAACCAGTTGGGGTCCGAGGAGTGTTATCCCCTGTGGTGTGTGACTATCCGGATGTCTTCCCTGATGATTTGTTTGAGTTACCACCTAGTCGAGATGTGGAGTTCTCCATTGATCTTGTTCTAGAAGCTGCTCCTATCTCTATGCCATCGTACCATTTTGCACCGGCTGAGTTGCAAGAACTCAAGGTGCAGTAGCAGGAGTTGCTAGATAAGGGGTTTGTACGGCCCAGTACATCATCGTGGGGAGCTCCAGCTCTCTTTGCAAATAAGAAGGATGGTTCATTACGATTGTGTACAGATTACAGAAAGTTGAACCAGGTGACGATGAAGAACAAGTATCCGATGCCGAGGATTGGCGACTTGTTTGATCAGTTGAGGGGGTCCCGTTGCTTTTCAAAGATTGACTCGAGGTTAGTGTATCATCAGCTAAGGATTAGGGACGAGGACAAAGCGAAGACCGCTTTTTGGACTCGCTATAGTCACTACGAGTTCCTAGTTATGCCGTTCGGTTTGACGAACGCGCCTGCTACATTTATGGGTCTGATGAACTGTATCTTTCACCTTTATTTGGACAGTTTTGTGGTTGTGTTCGTGGATGACATTCTTATTTATTCACCCACGAGGGAGATGCATGAGGAGCATCTGCATGTCGTTTTGCAGCTTCTGAGAGAACATCGCTTGTTTGCGAAGTTCGAGAAGTGAGAGTTTTGGATGACGGAAGTGAGGTTCCTTGGACACGTGGTGTCAAAGGGTGGGGTATCAATGGACTCGACAATGACTGATGCAGTCACGGATTGGCAGCGACCAAAGAATGTTTTTGAGATACGCAGTTTTCTCGGTCTGGCAGGTTATTATCGGCAGTTTGTGAAGGACTTCTCTAGGCTTGCAGCACCAATGACGCGTTTAATGCGAAAGGGAGTCACATTTGTATAGAGCGAGTCCTGTGAGTCAGCTTTTCAGGAGCTGAAGAGGAGATTAACCAGTGCACCCGTGTTGATTATTCCTGAGCGAGGTTTGGGTTACACCATGTACTGCGACGCTTCACATGAGGGTTAATCTATACTTTTACATTGCATTAAGAGACAACTTTGTAGATACTTTTACAAAAAACTTACCGGCTAAGACTTTTGATAGTCAGGTAGAGGGCATGGGAGTAGATGTATGGCAGCATGATTTTGAGTATAAGTGGGAGATTGTTAGGATTGGTATATTGAAAACTATATTTTTAATTTTATTTTAATAAAATTAATTTTGTCAGACTTTGTGTAGATACTTTTACAAACCCTCATGTGAAGCGTAAGTGCCATTCTCTTTACAAAGTCTTAGCCAGTCTCTTTATTCGTTTTAGATTAATATGTCCTAAGCGTAAGTGCCAAAGAAACGTTTAGTTCATTAAAATAAGAACATTTTTTTATATGGTAATATAGATGTATTATTCATTTCAGTTAGTTGTAGTGTATGAGAGATTAGAGTAATGATATAAAGATCATCCACCACTGTACCAGAATAGATAACCTGTTTATTATCCTTAATAACCACAAAGTTATTAAAATAAATCAAATATCCATCTTTAGTCAATCTAGAAATAGAAACTAAGTTTCTTCTAACGGCAGGTACATAAAGATAATCTCTCAATATTAAAATCTGATTTTTACCAAAACTGCGAGTAACATCTCCTACTGCAATTGTGATTACCTTTGTATTATTACCCATATGCAGGTAAATCTTTCCATCACTAAGTTGTCGAATTTTTTGAAACCCCTGCAATAAATTGCAGACATTAGTGGCTCCCATATCTACACACCAAGTACAAGTAATAACACCGCTAAACATGTTTTCACAATCAGTAAACAGAAATTACCATGTTTGTTATGCTTTTTGAGAAATACTATACATTTTCTTTTCTAGTGTCAGATCTGATTGTAGTGAAAATATCTACCTTTCGAATTTTTCACACCAGTCTGTGGCCCACTAACTATCCTGAAAATCGTGTCTCCCTATTTTTAAATCTTTTTCTTCTTTATGCCTTTCGGCCCAGATGAAGAATTTTTTTCAAAAATATACACATTTTTTGGTATTAAAAGAATACCATTTATAGTTAAAGTTATATCTAAGTTATATTTTTAAGCAACAAAATTTGGTCCCGTAAATTTGTTTTCTTTGAGTATTAAAGTGAGTGGATTGAAATCCATTTTAATCTTGAAAATTACATAATTAAAATACCACTAATTATGATGAGCAAAATTTTAAATTAATTTTAATTTGGTTTCCTCTATCATTTTAAAATTAATTCACCAGTAGTCTGATTATCTAAGAATAGCATGCCACGATGGGTGGACGTTTACTACTATTCATCAGACCAGACAGGCCAACTCCTTTTAATTTTACTATCTAAGCAACTAATCATACCAAGTAAAATTAAGTAGTTGATAAAGTTTTGGTCCAATATATAATAGCAATGACTCAGATGTATAGAATACTATTATATACAACTAAGTGTTTACCATCACCTAATCCCAAATTAATCGCTTCGCAATGAACCCTACAGATGGAGAAGTGATCCACACTAACAATTATCCAGAATTATTCCTAAATGAGGTTTGTACTGGTGATGCCGCAATTAATCTGTCCGATGGGGAGGAAGGCTTTACTGCCAACACGCAGGGTTTAAATGCATTGCCTACAAACTGATGATGGAGACCGTAGAATTTATTTGTGAATATATTTTCTATTCCACTTAGATTTTTAAAATATTTTTTAGGATTATAAAAATCTGTTTAATTAAAATAAATTTATTAATTTCGAAAGTCATACGATCTGAAAGAATCAAACATATTTCCGTGTACACGATTCCAAAGATTCTGATTTATCAAACCATCTTTTCGTATTTAAATGTGTAACAAATAAAATTTAATAAATGCACAGTTTTTCCTCCAACTTTTCAGCTAAGATAGTGATTAAAAGTATTTACTTATTTTATTTTCGTTTCATATTTTTCAAAAAATAATAATTTATTTTGATTAAATATTTTTTTATTTAATTAATTCAAAATTTGAATTTAATTTTCACGTTTTTTCAAGATATCTTATTTAAAAAAATCATCTTAAACTTGATATTTTGTAAAAAAAATAAAATATCAAAAGTTTTTTCATTTAATTAATTAAATAATTAAAAAAAACTTAATTTTATTATTCATTTCAAAATATTTTAATTAAAATCGAATATTTAAATTAATTAAATTAACAGAATAAATAAAATCAATAAATATCATTCACATAGTTAATAAAAAAATAAATTAAATGTGAGATAAATATATTCCGATTTTATGGTCGAATCGAAATTGTAAAGAGTTTTAGTCTCCTATTTAAAAAGATAACCTTTCGATTTTTTAGTTGCCGCATGCTTTGACCAGTTTGAAGTTTTACAGGAACTCAACCGCTACTGTGAATCCACTTCCGTTTGCAATTAAAAAAACATCAATCCGCTGCTTCACACCGCAATCAAAATAGACTGTTTCGGGCTTTGCATCCGCTGCTTCCGTTTGGATTTGCACCGAACAGTTGCGCTGAGTTTGGGATTGCTCTGAAACTCTTTCGGATATTGCGCTGCACACTGTTTTTTTGCTTGTTGCGTTTTGAAAAAACCTAGCACCTTTTGGAGATTGCACTGCTGCGGCGCAACTGTTGGAAGACTACATTGTTTGCCTTCTAAATTAAAAAACAAAACAGTGTTGGGATTGCCGCAGCCTGCTTGCTGCGGAATTTGCGCCGGAACCACTGTGTAGCGCCTAAAATTCCGCCTTGAATTGCCTAAGCCTTTTATCAAAACAGTGTTCATGGAATCCAGCACTGTTTCACTGTTTGGTATTGAAAATCGGTGCTGTTTGTGTTTTGCGCTGCTATGAAACAGCTTCAGCCTTGTGATTGTGCCATGTTTGGCGCTACTGCTTTTTGTACTGCCGGCGCCTGCTTCAGTTTGGGAAACCACTGCTTGGCTGCTGCGGCTGTTTTGTTGCTTCCCTTTTTTCTCATAGAAACTAGAGAAAAAAACTGGAGACAAAAAAAAAACCGCAAAGAAAACGCTGGAACTACCACCGGTTGCCACTGCCTACCACCGCCGGTTGCCGCCGCTTTCGTTCTTCCATACCTCTTTTTTTTTTCTAATAAACTAGAAAAAAAAACTTAAAGAATATAAAATTTTTACATCAAAACCTATATCCCGTAAGCTCACATTTGATCTAAAAAAAATTAATCTATCACGGTCAACCTCCGTGAATATAAAATTAAATTATCATCAAAGTATTTAATCAAACATGAAAATAAATAATGATCATAAAATCAGAATTAGAACGCCTGCAAAATAAAGTTAACAATAGTTCCAAAACTATCCGGCCACGATAACCAAAAACAAAAAACAAAATAGCTCTGATACCAATTGTTGGAGGCAATACTATCAAGATCATTATTTTTGTAAACGATTTTCGGTAAAAAATAACTGAACGGGCAAACGCCGAAACAGGCTCCAGATAAAACTTTTGACATCGAACAATCAAAATAAACCTCGTGCAACCAAAATTAATTTAGAAAAATACCTTTTGTTGATCGATTCTTCAACTATGATTTGATTCTGAGTTGAAGCTCCTGCCAGATCTTCTACTGTATTCCGTTACGCGATCCTCGAACATAGTGTGGCTTATGGATTATCGAGAACTTATACCGATAGAACCCAAATATCTTTAGTCTTGAGTGACAAAATATGATATCATGATGATATAAAACTGATTCAACCAACCCGCGTATATAGGGCTACAGTAAGGACCTGGGAGTAATTATGAGTAAGACTTCCAGTGGAACACAGATAACTATCAACGGTTTCTGTAATTATGGAAAGACGCAACGGTTTCTGTAATTTTCATAAAATACTGAATTACAGTTCACACCACTAAAGAACTATAGTTGCACTTTGACCCATAATCTCAAGACCATCTTGTATTAAGCTCCTATTATTAAATGTTTACAATCTCTCCCCACATTAATATTCTCGATACCCGTTAATTAAATTTAATTACTAACAATTTAATTTAATCGGCATCTTGATGTTCTTTAAGCCCTTCCCCTTAACTTATTTGACCACCAAATAATTAAATCCACCTGTAGAGTTTGGTCCGGTCAAAACTTATAAGCATTCTTAAGGGGGTATCGTCAATCCCGATCTTTCAGGACATGAATTTCGTCAATAATTAATATTTACCATATAAATAATACTGCTATCCAACTCACCGAAATATAGACCTATATAAGATCGCATCCTTTAATAAATCAAAATAACGAATTTTAAATATATGTAAATCAATAATTATTTCAGGATTAAGATGATAAACACTATTCATAATAACCTTAGTGTGTGAATTAATTTATATAGTCAATATAAAATTAATTACCCCAAATGTCCCGTTCAATACACACAAAGTGTACTGACACAGAGAGTCGGAACAATAGACGACGCTATTATCTATTTTCTGTAACCAAGACAGGCTTACTAAAACTCTGTGCCACAGTCGTACCGATGGTATGTCTATTTCTATCTAAACTGTGAATATAAAACTTATATTCTGCAAGAACCTAAAATTTGATCTTCTGTGTGTAAGCCATACTCTACACACCAGATTAAATACTATACATAATATTAGACATCTATGCATAACAAAGAAATGATATGCATACATTGCTCATAAAGATTCTCATAAAATAAAAAATTAATTTTATTAAAATAAAATTAAGAACATGATTTTCAGTATACTAACCCTAATAATTTTTGGCTCAATGATCTAGACTTGAAGAAAATCTGGATGGATTCTAAAAGAAAAATGACCAGTATCAGATACTTCCCGAACAAAATTTTGTTGACAAATAGCAAACATCCCAGATACCCAAAATAACAGATCAAAAGCATCTATCACGGACGTTGAAACAATGCCCTTGTTGGGCTCGTATTGGCAGCATAACAACATGACGACCCAAAAACCAGAATGATGGCTAAGAAAGGGATCAACTAAACTCTAGAGGGAAGGTTCATCTAAACAGAAAAAAAGGCAGCATTCTGGTAAGGAAACAGTTCTAACCTTCAAAGAACCGGTTCAAACTAGGATTCTAATGGGCAGCACTTCGGTAGGATAGCAAGGCTAGCTCACACGAGTAAAACAAAGGTTTGAAGAAAGCGAGTCTAAACAAAAGCGGGGGAGAAACTAACAACCCGCGAAGGACCCAAAAAGGAGAGAAACTATCCTTGAGGTTTCAAAACACGGCCATGACTCTAAGAAAAAAACTACGGCATGAAAACCAAACAAGGTGAAGAACAAAATCTAAGTAAAAACCCAAAGTAAAAGCTAACCTAATCAAAAAGGGATAACATAAAACTCGGGTTGAACTTGGAAAAGGAACTAGCCTAAGCCCAAATAATCCTAACAATACGCAATCAAAACATACAATTAAGAAAACACATAATCCTACTAGGGTTAGCAACACCTAATGGGGGCTTCTAAGCTACTATTTGCAAAAGGCCAATTTTGGTCAGTCGAACATGGTACCTTTTGTATAGAGCTAGGTATATACCTCCAAAGCAGGACATGGTCAAACAGTATGCTCGAACTCTTTTACTGCACCTATGATAGCGTACAGTCAGTAAGGGTTCTCCACCTTCCCAACAATCCCCGAAACGGATGAACGTTCAGGGCATGGTTGATCAGGCAAGGGGGTGGAGAACATTGTACGTGCACGCGAAAATAAAAATGAAAAATTCTTATTAAGAACCAATGATATTTTCAAGTCTAACCCTCTTATTTGATTTTATAAACTAGTCCCCAGTAGAGTCGCTAGAAAATATTGTGGCGCCGGGATTTTTGGGTTGTAGAAAATGATCAAAAATAAAAGAATTCAAAGATGTTTGAAAAATATTTTAATACCTTGAAAGCTAAATTTAAAATTTTTCTTTTTGTTAAAAATAGAGTCGCCGCTTAGTTTTTGAGAAAAATTAAGAAAAACAAAATGGCTACTGATCTTTAAAACGTTTAACCAAATAAAGAGAGTTTGGGGGATAAGGTACGAATCGGGAAAGGTGTTAGGCACCCCGTTCGCCCAACCATAAGATTGGCCTCTGCTAATTATCTTTAGTTCGTTAATATGATTTCTCAAATGCATGCAAATAAAGAAAGTGGAGGCAAAGACAGAATATCCAAAATCAAATATAGAAAATATATAACATATATATATAGAGAATGCCAATTAAAACAAGTATCAAAAGAAAAATTATAAGTCTTATAGTATACAATTTCTAACCAAAGAATACATAGAACACACTCGCATTCAATTTTTATCAAAATAGACTAACTATCATGATTTGAATAAAGTGGCAAAAACATGCTAGAAATAGTTAGAACTACCTAAACATGAATTACTACAAAATAAGATAAAATATTCTAAGCATGCTTTCAAAGAAAGTGACTAAAACATATATATGTTATCAAAATAAACTAAATTAGCATTAACATGGTGAATTGATAAAGAGATAAGAAATGTAAAATAAAATATGCATAAAAATCCTATAAGAAGAAAAGTTTTGAAAAGAAATTTATACTAAAAATAGAAAGGTTAGGAAATACTATTAATAAAATAAAATCTAGCTATTCACATTTTGTATTTTAAATGAGATAAAAGAGAATGAAAAGAAAAGAGAAAAAAGTTACACTTTCAAAAATATAGCTTAAGAACTCATTTTTTGTGATTTTGAATAAAGTAAAAGAAAAAGAAAAATAAGTACTAAAAGAGAAATTACACTAATATTGAAATGAAAGAAAAAAAAAAGTTGCTAGAAGAAATTAATATTAGTGAAGGGATTTTAAGCTAAAATTAAAAGAAAATAAAATAATATAAAATAGAACATTAAAAGAAAAATAAAGTTACATTACAAGAAAAAGAAAAAAGATACAGCATATTAGCATTAAATTAAAGATTAACTAGTATATAAAAAGAAATACTAAATGGAACATTATAAGAAAGTTTAAGAAAATAAAATACTAGAAAAAAAAATTACACCAATATTAAAAAAAAGAAAAAAATGGAAAATGAAAGCTGATAAGGAAATATTAAGATAAAAATAAAATAAAATGGAGTATTAAATTGATGTTACAATAAAAGAAAAGAAAACGAAATAGAATGTTAATAAGAGAAAATTAAACTAACTAAAAGAAAAGAAAAGAAAACAAACACTAAAACATTAAATTAACATAAAATGAAATGAAATGAAATACTAGAATTAAATGGGTGTAATATTGACAATTACAACCATTTCAATGTAAGTGCTTAGATTATAATAATAATGACATTATTAGTCATATTGCTAAATTATATTTTAGCACTATTTAATGATAATTTAATATGTTTAAACGTAAGTGAGCAAATAAACAAAATAAGTAAGCTAAATAAGCTAAAATTTAAATTCAAACATAAATAAAAGCAGTTATAAGTAATGCAAAAACATAATAAAGATGGAACAATCAAATTAGTTCGATCACTCCAAATGGGTAGAAAATGGAGTTAGAAAGACCGGGGATCCAAGCAAAGTACCTAGATTGCTAAGGAATCCTCAAGTCGGGAATGTGCTTCAATGGTCCAATCCTCGGATTGTGATCCTAAGCTAGGGTTTTAATGTAAGCGTCGGAGGTTCGAATCTCGATATTTCGGCAAGGTTTCGACGTCGAGGCTCAATTATTCGGTGACTCAGCAGAGTTTCTCTTACTAAACCTCTCACTAAAATTCTTTCTTGAAAACGTACCAGGGGGTACGAAATTTATAAAATTTTTCAACAAATGAGATGTTGACACGTTCTAGGACATGTCAGGCCATTTGAAGTTGGCGGTCGCCAGGTTGGAGGTGGCGGTCGCCATGTTTAAAAAACGTTTCACAAGGTTCTATTGGCGGTCGCCAGGTTGAAGGTGGCGGTCGCCACTTTTGGTTAGGATTTCCAAGAGGTTCTATTGACGGTCGCCACAATGAACATGGCAGTCGCCACATTGGGAATGACTTGCATAACAAGTTATTGGTGGTTCGACATGATTTCATTAGTTTGAAGGTTCTGGGTTCAAATACCGATCTTGGATCACTTTCCGAGAATCGAATTGAGGCACCCTTTCACCTATTTTCATCATCAGATTCTCCTAAGATTAGGTGGGGTCAAATTGGGGTGTCTACAACGGGCAAATACCAAAACAGGCTCCAGATAAAAACTTTTGATAATGAACGATCAAAATAAAATCCGTGCATCCGAAGTTAATTTAGAAGAATGCCTTTTTACCTGTCGAATCTTCAACTACGATTTGAATCCGAGTTGAAACTCCTGTCAGATCTTCTACTGTATTCTCTTATGCGATTCCCAAATATAGTATGGGCTATAATCCTCTGAGAACTCATACTGGTAGAAGCAAGACAACTTTAGTCTTAAAAGACAAGTTATGAAACTAGTTCCTCCTACCCGCATATATATAGGGCTACAGTAGGGACCTGGGAAGTAATTATGAGTAAGACTTCCAGTGGAACACAGACACGTATCAGCGGTTTCTGCAATTAAGCAAACCTCATAGCAATATCTGCAACTATGAAAAATCAGCAGCAGTTTTTGCAATTTCCATAAAACACTGAACTACAGTTCACACTACTAAAGAACTATAATTGCACTATAACCCATAATCTCAATACCGTATAGCATTGAGCTCCTATTATAAAATGTGTCACGCTCCAAACACCAGGGTCACGCGAAAGCCCGCCAAAATACCCATTTAAGAAAAATAGGTTTTACTGTTGAAAATCAACATACAACAGTTGGATAAAAGATTTTTCAAGTTCAGCTATCATAAACGATAAGCATGCATTCTCATACATAAATAAGTATATCGCTAAAAGGCGTATAAAATCAGCCTTCACAAGCATCACATGTGTAAGTACATGTCTCCAAAAAGGGAAAACCATAGCAAGTCTTCCATCACCTCTGCAACTAGGTCAACTTCACGTGTTCACCTGAAAAAGGTTTTATAGCAAAAATCCCACACCGTGAGCTAAAACCCAATAGAAAATAGATTGTAAAGCTGTAATACAAATCATGCAATCATACGGTGGGAGCTAGCTCGACCACAAAACCCAAACAGGTTTTTCTCACAAAAATCACAAGTTTTCCATATGAAAACCACAATTGTCATCCTTAAAACTATGCATATAATCCTAACAGATATCATGCCATAGTTAAGGAAAAGCAGTAAAACACAACATTCTCCACCCGGGATACACAGCTGAGGAGACACGATAAAATATAATCCTATGTACCGACTCTGTCACACCGACAAAGGTAACAACTATAGACTCTCGTCCATTACCCTAGACCTGCAGGCTTAGTAATGAAAAATTCTATACAGAGTCACGACAACGACGCCATTAACGGAGGCAATCGAACCACTTAATTTACGGGACCTGAGTTCGAGGGTACAGAGCACCCACACTCAATTTACGGGACCTGAGCCCGATGGTACAGAGCACCCACACTCAATTTATGGGAACTAACTCGAAGGT
Organism: Heliamphora exappendiculata; assembly: GCA_034768845.1. NCBI lineage: Eukaryota > Viridiplantae > Streptophyta > Magnoliopsida > Ericales > Sarraceniaceae > Heliamphora > Heliamphora exappendiculata. The sequence goes on along the minus strand of JAOTRH010000024.1, from coordinate 18,704,842 downwards.
ACAGAGCACCTACACTGTGCACGTTTTTGAACTTACACCGACGAGCAATGGAAGCCCAACTCAACAATATCCACTGTCACGGTACATCTATAGAAAATATTTCGGAACCAACTCGCAAAATAGATATACAACACATGTATATAAGGAGATCCAATCCATGAACCATGGAGATCAAACAAAACATGTAAAAACATATTTTCACCCAAAGCATTTTAGAAGTTGAGACTCAATCCCAAGGGCTAGCTCCAAACCTTCAACAAACACGTTTTTCCAAAGTTTTTGATAAAAACTCCATTTCAAACCACACTCCTTAAAAACCAACATCCGAAAGAGAGATATCTCAAACCCATCGCTTTAAAACCACCCAAGGGAAACCAAAACCATTTGGAACAACGCTAAAGCCCCCAACACAGGACCCTAGTCGACTGGCCCAAGCCCCCAGTCAAGTGAAAAACTCACTAGAAAAAGAGTTTCAAAACAAAATCAATTTCAGTCGACTGACTCCCATGGTCTAGTCGACTGACCATCAAGGTCCAATCGACTGAACTTCCCCATATTTTATTTTTAAGCAACGGATTAGCCCAATCAAACCCAAAACGAAGCCTCGAAGCTTCCATCAAACACCCTCGAACTCACACACACCCAAGCCTATCACCGAAGGCCTCAACGTAACATCCAACACCGTTTTCATTCAACCAAACGCCGAAAAATAGTTTTAACTCAAAATCGGATTTGAAAATAAATCACTTTCCATGCATTTTTAAATGGTAGAAACACGTAGGATTACACATGGTACCCTCTAACAGTTATACAGTCTAGGATCCTACCTCGGTGAGTTAAAAACTCGACATCTCAATCCGCGTGCAAAATCGAGCTTCGTCGGAATGAAATTCTGTCCAGATGGCTGTGTAGCCCTCGATGCTGATACTAAGGATCAGCAGTTGGTTTGTCAAAAACCAAGCCCTGGGCCCCGAGAAGTTAGAGAGAAGACAGAGCGTTTGGTGAGTCTCAAAGCTAGAGAGAGAAAAGGAAAGATATTTTGAAATAAATATCTAAGGGAAGATATTTATAGGCAAAATATCTCGAAAATATCTCTTTTTTAAAATAATTTTAAAATTCGCATAGCAATTCCCTACAACCCTGGGAATCAACCCCGCATGCTTATTTAAACGTAAACATGCATCAAAACGTATAAATCATACACCGAACAAAATATATGCGAAAACACATCAAACATATATAAGTCTCAAAAAGAGACGGGTCCGGGTCTCATAACTCTCCCCCCTTAAGAAATTTTTCCCCTGAAATTCACTACAAAGTCACAAAAGAAATAGCTCTGGATATCTAACACGCATCTTCAACTCCAGCTCCCATGTAGGTTCTTCAACCCCGTAATGAAGCCATAGGACCTTCACATAAGCAATTGTTCTGCCTCGCAACACTTGCTCCTTTGTATCAAGAATCCTCACCAGACGCTCCTCATAAGTGGCATCTGCATCAACTCGCAACTCGGCCCAATCTATCACATGTGAAGAATCTGGCTCATACCTCCGAAGCATTGAAACGTGAAACACGTTATGCATAGATGCTAAATGAAGTGGCAAAGCCAAACGGTAAGCAACCTCTCCAATCTTGCCAAGGATCTCAAAGGGTCCAATGAAACGAGGTGATAGCTTCCCGCTACGACGGAATCTCATCAAACCTCTACGAGGTGAGACCTTTAGGAATACGTGATCCCCCACTACAAACTCCAAAGGTTTTCTCCTCTGATCTGCATAACTCTTCTGATGGCTCTGAGTTGTTTGAAGTTGCTGGCGAATCAATGCGATCTTCTCCATCGTCTCCCGCACTATCTATGGTCCCAAAACTATGGTCTCCCCCACATCGGTCCAGCAAACTGGTGACCTACACGGTCTACCATACAAAGCCTCATACGGTACCATCCCAATACTGGACTGATAGCTATTGTTGTATGCAAACTCTACTAATGGTAGATGATTCTCCCACGATCCTCTAAAGTCAAGAACACAAGCCCTCAACATATCCTCCAGCATTTGTATGGTCCTCTCAGATTGACCATCTGTCTAGGGGTGAAAAGTAGTACTGAATATCAAGTTCGTCCCCAAAGCCTCATGAAGACTCTACCAAAAGCACGATGTGAAGCGCGGGTCTCTGTCAGAAACTATAGACACTGGCACTCCGTGCAACCTGACTATCTCTATGACGTATAGTCTACTCAGTCAGTCCACCAAGTCCTTCACAAGGATGGAAAGAAAGTGTGCAGACTTCGTCAGCCTATCAACCACGACCCAAACGGCGTTGTGTCCCCTAGGTGAGCGAGAAAGTCCTGACACAAAGTCCATCGTGACGTTCTCCCACTTCCATTCAGAACGGGTAACTACTGTAACAATCCTCCCAATTTCTGGTGCTCCATCTTTACTTGCTGACAGGTAAGGCACCGAGAAATAAACTGAAGTACGTCCTTCTTCATTACTATCTAATAGAACTAATGACGTAAATCGTGGTACATCTTCGTGCCTCCTGGATGCACTGTAAGGCGTGAATGATGGCACTCATGTAGTAGATCAGCTCGGTATGACTCTGGGATAAATAATCTCTCGGCTAACTTCAGAATCTGGTCTGAACCCACAACCCATCCTGCTGCATCCTCCCCACTAGCGACACGATCTCGTATCATCTGAGCTTCCTGATCCGTCTGCTGGACCTCTAGTACTCGTGCAATCAATGCTGGTCGTGAAACTACTAAAAATAAGGTGGCCTCCTTCGTTGTATCCCCAAGACAGATATCAAACACTCTAACCTCTCCAAACATGTCCCATTCCCGTATAGCTACAGAAGCTAACGAGCCATGAGATTTCCTGTTGAGAGCATCAGCCACAACATTGGCCTTCCCAAGATGATACTGCAAATTAAAATCATAATCCTCCAATAACTCCATCCATCGTCGTTGGCGCAAGTTCAGGTCCTTCTGCGAAAATAAGTATTTTAGACTCTTGTGATCAAAGAAAACCTCGAAGTGCTCATCATACAGATAGTGACGCCATATCTTCAAGGCAAAGACCACGGCTGCCAACTCCAGATTGTGTGTCGGGTAGTTCTTCTCATGGATGTTCAGCTGCCGAGAACCATATGCTACAACCTTCCCTTCCTACATCTGGATACAGCCCAAACCGTCATGTGATGCATCACAATACACTGTATATCACAAGCCTCGCTCAGAAATAATCAACACTAGCGCGCTAGTCAACCTCGTCTTCAGCTCTTGGAATGCTGACTCTTAGGACTCACTCCAAACAAACACCACTCCCTTCCGCGTCAGATGCGTCATTGGTGCAGCAAGTCTCGCAAAGTCCTTCACAAACCGTCGATAATAACCTGCTAAAGCAAGAAAACTACAGATCTCAAAGACGCTCTTCGGTCGCTCCCAATTCGTCACAACATCAGTCTTCGACGAATCCATAGCTACCCCGTCTGTTGACACTATGTGTCCCAAAAACCTCACCTCAGACATCCAAAACTCGCACTTCTCGAACTTCGCATACAAGCGATGCTCTCTAAATGTCTGTAGCACGATCCGCAGGTGATCCTCGTGTTCCTCCCTAGTAGGCGAATATATCAGAATATCGTCCACGAACACCACCATAAAACTGTCTAAGTATGGATGAAAAATTCGATTCATCAAACCCATAAACGTAGGAGGAGCGTTCGTCAGACCGAACGGCATAACCAGAAACTCGCAGTAACCATAGAGAGTCTGAAAGGTAGTCTTTGCTATATCCTCGTCCCTAATCCTCAACTGGTGGTATCCTAATCTCAAGTCAATCTTCGAAATGCAGCTTAACCCCTTCAACTGATCAAACAAATCATCTATCCTCGGCTTGGGATACTTATTCTTCACTGTTATCTGATTCAGCTTCCGGTAATCGATACACAATCGTAAGAATGCATCCTTCTTCTTGGCAAAAATAGCAGGAGCTCCCCACGGTGAAGTACTCGGGCGTATGAACCCCTATCCAATAGCTCCTGAAGCTGTACCTTGAGCTCACGCAGCTTAGCGGGTGCAAACCGATAAGACGGTATAGATATGGGAGCAGCTCCGGGAACTAGATCAATAGAGAACTCTAGCTCACAGCTCAGTGGCAACTCAAACAGATCGTCGAGAAAAACATATGGGTAGTCGCAAACCACCGGAGGTAACTCTCTTCGAATCTCAACCACATCATCCAACATGAGAGCTGTAAAAAGGAAACCCAGGTTGCCCTGGTTCCGCACGACACCAGGAAAAGATACCAAACCCTCACCCCGGTCGTCCACGAAACAAAAATAATCTCCTACCGGTGTAAGATCATTACCCTTCGTCGATCGCAATCGATAAAGGCACGATAGGTGGTCAGTCAATCCATCCCTAGGATGACATCAAACGTGATCATATCTAGAATGATAAAGTCAAACTCTAATCAATGACTGGCGACCTCCAACACACAGGATCTACACACAAAACTCACCGTCACACTCCCACTGACTAGGGTCTCCACACTCAAAGCACTATGCAACAAGTTTATTTTCAACCCCAAAGTAGATGCAAAAGCAGATGATATAAACGAATGTGATGCTCCCGTGTCGATGTGAACACTAGCCCATGATCTATAGACTAGAAAAGTACCTCGGATAATGGAGGTGGTAGCAGCAGCATCGGGCACGACTGGTGCTTCGGATGAACGAGGATCTGCTAGAACATAAGCTCTGGCCTGTCCACTATGGCCTTAAATCGTAGACTGTCTGCCTGACTGCACTGAAGGGCCCCCTTCTGCCAATCTGGATGGCTGTCGTCCCTAGGTGGATGGTGTAACAGATGCTCCAGTTGTGCTCCGTATACTCCCTCCTCTGGGGCAATCCCTGCAGATGTCCCCGGATTGGCCACACTCATAACATGCCACTGGCCCTCTTCCCTGAGCCTGCAACTTCGACTGTACCTGAACAGGCACTGGACTTCGACACTCTGCCGCACGATGTCCTGGTCGCTGACATCTATGCCAAAGCGCCCTCTGATCCGACCGTCCTGTTGAAGCCACGGGAGGTGAAGAGGTAGAAGACGGTGGCAGATACGACCCCACTGGATGCAAACTCAGACCAAATGTCTGTCGGCGCTTGCTCTCCCTGTGCCCCTGGGACTGTACACGTTCCCCTCCTTGTTGACCCCTACTGTCCCTGTCTCGGCCGTCTCATTCAGAGTGTCCTCCACTTTCATGGCCATCTATACCAACTCAGTATAGACCTGCATCTGGAATGCCGCCACTCTGTCCCTAATGGAGGGCCTTAAACCCTTTTCAAATCTGTTCGCCTTGAACTCATCAGTAGGTATGATCTCCTGTGCGAACCGGGATAAGCTAGTAAACTTAGCCTCATAATCCACCACTGACATTGTCCCCTGAGTCAAAAATAGGAAATCCTCTCTATAGCGATCCCTCGTGTCGCTAAAAAGTATTTCTCGAGAAATACCCTCATGAATGCCTCCCAAGTGCCAGCAACTGTAGTCTTGGCGAACTTCCACCACATGTGAGCGCTTCCCCTCAACTGGAAGGCAGCGCAAGTAACCCTCAGATCATCTTCCTCAATTTGAAGCGAATCTAAGATCCTCGTAACTAGCTCCAGCCACTCAGTAGCTATGGTTGGGTTGCGACCGTCGCCCTCGGTTCAGGTATACTCTCCCTGCCCCTAGCAGCCTCAACCAGTTACTGGATGGAGCCAACCATCTCACGCAACAAATCTCCCTCGGCAACAGGTCCTTGGGGTGCATTAGCATCCCCGATATTTGGGACTGGAACGTCCCTTTGGCCAGAACCTCAGCCTCGGCCTCGACCTCGGCCTCGCCCGCCCCATGTAGACATAACTCTATACAAAAGTAACATAACAAGGTAAGATTTCTACAACATGTTATTGCTAATGTAAAAGACATAATATACATAAGCATGCTAACACATAGCCACTTAGATTATGTCATCATATCTCACATACCGAGGAGAACCAACGAGAAAAACTCGTCACTCTGGATAACCTACTCAGATTCCTTGCTAGAAATCACGTCTGCGGAACGCGTCTCTAACATGGCTCCCAAGTTGGTTGATCCAAATGCCCGAAGGCAAGACTAATCAATCCCAAGGTCCAACCTCCATACACACGTATACACCACAAGCTATCATGCTGATGTTAGAAAAATGTTGTAACACATGCAATCAAGCACACATACATCCTCACAAGGTGATGTACCCTCTTTCCCATGGTTCATAGGTATTCGAACCCAGAACTCTGACACCAAGTTGTCACGTCCCAAACACCAACGTCACGTGAAAAGATTTTACTGTTAGAAATCGGCAACCAATAGGTTTTACTGTTAGAAATCAACATACAACAATTGGATAAAAGATTTCCCAAGTTCAGCACTCATAAATGATAAGCATGCATTCTCATACATGAATAAGTATATCGCCAAAAGGTGTACAAAACCAGCCTTTACAAGCATCACATGTGTAAGTATATGTCTCCAAAAAGGGAAAATTACAGCAAGTCTTCTGTCACCTCTGCAACTAGGTCAACTCCATGTGCTCACCTAAAAAAGGTTTTACAGCAAAAATTCCACACCGTGAGCCGAAGCCCAATAGAAAATAGACTGTAAAGCTGTAATACAGGTCATGAAATCATACGATGGGAGCTAGCTCGACCACAAAAACCAAACAGGTTTTTGTCACAAAAAACACAAGTTTTCATCTGAAAACTACCATTTCCATCTTTGAAACTTATGCATATAATTCTGACAGATATCATGCCACAGTTAAGGGAAAGCAATAAAGCACAACATTCTCCACGTGGGATACACAACCGATTAGACACGATAAAATATAATCCTATGTACCGACTCTACCACACTGACAAAGGTAACAACTGTAGACTCTCGTCCATTACCCTAGACCCGCAGACTTAATAATGACAAGTTCTATAGGGAGTCATGACAACGACACCATTAACAGAGGCAACCGAACCACTCAATTAATGGGACCTGAGCCCGAGGGTACAGAGCACCCACATTCAATTTACGGGGACTAAGCCGAAGGTACAGAGCACCTACGCTACGCACATTTTCGGACTTACACTGAGAAGTAATGGAAGACCAACTCAACAATACCCACTGTCATGGTATATCTATGGAAAATATTTTGAAACCAACTCGCAAAACAGATATACAACACATGTATATAAGGAGATCCAATCCATAAACTATGGAGATCAAATAAAACATGTAAAACATATTTTTACCCAAGGGCTAGCTCCAAACCTTCAACAAACACGTTTTCCTAAAGCTTTTCGTAAAAACTCCATTTCAAACCACACTCCTTAAAAACCAACATCCGAAAGCGAGATCTCTCAAATCGATCGCTTTAAAACCACCTGAGGGAAACCAAAACCATTTGAAACAACACCAAAGCCCCAACATAAGACCCTAGTTGACTGGCCCAAGCCCCTAGTCAACTAAAAAACTCACTGGAAAAAGAGTTTCAAAACAAAAGCAATTTCAGTCGACTAACCCTTCCTGGTCCAGTCGACTGAACTCCCAAAAGCTTGATCCAGTCGACTGACCATCAAGGTTCAGTCGACTGAACTTTCCTAGATTTTTTTGAGCTACGGATCAGCCTAATCAAACCCAAAACGAAGCGTCGAAGCTTCCATCAAACACCCTCGAACTCACACACACCCAAGCCTATCACTGAAGGCCTCAACGTAACATCCAACACCGTTTTCATCCAACCAAACGCCGAAAAATGATTTTAACCCAAAATTGAATTTGAAACATAAATCGCTTTTCATGTGTTTTAAATGGTAGAAACACATAGGATTACACATGGTACCCTCTAACAGTTATACAGTTTAAGATCCTACCTCGGTGAGTTGAAAACTCGACGTCTAGATCCATGCACAAAATCGAGCTTCGTCGAAATGAAATTCTGTCTGGATGGGAGTGTTGCCCTCGATGCCGATACTAAGGATCAGCAGTTGATTTGCTAAAAACCAAGTCCTAGGCCCCCGAGAAATTAGAGAGAAGGCAGAGCGTTTGGTGAGTCTCAAAGCTAGAGAGAGGAAAGAAAAGATATTTTGAAATAAATATCTCAGGGAAGATATTTATAGGCAAAATATATCGAAAATATCTCTTTTTTTTTGAAATTTTTGAAATTCGCATAGCAACTCTCTCCAACCCCAGGAACCAACCCCGCTTCCTTATTTAAACGTAAACATGCATCAAAACGTATAAATCATACATCGAACAAAATATATGTGAAAACACATCAAACATATATAAGTCTCAAAAAGAGACAGGTCCGGGTCTCACAAAATGCATACCATTTCTCCCCACGTTATTATTCCCGACGTTAATATTTCTGATACCCGCCAATTAAATTTAATTACTGAAAATTTAATTTAATCGGCATATTCATATTCCTTAAGCCATTCCACTTAACTTATTTGACCGCCGGATAATTAAATCCACCTGCAGGGTTTGGCCCAGTCAAAACTTATAAGCTTCCTTAAAAGATTATCGTCAATCTTGATCTTTTGGGATGTGGATTCCATCAATAATTAATATTTGCTATATAAATAATACCGCTATTCAACTCACCAGGAATGTAGACTCATATAAGATCGCACCTTCTAATGAATCAAAATAAAAAATATTAAATATACGCAAATCAATAATTATTTTAAGATTAAGAGGATAAGCACTATTCATAATAATCTTGTGATGTGAATTAATTTATATAGTCAGTATAAAATTAATTATTCTAAATTTTCCGTTCAATACACACAAAGTGTACTAGCACAGAGAGTCGTAAGAATAGACGACGCTATTATCTGTTCCCCATAATCAAGACAGGCCTACTAAAACTCTATGCTACAGTCGTATCGATGGTATGTTCATTTCCATCTAAATTGTAAACACAAAACTTATATTCTGCAAGAACCTAAAATATGATCTTCTGTGTGCAAGTCGTACTCTACACACCAGAATAAATACTGTACAGAATATTGGGAACCCATGCATAATAATAAAGAAATGATATACATACATTGTTCATAAAAATTCTCATTAAATAAAAATTAATTTTATTAAAAAATAAAATTAAATACTAAAAACATGGTTTTAGTATACCAAACCTAGCAATCTCCCACTTATACTCAAAATCATGCTGCCATACATCTGACTCCCAAACCCTCTACATGACTACCAAAAGTCTTAGCCGGTAAGCTCTTTGTAAAGGATCTGCAAGGTTGCCTCCTGATGTAAGCTCTATATCTGACTATAAATCTGAGATTATGTACCCCAAAGATGCTAGACTGTCTTCTTGGTAAACCAACATATCATTCTTAATCCTCTTCAAGTACTTGATTATATTATTTATCGTAGTTCAATGTTCCTGCCCTAGATTAGACTGATATCTTCTATTCATGCCAACGGCAAAGCAGATGTTGGGTCTAGTACAAAGTATAGCATACATGAAGCTTCCTACTGCCGAAGCATAAGGAACCGCCTTCATCTTCACTATCTCATCAAGTGTCTTAGGACACTAATCCTTGGATAGAGTGATTCCATGCCTGAAAGGGAGAAACCCTTTCTTGGAATTTTGCATGCTAAAACGAGTAAGGATATCATCGATATATTTTGCTTGTGATAAGCCCAACATCCTTTGTTTCCAATCTCGTACAAGCTTGATCTTAAGGATGCAACTGGCTTCTCCCAAGTACTTCATATCGAACTGCCCAAATAGCTATACTTTAACTGCAGATAAAGCCTCCACATCATTTTTGATGAGCAAGATATCATCTACATAAAGTACTAGGAAGATCACCATGCTTTTTTCACACTTCTTGTACACACTGGACTCATCTGAACTTCGATAAAAAAAAATATAAGACTTAATGGCTTGATCAAATCGAGTGTTTCAAGACCTTGACGCCTACTTAAGTCCATAAATGGCTCTCTTAAGCTTACACAATATGTGTTCCTGACCCTTTACAATGAATTCGTCTGGTTGTATTATATAGATACACTCATCAAGACTTTCATTAAGAAAAGCTGTCTCGACGTCTATTTTCTAAATTTTGTAATCGAAATGAGCGACAATAGATAAGAGAATCCAGATAGACTTAAGCATAGCTACCGACGAAAATTTTTTTCTCATAATCTATCCCTTCTTTCTGAGTGAACCCTTTAGCAACAAGTCTAGCTTTGAAGGTTTCAACCTTCCCGTCTGTTCCTCTCTTCCTCTTATAGATCTACTTGCATCTAATGGATTTAATCCATTCGTGTGGTTTTACAAGTTTTCAAACCTGATTGGAATACATGGATTCTATCTCTGAATTCATAGCCCTTTGCCAAAGATTTGCATCTTTGTCTTAAAGTGCTTCATTGTAGTTACAAGGCTCGGTATCCAGTTCTGCCAGGATCCTATCAAAAGACTCTCCCTAGAACATATACCGGTCAGGTTGATGAATAACCCTCCCACTACGACGAGGTACTACCTATGTTTGTGTTCTAGCAGTAATACGTTGTGCAGAATCTGAACCCTGTGCATCAGCAACCTATTCTTGATTTGCACCTGTCTCGATAATCCTCTCACTACAACGAGGTTATTAGATATCAATGACTTGTTATTCCGTTCTACTGGTATTTTCTCTTAATTTTTCTAGAAAAATATTTCTTTTGGTCTTGTGATCCATAATATAGTCTTCTTTCAAGAATCAGGCATTGGTGCTAACAATAACCTTATGATCCTTAGGATTATAAAATAGACCACCCTTCATTCCCTTGAGATAACTTACAAAGAAACAGACTTCCGTCCTCGATTCCAACTTACCCGCGTTCTCTTTCAGGACATGTGCTGGACACCCCCAAATCTGAATGTGTTTCAGATTAGGCTTACGCCCAGTCCACAATTATGTGAGAGTAGAAGGTACTAACTTAGAAGGTACCAAGTTCAGAATGTAAGTCGCTGTCTCTAAAGTGAATCCCCAAAATGAATCGGGTAAACCTGAATAACTCATCATGGACCTTACCATTTTCGTAAAAGTCCTATTCATTCTTTCTTCTACACCATTCTGCTGCAGAGTGCCATGTGCAGTCAACTGTGATGTAATTTCCTTTGATGATGGATAGTCCTTAAACTCTCCAAAGAGATATTTCTACTACGGTCGGATCGTAGTGATTTGATACTTTTACCTAGACACTTCTCCGCCTTCGACTTAAATTCTTTGAATTTTTCGAAGCATTCGGACTTACGATGCATTAGGTAAATATATCCATACCTTGAGTAGTCATCAATGAAACTGACGAAATACTCAAAATCACCTCTTGTCCGAATTGTCATAGAACCACATACATCAGAATGAACCAACTCCAACAGTTATTTAGCTTAATAGCCTTTGGCCAAAAAAGACCTCTTGGTCATCTTACCCTCTAAGCAAGATTCACAAACTAAAAGTGTCTCCACTTCTAATGAACTCAAAGGTCCATCTGCTACCAGTCTGTTTATCCTTTTTAAATTAATATGACCCAAGCGTAAGAGCCAAAAAAGCGTTTGGTTCATTAAAGAAGAAAATTTTCTCTTTTATGGTAAAGTAGATTTGTTATTCATATTACTTAGTTGCAATGTAGGAGCGATATGAGATACCACATACAGATTATCTACTAATGTACCAGAACAAATAAAATGTTAATTTTTCTTCACAACGACAGAGTCACCAAAATAAATAGAATATTTTTCCTTTACTAAACTTGAGACTAAAATTAAATTTTTTCTAATAGAAGGTACATAAAGACAATCTTTTAAAAGTAGTATCCTATCTCTACTAAAACTGAGAGTGACATCTCCTACTACAACTACTGCCACCCCTGTATTATTGCCCATGTGCAGGTAGATTTTCTCATCACTGAGCTGCCTGGTTTTCTGGAACTCCAGCAAAGAATTGCAGACTTGATTAGTGGCTCTTATATCTACAGACCAGGTACCAGTAGATAACACCGCTAAACATATTTCAACAACTAGTGAACAGAAATTACCTTGTTTATTATATTTACTGAGAAAAACCGAACACTTCTTTTCCCAATGCCCAAACTGGTTATAGTGATAGCACTTGCCTCTCGGCTTCTTCACACTAGCTTTTAGTCCATTAACTGCTTTTAGACTTGTGTTTCCCTGTGTCTGAATATTTTTCTTCTTCTTATCTTTCGATTTAGAGGAAGAACCTTTCTTAGCCATATGCACAGAACCTGGCTTCCTAAGAACACCCTCGACTGCTTAAAGTTCTTTAAGAAGTTCTGCCAGTGTGTAGTTGAGCTTATTCATAGAATAGTTCAGGCAAAACTGCTTAAAACTTTCAGGCAATGACTAGAGTATGATATCGACCTGGGTTTCCCCATCAATTTTAGCTCCAAGGATCTCTAGTTCATTCATAAGACTGATCATCTTTAGAACATGATCCCTAACTGGTGTACCTTCAGCCATGCTCGCATTCATTAGAGATCTCCTGGCCACCTACCTAGCAGTACGATTTTGATCTCCAAACATTTCTTTGAGGTTCATCATATTGTCATAGGCACTAGGCATAGACTGATACTGATGTTACAAAATATTTGACATTAAAGCCAAAATATAACAGCGAGCCATCTGATCAGCTTTCTGCCACTTCTAATGGGCCTGGGTTTCCCTTTCGGTAGCTCCCTCATCAGGTACTAGTGAACATATCTCAGTTAATACAATGTCCAATATCAATTTCTAGTCAACATAATTTGGTCTCGTAAGTTTATTTTCTTCGAGAATGGAAGCACGTGGGTTGAAATCTATTTTAATCTTGAGAATCACACAATTAAAATACCATTAATTATGATGAGAAAAACTTTAAATTTATTTTAATTTCGTTCTCTCAATCATTTTAAAATTAATTCGCCAGCAGCCTGGTAACTTGAGAATAGCATGCCTCGATGGAAAGACGTCTACTATCCTTCATAAGACTAAACTAGCTAATTATTTTTAATTTTACTATCTAGGCAACTGACTATACCAAATAAAATTAAATAGTTGATATAGTTTCAGTTTAGTATATAATAGCAGTGACTCAAATGGAGATGATACTATTATATACAACTAAGTGTTAACTGTCACCTAATCCCAAATCAATCGCTTTGCAATAAACATTTCAGATGGAGAAGTGATCCACACTAACAATTATCCAGAATTATCCCTAAAGGAGGTTTATACTAGTGATACCGCAATTAATCTGTCTGATGAATAGGAACTAGGAAGGCCTTACTGCCAACACGCATGATTTAATTGCATTGCCTACAAACTGGTGATGGAGACCGCGGAATTTATCTGTGAATAAATTTTCTCTTCCACTTAGATTTTTAAAATAATTTTTAGGGTTATAAAAATTCGTTTAATTAAAATAAATTTATTAATTTTGAAAGTCACATGATCTGAAAGAATCAAACATCTTTCCGTGTACACAATTTCAAAGATTCTGATTTATCAAACCATCTTTTCGTGATTAAATGCGTAACAAATAAAATTTAACAAATGCATAATTTTTCTTCTAGATTTTCAGCTAAGGTAGTGATTAAAGGTATTTATTTGTTTTATTTTTCGTTCCACATTTTTCGTAAAATAATAATTTATTTCGATTAAATTTTTTTTATTTAATTAATTCAAAATTCAGAATTAATTCTCACATTTTTTCAAGATATCTGATTTTTAAAAATCATCTTAAACGTGATATTTTGTAAAAAAAATATCTAAAGTTTTTTCATTTAATTAAAATTAGTTAATTAAAAAAACTTAATTTTACTTACTATTACAAAATATTTTAATTAAAATAAAATATTTGAATTAATTAAATTAACAAGATAAATAAAACCAATATATATCATCTACGTAGTTAATATAAAAAATTAAATGCAAGATAAATAAAATTTTCAATTTTATGATTCGATTAAAACTCTAAAGAGTTTCAGTCTCTTGTTAATCAAAGAATCCATGTTCACTTCATCAAGCCAAACGGAGCCATTCTATGTCAAAAACAAGGAATCCCAAACAGAATCTCAGTGGTGCTGTTGCGTTTGGAAACTGCTGCCGGATTTGCGCCACGTTTAGTGCGGTTTGGAAACCGAAACAGTTTGGAATCCTTTTTGCTTAGAATTGTAAACCACCTGGGATTGCTTTGAAACCGGCTGCAAAGCTTTAAAAAAATGCAACACCGTTTGCTGTTGCGCCGCTTGGACCAAAATCAGCGCTTGTTGGGCGCTTGCATGTTTGGCGTGGCTGCTTTAGCTTGGGAAACCACTGTTTTGCTTGAAATCCACCAGAATTTATTATACCCATAGTTAGCTTTTAAACAATACCCATAACAGTGAAATCCAGCGGCTTGGGACGTGGAAACCGGCTCTACTGGTTGGCCGTTTAAAACCTGTTGGGAAGCTACTGCTTGATTGCGTTGGGATAAACACTGTTTAACCAGTGCTTTTAAACACCACTGCTTGGGGCTTCGGCTTCTTGCGCAGCCTAAGGCAGCATTTGGCGGCTGTTCTCCTCCCTTTTTTTATTATTATCCAGAAAAAAAAATTCTGAAGAGAAAAAAAATGTTGCTAAGTAATAAAAAAAACTTATTTACAGCCAAAACCACCGGAATCACCGCCGATCGTCGCCGCCAACCACCACTATTTCTTCCATACTTGTTCTTATTTTTTCTTTATAATAAATTAGAAAAAAAAACTTAAAGAACAAAAAATATTTTAACCTATGTCCCGTAGACTCGCATTCGATCTAAAAAAAATTAATCTATCACGGTCAACCCCTGCGATTAAAAAATTAAATTAAATCATGATCCACGCATTCAATCAAGCATGAAAATAAATGATGATCATAAAATCGGGATTAGAACACTTGGAAAACAAAGTTAGCACAGTTCTAAATCTACCAAACCCTGATAAACCGTAAACAAAAAATAAAACAGCTCTAATACCAATTGTTGGAGGCAATACTGCCAAGATGATTGTTTTTGTACAACGATTTTCGGTAAAAATTAACTGGACGGGTAAACGCCGAAACGGGCTCTAGATAAAAATTTTGACGTTGAATGATCAAAAATAAACCCTTGCAACTAAAGTTAATTTAGAAGAATAACTTTTGTCAATCTAATCTTCAACTACGACTTGATTCCGAGTTGAAACTCCAATCAGATCTTCTACTGTATTTTCTTACGCGATTCTCGAACGTAGTGTGGATTACGATCCTCCGAGAACTCGTGCCGGTAGAACTTCGATATATTTAGGTCTTGAATGAAAAAAATAATATCATAATAATATATGAGATATGATCTATCAATCTCAAACTGGTTCAGCCTACCCGCGTATATATAGGGCTACAGTAGGGACGTAGTGAGTAATTATGAGTTAGACTTCTAGTAGAACATAGACACCTACTAGAGGTTTCTGCAATTATAGAAAGACATGCAGCGATTTCTGTAATTTTCATAAAACACTGAATTACAGTTCATACCACTAAAAAACTATAATTGCACTATAACCTATAATTTCAAGAACTTCTTGCATTGAGCTCCTGTTATTAAATGCTTACCATTTATCCCCACGTTAAGATTCTCGATACCCGCCAATTAAATTTAATTACTAACAATTTAATGTAATCGGCATCTTGATATTCCTTAAACCCTTCTGCTTAACTTATTTGACTGCCGGATAATTAAATTCACCTGCAGAATTTAGCCCGGTCAAAACTTATAAACATCCTTAAAGGGGTATCATCAATCCCGATCTTTGGGACGTGAATTTCGTCAATAATTAATATTTGCCATATAAATAATACCGCTATCTAACTCACCGAGAATATAGACTCATATAAGATTGCACCCTCTAATGAATCAAAATAACGAATATTAAATATACGCAAATCAATAATTATTTCAAGATTAAGAGGATAAGCACTATTTATAATAACAATTTGGTGTAAATTAATTTATATAGTCAGTACAAAATTAATTATTCTAAATGTCCCATTCAATACACACAAATTGTACTAGCACAGAGAGTCAGAATAATAGACGGCGCTATTATCTGTTCCCCGTAACCAAGACAGGCCTACGAAAACTCTGTGCTACAGTCGTACCAATGGTATGTCCATTTTCGTCTAAATTGTGAACATAAAACTTATATTTTGTAAGAACTTAAAATCTGATCTTCTGTGTGCAAGCCGTACTTTACACACTAGATTAAATACTATACTGAATATTGGGCATCCATGCATATCAAAGAAATGATACATATACATTACCCATAAAAATTCTCATAAAATAAAAAATTAATTTTATTAAAATAAAATTAAATACTAAAAATATGGTTATCAGTACACAAACCCTAACATAGATGTGCCGGCGTCTTTCAACTTGTTACTGGGTCGACCTTGGTTGCATAACCCAAGTATCCAGAATGTACCATTGACTCTCCATAAAAAATTGAAGCTGATAAGAAATGGGACAGTTCTGACAATTCACGGAGAAGACAGTATTCATCCCCCAATAAGAGGAGAAGGCTCAACTATGTTGGAAGTACAGCATGGTGAGGGTGATGTATCGTTCAGTGGCTTTCGGTTTAACGAAACCTAGGCTGTATAGATGTTGTTGAATGAGGGGGAAATGTACATCAACCCGTGGGCTGTAACAATGATGAGAAAAATGTCCTTTTTTTCCTGGTATGGGATTAGGACGTAAGCAGCAAGGAATCTCGAAACCCATTCAGGTATCGCCAACTTTACACCATTTTGGTCTTGGGTATGAGCCAACGAAAGAAGATCTGGAAGGGCCTAAGAAGGGACAGAAGGCCAATTATTCAGGAACGCTCAATAGGCATTTTGTGAAAGAAAGGGAAGATTTCCCATACTACGGCTTTCTAGAGCCATGGATCGACAAGGAAACCAATCAAAAGCTGCCAGGGTTAGAGATCTTTCTCGACCATCAGTTGTCTGATACAGAAGGGGAAGAAGCAGCTAAAGAGGAAAAGGAAGAAAAGAAGGTCCAAGGGGAAGACTTGGCCGAGAAGCTTGACATAATCGACATGGGAACATTGTTCAATGAAAAGATGGCACAACTGCAAGTAACCGACTCAGACTGCTTCATGATGGGCTTCAGCGCACTAGCCGACTACACCAAGCTTATTGTTGATGCAACTGCAAAGGAAGTGAAGAATTGGACCTTCGAATCTTCTGTTGTACATATTGTCTATTCTGAGTCCAAGTTTGAGTCAGGGTCTATGGTTGAGGGCATGTCTATTTTTGCACCTCTCCCTGTTTATGCTTTTGAGTTTGTAATTCCTTCTTCTTTCAATGAAATGAACGAAATTTCTAGTTACTGTGCTTTGTTTGATTTATTTCATACGCTTTCTGACGATTTTAAATTCGACAGGGATATCTCCGAAGAAATAAAACTTTTAATAAAAAGAGAAAAAGAAATGCGTGCCCAACCTATAATTGAAGAAATTTTGTCAATAAATTTGAGTAATGAAAATAACCCGTAAAGTGTACAAATTGGTTATTCTTTATCCTTAGTCGAACAATAACAATTAATAACTTTATTAAAAGAATTCAACGTTGTATTCGCATGGTCTTATGAGGATATATCCAGAATTGATCCTAACATCGTCCAACACCATATTCCTCTATACCCCGATGCTAAACCGGTCAAACAAAAATTAATATGAATTCAGCCAGAATGGGCTTTGAAGATCAAAGAAGAAGTTACCAAACAAATCAACGTCGGGTTCCTGATGGTAACCGAGTATCCAAAATGGTTGGCTAATATTGTTCCAATGCTGAACAAGGCTAGCCCGAAATACGATTTTTCACTGCCACACATTGACGTCTTGGTAGACAATACAGCGGGACATGCCTTGCTGTCATTCATGGATGGCTCTCCGGGTACAATCAGATTCTGATGGATTCCAAAGATAGAGAAAATACGATATTCACCACGCCATGGGGCACCTATTGCTATCGTGTATTACTATTTGGGTTAAAAAACACAGGGGCAACCTATCAAAGGATTGCCACCACTTTACTTCATGACATAATACATAAGGAGATCGAAGTGTACGTGGATGATATGATAGTCAAGTCTAAGGATCGGGATGGCCACATCACAGCACTGCGAAAGTTCTTTGAAAGGATTCAAAAATACAAGATGTGGCTCAATCCATAGAAATGTGCCTTTAGAGTTACTGCCGAAAAGATGCTCGGATTTATGATCACGCAACGAGGCATTGAAGTTTATCCTTCAAAGATTAAAGCAATTTTGAAAATGCCTCCTCCGAAGACCGAACGAGAAGTCAGGGGCTTTCTGGCTAAAATACAGTTTATCAGTCGATTCATCGCAAAACTGACAACTACCTGCGAGCCGCACTTTCGTCTACTGAAGAAAGGAGTTGATTTTGAATGGGATCAAAAAAGCCAAGAAGCCTTTGATGCCGTACGACTGTATTTGCAAAATCCACCTATTCTAGCTCCTCCCGAACCTAATAGGCCATTGATTCTGTATCTGTCAATGATCGATTCAGTTATGGGATGTATATTGGCGCAAGAGGGTGAAACTAGAATCGAAATAGCTGTCTACTACTTAAGCAAGAAGATGACAGGGTCAGAAATACGATACACACCACTGGAGAAGACATGCTGGGCCTTGGTTTAGGCTTCCCAAAAATTAAGGCAATACATGCTATCTTTCACAGTGAATATCATCTCTCGGATGGACCCGTTGAAGTACCTGTTTAAAAATTTGGCACTGACATGAAGGTTGGCTCAATGGTTGCTATTATTATCTAAATTTGATCTTCAATATGTCACCCAAAAGTCAATCAAGGGCAGAGCAGTGGCAGAATTCCTAGCCGACCAACTAATTGAAGGAGGTGAAGATACAGAGTTCTAGTTTCCTGACGAACAGCTGATGAAAGTCGGGGATGACAAGTGGACTCTATATTTTGATGGCGCATCCAATCAATATGGCTATGGAATAGGAGTCCTTCTTGTCACTCCTGACGAATCCCACGTTGCTTTGTCCCTAAAGCTCAATTTTGAAGTTACCAACAATCAGGCTGAATATGAAGCATGTTTAGCTGGATCGGAGGCAGCCTTGGAATTAGGGGTAAGAAAGCTAGAAGTCATTGGAGATTCAACGCTGGTGGTTTCACAAGCGAGAGCAGAATGGAAGGTCAGGGACCTAACCTTGATTCTCTATCATCAAGAGCTAGAGAAATTGATACCGTATTTCAAATCAATGATCTTTACCCAAGTGCCAAGACTGCAGAACAAGTTCGCCGACACACTAGCCACCCTAGCATTCATGATTGACATACCATCTAGAGTCAGAATGAGGCCTTTGATAATTGAACAGAAGAAAAAGCTAGCATACGAGACGACAGCCGCAATCGACGAAAGCACTGACTACCTTTCATGGTACTCTGACATTCAGAACTTCGTAGAGAAAGGAGAATACCCCAAGTTTGCAAGCAAAAAGGATAAAAGGGCAATATGACGATTATCGGCACAGTTTGTCATTTTCAGTGAAAGACTATACAAACGAAGGCATTCTAGGGTTAACAAGTTGTGTGTAAACACTGAAGAAGGCCAAGCATTCACGAAAGTGGTCCACGCGGGAGTTTGTGGGCCACACATGAGCAAAAATATGTTAGCCAAGAAGATCCTGTGACAATGGTAC
Source organism: Heliamphora exappendiculata (assembly GCA_034768845.1). Classification (NCBI taxonomy): domain Eukaryota; kingdom Viridiplantae; phylum Streptophyta; class Magnoliopsida; order Ericales; family Sarraceniaceae; genus Heliamphora; species Heliamphora exappendiculata. Next base: position 18,685,003 of record JAOTRH010000024.1, on the reverse strand, counting down.
TTTTGAATGACAATGGAGACAGACTGTATACAATTCGTGCGAATGTGTCATAAGTGCCAAATTCATGCAAACCTTATACACGTTCCCCCATCTCAGTTGTATAACCTGACGTCACCATGGCCTTTCTCAGTATGGGGCATTGATGTGATCGGTAAGGTAACACTGAAGGCGTCAAATGGGCACGAGTTCATCTTAATGGCCATTGATTACTTTACCAAGTGGGTGGAAGCAGCCTCCTACTCGGTATTAAAAGCCTCTCATATTGCTAAGTTCATCAAGAAAAACATCATTTGTTGGTATGGAGTTCCCCATGAGTTCATCTCAGATAATGGCTCGCATTTTTAAGGAGAGGTTTTAGATCTTTTTGAGGACTACTGGATAGTGGCCCACAAGTCCTCACCATATCGGCCGCAAACCAATGGAGCGGTTGAGGCAGCAAACAAAAACATCAAGAAAAATATGCAAAAGACAATCAACTCACATAAGGATTGGCCGGAACATCTACCATTTGCACTTTTGGGGTATGAAACGTCAATCAGAACTTCAACTGGAACCGCACCATACTCTTTAGTATACCATATGGAAGTTGTGCTTCCCATTGAGGTGGAAATCCCTTCGCTAAGAGTAGTAGCCGAAGCTAATATTTTAGAAGCAGAATGGCAGAGGAACCGGATGGAAGAGTTGCTCTTGTTTGATGAAAGAAGACTGCAGGATCTGTTTCATGTACAAGGATACCAGAGGAGGATAGCTCGAGCGTTCAATAAGAAGGTCAAGACCCGAGACCTTAGAGAATGAGATTTGGTTCTTAAGAAAATCAGAGCTCCCATCTTTGACCCGAGAGGTAAGTTCAAGCCAAACTGGTCCAGACCGTTTCTCATTAAAACCATCATGACCGGTGGTGCAGTCATTATTATGGATGGCAATATGTTCTCCACTCTAGTAAACCTCGACCAACTCAAAAAGTACTATTCTTGAGATAAAAATAAAGAAAAAATAAAAACTCGCTGAGTTGAAAACCAAAAAGGCAACCCAGGTAAAAGTTAGAACAGCCCGCAAGATCGAAAACCCGAGAGGGCAACCTTGGCAAAAGTTAAGGCATCACAAAAGGAGAGCGTCAATACCCGAGTGAGAACTGAGCCTAAACTACGTTATGGCCTGATTCCATCTTTTTAGGATACGTAGGCAGCTTCTTTTGATAAGTCTGGCCACATTTGTGTTCTAAACCATTTTGGATCCGAGTAAGGCCAATGCAAATTTATCTTTGAATTCTGATAATAAAGTTATTCAAAATTTGGATAAATTTAAACCATTTTAAACATAAAGTGAGAGTTTTTCATTGCTTTAATTAGAACTACAAATACAAAGTTTTTAAAAGGAGGGTATGGAAGTCCCAAACTCTACAAACAAAAAAAAGGAAAGCTGTGAAATCTTTGAAACAAAGAAGGAGGCATCAAATCCTTCTCCTTTTTGCTGCTTGTTTTTCTTCTTCTTTATCTTTCTTCTCTCGATCCTGCATCAGCCACATCTTGTACTCATCAAAAAGATCGGGACACTGTAACTCTTGCATTTTCATACGTGAACGAGAGGGCCAGGCATCCTGATACAGTGTTAGAAATGGAGTCCGTAGCGCATATGAGAATAGACGACCTCGAATACTGGAAAAGATTATCTGACTACAACTGAACTGCCGTATGATCCGATAGGGGTAATAGAAAGTAGTCTAACGCAGACCAATTAACAGAACACCAGGGTGATCCATGGTGGTCAGAATCATGGCAGGGTACTGCCACCAGGGGCATTGCCAGGTGATAACTGGGCCAGTCAGGGATGAGAGGTACTATCGCCAGGCTGCCTCAATGTCGCATATTTGATAATAGGGGCGATAAAGGAAAGATGCAACACTATGTCTATCAGTAGGTTGTTTCTGTACAAGGTTTACCTTCTCTATCATCCAAATCTGCAACAAGAGTTAGAACGGTGAAGGAAAAGCCTTACAGTATGACAGAAGTCTGATAAAAGTTTGAAGTTTACTTGAAGAAGTAAGGGACTGCCAGCAAAAGTAGCGGTCTCACCACGATGAATGGCATTTAGACCCAGCAGTGTCTCGGCTAGGACAATTGGTACAAAGTCCTTTCCCATCCTCATCTGGCCAGCAATGTCAACTAATGCACAGCTAACCCGCCCATCAGAAGAGATAAGAAGATACTGGGCAAGAAGACAGAAGCAAAGAGCATAACGTCGCCGCAGCTGAAAGTCGAGGTCACTAAGGTTACAAGTAGGACAGAATTCGTCAATCATCCATGGTATGTCAAGACAGTCATCCTGTGTCAAAAGAGAGGCCTCCATCCTAGATAGACTACAAATCTGTATCACCTACTGACAGGTTGAAAGAAAGAAAGTGGGAATCACAACGGAGCTTCGAGAGGCTGAATCTAAAATAGCAGAAACTCCTCCACAGTGGGGCATAGCTCTTCAAAGTCGAACCGAAAGACGTGGGATTGCGGGTCCTACTACAGAGCAGCTGCTTTCAGCAAAGGCCCGTCAATCTTTATGGCCATGAGGGGAAATAAGGAGTTGATACCAAAATGGGCGAAGTTTAAACGTTCAACATGAGAGAATGCCTCAATCCATGAAGAAAGGGGATTAACCATTTGGGTCAGAACAACAAAAAATGGAGCCTCCAGGGATGTATTTATAAGGCATGAAAGGGCGGGAAATCAAAATTTAAGCAAAAGGTATGTTAAATGTGGCAACTGCTACTTTGGAGGCGGCGACCGCCAACTTGGAAAAGCATAGTACAATGCCATCAGCCCTTTGACCAGGCGACCACCAGGTTATAAATAGAAACTGCCATGTCAGTCTCCTTGGAAAAGGCAACCACCATGTTGTGTTATGGAGACTGCCATGTTTAAACATGGCGGGTGTGTATCAGTTTGCAGTCTGAAAGATTTGTATAAATGTCGACATTGTGCATCTACAGCAGATTGGACAGCAAATAAAAGAAAGTCATACAAGCAGATAAACATGTAAAGTATGGCACAAAAATACATAGAATGTAACAAAATGTAAACAGGGGCACCCAGGCCCAATAAGTAATGACAGGGGCACGCAGGCCCATAAATGTATCAAGTTCGGGGACACAGACCCATGAAAATAAAAAATAATATATCTAAAAGATAAATAAAATTGGGGAGGGGAAGCTCTCTCTCTCTCTCTCAGGTATGCCTCAGGCAGACCAGGTGGGAGGAAGCACCAGCCTCGTCCGAGCTGACATCTTCAAAGAGCTACTCAATGTCATCATCACCGTCGCTACCGGAAGAAGAAGACACGGCCATAGAGCGACTCTGAGCGGAAGAGACAGACCCTCTAGAGTGAGCTTGAGAAGATGCTCGGGAACCACGACCTCGAGCAGGGGTCGGAGCTGAAGGTACTATGCCGGTAGCCAGTACTGGAGGCTGTCAAAAGAGAAGTAAGACTCAAAACAAAAGAAAGTGTAGAGAAACCGAAATAAAATATGAGATACTTACGATGGCCACTGGTGTGAAAGTAATGCCAGCTACTCGGATAGTGGCATCCATCTGTCGGACCAGTGCTCTAAGGCCGGTAACCATTAGCATCGAGCGATTCAACTAAGCCTGGTCAATCTTTAAAAAGAAAAAAGGAATAGTTCAAGGATGTTGGACATGTAAAAATAGGATGTAACTGAAGCAAAGGTATAAGACAAACTTGGCCGATCTCTGCCCTAAACTCTGGCGCCGACGGGATAAGAATCGATAAGGGGATAGGAAAGTCGTAGACCACGATCTGAATTCCCCATGGAATCTCTAGGCCCCTCATCCCTTTGGTAACCTCACCTGCAACTCCAGCAGCATCTCCCGCAGCAGCATCAGCAGCCTCCGGTGCTGGCCTCCTCCTACCACCAGCTTAGCCGGGTCCTAATGGTCCTAACAAATGGGCCTGGGCCTAGGCGGCGTAATCTCCCTCCGCCACCAGCAACTCAGCAGTAGGAGTCCCCACCAACTCTAAAAGGAGATTGACCTGGCTCAGATGATCGGTCTGGCGCATACAGGCCAGAGGAACCACCGGGATCCGAAAGTGATCCAGGCCAAGTAACTAGTGAACCACCCGCTCTCCTAGATAATACTCCGGTCTGAATGGACCCTCTAGTAGAATTCGTCTCAAAATGAGATCTCGGCTGCACATCAGATCTGCGCCAGCCCGATCCTCTACCCCTCTCCAGACGTCCCAATGAACCTGTAGAGTACGGTAAATAGTGCAGTGTATGATAACAGCCAGTGTACAATAATCAGTGTGCAAGAGCAAAAGGGAACAGAAACAGTACAGTGCAGTGCAGTGCAGTGAGCAGTATAATGCAGAGAGTAATGTACAGTGCAGTAAGCAGGAAATAATGGTACTTGGTCAGGGGTCAGCCGGTCTAGAGACACCCGGAAGCGATCAATATCCTTCCCCCCAGGCTTCTTCCCCTTCAGCCCCCGAGACCACCGGAGAATGACTGAAGGGTCCGTAGAAGCATTCGTCAGGACATGAAGCCTGAGGAACTCGTAAGTCCATAGCTGCAAAGAAGAAGATGCCAGCCAACAAATAATGGATAACAAATAATGGAAATGAATAGAAGACTAAAGAAACTAAACCATACCTCCCATACCCTCTAATATCCCCTGATGTTGAGCTCCTGGGGGAACCGAGTAAGAGTCCTCATGAAACTGTTGAGGGTGGCGAGAGCAGCTCCTCCCTAGTCGAATGAAGCGACCCGATCCAGACGATCCAGGGTGCCCAAGTAATGTAAATGAACAGTATTCTCCTTGTTCAAGAACAAGGAGGTACTGAACATATACATCAGAAAGCCCGAGGTAACCCACTTTGTAGTGGCGGGGCTCCGTATAGTGGAAGTGTCTAAAGTGCTCGAAAAACCAGGTGTATCGCACCCGATCTCTATCCATCTGTGCAGGAATATCCCTGAGGAAGTGCATTAGCGCGTCAGCAGAACGGGCGATGGTCAGATCAAATGGGATGGGAGCTCCTCTAACCCGGATGCCAGTAATCATAGAGAAGTCCAGAGGCGTCAAAGTGGCCTCAAATGTAGTGAAATGAAAGGTGTTGGTGGTGTCTTACCACCGCTCTACCAGAGCCGTCAACCATACCCGATCGTTGCTCGTCCTACCCAACGAGGGTCTGAAACGAGCAAAAGCAGAGGTGTCAATATAAGCTCGGTTGGGAGGAGGGAGGACATCATACCACTCTAACACCTCTCCAGAGACAGAACCTCCGATGCCACGAACATAGTGACCAGCCTAAAAAGAGAGACAAATAGAGGATATATAAGGAGCAGATTCAACACATGAAATATGCAGCAGATAACTAAAAGTAATAAAAAAACCCTAGGTACATGTGTAAGTGACGACCCATCGATTCTTTCAAGCCCTAGAAAACTAGGCACTCTAACCCTAGGTTCGTGTGTAAGTGACGACCCTTCGGTTCTTTCAAGCCCTAGTAAACCAGGAAAATCTCTCTAACCCTAGGTTCGTGTGT